>JAEIGL010000005.1:11200000-12400000 GCA_018903715.1 Zaprionus davidi
TCAATAGTTGCCGCATGTATCTACGAGATACAATTTACGCCTGTCAACGCAGCTTAGCGCCGCTTTGCTAAAATTAAATGCAAAACTCATTATGACAAAGTTAACAGCGAGCAGCTGCTGCTACTGCTGCGCCTCCAGCCTCCGGCCACGCCCCTTCGCCACCCATAGGCCCTTTTGCCTATTACTGCTACCGGCTTTGCCGTTGTGGTTTTACAAAACATATTAATTAGCATTAAATAATTAAAATATGCCCGCCGCTTAACGTCATTCATTTTAATCAGTTTTAATCCTTCGCTGGTTTTGCGGTAACTGCGTAAGTTTGTGCGTGTGTGTGTATGAGTGCTTGTGTGTGTGAGGCATTTTAAATGTTTGTAATTAAAAAGATATGCTACATACTACACATGTAAGTACAACTAATTAAGCGTGCGCAATTACTTTCAACTGGCGGTCTGTTTGATTAAAATATTCCCCCAAAACAAACATGGAAACCCCACGAATTTTCCTATTTGTACCATGGAAAGTCAAAGTAAAGTTAGTTGATTAACAGAGCCAACAAACTAGTGAACAATGTGAGAACAAGGGAAACAGAGAACCACAAGGAAAACTGTTGAGTGCACTGTAAAAAATATTTGATTAAGAAGAACAGTTCTCATTTTATGTATATTAAATATTTTCTCATTATTGAACTGACTGCATTAAGCGCTTAAAATGCTCAACAGAATGCAGCCCCTTTCATAATAATCTTTTTAACTTAATTGACATGCCTATAAGTATGCAATGAAAATCGAATGGAAATCGACTGCAGCAGGAAGCTGCAAATGGCGTAGTTCTCTTTAATTGCCATGCTCAAAAGTATGCAATATATTTTTGCACTTTTATTTTATTGCTGCAAGGAATTAAATGGAAACTGTGTATATCAAATTAAAGCACAATGTGCGCTTTAAGGCGACACGCACCATTTTGTCTGTCTAATGGATATTCTGATTATTGCAATTGGTTTTCAATTTTGCAGTCATGCAACACGCATCAGATATGTGAGAATAGTAAAAGTGTTCAATGACAATTGCATACAAAAGAAGTTTTGTTTGGTGTCAGCGTGAATATGCCCATACAGATATTTGCACTTTTGTCCAGGCCACACGAGCTGCACGCAAAACTCTTTCCTCCTTACCCCTCTGGCACAATGGCATAGACCAAACAATGGCATCAAAAATAATATCTCTCTTCATTTGTCTTTCCATCTCTTTCTTTCTCTCTGTTTGGTATTTTTTGTGCGTTCACAATAGACTCCAAATTGTAATTCCCTCCTCATCTGACTGAGAGTCGCCTTTGCGTAGGCTGTTGAAATTTGTATGGCCAATTGTAGAATGTTATTTACCAAACTGGGCAAAACATAAATACGAATATTGGCACTACCATCAACGACTCAGGCACTTCCCCCCGCTCCCATCCTAATACCCATTCAGCTCTGGCACTTTGTCGTATTACTATCCCGGACTGACAATAAAAACAACAACAACTACTGCAATTTGCCTAAAAGTATAAAAATAGTATGAACATTGCCAGCAAACTGGCAACTCCTGGTGCACCGTAAAAATTGTAAACAAAAATGCGTGCCAAGTGAAGAAACTTCAAGCACTTTGGGCATATTAGTTTACATGAGGAGTTTGTCATTAAAGGCAGAAGTAGACCACATGAAGAATCTAAATTCAAAGCCGGGTTTAATGTCATTCAACACTCCCTACTTAAATTAACTTGCAATCAAATTGTTATCACTACAGCAATACTTAATATTTCAATAGTTAGTTTGTACAATGATTTTTAAATAATTTGTTTTCGGTTTTCCATAATCTACACAAAATATTCACAGAGCACATTGAAAATTCATTGCAGCCTGCGCTTCCTGTGCTGGTGCCGCAAAATGTGTTGTCACGTTTATTTAGAATTTGTTGCCGTTGGCAAAAACAATTTAAATTTTGTCTCTGCCAAAGCAAATGAAAATAAAATAACGACAAACTTCGATGTCGGCATCGTATGACGCTGGCATTGGCGCTGCTGTTGCTGTTGTTCTTTTTTTTGTTGTTGTCGTTTGCCGTAGACGATGCAAAGCAAATCGAAATCAAATCGAAATGTAATCGCGCGCGCAAAGCCGAAAGCCGAAAGCAATCGCATTATCGCCACATTGGCGTGAAAGTGCCACGCCCTCGCGCCACCCGACTCCAGTCGACACCACCACCACCGCGACTCGACCCCCAGTGAGACTCGCACACCACACACACACACCTCTCCATTGGGACCCAGGCTGCTGCTGATATTTATAGTCGGCTCATATTTATGGTTACAATATTTGCCTTTAACCGGAAATCGATGAAATTTTTATGCCTCCGCCTCGGCGCCCTTTATTTTATTTATGTTTGTGCGTATTTCTGCATGTGCTGGCAAAATATATTTCATTCCAAATACTTTGTGTGTGTTACTACACACAGCGCACACACACACGCACGGACTCACACATCAGCCCGAAGCATTTGCACTCGAGCTTGATTTTCCATTTCCATCGTGTTTTTCTTCCATCGAATTTAGGCAATTTGGCGGCTTAACTAAATCGTTTTTGGTACTCATGAATTTATACGTTTTGTTTGTGCAGTGCATGCAAAATTTCGTTCTCGAATTTCGTACGATTATAGAAAAGGGAGATATTTGACAACCTAATATATTGTGTAAATGTTAGAAAAATCTTTAGTAAACATTCTTGGTATATACATGTTAGCATCAATAACGAGAGCAACAGTCGCGCAAAACGCGACAGTGGGATACCCTTCGACCTATGTTCCCGTGTAGTTTAATTTGTTAAATTCATACACATATGCATATGCATATGCTTTGAAATTAATCCCGACAGATGGCGCTCGCGCTTCGCGCTCGCCCGTCTCTCTTGTTAGCTGACAGAAGCACTTGGTTTTATGCTCATACTTTCTTAAATAACTTCTGTGTTTATTGTTCGATTGGATTGTAATTTGGGGACTACGTAGATATTTCATTTAGCTTAGTATATGTTAAAGTCAGAAAGTTGTATCTTATATACAGCGCTTACAAATTAAGTTCAAAAATTAAATTATTGATTTGTGGGGGCGGTGGGCGTGGCACCTAACATTTGAAATAAACTTCATCTGCTTATAGTACACAGGAGTCTTCCTGCCAAGTTTGGTAACTCTAGCCTTTATAATAGCTGAGATCTGTGCGTTCACACAGACAGACGGACAGACGGACAGACGGACAGACGGACAGACGGACAGACAGACAGACATGGCTCAATCGACTCGGCTTGTGATCCTGAGCAAGAATATATATACTTTATGGGGTCTCCCACGCCTCCTTATGCCTGTTACATACATTTGCACAAAGTTAGTATACCCTTTTTTGACCATTTTCAATGGTCGAAGGGTATAAAAATAATATTATATATATACTATATTATTAATAATATTATATATATATATAAGGTTGTCAAATATCTCCCTTCAGCGGAAGGGAGATATTTGCCAACCTAATATAATCTAATACGTATGGTATGATGGGGTATATGCCACGAGATCCTCTGTACATATGTATGTATATGCTACGCCCCATAAAACTTAAGCGTGCGCCTTGTTTTCGCCTACAACTTGTGAATTGGTCTGTCCAATTACGGGAATTTATATTGTTTTGTCATTTTCATGGCATTTACGCGCACCAATTTGCCCCTTGATTTATATTGCCTACCACTCTACTGCAAATTAGCAACGGCGCTAGTTGTGGCGGACAAAAGCTGACAGCTATAGTGCGCTCTTTTTTTATATTATATTATATTATATTTCCTTTAAAATTGTTTCAGATTATTCCCTAACCAACGAGTTTCAAGCGTCGATTCCGATATAATACACATGACGGTCTGAATGCATATGTAGTTATTTTATTTTTGTTTTGTTTAGTTATCATGACCTTTTCTGAATTTCTATAAACAGCTAGCCAGCAAAGCAGAACGATAATCTAAATCGTCGAGAACAGTTTCAACAATTGTTGTCCCCTTATCAAATTATTATTATTGTAGTAACATTTCACATATGCATATACATATCATTAAATGGTTTGTACATATTAATATACATTTAAAGAGTTTTTCAAAGATATATAGTAAGAATGAACACAAAGCACTTTCAGTTCCATTATGAACGTCGACCCAACAATAACAAAAATTCAATTTATCGCGTGGTGAAGAAAAAATGTTTGATATGCAACTCTGCCTTTTGTTCTTCGGTCTTGCCATTGGTCCTGCACTCGGTCAGCAGCGATTTCTGACTTGGAACACAAATGGTGCACGCTGGGAAGCTGTTGTCAATTACTTGAATCATGCCGAGGTTCTGGCAATTCAAGAAGCTGGTACCCTTCAACCACAGCTTTTGGCTGAACCCGGGCAGAGACCTCATCCGTTCGATTCGATTGTTAGAGAAAATGCGAACATTCAAATTGTGCACGTGAATTTGGTTACGGGTCAAATAACAGAAACACGATATAACGGCGGCGTAACACTATACAAAATAGTAGTTCAAGGAAGAACCTATTTTATGTATTACTACGAGCGTATTGTTGATGATACAGACATGCAAGCTCTGAATAGGGATACGCGAAAACAAAATATGGCCATAATATCAACTGTTCGTGCTCAGAAAGTCTACGTGTTTGCACCGCATTCCAGGGACCCCAACCGAGTTGATGTTAATAGACCTATTCTGGGTATAAGTATACCAGGCTATATGGTCTTTTCAGTACATACGGATCCTTTAGCTTCCAATGAAATTGACGATACTATTACAATTATTAATACCTATATGAGGAACGACTGTCGTCTAGAGAGATGGATACTAATGGGCGATTTCAATGCCCAACCCAATGAGATCCGTGTACCAAGTGCGAGCGCTGGTTGTTATCTCCAACTGGTACACCCAACACAGCCAACTAAACCGCAGAGAAGGAGAATTATTGACTATGCCATTTGCGGAGGACCGATCAGTTGGAATACAAACATTCAAGCTGTAACGCAACCGAACCTTCTTGGCAGTGATCACTTTCCGGTTATTATTCAATCGGTTGTAAATCGTAACCAAGGTTAAAGCTATTATTCTACTAAATGTTTGTATCAACTTGTTTGTTTTTGAAATTAACACTAAACAATGAACTTAGTAGAGTAAAAATGTTTTTTGTCTTTTGGATTTTGATTCGAGATAAATAAAAACAATAAAGAAATACACAAAAGAAAATCTCCCGCATATTTAGTTCTTTCCAATGAAATATCGTAGCCTTAAAATAGTTGTGAAATTGAAATATAAATACTTATATTGTCTGGAGATAAGCCAAGACTTAGTGCTGAAATCTTGAAAAATGGTATGATAATGGTAAAAAAGAAACCACAAGAACGATAAGGTATGAAAATGCATTTCATTTCTTTATTTATCTTTGCTACTTCTTAAGCTTCTTAGAGAATTAGGCACCAAATTGATGTTATAAATAGAACTAATCAGCGATTCCCATCCATAAATCAAAAAACAAAATTAATTTTTGACATATTTTAAAGCAATCACATTAATTTAGAGGGTATTTCACTGCTAGCACACTCGTGAAATTTGGCAACGTGTATTGAAGTTGTATTCGCAGTGGGGGCACTTCATAAAGTGTTCAACGAAATTATGACGCTCATTAGTTATCGCTTCGTTGTTCGTTGTTCCCCTTCTATTTTCGAATTTCTAAAGCATCTAATGGACTTCCTTTTCTGCATTGTTCGTTCGGCATTAAGCGATTCGCAAAAAAGGCTCGAACGGACTCAGCTCACTGTGAAATGTGGCAACAATGGTGCAAAAGTTTCGGACTCGCAGCTCGCAATTATATGACAATTTCATTGATTACGCGCTCCACTTAACAGACGGATGGCAACTAAATCTGCGGCACGTATTACGACTGTATTATAGTTTTTACACCCCCGACCCTCTCCTCTCTGCCCCCTCTACGAACAATGTGGCTGCATTTCGAGCGTAAATTTTCTACAATTTGAAGGAGTAGAGGGAAGGGATGGACGAGTGGTAGGAGGAGGACTGCAACTAATGCCTGAATGGCCAAAGCCGCTGTCGATGAGGATGATGATGATGAATAATATGTACTTGCGAGCACGAGCAGCCGGACGAGTACACGGACAAGCCAAAAGTCGAACTGGTCTGGGGCACGTTCACGGACGGAGAGTGAAGAGATTGTAAAGCAGGCAGACTGCACTGGCAGGATGCGGAGCGAGGAGAGGGAAAGCTTGCAGTATTCCGTTGCCGAACTTGCCGCAGTTATATTTCATATTTCGCCAGCGATTTGACCATCTCTTTTATGCTTTCTCCTTTACCTCTCTCCTCCTCTCTTTCTCCCCCTCTTACCTGCTCGATTCGTTGCATTCGCTTGGCCATTTTAGCTGCTGCAGTTATCTGAATTGGTTTCTCGCTTTTTCATAGCTTTGGCTTCGACTTCCACTTCGACTTCAGCTTTGGCTTTGGCTTTGGCCTCAGCTTTACCTTTGGCTGCAATCTTCAGCAGCAGGGCACAAGAATTTTTACCTGTTCGGAATTGGAAATGATGTGAACAGACAGATGGGGAGAGCCAGAGAGAGAGGGAGAGAGGGGATAGGAGGGAAAGAAGAGACAAGCGAGTCGGTCACGTAAGCAGTTTTACTTTGTCACTGGCACACACACACACACTCTCACACACACACACTGCCATTGACTCCTGGCTTAGCTTCAATCATTTACTGTCATTTACTGCTACAGTTACCTGCAGTCCCGCTCCCTCCCCCCGTCACCCTCCTGCTTGGGATTCGCATTTGTGTTTGTATTATGTGCATATTAAAAATGCGCCCAGCTTATGCACGATTGCCCTCGTTTCGGCATGTGCTGCGGCATGCGAATAAAACCCCTAAAAACGAAGAGTCAGAGTTGGGGTGGGGCAAGTGGTACGAGGGGTTAAATTGGCATTTCTAGCCAGCCAACACGTAACATGACTGAGCCAAAAAAAAGCTAAACAAATAAATTGATTTTTATGCTGGCGCACTTAATTAAAAGACAACAATCACGTTCGATTCATTTGCGGCGAGCAGATAAAGAAAAAGAAATAGAATAAGAACGAGATGGAGGGGTAGAAGAGGGAGGAAGAAGTAGAAGGGGGAAGAGCAAGAAGTAGCAGCAGCGCACTTAATCTATGAATCAATGCGATAAACTGAGCAAGGCAGACTAGTTTAGATGTGCTTGGTAGAAGATTGAGAATCTTTGCAGGGCATTAAAGAGTTAAATGTGTAGAAGATAGGGTATGTTGTGGTAAGACAACATAATTATATATATGCATTATATTATTTATTAATTAGCATATCCTTGTAAAAGCTTCTGGATATTGAGAATCCCTAGATGACATTGGAGAATCAGATATTGACATCTGGTTAGATTGATTAACACTCATTGATGCAATATACCACAGGCATGAGTGTAGACAGATATATGTCATATTTCTTAATGTCTGAATTGCAGTAAATGAATAATACATTCTATATACGTTCTTTCAAACAAAACATTACCATATCATATCATTCTGAGGACTCCCCATACATTGCTGCAGTTGCCTTTTCGTATATTATTTATAGACCTAACCTCTCTTCCTCTGCCTCTCTTCTCCGCATTCTCTAACCTTCCTTCTTCTCTGTACTTCCCCCAATCTGCCTCTCTCTCTATAGTCTCTTTATCTCCTTTTCAAGGGATCACCCCTTTGCTTTGATCAAGTTGCAAATATTTCGCGATACACAAACCCAAACACAGCACGACGCCTTACGAATACAATAGAAGAATTTATGGGAAATCAAGTTATCTATATGGCAACTGTAGCTGTAGGCGTGGCAGCCTTTGTCGCCTTTGCCCTTTTTGCATGACAAAATACAATTTTAAGGCGAACAGAGAGAGAGAGAGAAAGATATCGGCAAGGGGGGGGGGCTTGGGCAGAGAGATGGCATTGGCTAAGGGGTTCGAGGTGTTGCGTAGCCAAGAGGCGACGTGCTGATAGCACAAGCTTCCGTTTGTGGCAGCAACCCAAGCAGCTGCCACAGTAGTCTCCCCTCCCCCTGCACAACACTTGCTGCTGCTGCTGCGAAATGAATTTCTAATACGACGGGCAAAAATTGCATTGTGCACAATTGTTTTGGGCCAAAACACGCTGCCAACTTCTCATGCAGAGATGCATCGCCAAAAACGGGGACACGCACGAGGCGCAAAGTCAGTAATATACGTATTGCAGTCCTCCCCCCCCTGGTTTCCTACTCTATGGTTCTCTTTCTCAACCACTTCCGGCTCGCGTGAGGCAGGGCCCAAGACTCGATTCTTCGCTGGGGCTGCCTTTGTTGTGCTCGTGCCCCGTGCCTTGTGCCTGTGGCTCACTTCACGCTGGGCATGCAAATGCGAGTCTAATACAATGCCAAGCGCAAAAGTGCCAAAAACGAACAACAACAACAAGAAGTGGGAGAGGGGGAGGGGGAGGGAAGGACAACAAAAAATGCGGCTCACATACGTACACGAAAAACAGGAAATTGAATTTTCGACTTTGCCAAGTGCGTGGCAGGAAGAGGAAGAACTGCTGCAGGAACTGTTGTAGGAACACACAAGCAGCACACACACACACACACACACACACACTAACACATACAGCAGTACAAGTGTGTGCGTGTGTGTTTGTCTGGCTGCTGCAACTATTACGAACGCAGTGAGAGAACTCCTGACACTGGCAGCGCCTCATTTTGCATACCAAGCAGCCGGCAAACAGTGCAAACGGAAACGAAATATTTAACAACAATGCACCCGGGCTACAGCCCAGAAGGGCTACATAATTGAGTGGGCGTGGCAGCACCACACGAGACAGCGACAGTAAAAGAGAAATGAAGAGAGGGGGCAGGGAGTGGGAGAGGGAGAGAGTCGTTGCACAGTCAAGTGCCAATGACACGGGCTGAAAGTTGCCACACGCAGCGAAGCCAAGCAGAAAGAGGATTAGAAAGAGAGAGACAGAGAGTAAGAAAGCAGCAGAAGGAGAGTGAGTTGAACGAGCTTTAAGCTCTTAATCGAATTAAGCAGTAGTCAAAGCTTTTAACTGGATTGTTTGCCTTGCAGTTTGTTTATTGACAGATTTAAAGTTAAGTTTAATAGCATTTCGTTTAGTTAAGTTTAGTTTATAATATCAAATGCACTATTTCGTAAGTTTCAAGCATGCAAAAAGCACTTTATTGTTGGCATATTCAATTTAATCAAATAGTAGAAGTAAAGTATATTTTATGCACCTTATTTATTTTGCAATTTGTTTTTATTGTCTGTTGAAAGGATTCAAAAAGTTAATTCATTTATTTGCCTAATTAATATTATTATAAATAATTTATTAAGTAATAATTATCTTTGAATTAAGTAAGTAAATTATCTAACTGATATTTAACTTACTTTAATTTTTAGAAAGTTAGCAAAAACGGTTTAATGAATAGATTATCAATTATCAAACCACAAATACAATTCAACGTTAGTTCAGAAGATTATGAAGAAATCTCTTAAGGAGAAAAATTCTAAATATAAATTTAACAAAGAGGTTTTTTAAGAAATGGAATGCTTTGAGTTGTGTTTTAATCTAATTAAACCCGCTAACCATAGGTTAGAAGCGTATTCAAACATAATGTATGCAACAGGCAGAAGAACGTGTGCACGGTAGACGAGTTGATATAGTTACTTCCGTCTGTCTGTCCGTCCATCTGCCTGTTCGAATGAAAATCTATACCCCAAGCTTATTCTAGATTTCAATCTTTAGTTTGCTTATAATGCTTAAAGAATATGTCCCCAGCAACTTAGCAAATTCCCTGTGCATTAACTTTACCATCACCCCACCATCATGATGTCAATCCAACTTCAGCTAATGTCATTGTGTTTCCACTCATTGTTTACTCTCATCTCAGCTGAAATGCGAATGTGAATGCGAATAACACCATGACACGATGACAAAGTCAGGAAAGGCATCGCTTCTTGTAGTAGTTGTAGTCGTGTAGCTTGAACTGCTGCTTAATTTCATTCCCCCCCCCCCCCTGCAGCTCAATGACTTATCATGGACAAATTACAAGTATGCTCAGACGGACAGAACCCTCCTACATCCCCATACACTGCCACGCCCACTCACCGACACCGACACCGACACTCGCATAAAAACAAAAGTCACACAAAAGTTACAATTTGCGCTTGTAAATTGCTTTAAAAAGTTCTCGCTGCGTTCTTCGTTCTGCGCTATCAGCACCCGTTACAATTTTACTAATTAACTCAGCAAAGAGCCAATGAGAGAGAATACGAGAACTTCAGCGAGCAGAACCCTCCTAATTCTTGAGCCCCCTTTCCCTTCTCTCTGCTTTGCTGTCGCTAATTTGACTAATCAAAGTCGAGCGAGGGGAGCGAGAAGGAATTCGATTTTATTAAACGGAAAACATGGCAAAACAACATTGAAGTGGTGAAGTGGGGGAGGGTGGTCGGAAATTTGAAAAGGAATCTTTTGCTGGCAATAATTTGTTAGCCAAAGCAATAATAACAACAACAATAAATGTTGAACTTTTGTTTTGCACAAAATGAGGCGACAAAGGGAAATGAGTTTTCAGCGTCAGTCGCGTGATAATTAGGCGTGTTCCTTAAAGTCGTTAGATGCGAGACCCACTCCCCTTTACCCTCTCCCTACACTCAGCACATTAGCAACTATGAGAGGGGAGAGAGGGGGAGAGGGGAATGTTATGCCAGTGCCTCGCGGCGTGCACAAAAGTCAATAATGTTGCCGCAAGTACAAACAGCTGAGGGGGGAGAAGGCAGGAGGTTGGAAACTGTAGTCTGCACCCTCCTCCATTCCCCCGTCAACCCTCCCTCTAGTGCTGTGCACACACTCTGGTCCCGTCGCCAAACTAATAACCAAAAATTGGGCTCGACTTCTGCTCGACAATCGCGCGTCGCGTTGCTTGTCGGACGAAAACTCATAAAATGCAAGCCATTGAGTTTTTGAAATCGCTTCAAGCTTCATTTCGATTGCGTTGCCCCTCCCCGCACACATTGTGCGTCTCCCTCTCTCTCTCTGTTTATCCCTCTCTCCCCTGTCAACCATCAGCACATTGTGGCCCCTTTTGGCCTTTTGACTCCGCTGTCTGTGGACTGTTGGCGCATTGTTTGGCCATTTAAATTCGTTACGTTTCGATTGCTGTAAGGAAAGGCAAAAAAGAGAAGAGAGTGGAAGGAAGAGGGGGAGGGTGGAAGGTGGCAAAGGGAAGCAGAGCATGCAGTCAACTTTATGAAATTTATAGTTTAATCTGATAGATAGGAAATTGCTTTGTTTTCCACCCAGTCGAATTGGCAAAAAATATGAATAAAGCTTCCATAGGCGGGGCAGCAATCAGGAAAGAGAATGAGAGAGTGGTATAGGAGAGGGGGGGATAATGGAAGGCAGGCAGGGGGTTAAGGGTATATCAGCGATAAGCTGCAGCAGTTTAAAGCTATCGAGCGAGCCGACAACAGCAGATAAACCTTGCAATTTATGCGAATAAGTGCAAAATGAAGTGCATAAAAAGGGAATCAAAAGGACTCGGAAATACCCTAGCTTCCTTATTGGAAAGAATGTGAAATTTTTAGGGTATAGTGGCAAGATTTGTAAAAGGTATTCAACTTCAAACAGAATCCTTACCAAGTAACAAAGTCACACAATGAGCTCTTCAATTAATACCATTTAATACTGATAATTAAATACAAGAAGCGCTATTATTTTTAAAGCACACACTCAAGATAATCGACTTCTATTCAGTCATTAATTCATGTGCATTCACTCACATTTATACGGTAATTAAACAATTCACTTGCCTCATGTCGAAGCCAATACGCCCGTTGTCGTCATTGAGAGAGTGCGGCATTAAAATAAAGATATCCGCGTTGAAGACCCGAAGACACTTAACCCCAAAAACTCTTAAATTATGTTGTACAGAAAGACGGGAAGGAACAATGAGGGGATGGTAAGGTAGGGTAGGGGGCAGGGCTGCTTGATATGCTGATGTGCTCCTGGACACATGTGAGTTTTCCAGGCAATTGCCTAATTAAATTTTATAACAAATATCGTAAAACGAAATTTCAATAAACAAGCAGCAGAGAAAATGGCAACAAAGAGTAAGAGAGGGGGAGAAGGGAAGAGGGAGGAAGTGGGAGGGAGAGAGTATAAAAAAATAACAAGCTCAGCTTGAGCATTTTCCACAAGATTTGCATCTCACAGCGCAACTTAATAACATGACCAAAAGAGAGAAAGAGAGCGAGAGAGAGAGAGCAATAGAGTGAGTGAGAGAGGGAGAGGCAGATGTGAGGGCAGACTCCTGGGTAGAGCATTAAAATCATACGGTTCATTGAACGAACGTCTGACCAAAATCCCTGAAAACGGACCCGTTCGCTTTCAATATCAAAAGTGGAAGTGGAAATGGATAAGGAAGTGAAAAGCGCCAGGAAAATGGCGATGCCGACCGAAAGCTGCTGAAGCTGCCACATGAGGCGCATCCTTGTTGTTGCCGCACTGGACGCAGCCCACCTTCCCATCCCTTCCTTCTTCCCTCTCTACGTTCCCTCAGTTTGACAAGTGGCTATTATGCTCGTCCAGGTTGCCTGCCTTGGTTCGTTGTTTGGGTCATCGTCGACTTGTCATCGTTCCCACCTCCTCCCTCCCCTCTCCACTCTCTTTCTACAGGCAAAATATATATGTCAATGATGCTGAGCCTGCAACGGAGCGCTGCACTGCGCTGCGCTGTTTGTTCTTATCCTTTGGCACTCATATAAAGTTTGTTTGCGGATTTGTGCAGCGCAATATGTCATTGCCTGAACCAGAGCTCGAGCACTGCTGGGAGGGGAGGCAGGAGGAGTGGCAGTGGCAGCGACCACGCTTAATGGCAATGTACGTTCAAGTAAACACACACACACACACTCACACATGCCCCGCACACAGTCATAACTGCTGCGAGTCTTGTTCGATTGATTGCGGCAAGGTCAAGCAAAGCGAATGATATTGCCTTTTATAGAATAATTAATTAATTTATTTAATTTGCTTTATTCAGGCTCACTTGATGGCAGATCTATTCCTATTTAATTAAGCAACACTAGGATGGCGCCTTATTCAAAAAGATAAGGTAAATCGGACCATGAATAATTTTCTTAACAAACCCTGGTCTGATAACGGAGCTATAGATTGAGATTATAAGTCGTAGTTAGTATATATCCGATTTTCAAATAATAATAATAATATTCATTAGAAGTCGACTTTAGACTGTCAACTAATTAAAACTTAAAGTTATTCCACAAAATATTAAAAGTAAATTATATCTACATTAGAAGTTAAGTTTAGATTATTACAATGTATGTTCTTCTATATAAATTAAATATAAAAATCAATCTAGTTTTGTATCTTCTTCTGCTGCTCGGAACTCTTTGTACTGCCCTCGTCAGCACATGTGCAGTGTGTGTGCAGCGTCGACTAACAAATCCTTTTGGCATTATAAACATTATTAAAATTTCATGTTTCCTGCTACAAGCGATGGTCTCGCCCACCACCAGCCACCCGTCCCCGTACCACCACGCCCCTCAGCTGCCACAGCAAACTGATTCAGCGCCCACTCAAAACGCAAACGTAACGAAACATGAAACACGAAACATGGCACAGGCCGAGGAGGAGGAGGAGGAAGGGCCAAAGGGAGAGGCAGCAGGAGTAGAGCAAGAGGAACTGAGGAGGTAGGGCGGTTGGGGTGATGGTGCAGCTCAGCTCGTTGGCTCACATGGTTCAGCTGCTGAGCTCTCGTTTTGACCAGCCACGCCCCCTTGCCATCTGCTGTCCTCCCCTCTCTGCAGCCCAGTATCCTTAAGGCTGTCTAGCCTTACTTATTTGCAGCATGCTTCATGCTTTATGGTTACTTGGTCAAGGGCCTTTCATGCTCACGCACACACGCATACACACATACACTGGCATGTTTGCTTAAGTACAACATAACAGCACACACATGCACACGCACACACTCACGCACACTGCCACACAGTGGGGCACATAAAATGCATGAAATTTTCGCAGTAAATCGTTAAAATGGTTGATATTCGAGTAAATATGCAAAAATGCTTTGTTATATGCATTGGCAACACACACACACTCACACTGTTACACTTACACACACATATATAAGATTATACATGTGTACATATATGCTGGCTGTCTCAGGTTCCCTCACAATTTACAATTTAATACACAAATTTAACAATTCGCATAAAAAACAAGTCGTTTTTCGAGGTAAATATTTAAAGGCGAAAGCAGAAAGCAAAAGCTGCTATTGTTCCTCGTCTGCGGCTGCTTTATGACTGCGTGGCGTATGCGTAATCAGGTTTGCATTAAATAAACCAAAGAGAGAGGGAAGAGAGAGAGAGAGAGAAGGCTAAGCCAAGGCTAAGACTTAAACAATTTTAAGCCATGGCATAATGAGTATAGTAACATATCCGGTTGGGTGCAGTCATCCTTAGCTGTATACCCTTCTTTATACCCTTCAAACATTACAAAGGGTATAACAACTTTGTATAAATATATATAACAGGCAGAAGAAAAGTACCAAGTAACAAAATGTATATACCACAAAAAATATATATTCGTGCGCAGGATCACTTGCCGAGTCAATACAGCCATGTCCGTCTGTCAGTCCGTATGTATTTCTATATCTCAGGGCTATTAAAAATAAATAAAAAAGGAAAAAAAAACGGTCTAAATTCTGCGCTCAATTAAGTTTATTTCAGGGTGTATCACAGTCGAGCATACTCTTTTGTAGCTTTCTTACTAGTTGTAGTTCCTTTCATTTTTTATTTTAAAGTATCTCCTATTAAGTTAAGCCTTAAGCACTTAAATAGTTGCAGAAGTGCGTCTTACTTACAGAGGGAACGAGGAAACCTCTGAATGTCTGAAAGGTATACGATATATTGTATAAGGTATGTATATTCGTGATCAATCTAGCAGCTTTGTTCAAATAGATAAGTATCAACTCAGACTTATAGAGCTAAAGTTAAGTTATCTTTTCATTGTACTGTTCAATTATTTTACCAAAAATTCTCTTGTTATAGAATATAATTTCAATTAATATCTAGCAGTTATGCCAGTCTGTTAGTTACATTAATTAAACAATTACGCTGACCCACAGAGTTAAGATCAAACAACCTTTAATGTTGCCAAGAATTCTCTTCAAATAAAATATTGCCTCACTTGAGTTCGCCTTTCTCCCAGTCTTAGAATTTATAACAAAAGTTGCATTTGTTTTCTCACCATAAACGCAATTATTTATTAAAGTTCTTAATGCTGATTGATTATGGGAAATATATTTGGATTTTCTCAATTGGAATGCGGTCTATCGCAATGAGGGTGCTTACAAATCAATGTGAAAGCATTAAAGGCAGGTGGATCCCTTTGAAATTGCACTCACCTTCAATTGGCACACGAGTAAACGAGCAAAACCTTTTTCTTATAAATGCCTGGCCGGCGAACGGGGGAGGGAGGGGAGCATTGTTATGGGAAGTTCTTAGGTACAATAGCTTTGCAATTTTCTTGGCAGCTCAAAGTTCAGCTGTGGCTCAAGAACTCCTTTGCTAACTAGCTGGGCAAATCCCAACCTCAAGCCAGTCACCTTCACCCTCTCCCTTCCACCTCTAAAGTTCTCCTCAACTTCTCCTACCCTGCCTCCCCGCACCCCCCTCTGTGCCAAGTATCCTTGGCTGCTCGGCTAACCCAACGCACTTAACACTTGCGTCTGAGTTTAGCGCAACTTTTGCGCACGGCAAAGGCTGAAAACTATTTTTTTAACCCCCTGCCCCCCTCCAAACCTTACCCTCTCTCTCTCTCTCTACTTCTTCTCTCTGTGTTTTTTTATACCTATGTAGAGCCGTAGTGCTGCCTGGATTTTACTGAAATCTGCTTCAGTGCGTCACGTAGGCGCTTCAAAGTTTTTCATTTTTTTTGCCGCTGCTTTTTATATAAAATTTACGATTTAACGTGGAAGTAGAACAAAACAAAGAGGCGTATGGGAAGTGCAGAGAAGAAGGAGGGGAGATGGGCTGGCAGATAGAGAGGGGGAGGGAGACAAGGAAACTGGTGGGGCTTGCATGGTACATTCTACCTAGGCCATGTACTACTTAAAAGAATGGCAAACTTTGAGAACACGAGACCGAAAATCCCGCTAAGTAAGTGAACAGAGATGGAGGTAGAGAGGGGGAGTGTGAGGCGGAGTGGGAAGGGGGGCTGTGGCAGGGTAGGATGCGCTGGCAAACGAAACTGTATGCCGGGGATCTGAAGCCGGGTTCAGCTGCACGTACTTTGGATTTTGTTGCGTCTCCGTCTTTATTGCACTTAAGATTTACTCATCAGCAGGTGTGCCAGCGCACTACCCCCTGTCCTGTGTCCCCTCCCCCCTCTCTCGTCTCTCTGCCAGCACATCCCATGCCTCCCCCGCTCGTACGATTGAATTTTAGACAGCGCCACCAACGCACGAGCTTCTGCAATTTTTATGTGCAATTTTTTCATCCGTGTTGTCGAGTGTCGCCTGTCGCCCGCCTGGTCCGCACCCTTCTACCTCCCTTTCTGCCCTGCTCTGCCCTTGTTCAGGCCGTGTCCTTTGTCGTCTGTCGCCTGTCGCCTGTCGCTCGTTAAGGCTGCGCGTTATCCTTGCATTGATTTAGTGTGCATCACCTGCCCAACCGCCAAGACATCCACTGCCAGCTGCCGCCTGCCGCCTGCCACCCGCTGCCGCAAATACAATTTAAATTTTTAAGCGGCATCTACTTTGAGTGCCCCCTTTCCCTTCCTTCCCCGCCAGGCTCGGTTTCGCTGGCATTCGTGTCACGCAGCATCGGCAGCGACGGGTGGCAGCGTCATCAACGTCGACATCAGATCCGCATTCAGCATCATCATGCTCCCCCCTACAGCCTCTACCCCACTTCTCCTGTCTCCCTTCTTTCCGCTTCCCGCTTTTTTTTGGGGTATTTTGCGTTGAATGTTGCAATTTCAACCCGTTGATGGATTTGATGAAACTCGTTTTTTTTTTCGTTTGCATCTGCTGCAAAATCAGCGCGAAATCAGTGCCAAAAGCAGCTGCAAGAGGGTAAGGTTTTGGGGGAGGGTAGTGGGAGAGGGGGCTGGGGTGAAGATACTCAGCGGCAGACAAACTCAAATTGATGACACCCCGCAACGGCAGCAGCAGTGTCGTCTGTCACTGATACTCACAAATGTGTTACACCACCCGCTGCCCCTCCTTCCCTTCTCATCCCATTCACCCGCTCTTACCTTAGCTCAGCCTGCCCTGCATTCCCCGTGGCGCAGTTTCAGCACATTTTACATGCCGCACGCACTCAAATGACGCCAAATTCAGTTGATTAGATGCCCAGCTAAAGCGTCGCTGGCTCTTGACACCAACGCAGCAAGTGATGGAGCGGTGTAAAGAGGCGGGAGGGGTAAGCTGAAAGGGATTTTTTGTGGCTGGAGAGGGGAGGTATGAAGGGGCGGGATAAGCTGGAAGGGATTTTTTGCGGCAGGAGAGGGGAGGTATGAAGGGGTTTTGCATGCGGCATATTTGCCTTTGCTTGTATTTCTGCTAGTACGCTCCGTTTTGGTAGTTTACTCTTGATGAAGAGAGATAGAGAGTTAGTCAGACAGAGAGAGTGAGAGAGGGAGAGAGAGAGAAAAGGGGAAAAGAGACAGATTGAGTATTACTGAGAGAGAGTAGAATGGAATATAGTAATTTATACGGATTGAATTAAGATTGATTAAAAGCGATTAGTTGTGGGCTAAAAAGATTGAAATTTACTGCTAATTTGCTTGTTAAAAATAAGAATATATTACAAAAATATTCATTATATTCTATAAAAATATATAAAAATCTTCACTACACTCTGACTATAATATTGCATGTAATCTAAAAGAAAGTTCGATGTTTCTGCTTGAGCAAAAGTTGTGCAATTTATATTTCTTGATTCTTTGTCAATCTAAACTGATTCTTTTTAAGTGCTGTAGCAAATTCTAGCAAATTCAGTTCTACAACACTTCCAAACTTAATTTTAGGGTATGCACAAGTCGAGCAAACGTAATCTTTATCACTTTTGGTGGATTCTCTGCTGTCATCGTTTTATGTGGACGTTAACGATGCGGCCTAATTGACAAATCTGCGCGTAACAAGCGAATGCAAGCCGGGCAGAATGCAACAGCACTCAGTGGCAACATTAATACATACACACACACAGACACACACACACACAGACACACACCTGCTTACTGCTAGGCTTGTGACAGGCAGTAGAAAGTGCGCCAGACTGTGTGTCATATAAATTAACGCAAGTATTTTACCTATGCCAGGCACACACACGCACACACACATATACACCTGCCTTACCACACACTCACTTGCCACACACATGCGTCGAGGTGGCAGCCACCCAACCAGCTATGCAAAATGCATGCTAACAACCACTTAGCGCACACACGACGCCGCAGCTGCGCCACGACAGCCACCCTGGCCTTCCATCCCCCCCCTCCCCTGAGCTGATGATGATGAACAACTATTAAAGAAATTACGAGCTGATTCCCGAAAAGCGGGCGGATGAATTTTATTTGCAACATTTTGAGGCAAGTGGAAATGCATGCGGGTGCGTTAAAAGTTGCCAAATGTCGATTTGTGCTGGCTCCAAAAACTTTTGCAACGCGACAGCCTGTGTAAACATATGTGAGATAGAGAGAGAGCGAGAAAGAGAGGGAGAGAGAGGGACAGTGAGAGTCAGCGAGTTCGCGTAAGAGTTGCGAAAACTAGGGGAACTAAAGCCGAATATAGTACAGCAAATAATATGCACCCTCAGGTTGCCAATCAAAGTTGCCTTATAATGCTTGCACTACTCACTCCCCCTCCTGCTCTCTCCCTCTCTCTCTATCTATTGCACTCCCTTTTTCCCATTGGCACAAAGTTTGCTACTTGTGCAGAACTCGAACTGAAGCTGAACTCAAGGCGAACTCTTAACCCGCACTTTTAATTCTCGCGCTCATCTCGAATGAAATTTTAAACAAATAAAATGGCAGAAACTGCGACGTTGCCAGCGGTTACCTTATTCGACGTTGCCAACAGCGACTTTGTGGTTTACACGCTCTGCTCTCGTTTGCCTTCGTTTAAGAGGTTTTCGTGTCTACTATCTAAGGGCCAAAGAATTGGCCAGACAGCCTTGAGATTTAATGGTTTTCAGTAGCAGCGTCTAATTATATCAAGTTGAAAGTTGAAAGTAGATTGGTGTGGGTAACAGTTCTAAGATATGTAGAAGTAGAAGGTAGAAGAAGTAGCACTTACTAAGTTTGTTAATATGATTGACACTGCTTTCTTTTAACTCAATCTAACTGTGGTGTCAGAAAATACTTTTCAAGAATAAAACAGAGGAAACAGTTTTCAAAAATGTTCCTCATGTGCCGCATAAGCATAAAGGGTGTGAATAAGTCGAGCTGAGTGTTTCTGTTTGTGAGAACTTACTTAGTCTGGCATGACTGCTTGAAGATATCTCTTGTTTCAGCTGTCAGTCAACACAATCTATCTTAGGCTTCAATATACTCTCTTAAGTAGTAGAATGTTTGTATTGAATATGCATAAGGGATAAGGAATATCGGCTGAATGTGACCAACAATTAGAACTTACTAAGTTTTAAAAGTATAAAGTTTCTATTATATTTTCATCTGTCCAATTACTCCATCAATCTATATATCATAAGGTTTAAGACTAGTTCACAGCAATACAACTTTACATTAGAATTTGCAATCTCTACAAAGAAGTGAAGAAACAAATTGCCAGTTCTACAAACACGGCTAAGATATCGACAAGAAATGACCAAAAACAGCAATGCAAACCCTTTTGTATTGCAATCCCGAGGGGTTACTCACACCGTTTCTTACTAATTTCTCCCTGTGGCACTCTTGAGATACCCTACCTGGTGAGGGCATTGCAGCAGGCGTAGCAGCTTGGCGCCTGAGTCAGCATTAATGAATGCAGCACCACGAGGCGCGGTGGTTGCAACTTAAATTGCTGTCGCTTCCGGCGGCTTTAAATACCATTTTGTCACGCACACACAAAGTTGCCACACGGCGTGGCAGCAAGACAGCTAGGCAGCTAGCTATTTTCGGTATTGCTGTAGGTGTCTTTAAGTGCGAGAGAGAGAGAGGGGGAGAGGGCACGAGGGAACGTTGTCTTAGCCGCGATTCGGGCCAATTGGCTGGGGGCCCGCTCAATATGTCTGGCTAACTGAGTCAGCACTTTGATTGCCAACTGCCTCGCGCGCTAAAGAGAGGAAGCAACTTTTCTTTTTCGCCTCTTGCTGTTTGCTTCCGTTTCCCTCTCCCACTCCCACTCCCTCCTCTCTCTCTCTCTGCTCCTCAAACACACATGGAGGGGAGGCAAACTTCAACTTTGGCTTAATTTCGCGCACGAAGTGCTGCTGCGGGGGATGATCCCCTGCATTGCCCCCCACATTCCAGCGATGGCAAAACTACACATAATAAAACACTTGGGCGCTAAGGTTAAATTCCTCGACGCTGCCGGCTCTAGGGTGTGTCCCACTACCCTGCAACCCCCCGCCACCCCTTCAGAAATTAAAACTAAAACGTTGCAACATTCTTCGCGCCATGTTTTCACTTTGTAGTCTTCGCCTACGTCTTCCTCTACGTCTCTGTCTTGCTTCCCCTCTCATTGGGGGCTTGTCAATTATTGAAGAGCTAGACCTGCTCTCTGTACACCTGCTTCCCCTTCCCACTTCCCCTATTAACCAGCCTTCCCCGCTCTGTCTTGGCTGCAAAAGGTGTGCTTTTAATTGTAGTCGTCGCCCGTCTCGATATTTAGCACAAAACGCCTCAGCGAGCCAAGCGAGCTGGCAACCAGGCGCGGCTCCTGGCACAAATAGTTGTAGCTATTGCTCTGCTTCATCTGCTGTTGTTGTTGTTGCTGTTGCTTGTTTGACTGCTTGTTTTGCAATAATTTAGAAACTTTCGCTGAATGTGTGCTTTTGCTTTTGTGGCGAACGTTGCACGTTGCCGCGACGGGGCACAAGGAGAGTGGAAGGAAGTGGGAAGTGGAAGGAGTGCGGCAGGATTGCATGTCGCGTGTGCAAGTTACAGTTAGCGCCAAAAGTTCATGCTCAACAGTATAATAGTCTCACTGTTGTTGTTGTTGTTGTTATTGTGTGCGACTTTATGAACTGTAAACGTTGCGTATACTTAATAAAATTTAAGTACTCTGCAGCCATTTGCTGGCGGGTCTGCAGAAGGAATATGAACTTTCGATTTGAATGGTTAATAAAATAGAAAAAGTACACAGGGAATTTCTTGAATTGAAAACATGCGTAGCAAAGGGAATATTATGGATAATGTTGCACATAGAGAACTGGAATAGATTCGTTTACATTGCTTCATGAATAGCATTTGCAGGATAACCTTGCGACCTATCAATTCCTTAATTATCACTTGCTATTCATCTGTTCCTGCAAGCCTAATTCCACCCTGCCAATTATCGCTAATCTCTTCCACACACACACACACACACACACACACAGAGACAGAGAACAATTAGAACAAAGTATTGATACGCGTGAGGTTAAACATGCCTGTGCGCGAATTTATAGCAGCCACTGTTGTCAGCCCACACAATCCCACACACAGCTCATGCCGGCTCAACCTTATTTCGTCTATCTTGCTGTCACTCTGCCTACCCCAGGCCCTTCCTCCCCTACTCTGCACGGCCCTCTGGCTTGCACAGTCCTTTGCCTTTGAGATTTGCGTGTTTCGCTTAATGAAGAAGACAAATAATCGCGCAATTAAAGCCTTTTAGCTTTAAGCGCGAGTAAATAATTGCTGTGAGTGCAAAATGAAGCACGCACACATACAGAGAGACAGAGAGAGAGAGAGAGAAGGAGAGAGATACTCGTATACCCTTTAGACTCAGGCATTCACTCAGCACGGGCTGCACTAACAAATGGTAAATGTATTCAAACAACAAATCTTAATGGCACGCTAGAATGAATAGTAAACGAGCGCAGGCAGCGCTGAGGGGGCAGGCTGGGAGTGACAGGGGATTGGGGAGTGCAGGTGGCTGGGCAGATAGCAAGAAAGCGATGACTGTTGGCTGCCTGCCTAGACAAGCCCCATCCCCCCTCTCTCTCTCTCCCCGTCTCTGTGTGAAAGGGGTATGAGAATAAGCAAGCGCGTTTCTCCCACTCTGCTGTACCCTTCGCCCTCTTTCTCTTCCTTGCTCTATCTGTCTCACTCGCACTGTTGACTTGACTTGGCTTCCGTGCAAAATTCTTAATTGCACCTGTGTACGGCGTTTTCCGCTGACGCTGCCTGGGCATATCTGGATAGCGAGTCGGCGCCTCGGCTTGATGGGTTAGATTAACTGCCTGACAAGTAAACCCATCCTACACAGACATACACACACACACACGCACGCACACTCGTACACACTTTGCTGCTGCTTCCGGGCGAACGTCAGCTCAGAACGTAGCAATCCGTAGGTAGTTGGGGCGCGCCTCGACTTGTAATTTTTTCACGGCTTATCCCCGCCCCGTCTTCTTCGCCCCCCACCCACTTGAGTGCTCTTGACTCACGTGCTCAGCACTCGTAATTATTTTTCTTATTGTTCGAATTAAATGCTCGAGGATTTATGTGATTTTCCTTTTGCGCCCAGGCGCTAGTTAAGATTTGTGCCAAAAGATTTACACGACGAAAACAAAAGGGGAATGCAAGAAAAGTTATTAATTGAAGGGCAGTGAAAGAGAGATGCAGACAGAGAGAGAGAGAGAGAGATAGATCTAGTGCTCTGCGGTTTTTGCATTCTTTTGCATTGACACTTGGCATAATTATTGCATTCGGAAATTGAATTCTTCGACGGAAATTGATTTTATAACCGAACCGAATCGACCTAAGCGAGACGCCTGCGAAAATATGGCCACAAATTTAGTTTGTTAAACTTATCACTTCAAAAGAAGTAGTAGAAGAAGAAGAAGAAGGGGTAGTGCTTGAAAGTGATTTCTCTGCAATTCCGCCATGTTGCCGCTTGCATAAATCGTGAAAAACTTGAGTGGGCGCCCAACGTGAGCAGAGTTTCTCTTAGTTTACTTTGCAGACACCTCCCGAAATGAATTAATGGGAGTGTTTGAACTCGCGCAGCACCTTCCCCATCCACATTTGCCACTCGATGCGGATTTATGAGCCAAGTTGAGCGTTTAAAGCGCGCTGCCTTATCTCCTTATTTGCCATCTCAGCAACTAGAGCCGACTTTAAAACTATACACACGTATATATAGTAGATATACATCTCTTGAGCAGCCATTCCTTATGCGGTTCCATAAGTGCGAGCGCACATAATTCTCAAAGTTGCTTGATGCTCTCGCTGCCGTGTTAAATTCAAATTTATTTGTTGCTACTGAAATTGATAACATAACTTTCTTCAGGTTTCCGCATCGTTAGCTCGTTATGCAGCGGAAAGTTTTATATTTCAACAATTTTACAATTTGCACCCGCCGCCTATCGTAGCACACGCGCTCTACTGGCAGAGGTATAGGACCTTCTTCTCTTCGTTGTCTTCGCGGCGAAAATTGTGCCGAAAATTGTCATTTGAATGGAGGAGGCGATGCCTCTGGCTGCTTCTGGCTGCCTCTGGCTTGCTTTCCGGCCAAGTCATAAATTACAAAGCGAGTCATTGGAAAAGCAGCCACCGACGCAGCCAAGCGCCCAGGCACCCCCTCCCCACAGCATGCTCCTTTCCACCAGAAGTTTAGCTACTTTCTGGCTAGTGAAAATTGTTAAATTTATGCATTCATTATTTGATTTGTTAGTTATGCTCTTGATGTAATTTATTTGCTTGACACTCGACATTAAAGCCAGTGCATTACATGCTGCTTCGGCCTGCTTAAAGTGCCCCCTCTTCCTCCCTCCTTCTCTCTCTCCCTTCCACATACAACGAGTAGTTGTGCCTTCCCCCTTTGTTGAATTTGTAGAGCACTTTGCCAAAAAGTCATATAAATGTTTATTAGACTAAACAAATGTGCGTTGTCCCCCTGTATAACACACTCACACATACACTTACACACAGACAAGCTCTCTCGCACACCCACTTGTACACTCAATTTGAAAATATGACAATGTTGTCTCTTTACATATTCAATGCTTTTAGTCCCCCTTCAAGTGCAGCCAGACAAAGGAAATGAATTTAGTTTTGGGCAGCTGTTTCCCCAGTTCACCAAAAGGTACAACGCCAGCACTTTTTCTTATCAAATTGCTGGGCCACACAGGGCAGAGGGCAGAGGGTAGTGGGTAGAGAGCTAACCATACCGAGTAATGTGGCATGGCGCACTTTGATGAGGTATTGGGTAGAACTGGCTTAGCAGTGTCACACGGAATACTAAAATTGATCATAACACAAAGCGAAATATGTCAAGAAACTTAGCTTGATAGACTTTTGTGATACCCTGTATATTGTGCTAAATTAGAGACATTACAACATAAAGAGCGTTACTCTGCATAAAGAAAAACTAACTTTACATATTTAAATAGATAAACATAGATAAACAAGTGAACTATTCTCAGGTATGCAAAGCATTAAAGGGAATTGTGAAATAATAAAAGGTCGTGATATTTCAGGAAACTCTTTAACTTTTAATTTGACTTTAAGATGCAGGCTTCAAGATCGGAATTTACAAGTAACTCTGAGCGAAAAAGGGCGTTCAGAAATACAAGAGAAGAGCCTCCGTTGCCATAAGTAAACTATGTATCGAAGTATTCTTTCGCACACATATTCCACAAATTATAGCTTTGCTATTATGGACAGCCTGCCCTTAAGCACCATTTCGTAGTTAACTGACTGAAGACATATACAAACTAACCCATGAAGTGCCTGTGTTCCTAAGGTATACGGTGCCCGTAGTTGACATCTTGGCGCTGGTAACATATGACTCGTATCCACTCACTGCGACCCCCACTGGCACTTGCTAGCTCCATCGTAGCTCCATCGTAGTGTGTCCTCTTCTCCCCCCCTCACCCCTCTCCGATTCCTTGCTTGCCATGTCTCCATCGCCGCTTGACTGCCACAGTAAAATTTCAATTGAACCAGAAAGGAAAAATGCCAAATGCTGAAGCATTCGCTTTCATTTCGCTGCCACAACTAATTCGCACACCATAACAACATGTGTGTGTCTGCGTGTGTGTGTGTGTGTCTGCGTGTGTTTGTTCATAAACATGAAGTAAACAGGATAATAGCAATAAAATATAAGCGCCAGTCGCGCAGGATTCAAAACGAAATGTTTTCAGGGTCGTGCGGGGATAGTAGCGGTTATGTTGTGAAAAGAAAGGGAGTAGAACAAGGAATGACGCAGGGAATGGCAGACGATGAAGAAGAAGGGAAGGGGGAGGGTGGGAGTAAGCTATGGGGTAGTGCTTCAGTGTGTATTGAGGGTTTTCGGGTTTCGGCTTCTGGGGCAACGCGGCGACTTCTCTTGTCACAACATAAGTTTGACTGTTTTGGCCTCGTATTTTTATGGCCCGTTCGCGCGTTTCTGCACAACAATAGCCGTAATAACTGCCACAACAACAGAAACAACAACTATTACAATCGTTTGCATGCTTTCCAATTGTTGTTGTTGTTGCTGTTGTTGATTTTTGTTTATTTCCTACGGTTTTTGTTGCTGTGTGTTTGCCCCTCACTCTCTTTTGCGTCTTTTGGGGGAAATCCGACAAACAACTGTGACGTAATATGCCCAATAAGGATCCTTTTGCAATGCTAGCAGCTTCTCCCCCTTCCCTTCTCAATGGAAATTTATTAAAAATCTATGCCTGCCGGAAGTATTGAGAAATTTCTCTGCCATTTACATTTTACCAAAAATGCAAAGCAAAAATGAAATGAAAAATCATTGAGAAAATGAAGTGCCAGGCATCTGATATGAAGAAAGTCGTAAATAACCGAAAAAGCCGGAATTGCAAGTTGTACATTGTAGATAAAGTGTTGTTGCTAATATTGTGATATTAAGAAGTCAAAATGTTAATTAAACACAGACAGAAAGTAACTCAACTGCACTGGGAGAACTATTAGTTTTCTGTTGCCTTTGTAGAGACAGAAAGAAAATTGCAAATTGATAGCAATTTGAGGA
This sequence comes from Zaprionus davidi, assembly GCA_018903715.1. Classification (NCBI taxonomy): domain Eukaryota; kingdom Metazoa; phylum Arthropoda; class Insecta; order Diptera; family Drosophilidae; genus Zaprionus; species Zaprionus davidi. The sequence goes on from JAEIGL010000005.1 coordinate 11,226,291, forward strand.
AGTTATTCAATCTATTTTGTAAATTCAATATAAATTACCAAAGTGAGCTTTGTGATACAATATACATGAAATTAATAATAACTTAATAACTTGGGCAAAGCAGCTGACAATTCAAGCAAACTATTATTAATTGGCAATTAATAAAACGATGGTAAAAATTATGAATTACAGTCTGGGGCCCGACCCTGCATTATTTATGCCATTTGAAAAAAATGAATTCCTTTTTTTGTGGTGCAAAATAAATTTAAATCATAATTAATATGGAATTTTTGATCGATGTGCAATGCAATTGAAACTGAAGGCCGACGACTCAATGCGAAACTCACTTTAATCAATTTACACAGGCCTGGGGAAGGGCAGGGGAGGGGCAGCCGAGTGGGGAGGCAGCAAATGGAAATGGTAACAAAGGCGCATGAATTATGCGCCGCAGTCAAAACCATAAAAATATATAAAGCAGGCAGGTCAGCGGGAAAGGGAGATGGGGCAGGCAGCATCAACGACATCGGTTCGTGCTTCAGTCTGGCATATAAAGCGCCAATATTTACTTTGGCTACATTTGCAAATGGAGCATTACGAAAATAAACAAATTTTCATAAATGACAAGTACAAAGGGTGCACCAGCAGCAGCAGCAGCAGGAGAAGGGGGGGGAGGATGGCAGGAGAGACAGATGGAGCTGGAGCTGGAGCAGCAGCAGCCGTCGCACAAAAGGATGCCCCTTCTGACAATGTGTGTGTATCTCTCTGTGTGTGCATGTGTGTGTTCGTATCTGTGTGTTTGTCTACGAAAAATTTTCAATTTGAACGACGTTTCAGGCAATGGACGAGGCGGGGCTGCAATTGGGGCATGTAAATTGTCGCAGCAGAGGCAGCAGCAGCATCGGCAGCCAGGATGAGGCAACGGCAATGGAACTGGGAAATCCTTGATAGTCGATATTATTTTTCTTACGGCGCTCCATTTGTTCCTTGGCTGCAATTTGTCAACTTTGCTCGCCGTTTGCCGTTGCCTTTGCCGTTGCCTTTGCCTGCTCCTCCTCCTGCTGCTGCCCAGGCTGATGTTGTTTCCATTGCCGAATCGATTTCCATTTTATTGCCAAATAATGTGTTTTTTTTTTGCTTGTCGTCTTCCATAGATTGCGTCATGTTATTTATAGAGCTGGTGCGCGAACGAAAGGGGTGTCTGCCGTGTGCAGCCGTGTCGCATAAGGTATGAATTGCATGTCAAAATGTTTTATTGGCTAACCATTTTTTATGCAATTTGATAATCAGATGCACAATAAATCGACCCTAGAAACGGAGTACCTGCTGCCAACTTATCGGCGCTTCTAAGGCGTTGACAAATAGCGCCAAGGCGGAACTGCAAACGGCCTCAAGACGTCCCTCCCCTTTCCACTACTCACAAGGGATGCAGTACAATGGAAAAGTAAATGATTTCCAATCAAAATGTCGTATAATTTGTTGATTCTCTTAACTGATTTGATTTCCAGATAAATATTTCTAGCTTCTTTTGCTAACTTGCTCAAGAGTTTCCTTTAATCATTTTGCTCTATCTGCTTGGACCGTCTTCAAGTCTCTTCTGTATGCCGTGCCAAGCTCAGCCACCTGGTCAAACTAATTAGGGCCCACAGAACAATGGGCTCAAATACATAAATCAATCAAGCACAAAACAGCTTGACGAGTTTCTTGTCGCTACCCCAGTAGCACCCCCCCCCCTGCACACAATCCTCCATCACTGCCCCACTTTGAATGGGCTTAACAAAGCGCCCGCAACAATGATTAATCGCATTGCACGAATTGCAAATGCGTTTGAATACCCTTTCCGTGAGTGGGTGTGAGTAATTGATGGCATATCGTTTGCCATATCGTCGCCGAAAAGCTGTTGAGAAACTTCAACAGATTCATCAACATTGTTTTCAGTTGCGATTAAAATTGTTAAACAAGTTCAGTCAGAAAATCTTTAATACAACTTTGAAAGCACATGGCAGCTTTAATCGTCAAAAGAAAGTTATTGAATTTATGTTTTTGGTACTCATAACGAAAGGACTTAATTAAACATATGCATAACATTAATAACGTCATTATGAAGCACAGTAAAGCTCTTTATGAAAGCTTCACTTGGCACTGCAATGATTTTCAAACGCTTAAAGCTTTAGGGCTTCATTAGGACATGCACTAAAGCATATTAAAGCTCTAGCTTCAATTTCTGAAACAATTATTAAGTGCATAAATGCTTAAAGTTTGAAGAAGCACTAAAGCACAGTAATGCTCTCGGTTAAAGCTCTGCAGCAATTAACAAATGCTTAAAGCTCTAATTAGCACAAAAGTCAACTTTAAGCCTTAGATCTTCATTATGAGAAGCACTAAAGCACATTAAAGTTCTCGTTGAAATCTCTAAAACAATTATTAAATGCTTAAAGCTCTAATTAGCACAAAAGTCAACTGTAATTCTTAGGTCTTCATTATGAGACACAATAAAGCAGAGTAAAGCTCTCGTTTAAAGCTCTGCAGCAATCAGCAAATGCTTAAAGCTCTAATTAGCACAAGAGTCACATTTTGTTTTATAAATTAATCGACAACTTCTTGCTGGCAACTCGCTGACTAATTCACAATATACACTTGCCACTGATACCTTGTGCTGCCTTAATTGGATCTGCAAGGGTAAATAAGCTGCGACCCCTTTAGCTTGGCAACTTCGCATTTCAAATGGCATTTCGTTTTTGGGAGCATTCACGCTAATTAGCTCAGACCCAGATCCAAATCCAGACAGCCTCCGTCCTGCCCCGCTCCACTTGACGTTGGTGTGGCAACACTTTTTTAAAAATAAATTTCACGAATTGTAAATAGCTTTGGTGCGCATTATTTAGCGGATTATGCGCACGCCCTGCCATTGCAGGCCCAGACACGCCCACACAGAAAGCGTTACGCCCAGCGCTTGTTTACTCTTTGCCATGACAAATGCCGCGACATAAATCTCAGACGCCGCAGCGTAGCCACCCCTTGAGGCGCCACAACACGGGGCTGCCTGGGCCGCTGGTCAGCCAGGCGCCCCCGGTACCAGGCAACCAAGTCGACTCGACTCAACTCGACTCAGCCTGGCTCGACTGGCTCGACTGGCTGGCAAAAGTTAATCAACATTTCATTAATTAATTTCTTTAAAAATGTCCTTCGCTCTGTTGCTCCTTCTCGTCCTTCTCCGGCGAAAGAAAAATGACTCGAGTAAGCGACTTGGACGCAACTTGGACGGCGACTTGGATGCGATTGGGATGCGCTGTGAAGTTGGCTGAGTCTCGAGCCATGTCTCTTTAGCGAATTATGTAAATTGGTTAAAAGCTTTTCCGGTTTTGAATTAGCAGCATCATCAGCAGCATTACGCGATATTATTCTTCTCAACTTTGCCGGAGCTCGTTTGCTCATTTGCTGATCAACTCAGACAGAGATCAGAAGTGGTGTTGATTGGTTAAATATTTTATAAATATACTACTGATTGTTTAATCAAATGAAATGCAGTTGCATTTTGGAAACATGGTGAACTGAAGCCAATTAGTCGCACTCTTTGTCATGTTCCTTGTGAGCACCTCGGGGTCATAACTAATTGGGCTGCAAGCAGAATCAATAAAATGTGAATTTGTGCATGTTTTGTGTTTGTGCCAATTAGGAATGCAGCGTGAAAATTCACTGAAGTTTCGTATAATTTCATTAGTGAATGAAATTAGTTAGGCCGAGAGAGAAAGACAGAGAGGGAAAGGGGAGAAAGGGGAGGGCAAAACATGAGACAAAGGCCTAGAGGCGATGGATGTGTCTGGACAATGGCGCAGAGACTCGACGACACTCAAAGTGCATTTAATTAAGCACGCAGTGTAGTCTGCCTGGGGAAGGAGGGCGTGGCAGGCAGGGTAAGGGGGAGGGGAGGGTACACCGAACCAGAAATGAATCAAAACAATTGTAAATACTGAAACACAAAAGCAATTAGTGACACACAAAGCGGAAGTGCAAAAAGTGAAGCTGTTGAAAATAACTCGACGAAACAGAAAACGAAAAACAAGAAAAGAACAGGCAATCACAGCAGCACCAAGGGGAGGAGGAGGAGGAGGGGCAAGGCGGACTCAGGGTGCCTTGTCAGGGGTGGCAGTTGTTGTCTATGTGCAACGTGCTGCATTCGAGGGGAGGGCGAGGTGCACAAAGAGTGCAGAAGGCGCCAAAATAAACAAAGCGCTGCGTTTGTTAGGCTGATGAAAGAGCGAGTGAGATACAGTGAAACCCGGAGAGGGAGAGAGGGACAGAGAGAGGAGCTGGGAGCTGGAACCGTGGCATCCGCAACTGAAAAGTGGCCAATGTAAATCTAATTAAAAGCAAAACAAAAGCCACTCTCAACATGCCACTCAAATTATAATGCACACGCTGAGCAAATGACGAAGGGGGGCAGACAAAGAGAGAAACGAATACACACTAAAAGAGACTGATAGAGAGAGGGAGAGAGCATGCAACAGCGGCGCTGAGTGGATAGGCCTTTGCTAAGCCAGCCCAGCACAGTGGGCAAATTATACACAAGTTGGCAATTCAAATGAGCAAATTACAGTCTATATTTTCACAACTTAGACACATTCTCTCAGTACAAGCTGCTTGTAGAGTTGCTCCTTGATCCATTTCTTATTGTGGGGCTCATAGGTATTGCTCTCCTTCCTGTGCACCAGGCAGACAATGTCCTTGAAGTCATCGAGAAAGTTATACAGTTGTATTATGTTGATTTCGCAGTCTTCCTCATCGCAGCGCTGCAGACTTTTCACATAGATGCGACAAATGGAACTCATGCACTCGTCAATGGTCTCGTACTCGAAGAAAATACGCGATTCTGCAGATGAATTCAGCTGCATCAATAGTATTGTGTGGCACATGCTTATCTTTTGGAAGTAATCTATGAATTGCTTACAGAATTACAGAAGTAATTTTTTGATGTCACAAATCAGGCCAACTTTGATTATTTCTTATGTAATTTTCCTTTCATAAACAAATTGTCGAAAGAATAAAATAAAATAGAAAATAGAAATAGAAATATAAATATAGATTACATAATTTACAATACACAATTAGTTTATATATATTTTCAAGAAATATATTTTACATAATTTACAATACACGAGTAGTTTATATATATTTTTAACCTTTTCATGTATTTATACAACAAAATTTGAGGAACATTTTAACTTAATTTCAATCTTATTTCATTAATTTAAAATATTGAACCATTGTCTATTTTATTCATCAGTTCAACTTGTTCCACTGTGCCCCCTCCTCAATGTGGCAGCGACAAATGCCAACACGGAAATGCATAGAATTTCATGGAGCTCCCGCCTGCAGATATGTCCCACGTTCCAAGTGCCGTGTCCGAATCAAAATCCGTCGGCCGAATTCGCATTCGTGTGTTGAACTTGTCTACTGGCGGGGCCGCAACTTGGCACTGGGATTCCTTGCTGCTGCTTCTGCTGCTGCTGCTGGGGTGCTGAGGAGGCCAACTTTGGCACGTGAATCGACGTTGTCGCAGCGCTTGCCAAAATCCGCATTAAATTTATGCACTTTTGTTGTAGTGTGCTCTGCTGCTGCTGGCTTGCTCAGCCAGTGTGCCAAGCCGAGCCGAGCAGTTGGCCCTCCGATGATGATAATGATGATGGCACTGACGACGACACCCTGTCCTGCGCTGCGCTGCTCTGCCGCTTGGCCATTGCCATTGGTTCTTTTCGCTTGCATCCGGCTCAGGTTTCGCCGCGTTTGCCTGAAACTTGGCAAGGCACCGCGCAATGCTTCAAAGCCAAGAAAAATCAGCTAAAGGAAAACAAACTCACACACACAAACACACACACTGACATTCGCACATGAGCAAACAAAACGTTTTGCCCAGTTTTGGCTGTGATTTTGCAATTAAATAGATTTACCCAGGAAGGTGGAACGAAGGCGGAATCGAGTCGACCCAAAGCTATTCCTTAAGTACGAGAATGAGAGAGACAGAGAGTAAAGGAGGGAGGGAGGTAGGTAGACTGAGTAAGCGAGCGAGTTCAATGACAAATTCATGCACATCTGCAGTGGGCATGGTCCTCTATATATTTTATCGACTATTTATATGCCGCCTTCGGCATTATTTGCAGTTCATTTGGCCAGCCCCTTACAATAAGTATCAAGAGTAGGCTCCACTCTCTTTTCCTCTCCTTTTCTCACAGTGTATAATGTATCTGTAGTCTCTGCAGTTGTTTTCCTTATAATAGCCAGGCAGTTTTACATAGCTTGTTCGCAGCATAATGGGCCATTTATTGGCCATTTTTGTGTATCATTACGCCCTGACATCGCCTTGAACATTATGATTGGCGTCCATTGTATGCACTTAATGGGCTTTGTAATTTCCAAATGGCTTAAGTCATTTGAGTGCGTCTTTGTTTCACATTATTGCAGTTGTGTAACAATTATAATGCTCAATAAATCGCTTGATATGATGACAGTGGGAGGAGCTAAAGGGCAAAACGAGAGTCAACAAATGACGTGAGAAATGTTTGCTGTCGAAACGAAAAGCCTGAAATGGGAGATTAAATGAAGGAATCATTTTTCACAGCCATATATGTGTATGGTAATAAAAATATATATAAGATAAATATTTTAAAAAATATTTTTTTATAATTTCTGTTAATTTTTAATCGAGTAAAATTCTGAAATTAAATATTTTCTTAAGGGATCACATACAATTCGTAGAAATTAAGTCCAATTACATTTGAGATTTGTTTAAGTTATGTATTGTATAAAATGGAAATGCCACATATATAACATGTTATATATACCTTTTATCAACTCTTACATATGTATACATTTTAATTATATATAATTTATTGCCAATTAAACAACATATGTTGTTCCTCTTCTTTTCCTACACACATTACGCTCCTTTCACTTCACTCTCTTCCTCCCTCTCTCCACACTTTTAATTCATGCAAATGACTTTACTTCTTAGCTCCATTCGCAATTAGCCAAGATCGCTCTAACGTCACTCCCTGCTGGCCACTGTGCATGGGGGAATCGATACAAATGAAATTCAAGCCGAACATGTTGGCAATTCTCGACTCCAATGGGATTTGTCTGGTATTTGTCAATGACAATTGAATGAGAGGAGCAGCAGCAGGATGCGTAGAAGTGGGGGGGGGGTTGATGTGTTCAAATCATGTGAAAGAAATGCGAGATGACAGACCGGAAGAGGGGAATAAGGCGAAAGAGGGGAGAGGGGGATGGCTATAGATTTGTTGTTTGCCGGTGCCCGAGCATTTTATTATGGCAGCGGGCGCATTGAAACATTTGAGTGAATTTATTAACGCGACACATATATGACATTTGACACATTGTGCAAGTTCCGCTGCGTGCTTAACTGCGTGTGTGTGCGAGTCAATGAGTGTGTGCGTGGGTGTGTGTATGTGTGGGCGTGTGCGTAGGTGTTTGTCAGCCGCATTAGACGATGCACAGCACGTGTAACAGTTGCTTGCCCACCCCCATTCCCGCCTCCTCCTCAACTTCCTCCCTTCCGTCCCACACTTCTCACACAGTCAACATGGCGCTCATAAATCGCAAATTATACACGCTGCCACGCCCATAAAGCCGCCCACATGAGCGCGTTTGTCGAGGTTTGGCTTTTGTTCCCACTACTGAGTGTGTTTTTTTTTTTTTTTTTTGTATTACGCATACGGAGGAAAAATAAAATCTTCGAAAGATACCATCCACCGTCCGTGGATGGCATGCACGATTCATAACCCCCCAATTGGGGATATGCCTACGTACTAAAAAAAAACCCCCGTATGCTCTCCAGTCCATTTCACGCTCACCGGGACTGCCAGTCAAGGTATTACTTCGGTGAGCAGGATGCGATGCCAGATGGCACTCCCTCTTCTCTTGCAGCGTAGTGTTCCTTCCTTAGCTCATTAGTCGCCTTTTACGACAAGCCGAGTCCGCTGAGGTAGTATTCTTACCCCGCCACCACACGGGGGTGCTGCTCATCTCTCGCTTCTGTTGCACATTTCGTCATGACGGACACGCTTCATCATCATAATAATGATTCCATGTGCCCTATCCCAAACACATTTGTCTGTCAACATAGCGGCAATCAAAACTCTCGGGCTGAGCGGGGCTTCTAAGAGCGACTCCAGTAACTCCCTCTCCGTATCGAACCTAGAGCAGTGCATGAGGACGTGCTCCGCTGATTCTACAGCATCCGAGCAGAAGAGGCACCGGTCCGAGTCCACATGGTGGAACCTATAGAGGTACCCCCTAAAGCAGCCGTGGTTGGACAGGAATTGAGTCAAGTGATAGTCAACCACTTTATGCTCGCATCCCGCCCATTCTGCCAAGTCAGGAATGAGCTGATAGGTCCATCGCCCTTGTTGTGACCTCTGCCACCTAGCCTGCCACGCTCTTTGAAGCCACTCGTCGATTTCAGTCCGGCTAACACCTTCTCGGGAAAGATATTGCGCTTCGATCACCAAGTCGACCGGCGGGATGCCCGCAAGAACATGCGCTGCTACGTCGGATATAGTCCTAAACCCTCTGATGAGTCTAAGAGCCATGGTCCTCGATACTGCACGCGCGTTATTTAGGTAAGTCGCTTTCTTGCTGACATCTCTCCAGATAGGGGCAGCGTATATGAGGGTCGATTTCGTGACTGATGCAAGCAGCCTCCTAGCTGGCATATTGGGTCCTCCCACGTTGGGCATTAGCCTTGCCAGCGCTGCAGCTGTCATCGCGGCTTTCCTGCTGGCGTATATCGCATGCTCCTTGAACGACAGCCTATGGTCAAGTAGGACTCCCAGGTACTTAAGAGTTCTGGCTGAGGTTATTTGGACGTCTTTTACCATGATCTGCATGCTCTCGACAGCTTTCCTGCTACTCAGCAAGAGTACTTCGGTCTTGTGCGCAGCAATTTGTAGACCAACCTTCTCAAGCCAGTCGATTACCGAATTAATCGCCGCATTGCTCGTGTCCTGGAGCTCTGGTATGGTTTTGGCAACTACTGTGACAGCCACGTCGTCGGCGAAGCAGTGTAACTCCACACCTCTGGGCTTGCTGATGCACAATATGCCGTTGTACATTATGTTCCACAAGATTGGACCAAGTACCGACCCTTGTGGAACTCCTGCAGAGACATAGTGTCTTTTCGGCCCGTCTTCAGTGTCGTACCATAGTACACGGCCCCTGAAGTAGCTGCCAATACTGATCCTTAGGTATTCCGGGATCCCCATTGTGCGCATAGCACCGAGAATGTTTGGCCATCTCGCCGTATTGAACGCGTTCTTGACGTCCAGCGTGATGATGGCGCAGTACTCCTTACTGCCGCCTAGCCATCTGTCACCGTCGAGAGCGTTTTTGGCTACATCTCTTACTGCCGTGAGAGCGTCGAGCGTGCTCTTTCCCTTACGGAAACCGTACTGCTGTTGTCGTATGCCATTGGGACTCTCCGTGATCATCTCTATGCGTGTGTATAGGATACGTTCGTAGAGCTTCCCCACAGTGTCCAACAGGCATAATGGGCGGAAGCTGCTTGCAGCATTTGTGGGCCCCTTACCTTTCGGCAACAGGACAAGTCTCATGCTTTTCCACCGCTTGGGATAGACTCCGTTCAGGAGACACTGTTGGAAGGTGTCCCTGAAGATTTCCGGTTTTGCAATGGCAGCTGCTTTGACTATAGCTCCTGGGATTCCATCGAGACCAGGGGCTTTGTTGTCCTTAATCTTTTTGGCAGCTTCGACGACCTCGCATGATGTAACACATGGGAAGTCATGGTCCGGGGTTTCTTGCGCAGGTTGCCATAATGTGGCCTGCGTCGGGAACAGTTCCGCCACAATGTTGGCCAATACGACCGGATCCTGTGGAGTTCCTCCACCAGCGGGTTTCAGCTTTTTACTTGTTATTTTATAGGCGAGACCCCAGGGATCTTCGTCTACGCTTGCTAGAAGCTCCTTAAAAGCATTCGCTTTGGCAGCTGATATGGCATTTCGCAGCTCTGCACGCTTGACTCTGTATGCCTCGTGAAGTTGGGCTTTCTGGAGATCATCTCTGGCTCGTTGCGCTTGCCTCCTTGCACTGAAGCACTCAGCTCGAAGCTGGTGAAGGGAGACACTCCACCAGTATACAGGTGGCTTGCGTTTGGCCTTCCGTTTTCTCGGCATAGTTGCATCGCAAGTTGCTTCCAGCATGCTCATAAGCGCCGTCACCATGGTTTCCGCCTGTCCGCTTGTGGGTTCCAAAAGCTCGATCTGGTAAGCCAGCATTTCGTTGTCCAGTTTCCTGGTGTCCCATGCCTGCCCCAGGGCACCACTCTGCTGTCTTTGTGAGGGCCTTGTCGTTCGTACGCTATACGAAATTAAGGCATGATCACTCAGCGTTACGTCGTCGTGTACCAACCATTTTGCGGTGGGGGCTAGCCTTCTGCTAACAAAGGTGACATCAATGAATGATGTACCTCTGTCGTTGTTAAACGTCGGCTTAGCCCCATCGTTCAGCAGAACCAGTTCTAGTTGGTTCATTGCGTCTATCAAAGCCCGTCCCCTGGGATTGTATATGCGGCTGCCCCATTCTAGCGCCCATGCGTTGAAGTCACCTGCAATGACTGTCGGGCTGCGCCCTCTCGCATGATACACGAGCATATTCAGCAGCTCCTCGAACTGTTCCGCACTATCACTTGGTGGCGCATAGCAACTATAGAGATGCACGCCTTGGACTATTGCATAAGCAATGCCGCGCATGGGCACGCTTTCTTTATCCTCTATGAAGAGGCCGCTGCAGCATTTGACTGCCGCCTTTCCTGTCGCGTCCACAACCACCGTTGGGTTTCCTGCATCCGGGGAGTATGGTTCACTCATGAGCATCACGTCCACATTGCGCTCAATAGCTGTCTGGGCCAGAAGACTCTGTGCAGCTGCGCAATGATTAACATTGATCTGTACAATGTTAATTTGGTCCGGCATCATCATGACGGCTCATGGCTCCTTTTGTGACGCTGCCTTTGTAGGTTGGGCATTTAAAGCCACCTGTCGGGTGGTTTCTGTCCACATTGTCGCTACAGATAAGACATCTTGGCGGTCTGTCACAGCCCTTCGCCTTGTGTCCTCGATCTCCGCACCGGAGACAGCAGTCCGAGTGATCGGTTGCCTTGCAGTGGATAGCCTTGTGCCCGTAGCCCAGGCACCTGAAGCATCTCGTGGGACGTGTATCTTGGGTGATGCGGCACCGTGACCAGCCTACAGTTACTGAGCCTTTTTTGAGAACAGTAATCGCATCATTCACGCTGAGCATTACTGTCGCTAATTGGGTTCCATCACGCATCTTGCGCAGACCGCGCACGTCGTCTGGGTTCACCAGGATGCCCTCAAACTGAGAGACCAGGCAACTATGGAGCTCTTCTGTTGTAGTTGCCTCATCCATTCCGCCGCAGATTACCGCCATTCTTTGCGCGCCCGTGCGGACCGCAGCCATCTCGCGCAATGATTCCTCAATCGCTCCTCTATATGTTGGCAAACTTGCGGATGCTTTTCCCTCTACCTCTAGCAATAACTCTCCCTGTTGGGTCCTTCTAATTTTTTTGACATGATTGCCAAAATCATTCAGGCTCGGATCCGCTTTAAGTTTTCGGAGCATATCAGCATACGAGGCATCTCCCGTCTTTTTGATGATGATTGCCTCCGGCTTCTTTCGCAGTCGCTTGGGTGTCACCTTTGTCCACTCCACCTTATTGTTGCCCTCCTTGGCAACTGATGCAAAGCTGGGAGGGATTGTCTCCCTTGCATAGGCCGCAGACAGTACCGAATCCTTGTTATGGGGAGGTTTCAGTACAGGAGGCTTCAATACGGGAGGCTTCACTGGAGCGGTCTTTTTAGTAGCAGCCACAGCGCGCCCTTCCTTCATCTGTACTTCCGTCTGAGTTGCGGCGCTCTTTGAAGGGGTCCCTTTTTTTGTCTTATACTGCTCTTGTAGTTGTATAGCTCTGGCATTGAGAGTAGCCAGCTCCGCGATCGCACCTTTGGTGTCCCGTGTGACGTGACGATGCGTCTCGAATGCGGATACAACTAGGTTTATTCTGGTACTCATCATGTCCAGAATGCTTCGCAAGCCTTCGCTTTGGTACGCCGACATGTCGAAGGGCCGTATTGGCGAACCAGGTGGTGATTTCGACGCAATTTTCTGCGTCGGCACGCTAATAAGATCACTGATCTTTCTCTGGCTTGTAGTTATGGTTGCTGCCGGGGCCAAGCTAGCTACCTCCACATCACTGCGATTGCTGGTTATCGCTGGCGTCGTATGGGAGCCCGTTTGATCCCCTCTCTCAGCCGCCGGCGCGGATGTTCCAGCACCCTGCACCGCTATTTCCAAACCTCTCGTTGGAGACCTCGACATCCTGGAGCTTCTTCTGAAAGGGTCGTCGACGTTGGGGGCACTGCCCCCCGCTGGCCCATCCATTGTACCGAAGCGGTTACCCTTTGCGAACGTGGAGCACCAAGTTTAGTTAGGGTCCCTCGTAGCCTGATGGAGGTTATTCCGCCTCTACTCGGACACCAGAGCCTCTACTTAGGCACCAGAAAGGTGAGAGGATGATTCTCAGTCTGTCCGCGACCTTTGAGCCTTCCCTTTCTAAACGGGCCACTCCAAAATTCAAATTAAAATTGAATTTCAACGTTCCGCTTCCAGGGCAGGTCCAGTAATATAAATATAATATAAATATAAATATAAATACAGATATAAATATATAAATAAATATAAATATAAATATTTATATATAAATATTTATATAAATAATATATAAATATAAATACAAATATTAATATAAATATAAATTTAAATATAAATGTAATTATAAATATAAATACAGATATAAATATCAATTCCAATCCGAATTCAAATTTAAATTTAAATCTGGCGCTCAACGGCTATTAGGCTGTTGGTCTGGCAACGCCAATCGACTGGTACGGTGGCCGATCAGTTGTCAGCACTGTTTTGCTGATCAGTTGGCAGCGCTGTTTTGCTAATGGGTCTCCACAGCATCCACCGAGATCAGTTGGCAGCACGATCAGCTGATTTTTTCCGCCAAAACCAATCTTTGTGGAAATTGTATACAAAAGTTTACGAATTTTAATTATAATTAATTAATAATACGTTATATACGACCGGAACAATAGAGCATTACTCCGGTGTGGCTCTGCTATGGTTGTGCACTATTTTGCACCTGTGCTCGTAACGTCGCTGTTGCAAAATGTAAGAAGTTCGCGGAGCGTTGGAAAAAACACGTCCTTTCACTTTCACTATGCTTTCTCTGCCACTACTGAGTGTGTGCGTGAGTGTGTGTGGCGGTGTGTGTGTGAGTTGCTTCTTTGTTCTGCCAGAATACAGCAGGCCGCTGCAATTGTGCATCAGCGTTGCAGAGCTGCATGCATGAAAATGTGTGGAAAATGGAAAATGCACTTGGAAATTCGAACGCTCAACTTCACACATTGTCTGCGTTTTATTGCATTAGTCGCGTTTGTGTCACTTGTCTTGTTCAGCTTGTTATTGTTGTTGTTGTTGTTGTTTTTGTTGTTGTTGCTGTTGTTGCCTTTGCTGTTGCTGTTGCGTGTTGGTGTTGCTGCCCCGCTATGACACCCTGCGACGAGTTCAAACCAAACAACACAGTCGCTAAATGCGTTTGTCAGCTGCAGGTCGCAAATAAGTAGCATAAAAAAACCAACTTTAATTCAGTTGAAATATTATTTAAATATTATTAAGTCAGAACGAAAGTCTACCTACAAGGATAAGGGATATTGTTGTCCGACTTTATTGAAATGGAAAGATTACGGTGTAACTCTGCTTGCCACTGATAAGATATTTCGAAAACCAATACTGGTTTTCATATAAAACACTCTTTAATATGCATATTTTATATACAGTAAAGCTTATTTAATATATACCATAAAAGTTCAATGTAGTAAATTTTGATTACAATATCTTGATAAATTACAAAAATCTGCCGAGAGTTTGTATGGCAGCTAAGCGATATATCGGTTAGATTCGACTCGTTACGACTTATATACATCGTGCAGCAATAAGAAGCATGTGTGCCATGTTTTATCAAGGCAACTCTAACACTCATATACAGAGACAGAGAGACGTTGCAATAGACAGACAGATGGATAGGTGGAAATGGCTAGTTTAACTCCTATATTAATGGTGATTCAGAATAAACATACTTTATAGGATGTCACAGATTTCTCCTAAGGTGCGTTGCAAACTCCTGGCCAAAATTAAACTCTATTCAACTCTATTATTAAAATAGTATTAAATATTATTAAAATGGTATTAAAATAGTACTGCACATGGCATTCTTAAACTCACAATGAGTCATGCCTTATTTAGGTTTCAATAAATACCATTGTAATCGTTTGCTTTGTCGCTTTTTGAGCGAGTTCTTTTTGTCGCCTGTATTGGCATTGATATTGCTTGTGTTGTTTGCTACGTTATATTTTGTTTTCTACTACTTTTTTGTGTGTTGCATTTATGAAAATGCTCAAACAATGTGAAGCATGCATGGAGCATAAAGCATTCCATGATGTACACGCTCACACAGTGCGTATGCGCAATATGGAATTGGCTTTATTGAAATTCACATGAAAATCAATTTGCCAAAGCGCCGGGACGCTGCTGAGCACCATAAAAGTCAATCTCTCATACCGCACCTCCCTGGCAACTCTTCAAAGTCTCTTCCTTTCCACGCACTTGAACTGCATCGCCAGGAGTAGAGGAGAGCAGAAAGAGGAGCAGGAGCAGGATCAGCAGCGATTTGCTATCAATTTTAATATCACATAAAACTAAAGGCAGCCCAGAAAGTCAAACGGGCGCGAAAAAGAACAGATCCCACACCCTCGAGGGGGTGAATGGGGGAAAGGAAGGCGAGGCAGGGCGTGCTTCACTATTGAAATTTTATCAAGTGCACATAAAACTCAAAAAGCCATGATGATGTCGTGCATGACAAAGAGGGGGGAGGAGGGGCAAGAGGTAGCGGTAACGAGTGCTGCCTGCAACTATTGTAAAACATTGACAATTTCCGTCACATCTCGCTGGGCTAGTGCAAAATGGCAAATCAATAAAAACAAATTGAACTCGAATTCAATAATAAAAAAAGATATATACAGACACACATAGCTGTACATGGTGGTATGTGGGGGTGAGGTGGGGTCAGCAGCAGCACAACTAAAGCAAAGCAAAAACTTTAACAATGTTTTTAAAAAGATATACTCGCTGTGAGTGCTGTACGTGATCCCACGCCGACTTTGCAATGGATTAGGGCAATTGAAGCTGAAGTGTGGAGGGGGGTGAGAAGAGTAGAGTAGAGAATAGAGAGGCAGCAGTAGAAGGAAAGTGGCAAGCGCAAAAGGGGAGGGGTAGCGATTCGGAACGAGCAACAACGAGAGGCCACGATGAAGTCAAGTCAAGTGCGACTTGGCAACTGCTTCTTCTGTGCTGCGGCTGCTCAAGCTAATAAAAGCCAAAATCAATGCCAATGTGTTGCTGTCTCTGTGTGTGTGCGAATGTGTGTGTGTGTGTGTCAAATGCGATAAAATTTGGTCAGCATAAGGTTCAAATACTTTTATAAGGTGCTGTTGAAATGTATTTGTTGATTGCTTGGGTTTGGTTTTTATTTGCAGCTCGTTGTGCTTTTTTCTATTTGCTTTTATTTCTGGCTTCGTTTCTGCCTTCTTCTTCTTCTTCTTTTTTTGTGGTCAACTCGTTCGTCGTCCAGGAAATTGCCAAACACATGCACAAAACAAGGCAAAAATTGAGGAATCGAACAGGGGCAGGGGGTACAAAAAGGTCAAGCTGAGCTGAAAAGAAATGCGAAATGCGAAATGCGATTCCCCACATGCTTTATATGGCTGAACAGTTAGTTCCAAGTGCGAGTGTATGTGTGTTGTGTGTGTGCACGCATATTGAACTGGGCAACAGCTTGGCAAAAACTAAACCGCCACGTTAATAAAAAAAAGCACAGAAAGAATAAAACCCCCAATATAAACAACCACATCAATAAAGCAAAATTTTAATATAAATAACTAAAGTTTAATATTGTTCCCAATTCGAGCGTGTTCTGGCAGTTGACTACCCTGATGAATGCACACGGAATCTCTGTGTGTGTGTGAGTGTGTGTCGCTATGTGTGGGCGTGTCATGCGTGTTTGTGGCCTATGAATTGTGTGAACTGTATAATATTTGAATAATTATTTCATTTCATTTGATTTGTTGCAGCTCGAGCAAAGCAAATAGCTTGAAATTTTCCGTTGCATACTTCCAGGTGGGCACAGTTAAATGCATTCGAAAGTGCACGAAAGGAGGTAAAGATAAGTTAGAAATGCTAGTGCAATAAAGAATGGCATATAATGACTCAACGCTGACCATTAAGAGCTGCAAAGAAAACTTGGTTACGCTTTAATAAGAGTTCATAGAAACGTTGCCTACTTTCCGGCAGGCGCTTAAATGTTATTAACTATTCTGCAGATGCCAAGTGGTTCTGTTTTTTTTTTTGTTTATTTAACAAATCTTTTATGCAGCATTGTATGTTAGAATAATGATAAGGTAATTCTTTGCAGTCTTCAGCCTCACCACATCCTCAACCCTTTTGTGCAGGGTATACTTACTCAATTCCATTGCGACTTTGATGTCTTTGTGAGCATACAACAAATATTTGCATAGTTTACGGTTATTTATTACGGCATGCCGGAAAAATGAATACCGAAAATATGCTTGGTACTCGTATTCGATTCGCTTGACAGCAGCCGATCTCATGCTTTGCTCACTTCTTTTCGCTTTCACCTCGCACAACTTTCCATGGCCATAGCCTGAATTCGTAACGTAATGACACACAAAATGTATATAGATATATAGCACTATGCCGGATGATGTCTTTTAAGTTTCATCGCTTTCCTTCTCTCTTAGTTTTTCTTCATCTCGCTGCCTTTCAGACACATAAATAAACTTGTCACACGCAGATAAAAAGCCAGCAAAAAAAACTTGCTTAGCTTTTGCCTGAAGGGAAGGCGGGCGCGAATGCGTTTGCTGTAGATGTGTGTGTGAGTGAGAAGTTTGTGTATGTGTGTGTGTGAGTGTGGCTGTCTGTTATACTCCGCCATCCCCTCCAGTCGTGCTCATTAAGTGCAGAAAAACGCCTTTTCACTGTCATTGATGTCATTCACGTGCTGGCAAAAAGCGCCCAGTCGCCAGACATGTACCATATATAGAGGGAAAGAGAGGGTGAATGCTTGTCTAAGGGAGTATAAGAGAGAAAGAGATATAGAGAGAGGGTGGAGTTGTAAAAAGTACGGTGGCAATGGCAGTCGCGACAGACATTCGAGTTTCTCGCTCATTAACCGCGCGCGTTGCTGACACGCTTGAGTTATTTTCAATTAAATGTCGATGAAAAACCCGCGACACACACACACACACCCAGATACCCCAGTGGGTGTGTGTGTGTGTGGGTGTGTGTTTGTGCGAGTGCGCATAAATTAAAACTCAACGGCATTTGCGCTCCGCGTGTCCTCGATGACGGCACTCATAACATGCGCCTATCCAAGATTATTAAGAGCAATTGTCTTGCGGTTGAAATATTAAATGGAACACACAATCGTCATATACAATTTAATCCCAACATATCAATCCTCCAGTGCGCCGCAACAAATGCGCCTAATACCTAAATTCCCATAAACTGAGCTAATTTCCCTCGGAATTGATTGATGATTCAATTGATTTAAGACTCTCGGGCTTTTCCATTGCGTTGAGCATTTACAACGAAAGCAATTGTGGGGTTCTTTTTTGGAGTCTTTAAGAGCTACAGAGCAATTGGTGATGATGAAATCTTAATCTAATTATAGGGAGAATCTTCAACCTCAATGATCTGTCTTCAGAGCAAAGCGATAACCTTTGCTGATTAACATTCTCGTCCCAAATTTGACTAGTAATGATTAAATTAGAATACTCTCAATGACATTCAGCCTGAGAGCTGACAATGTCAAGTATAAAATCTTACTTCAGCGGAAATCGTATTGTACTAAGTACAATTATCAAACATAATGCTAACTCGTGGCCCGACAAAAAGAATAACTTATGTGTGAAAAAATCACATAAAATGACGATCCACAGTTAGTCCGCAAGTTAGGAAGGGTATAAGTGAGAGAGAGAGAGAGAGAGAGAGAGAGAGAGAGAGAGAGAGAGAGAGAGAGAGAGAGAGACAGAGAGAGAGAGAGAGAGAGAGAGAGAGAGAGAGAGAGAGAGAGAGAGAGAGTGTGCTCGATTTGTAATATAGCCTCTCCCAAACTTGATATAAGCTTTTTCATATTTTGTTGGTATGGGGCTTATGAGAAATGCGACACGGATCGCTTAATGTGACGTTAAATTAAATAAAGACAAATAAAAGCAAAGTTTGCACACTTTTATTACAATGATCAAAGATTTGACAAAATGGACTTACAAATAAAAGTAAAATATAACTTTGATTATTTTAAATGGGTACAAATAAAATCTCTAAAGGGAGAAACCCCATGCCTGATATGTCTTCAGTGTAATGCGATAACAAATGCTGAACTCTGATCGAAACAAGTCAAACATTATTACTTTTCATTAAGTTCTTGACTTAAATTTCAGAAGAAATGCGAATAATCTGAAGAACATAATCAGAGATTTTAGAGGCTTATCAAAAATTTCATTGGAAGCATTGTTTCGGGTTTTTACCTCATGCGACGACATATTTCCCACAGGGGTGATAGCCCTGTGGGAAATATGTCGTCGCATGAGGTAAAAACCCGAAACAAAACCATCAATTCAAATTGTATAAATTGACGATCAGCTGCCCATAGACTAGACATTCCGAGAGGAAGCTGAGAGAAGTGAAGTCAAATAAATCCACCCAAAATGAAGTTCATGGTAGCGTAGGGGATTCTTGATGGTTTTCAGTTCTAATCCGCTTATTCTTCCTTCTTAATCATCCTTTCAGCGTGTTATATTGATCGAAATTGCAATGCTTACTTTGGTTTTGGCCGAATCAAAGGAGATACTTGGCCTCGATAATGATGAACAAATGCTGGAAATCAAAGATTTTGATAGTGGCAAAAAGTTTAAGCTGAGGCTGCAGGAGAAGGTGTTGTCCGACGAGCTGCCGCAGAAGGAGGTGTTGCCAGATGAGCGGCAGCATTATGTTCGAATGGTGCACGTAGCGGAGCAACCGCACCAGGAGCAGTTAAGCAAGGAATCGCAGGTGAAGGGACAGCGTGTGGATTGGCAGGGGCAGCACCGGCTATTGGAGAAGCAACCCACTCGAGAGGAGCTGCTGCAACAGTTTGAACTTTGGTTAGGGGATCATAGACAGAGGCAGGAAGAAATAAAGAGGAACAACTTTTGTGGTACGCAATATATGAGACAATACAGAATATTTCAAGAGAAGTTACGCCTCTCTGACCATTTGGAAAACATGAACTGAATTTCAAAGCTAAAGTGAAAGCAGAAGGTTCCCCTTGCCGTTTAATAAATAAAATAATCTAAAAATTTTATCAGACTTAACAGATTTCAGTTAATTGTAACAAACTATACTTTGCATGTTGACAGGGCCGCTGCCTATTGTAATCTCCAAGCGCCTCCGTGGCATATACGTAATAACAAATATTCCCCTTTGCTTTGCGTATATGTTTCATAGCACACTTACACCGGCGGCCCACAGTCAATTACAGAAGAAATTAACTCGTTGTACTTACAAAATTCAAAAGCCACGCCACCTCTGAAGCACCCCCCCCACCCAGTGACTGCGTGCACGTGAAGAGCGCCGCCTTTTGCATGCGCGTAATTTATTTGTAAATCTCATGTAATTTATGCAATGCACACACACACACACAGATAGACTCGCGGATAGAAATGTGTACAGATCCCGAGGGTATTGTGTGTGTGTGTTTGTCTGTCTGTGTGTGTGTGGGTAAGCCAATTAAATGGACGTCGACGTGTTTTGTTTGCTTTACAGTTTTGTATTCTGCCGTTGATTATTGTTGCTGCAGCGCTGATTTTGTGTAGTTGCCGCTTACCCCCCTCCCCCCTGCAACAGCCGCATTCCACTTGCCACTTGCCACATGCCACACGCCAGTGGCCAACTGCCAAGTGCCCCCACGTGCCACCAGCCGCGGCTAAAGTTCATTTTGTTCTGGCATTTTACGTGAGCCATTTCTTAGATAATTTGTCCAACACGCAGACACACACACACATACACACGCAGGCAACAACAAACAGCAACAACAACAAAACACATTGAGACCAATTTAACGCTTGAGTTCGGTTTGAGAGGAGAAAAAATTGTGTGTGCCACGTTGATTTATGCAAAGCTGAGCCAAAGATAACGCGTTGCGCCTCGTCGCGCTCCACTCGACGCGCGTCGCTTCCTGCAGCAGTATCGCTCCCCTCCCTCCCCTCTCTGCCCGCCCACACACTGTCCAGAGCAGTCCGCATCCTACCGAAAAATATCCTGAATGGCAGCAACAAAGCCTGCCAGTTTTGACCATGTTGTTGCCTCTGCTGATGATGTTCCGTTTACCTCTCCGCTCTCCCCCCGCCCATTCCCTCACCCTGCACCTGTCCCTGTTTACTGTTAACTGTTTGTTGTGCTGTAGTTGTTGCTGTTGTTGTTGTGCTAGGCTAGGCTTTTGTTTCGCTTTGATTGTTATCACGATGTGTTAACGAGAACTGCGGCTGCTAGTTTCGCGTTTTGTTTGTTTGCCTGCTCTGTTTGCCCCTGTCTACGTGTGTGTGTGTGTTGTGCATCTGTATGTGTACATGCTGCTCGTATTGCCTTGTAAGCAAACTGCAAACAGCACCCTCATCATCATAATCATTATCATCCACATTGCATTTAGTATGTTGCCACAGACTTTTGTTTAACATTGCCCAACCGTTAAGTGATCTTTGTCATTTCGGTGCTACAAACACACACACATGCACAAGCACATGCACACATACAGTCAGGCAGGCACACAAAGACACACTCGCGCTGAGGGACTCGTTCCTGGCGCTTGAGCGTAAGTGTGCCTGCGCTTAAGAGACGCTGCCAGCTGCAGATAATGCTTTATCAATCGACTTGAAGAACTTTAAATCGCATCTTATTATTATTATTTACTGTGGGGAACTTGTACTGCGGTTTTGTAGATCTTTTGCACCCTCTTCTTAGATTAAAGTTAAAAGTAATTCATTATTTAGCCTGGAATGGTGAACCTTAAGCCTGAGAAGGTGTTTGCCTGGTGAGATGCTTCAATTGAGAGCTAATGCCAGAAATATTATCAGCACGTGCTCTGCTGTTTCGCGCTTCTAATTGCAGAATCTTTATGTCTAGATTGCCTAGACGGCCTGTACTTACAGCGCTATGAGAATGCTCACTGCGTTCTTAACATACGCAACCTTATCGTCTATTTAAGTTTGAGGTTGCAGCAACCTACGATGAACTTCGCTTGTCGCAAGACTTTTGTTTATTTCCAATCCACTGAGCGCATCTTCGCATTTTGGCTTCTTATCAGTCTAAGTTTTTAAATTGAAAAACAAACTTAGAGTTTTTTAAAAATAAATTATATAAATAATATATTAATACTTAATATATTGTGGAAATATTTGCAGTTGCAGCAAACAGTCGCAAGCAGAATATTTAGCAACTTGCATAACTTCTATCCAAGTTAAATTCTAATTTATGAAGCAACAATTCATTTTATACATATCTCTAATTAACTTTTACTGCATGACTAGATATATCTTATCATATATATTAACTTTAATCTTCTGCAATCTAAAAACTTCACAATTTTTATAGATCAACCTCAATGCGAAGACTCTCCGACTTTAAGCTGCCACAATTGGCGACTGCTTAACTGCAGTTTTGAGAGCCATTTTGTTGCGCGTTTGCCCCACTTGGCGGGTGCAAAGTGTGCGGCAAATTGTTGCATGAAGTGCGTGCAACGGCTGTGCGGTGGCAGACGCGAAAAGTGCATTCAAGTGTAATTAAAAACGGAATGCAGTCGAGCAATTTATGAGCATTAAATCAATGCCAATGCGATAATTATGCAATGGTGTGAAGAGGGGAGAGGGGGAGAGGACGCGCAACTGTTAAACTGTGCGTCGCCTTTAAGGCCACGCCCACATAATTAGATGCGCCCCACAACAGCAGCAGCAGCAACAACAATGTGGAGTGGGAGAAAAAGTAAAATAGCAAAAGAAAATGCTGAAAAACGAGCCAGCAAATTTTGAGGCAGGCACATTTGGTGCCCCAGAACACACACAGGGAGATAGACAGCTACATAGAGAGGGAAGAGGAGATGAGGGAGAGGGAAGAGGGAGACAGGCACGGTCATAGAAGACACAATAGAGAGCGGAGCAAAGTAGTAAAGGAAGCGCTGCTGGCGCTCGTACACATTCTGTGTAAGTAATTTGCATACCGGATCAATCTTGAAAAATTAATGGCTTCCCAGACAGATAATGGTAGACCACACACGCAGAGGCACGCAGAGAGCACGGAGAAAGAAGCCGGGGCCACGACGATGCCACCAGCAGAGACGGCAGCAGCAGCAGTTGGCGCAACGAAGCGTGCTGCGCTGTTGCCTGAGCGCAAAATGCTGAAATATTACGTATACGCAATGTTGCTGTCGCTACTGCTGCTGCTGCTGCTGGTAGTGCTACTGCTGCGTCTCTCTGCGGTTTTCAGCAATATTACATAGCGACCACAATGCGTTGCCTGCGTCGTCGTCGTCGTCGTCGCTGTCGTCGTCGTCAACGTCGTCGCAGACGTCGGCTACGACACAATGTCGAGTGCGAGTGCGGATAAGGGTGCGGGTGCGGGTGCGGGTGCCATGGCAACGTGTGACTTGCTCTTGGCTTGCGGTTAACATTTTGTGGGCATGTGGGCGTGGCTCGGCTGTCCGCAGCCTACACTCCTTGCTTCCCCCCTTCACGCCTTGCTGTGCCTGAGCCTTGGATTGTCGGAAATGAAGCGCCCATGTGTCAGAGCTGGCTCACATTGCCATTGGGCAGGCAGCCCCTTCCCCTTCCCCTTCCCCTGTGGGCTCTTCCTTCCCTCTTGGCACGACACTGCGTAAATCTTAATCCTTACACGCTTGCCAACGCGACGCTAAGCAACAATAACAACATTGCCCAGCTGGCTGATTGCTGTGAAACTCTTTGCAAGTGTCCAAATTTTGCAGTAGTGCTAAAAAATAATTTAAAATTCTGAATTAAGCCAAGCAAAAGCCATCGGCATGCGGAAGGTTCTTTACTCTTGCAGGTTCTTATATACTCCAAGCGTTCTTATACATACTAGTAATTTATAAAAGTGTAGAGCTGAATAGATTTGTTTATGTTCAATAATATTTCTAGTGTAGTTATTACTATAATCAAGGTTTGTCTTCATATGAAAACCTTTACTTCGTGCGATTGTTCCTATGGCAGCACCATGTTATAGTAGTTCGATTTTAATGAAATTTAATAGGCATATTACCTATATAGAAAGAGTACGATGTGGTTAATTTGGTAACAATATCTTGACAAATAACAAAACCCGCCGATAGTTTGTATGGCAGCTATACGATATATCTTTCCTATCTGGCTTGATTTGACTTATATAGAGCGTGCAACAATAAGAAACATGTTTGCCAGGTTTCATAGAGATAGCTGTAAAACTGAGAGCCTAGTTTGCGTTTCAATAGACAGACAGAGAAACAGACGGGCAGTCAGATGGACAGACAGACAGATATATGGACAGACGGACATGGCTATATCGACTCGGCTGTTGATGCTGATTAAGAACATAAATACTGGAGTCTGCCACGACTCCTTCTTCCTGTTGCATACATTTGCACAAAGTTAATATACCCTTTTTTTAGTGGTTGAAGGGTATAGAAATTCAGAATCTCATCACTTGAGGCTGCCTGCTACGAAACTGTTTGAAACGCCCGAAAACATTTGAATACTTTTGTTTTCTAATTGACAACAATGTTTTCATTGAAACTTTGCCTAGCCGCGCTGTGTGTGTGTGTGTGTTGCGCACTATGTGTGTGCACATGCTGGACGCACGAATCGCACTCGATGCCAGGTCGTTGTTCAACTGCAACTCTCTCTCTCTCTCTCTCTCACACACATTCCTCTTCCACTTTGCTTGGCCACTTGCAACTTTTTTGAAGTTGCAAAAAACTTTGATGCGTTGCTGCTGCAATGGGCCAACTTTGCCACGCCTCTTGCTCAACCCCGCCCAGTGCTCAATTAACATTTCAGCCATAAATTCAACAATTCCGCCGCCTATTCGAAAGCAGCTCCCCTCCATTCCCTCACCCTCCCCTGCTGCATTTGCGCAGATAACTCATCAGACTAAGCCAAACAGATTCATCTAAACTCTGCTAGCCACTTTCATTGCCCCCTCTCCCTACCACTCCCCCTCCATCGGCAACTGCTACTCCGACTTTGGCGTTGGCACACACAAAACTTTGCACATAAATTCTGCGCAATTTATTCATGAAAAAAGGAAGAAGTGAAAGAAAGAAATGAGACTGAAGCAAAGGTGCGTCGCCCGGTGACTTGGACTTGGCAAACAGAGTTAGCTCCCCTCCCCCTTCCCCTGTCACTCCATGAACTGGCTTCACAGTTTGCTACTCTTCAAAGTTTTTGCCCCAAGACGAAGGGACTGAGGCTGAGACTGAGACTGCGACTGAGCTGAGCTCAGCTCGAGCGACAGTGACAACGACAAGGAAAACGAAAAGGGACATCAAGTTGTCGCAAGATTGATATAAGACTTTTATATTCAGGCATTTGGTGCGCTTATACCACGAGATAAACAACTACACAGAGCATTAAAGCTAAATATGCTAATATGCTGCGGATGCTGCAGGCTCGATAAGACAGACGGAGAGGGAGGAGGGAGGACTGGACACTGGAGCTGGGCTAAGCAACAAATTAAATGCCAGGCAATTAGTTAAAGTCAGGGGCGCATCGCAGTCGTAAACCCGAGCGAAAGTTTTCAATTTGCTGTCGCCAGAAACCTGGCAAGGGGGGGAGTGTTGCTTCACCTACTTCACGCTTGTTGGATTTAATTTTATTGTGACATAACCTTTTTCGCTGCTGCCGGGATATGGCTCAGCTGTTGCTTCTGCGTTCTCTGCGCTGTTGCAGCAGTAAAACTTCTTTTATAGCGCGCTTATCATTAATTTTATGTGGATGCGGCAACTGTGCAACATTAGCGGTAATTGGCAACAGCGACTGCAGACAGCAGACAGTCGCTTATGCGGACAGACAAAGATACAAATAAGCGCAAGTAAGGCGGCGACGCGGCGCAAAAGTCAATTTGTCACTTTTGCTGATTGCGCATACGACACGTTGGCCAGAGAGCAAGCTGCAATTACGATTCTTTTGCACTCGGACTCAATGCTCACCGTGCATCGGGCAGGCAGGCAGCGTGAGTGTGGCATGTGCGTTTTAATTGAACTGCACGCAAATTGCCCATGCAAATTGCAATTGCAGCCTCGAGGCGGAAATTGCATTGCACTTGACGCGGCGGTGGCGACGTTGCTGCTCATTAAGGAATTTCAATAAACGACCAGCGATGGCATAGATCAGCCTCTGCTGGCATCTCCTACTGCAATCGATGCTGTCCCTCCCCCCGCACCCGTTTCCATTCCTCCCTTGCGCCTTGTCGTCTCGCTTATCTGCTGACAGGCTGACGATGATTGGCGTGCGTGCGTGATGCGCGTTGCGGTTGCGGCTGCGCTGACTTCCAATTCCATTTGTAGTGCCACCTCAACTGGCTTCCCCCTGCCTCTTTCCCCGTCTCCTGCCCCTTGCCATTGTTCTTGCTGCCGCTGGCTGAAACTTTTTGGGGCATTTCGCTGCTTTATGACAAATGCGTTTTGTCTGCTGCTGCTAATGACATCACGTGCTGCCAAGTGATGTCCCAGCACTGCCCTGCACTCCCCCCCTCCCCCACCTCTCTTTGCCCACGCTGTGTTTCCGATAGATTTTGACTGTCATCAATGTGCGCAGCATGGCACATAAACAAAATACGTCAACTGTCCGTCCGTCTGTCTGCCATGTGTCCTGCGGCTTGTACGCTGTGTCCTGCTTGCCTCGTCTGTCCCCCTGCACTCCCCCTCTTGCTCACCCTGCGCCATGCTGTCTGTGTGGCATGTTGTTGACAGCGCTGCTCAAATGTTTGTGTAGACCTCATCACAGCCGCCTCCCAATCGACGTGTCCCATGGGATTTTTCATTAGTTGCTGGTCCTGCAACTCTACGTGAGTGTGTGTGTGTGTGCTGCGGCTTGTGTGTCACTGTTACAACCTTGGAGTGAGGGTGAGTGTACAGGGGGAGGGGGGTGTCAGCAATATAAACAACGTTGTTAGCGAACATGTTCATAAAGCAACCAACTGTTTTCTTGACATTGACGACGCACTTCGCTTGCCGATTTGTCTGTTTGCGCTTCGGCTTGACATCGTGTCTGCCTCCTTCACTTTTTTTATGTTTATCTAAAAAGTTGCACATTCTGCAAAGCAACAATATGTTGTGCAAGAGGGGGGAAGGAGAGAGAAAACAAGAGAGAGAGAGAGAGAGAGAGAGGGATTCCCCAAGTGAATGAGTAATTGATGAGGCATTTTAGAGATCAAATTTGAATTTGACAAACGATAAGATTGATATATATAAAGAGATGGAAATAAATACGTAAAAGCTGAATTAGATCTACAGTTCATAAACTCTGATTTATATACATTTCAATAACATTTAGAAACAATTATCATAAAGATAAAATCACAATTTTAATTGATCTCAATCAATGTAAAGGGAGAATTTAAGACTTTTAAAGTTGTGTAAAGAGAGTTTTGTGCTTTATATTTATAAGAACAGAGTCTTTGTATGCAATGAATATATAAAAACAAATAGATTCAATTAAAAAGATATTCCTTGAATTTAAAGAAATAATAGTAAACCCAAGCTATAAACAACATTCCCCCTGTAAACAATACTCAAGAACAACTGAAGTCGATTTTTAATAACAATGCAAAAAAATATTCAAGAACAACTTCAGTCGATCTTTAATACAAAGTAATCCATTCCAAATCTTTATCCAAATGCAGACAACTTAATCTGCAAGTCAAGCAGACTTTTCTTGCATTTTGTGCCCACTTTAATGTTTACAGGGTATTGCAAAGAATATATCAAAAATAAATAAAGTGTAGCCCACAAGCGACAACCTTTTCAACCTTTCGATGCGCAATAACTCAATTTTCTATAAAAAGCCGAAGCACCCAATTTCAGTCCACAAATCTCGAGTCTGGACACTTGAGAGTTGAGAGTGGTGGAAAGATGGAGAGAGGGGGAGAAGGTAGAGGGAGGCGAGGGTAGGCAACTCGAGTCTAGTTGACGTTCTATTGCTGCTGAAAGGCAGAAATCAATTTCTTTATCGTCCTGCACTAATATGTCAAATGTATAATCGAAAGTAGACGGGGCTGTGGTGGAGTTTGTGGCTGTGCTGTGCTGGGCTCAGCTTTTGAAAATGTTGCTGACACAAAGGGAAAGGCAAACAAACAAACAAACAAACAGATGAGCGAGCAGACTCTTCGGTCATTCGGGTAAAGTGAGGCAGAAATTGGGCAACTGATTGATTGCAGAGGACCCTAGAGCACACATAGAGCAGCACACACACATTACACACAGCAGCCTCCCTCTCTCTCACTCTCTCTCTCTCTCTCTCTCTCAGTCACTCGCATACACTTTGAATAGAAAGAATATTTCTTTATTCATTAGCTGCGCTTTGGCACAAATTCATTTTTAATGACTACCGAATCAGGCTGTTGCCCTTGGAGGCTTGATAGGCGTGGCCACGAAGAAGTCGCCACATTTTTCGCTTCACTTTAATCTATTTTTCATGAGTTGGTAAAGTGAAAAACTTCGCTATGCGTGCAAATAACTCATATTCATTGATATTCCCAGACCAGCGCAGGTTTTTGCTCTCTTTCCCCTCTCTCTCTCTTTCCATCTCTCCCTTCCTTATTTTCTGCTTTATAATTCATAAATTCCTTGCTCCGTCAATGACTTTGGCAATGTTCCCTCTGCGTTTATTTTATGTGGTGGAGCTGCCCCGCGTAATTGCCACGTCCTGCACTAAATTCCTGTCTTGTCCTTTAAAATTGGCCGCTGGCGACGCTCGCGTGCACAACTCATAAATATTTCTAGCCAGTGTGCGAAAAAACCGATAGCATAAAACTCACAGGGTATGGAAAAAATTACATATAAAATAGGCGAGAAATTGATGAGACTGGAGTACACAACTTGCAAACACCCTGTATAAATATAATAAAATAAAAATGTTTCTTTATTACTTTTATATTCATATTTTATTCCATCCCATTTAAATATTATTTATTTATATCTCACTCTCTTCTCATGCCACTTAAATACTTCAACCTTCTTCTGCCTGCCTAATTAGCCCCGTCCCAGTCACCCCACAGTCAAACATTCTACAGAGTATTACAAATAATTTCTTTTACATTGGATACTTTTCTTCTTCATCATTTTTTCTTGGCGTACATTTTCATGTGCCGCCCAATTTTGCAGAAAAAGTGGGCGGCACAGTTCGGTTTTGTGCGCACTCATCGCACACCGCTGAGTTATTTATGCAATGCAGACCCCCGCGGGCTACGCCCATGCCAGGCACTCCTCATCCCCCCTCCCGCCCCCTGCCGCCATTGGCATGCCCAGATTGCCGGCAATGATCGTTAATCATAATCGACGCATCATATTTTGCAGTATCGACCGGCATTCGGAACTAATTTATGTGGAAATGAGTTAATTTCCCTGAATTGTGAATTGTGATTTTCTGCTGATTTCATCGGGTGGCCCAAAAGTAATTACAAGTCACTTCAATCCGAAATGTGTTCAGGGTAACACAGATTAGGCTCGAGTTGTTGTTGCTGTCGCTATTATCGCAGTTGTTGCTGTGCAGTTTTCAGGCTTAATTAATTATGGTTTTTGTGTGCAGGCAAGTAATTGGTAAATAGGCTTGTTGTTGTCAAGGTTGAGCGGAAAGCGTGAAGCACGGGGGGGGAGGGGGTTAAGCAATGGAAAGCGACGGAAATCACTCGTGGAAAGTCGCAGACGCTAAAGTGGGGAAATAATTATTCGTATGATGAAGAAAGCGTCAGACTATTTTGGAACGAAAAATATATATTAAAATTTAATATATAATATCATTATTATAAAGGAATAATGCATTTTTGGTAAGCACAATTACTATCAACGTCCAAATAATTTCTTTAAAATTGGTTGCAATCGAATAATTAACATAGAAGTTATATAATTAATAATTTGAAAGAGCTACTGATTTCCAAGGCGCTTCCTTCAAAGTAGGCAACTTAAAATACGCTAATATAAAATTAATTATATATTTAAGAAATGAGATTAGTCAGTCGAGCACACTCTACTGTAGCTTTCTTATTAGTTATCAACTATTTAAGTCTAAATTTGTTTGACATTTATAATTTTACTTGATATTCAAATTTGTCTTGCATACTCACTCCATGTAGAATAAAACACTTCAAAACATACACTAATCGGATGATTTCTCATAAAGTCATAAGTGTGGGAAGTTAAGATGAATATAACCACTTTTAAACAGTTCACCTGTGCGTGGGTATTTCCACGAACACTAAACAAATTAAGACTGTATTGAGCAGAGCTCCGTCCACACAGCCTTGAAAGTATAAACAGAAATTGTCTCGACTTTCTTTTAAAGGTATTTTCAAGGTATAAAGTGAAAGTTTTCCACCCCAGACAGAGGCATTTGCCGGCCCCTCTCCAGCGTCACTTGTTGGAGCTTGTTTGAGACACAAGGTGTCCGAGGCCAGAGCTGTCAAAATAAAGTTTCACAATTCACGCGCTCTGACGCTTCCCGCCTCAGCCTCGCCGACAAATCCCCCAAATAAAAGAAAACGTTTGGCTAATTTGCGCTGTTTGCTTGACAGCGGCAACAATAACAACAACAGCGGCAACAATAACAACAACAACACCAACAGCAACAACAACGAGAGCGACCACGACAGCTACAACACAGCCGCAACATGAGATCCTGAACGAGACACATGCCCCGCCCTTATCCGCCTCCCCCCCCCGCACAGCAGCAGCACAGCATACTGAAGAGATGTAGGGAGTGGGCAGCGGAGGTACGGAGGACAGACAGCCTTGTTCTGGTCAGCAGCTGTCAGTCAGTCACGCGCGCACTCCCCGCAAGGTAGGCAACACATTTTGAACATTATTTTATTTTCTTTGAAGCAAAAATAAATTGTAAAAAATGATGGAACATGAAATATGCATTTCATGTGGTGGCCATGGTCGAAAATGAGGAGTAGAAGTGGGCGTGGCGGCGGGGGCGACCTCATCTAATGGCAATGTAATTGCCAATTGTAAACTGAACAAAGCCAAGGCAAAACAAAGCGTGAAGCGCGTCTTGTTCAAGCGTGATTGATTGTCAGATACGCTAGGAATTGTAGAAGTTGAGGAGACTAGAGAGGAGAATTTGGGTAGTACAGGAAGAGGAAGAGAATGGGAGGGGATGGAAGATTACTAGGTATAGCAGTTAAGGAGTATAGAAAGAGAATGAGAGGGCAACGAAGACTACAGGGTATGTAATGTCAGTCTCAGTCTCAGTCTCACTCTCAGTCTCAGTCTCAGTCTCAGTCTCAGTCTCAGTCTCAGTCTCAGTCTCAGTCTCAGTCTCAGTCTCAGTCTCAGTCTCAGTCTCAGTCTCAGTCTCAGTCTCAGTCTCAGTCTCAGTCTCAGTCTCAGTCTCAGTCTCAGTCTCAGTCTCAGTCTCAGTCTCAGTCTCAGTCTCAGTCTCAGTCTCAGTCTCAGTCTCAGTCTCAGTCTCAGTCTCAGTCTCAGTCTCAGTCTCAGTCTCAGTCTCAGTCTCAGTGTCAGTCTCAGTCTCAGTCTCAATGTCCGTCTCAGTCTTTATATCTATCTCTCTGCCTATATTTATCTTGTATATTTTAAACCTCGCCAAACTACCCGTCTTGTTAGCATTCACTGTTACAGGGCATTGAAACCGAGAGAACTTCATTTTGGGGCATTACTTTGTCGGGGCTTACGATTGACATTTGCTGCATTGGCGATATTTTGCCGGGATTTGTAATAAAAAACTTTTCACTGGCCCCGCTGGCCTTTCGCGCCGTCCATAAACACCTGAGACTTGGGCCAATTTACAATTGATTTTACTCGGGGCAGCTGTGACCCCCCCCCCGCCCCCTTCTTTCCGCACTCCCCACCACGTCAATTTCTGTGACTGCCAGCACACTTGGTGAAGCAACATTTTGCTGACAGATTGTATGCCATTTTTTACGAAATACTTGCAACAATATCGGAAAACTTTGAAATGTGAAACTGAAAAGAGACTGAACGCGAAACGCAGCAAAACAAGAGAAGGAGAATCAAAAAAAGAGAAAAAAAAAACAAAAACACCAAAAAGAAATTCAAAAACTTTGCACAACTTGGGAAAACTTTTGCTGCCGTGTGACATTGCCAGGCGAGTTAATGCCACCGCCCCGAAGTCCTGGGGCCAGTGCCACACTTCAAAGCTGGCGAATCCTTTTTGGCCCCGACTCTGATATAATATAAATCACAACTCAGTTGCCAAAAGTAATCATAAAGCGCTGCTTTTCACATAAATTACAATAAATGTTAGCACAACAAATTGATGCGGGACTGAAGCTGCTGCTGCTACCGCTGCTGCCGCTGCTACTCCTGCTGCTGCTGACTAATGCGCCTCAAAATAATGATGCCTGAAGGGAGCTTAGAGACCTGAGAGACGAGCTAGACTAAGGGAAGGCGACCTAGAGCGAGCACAAGGCTGGACCACTGTCGCCATGGGGCAGTGTATCCTGCGGCGCGATTTGTCCTGCATATTAAGTACTCGCCACGTGGGCCGAATGGTTATGGAGTGTGTCATTTAAATGACCAGCCAACGAGCACATGTGGAAGGTCAAGCGGGGTGCAGAGATGACTTAAATGGATTGCCCTAAGTTGCCAGAGACATTAACCAAGTTAGGCAAGGTAGACTAAGTATCTAGCGGTTTTTTTAGGCATGTGCGCATTTATAAGACCAACAGATGAACAGATTATCAATTGTTTTATTGATATTAAGCAGATCTTCAAGTACACAACTTCTTAAAGAATCTATAGCATCTATCTTCCTCTACTTCCTTCTCATTTACTTTCAACTTGAAACATCTGCAATTGTTCTCGATTAAACACAACACGCAACTAGATCTGGCGAATACTTATTTAATTCTACATAAAGCGAACTTCTCCTCCCCTTCTAATTTACTCGCCCTGTGGGCGTGGCAACTGCCAGCCTCCTTCAGTTACCTCCCAGCGCCTTCTACCCTCGCCAACTCGCGGCCCATTGCCCCCTGCTAAGTGGCACTTTGCTTTGTAATTTATGCAGTTGAATGAAAAGCGTTTCTAACAACATTTAATTAAGTTGAGGGGCGGAGGGAATAGGGGGGGCCAGAGACAAAATTCAAAGTTAAACTTACGAATTAAAAAAACACAGCAAGCAGCAAAAAGGAATTGCTTGCAGCCCAAGGTATTTGGCGCTTCATTTAAATGGCAGCCTCTTCTTCTGCTCAAGTCATTTAAAGGCGTTGCCTGCCACAAGCAGGTGAGGAAGGGGGCAGCGGGGAGGGGGGCACCTGACCGTCTCCCTCCCATAGCCAGACTTCGCTGCCTGCGTGAGACAAAAAATTGGGTCGTCTTCGGTTCGCTTTTAATGTCTTTTGCCTGCCACTTTGTTGGCTCTGTTATCAGTGGCAGCCCGGCGAAATCTGCCTCTGCGTGGCGGCTAAAAAAGTTCACTGATAACAGCAACAAAAGCCTAGCTACGAGAAGCAGCGACGCGAGCAGCGCAGCAGCTAATGGGCAACGCATCGGCTCAGCCGCTCTGTAATCTCCATTCACTGTTTATGTGTATGTGTGTGTGTGTGTGTGTGTGAGAGTATGTCGCTGTGTAAGTAGGGCTAGAATATGTGGAGCAAGTTGCGCTTTGTGTGGCGCTTCGGAAGTTCGCTGTTGCTGTCGCTGTCGCTGTCGCTGCTGCTGTCGACGTCGGCAGCAAAAACGACAAGGCAAAGTCGTCACGACGACAACGACAGCGACGACGATGACGATGAGGATGACGACGTCGCCGACTGTGTCGGAATTTCAGTTCTTTTTCTTGTTGTTGTTGTTGCTGTTGCAGCGCATGCGCCTTTCTAGACAGAGAAAATGTCCCGTCAACGAGCATCGCTGGTTGTTTCAATTCCAAACTGTTCCGGGTTCAGAGACTAACTGTTAGACTGCTGTTAAGTGTATGTTAAGGCGCTGTTGTTGTGGGGCTGGCATAGAAAGTGGTACTAAACATTAAGGTCTGTCAGGATTTATTGTATATGCATATTTAATATGTATTTCTGTATTATTATGGGAAATGCATATTTATTATTCACATTGAATATTTTTTTTAATAAAACTGAAAGTAAAATCTGAAAACTTCAGATAATGTCTTTTTCTTTACAGTATTATATCTATCTTGTACTTCAACAACTTTCAAAAGTACCGGAAATAATCAGAAAACTTCCGTATATTATACCCGCTAAACATAGGGTAGAAGGCTATTATAATTTTGTGCCAACAGAAAATGTATTTTACAAGCAGAAGGAGGTGTAGCAAACTCTAGAAAATATATTTGTATATATATTCTTAATCAACAGCTGAGTCGATATAGCAATGTCCATGTCTCTGTCCCTCTCTCCGTCTGTCTGTCCATTTGAAAAGGTAAGTCCCAAATAATATAAGTGCTAAGACTTCCACAAAATATACAAAAATGTCTAAATATTGCACGCAGATCTAGTTTGCTTTAGATTTTTTCCGTGCCCCTTTCTGCCCCCTTAATCTCAAGAGTATGTTTTATGCAGGCCAATTCATTTTTGGTAAACACAATACCTATCAACTTGCAAATGGTTTCTATAAAATTTGTTGTAGTCACATAATCAACATAGAAGTTATTTAATAAATAAATTTAAAGAATTACTAATTTCCAAGCCGCGCCCTGCAAAATATGCAACACAAAATACACTAAACATAGCAGTTAAATATTTAAGAAATCGTGTTGGTCGTTAGCTCACACGACTGTACTTATTGAAGTATTATCTGGCGAAAAAAATCAAAAAATCTCTCATCTATTCAAACGAACGAATACGCCTCCAGAGCAGAATAAACATTAATTTTTGCTGACGTTTGTCATATGAAACATCGAAGTTTATCGAACGAATACGCCTCTAGAGCAGAATAAACATTAGTTTTTGCTGATGTTTTTCATATGAAACATCGATGTAACATCGATGTTTTTCCAGCTCTACCCTCCACACTATTTAAATCTATTTATATCTCCATCTATTATCTTTTATATCTATAAACAATCTCAAGACATTTCTTCGCATACACTTCCCCGCAAGCAGCCTAAGAAATCGAAATAGCATGATGAATTTCCCTCATTGATATTGGCACACATATTTTACTCGTAATAACCCACATTCCCATGCAGGGTACAACAACTGTTTCGATTCCAGGCGTACCCAGCCGTAGAACAACCTGAAAGTCGCAGGAGAAATGTGGGCATGGTGCTGCTGCCTCAGTGACTGCCACTGCCACTGCTGCTGCTGCTGCAACAATTTTACACCCATGCAACGCGACAACAGAAGACGAGGACAACAACAACAGTAGCAAGTGCGGCACAAAATGCCGATGCGCTACGCAAATTGCAGGCTTCACTTAAATGATTCGTGTATATTCCCGAACTGTTCGAGCCCGCTCGTTGTTCGTCTGTGGCACTCTCGTGCCGAGATTTGCTGTTCGTGCGAGTCGCTAATGTGGCTCGTCTTTTTCAGCTGCTGCCGACTGCGACGTCGTCGACGTGCCGCTGCTGCTGCCCGCTGCCTGCTGCCTGCTGCCTGCTGCCTGCTGCTTACTGGTGATGTTTTTGGTCCTTTCGCAACGGCTCGTTCAGTCGTCGTTGCGTGTTGTAGGTGGTCTGGTCTGTTCTGCTCTGCTCTGCGCTGCCTGCCACATTTCCTCAGTTGCTGCCACACTGAGCATGATGCCACCTCTGCTGCCGCCACTGCCGCCACATCTTCTTCTGCTGCTGCTGCTGCTACGTTGACGACGACTCCCCCAAACTTCAGTTTCAATTGCCGTACGCGACGCGACGCGTTCAGTCTTCGTTTCAGTGCGTTACGCAGTGCAACAAAGTGACGCGTGCTTCCAGTTTTAGTTTCTGTTTCAGTTTCTGTCTTCAGTTAAAGTTTCAGTTTGAGTTTGAGTTTCCGTTTCCCTCTGACATTCAAGATAACTCGTCAAAATTGGCCTCGTTAGCCAGAACTTGAATTGACTGGCCGCCTTGTCTGGCTGCCTTACTGCCTGGCTGCCTGGCTGTCGGCGTGCTTGGCCTGTGACTCCTCATCAACGTCATCGTAATCATCGCCCGACGCCGACTCAGCCGTCAGGTGTCAAGTGCCGAGCATGTGTGTCAATTAAAATGTCTCAGGCCAGTGAGTTGAGCGTGCGTGACTGTGTTTAATTTGCCACCGCACCGCACAGCACTACCACGTTGCACACACGCCGTGTGCGCCGTCCAATCCAAACTTAAATACCAAAAACCTAACAACAACAACAATGAAAGCAATAAAAACACTACAAGTGCTAAGCATTCAATAAGTTCTGAAGCAGCGCCTCAAACTCAATCGAAATCCAAACAAGTTTTGCGGTAAGTTTGCACACTTTGAAATCATCACATTGAAATACGAATTGAATATGATTTGAATACGCTGTGAATACGCTGTGAATGCGATGTGAATGCGATTTGAAATATTGCTTATTAGTTCGTACAATTTTTGCTGCTGCGGTTTTTTGCAATCGCATTTTAATTAATTACGTTTGCACTCTGGTCAGCTAAAGCAACAACAACAACGGCAACTAAAACATTTTCATGCGATTATTTCAATTATTTTGCATAGAATTCTGGCGTGAAAATTGTTTAATGATTTGTAAATTTGATTTCGTTTTTGCGGCTATCGCTGGGTCAACCACTTCAGTTTGGTATTCCACTTTATGTGGATGCACAGCCGATTATAATGCTGCCTGCTGATGCTGCTGCTGGTGATGGTGATGGGGCGTGGATTATGTGTGGCTTTTGATCTGGAAAATCGTATATAATTATAGTGCAAAATGTGACTAGAATGCAGTGCAGAGATGCAGCTTGATAATTGAGCTGGTTTAGGCAAAAAGTGGGTGAACTGTTTTAAGTGAGTTGAAATTGATCTCTATTTTATATGCTGAAAATTGTGGGAGATTTGTGTGTTAATGCTTCAGTGATTGTGGCATTAAATACTTAGAAAGATTTATACCAATACTTATATAGTTTTACTTATTTTAAGCTACTCCACAAATATTTATGGTAATTTATTTTCTGGCATTTGAAAATATTAACTGCTTCTTTTTAAAACATTCTTTTAGTCTCGTGTCTTACGCAAGCCACTTCAGTGATTTCAAGCATGAGTTCATTCAAGTATTCAAGTCTACATTTTTGCCTCAATTTATTTATTATATTTCTTGGAATGCCTTAAAGCACTCAAAGTTCTGTGGGCCACTTAAAGCTCGTCTTCTGTCTCGATTGGCAATGCAGTCGTTCTTTGCTTTCGCTTGGCTGCACACAAAACAAATTTCATTAGACTGGCAAATAAATCAGCTGAGACTAAGGGTAATAAAATGGGACTGAGAACGAAAAAGGAGCAGAAAAAAGAAAGAGAGAGGTAAATTACAATATATTACGCATACGCCAGGTGTGACAAATGTGCCAAAGTGCTGAAAGACTTTTCCCGTAAAACTGCGCCAACTTCCATGTTGTCTGTGCATATAAATTGTCTACTCTGTAGTTGCTTACTCTTTCACTCTTCCGCTCTCCTTCTCTTCCTCTGCCTTTCCTATTATTCTTCTCTGCCTTTGCTGCTGCTTCAATTTAATTATAAAAATCAACGTCATTAAATATTAGCGCAAAGTAGCTGCCTCTGAATGTAACTATAGCACATTCTCCGGCTGGAAAGAGTCCATGTTGGCCTTGTTGTTGTTGTTGCAGCTGTTGTAGTTGCTGCTGCTGTCTGATTGTCTGTCTTACTGTCATTACATAGGAAATTAGATGGCAGTCGAGGCAGGCCCTGGCAGACGCGTGTTGAAATGTAAATAAAACAAAAGCCGAGAGACGTTTGAAAAAGCGAAAGCTGATGGCAGCACACACACACACACACATAGAGAGAGAGAGAGGGGCACACACCCGCACCGGAATGTGTGTAAAATAATAAAAAGCGACATTTACGACATAACATGGCAGCATATTACAGACGTCAGCAAAGTAACGTCGAGCCAAGACGACTCCAGCGAATGAATGTGGCACACGCTGCGTATAAGCATTACAATGTTTCGCACTGATTCCGTCTGCGTTGCCATGCAAATGTACACAAAGTAATTATATGCACATGTGCTGGAGTCGTGCGTGTCTGTGTGTGCGGGTATCTGTGTGTCTGCAAGCTGCCTTTGTTGTAGTACAACTCAAATAATTGCCAGGCAACGCTCGCACAACTGCCAACAAAGGCAACAAAAATGACTTTTTAAAAACAGGCATAAACAAACAGCAACAGCAACAACAACAACATTGTATCTTATTAACAAAACAACTTTGTATGTTTTGCTGCACACACACACACACACAGACAGGCAGGCAGGCAAGCAGACACGTACTCTGCCTCATTGTTGTAATTTTGTTGAGATACTTTTCAGCAGGCGGGCAACAAGAGCAACAACAGCACGCACATTAAATGGCCAAAAAGTTTCAGTTTCGCAGCATACGCCATGAATTTTCATTTAATTAGGCAGCGCATCATCAGCTGCTGTGCCTCCCTCCCCTCCCCCCGTCCCTTATCCATTCCCACCCCGACCACACAAACCAACTCATCCCTTTGATGGTTAGGCAAATTTTGTGTAGAATAAAAAGCAAAAAAAAAAGAAGAAGAATTTGTATATGTAAAAACGGAAAAGGAAACCATTCTGCTTTATTGTTTGCTCTCTGATGATGCTGCTCCCTTTTGCAGCTGCCAGGGTGGGGGAGGGCAGGATGGTCCGACAAACACTTTCAAATGATTTCATTTGCGTGAAAAACCGCACACAGGATATGCAAGAAGTTCGGGCTAGCACGAAAAGCTGACCAATTTGCAGCCCTTTTTCCCTTTCGCCCTACGCTTTGGGCTGCTCCTTCTAAGCAGCAGACAGAGAGACAGACGGAGAGACGGACAGATAGACCGACTAAGGTCCTGCACATTCTGCCAGACATGGAAACCAATTAATTTTAAATTGTCTGAGAGTTGAGCAAACCCCAAAAACCAACAAGAAAAAAAACTCTTTGTTGCCAGCTCTCTCTGTGTCTCTAGTTCTCTCTATCTCTATCCAACATTCCCTCCCTCTCTCCATCTTCCGCACGTAAGTATGTTTGTGTATATTTAGCTAGCCCTGTTTGTTGGCCCGGTTAATGAAAGTCCAATTTGTCCAGTGCCGTAGACAAGGTGTTGATAGCGAAAGGTTTTCACCGTCTTCGTTTCGGGCCTAATTGAAGCCAGTCCCTCCCCAGGGCAAACCACACACAAAAGGTCACCAGCAGAAAGGAAAAAACAATACCCACACTCTGCCCAGTTCTCAAGAAAATGCGACCCAGGCGATTCGAAGGACACAGAGCTGTGCCCAGGCCTATTTGGCTGAACAGTTTCACACACATGATTTTTTTATAGGCCAATTTGCACACATTATAAGTTCGGGGGTTTGGTTTTTGAAAAGTGGCCTGCCCCAGAGGTAAACTCTGGCCAAGGTGGCTTGCAACAATTTTCCCTTTGTTCGGCTAACTTTGCAGATCAGTTATTTTTAGAACACGCAACTGAGCGTGTTTCTTAGTTACACTTGAAGTTTGCCTTTCTGCACTTCCCTCTGGCAACCCCAGAAAAGATAAACTAGGAAATGTTTTTAGAAACATTGACAGCATTTTAAAACTACTTATACACATATTTTAAAAATTAGTCAGAGCATGGCACATGGGAATGCAAGGAGAAGAAGCAAGATCTCAACTTGATTATCTAGTGAATGCCCACAAGTGACTGCAAGTTGAACTAGCAATCCCATTCTCCATTCCTTATCTTCATTCCCAACTAGTTTATGTGCTGCTCTGTGGCATAAATACGTTTTCCATTATGCCGAAAACAATTTAGAAAACAATTTCTTAGTGCGAGTGCTGAGTGAAGTCCTTTGATTGCTTTCCAGAAGCCTCCGACGCCGCATTCGAGTCGAGTGCTCCCTTCAGCAAACTGGCCGACAACAGTTAGAGCTACTACAATAACAAGGACAACAGTTACAGTAACAGTAACTACAACAACACTGTGCTAGAGTAATTGTAGCTAGCGTAACAACAGCAGCAGCAGTAGTCGTAAATGGCGCCTTATGTGTTTGTGCTCCGGTTGGAAATCCTTTTATGTTATCAACGCTTACGTAGTCCGTAATTATTTGCTACTTTCGGTTGCCTTTGCTTGCGTAAATTAAAGCTGGCTAAAGCCCGAGCTGGGGGATCAGTGGTAACCAGCAGACACAGCAGGGCGAGAGCAAGAGCAACCACCAATCTCCCTTGCCAACCCCCTCGGATTCGAGCTCGTAACGTATGTTAATACAAACGTTTTGCGTATTCCCACGCACCAAGGGGAATGTATGAATGTTTATGTGAGTGTGCGGGTGTGCGGGTGTGCGAGTGTGTGTGCTTGGCTGGCCAGAGCAGAGCGGAGCATCCACTTCCTGTTTGTCTAATGTCTTTATATGTGTGTGTGTATGTGTGTGTGTGGCTGCCATATATTTTGCGAAAAGGACTCAACGACTCGTCGCCCGGCCTAACCGCAAGGCCATCAAATTAAACTAGTGCATAATTAAACACTCGCAATTAGGCGTAATTTACTTTGTGTGTGTCAAGGGGCTTCCTGTAGCTCAGCATCCTACTCCCACTCCCTCTCCTGCTCACCCTCTCCTGCTCTGATCCCTTTGCCACTCTGAGCTTGTCTCATATTTTCGCAACATTAGTTTTTAATTAAAAATTTTCATCACATGCACAAGTCGAGCCAGTAAGCTGCCTTCCTCCCCCTCCCCCTCCCACTCCCCACTTGCCACATACCACACGCCACACAGTGTGCTGTTTGTGCGAGTGTTTTAATTGTTTCCAGTACGTTCAATTTAGTTCCCAATGAGGCACAACATAGCTCATGTTTCTGCTTACCCGATCGCAATCTACTTAGAACTTCTTGACTATCAAAGAGAAGCTTAGGAAAACCTCTCGCAAGTTAAGATACTTAAGCGTAAACAAAGCGCAGGCAAACAACAGCTAAAAATTCATTGTAAACATTGCCAAGTTGTAATAATTAATCCGTGAGATTTACAAAACACAACTTGCGCATAAATTTCCCCTTGGTCTCGGTCTCTCGGTCTCGGCCAGTGCGAGTTTCATTACTCAAAAGTTGTCTGGGTAGAGGAAGCAAAGTTTTGCTTGGCCCGGAGGGAGCATTGTTGTTTCAGGCAGGCAATTTTTTATGCTGCTGCCAAGTTGCATGCCACAAGAGCAAACAGCGCGACTGCAGTGCGATAAGATGCGGCATCCTTGCAGCAGTCAGCTGCTGTGGCAAAAACCACATCTAATTGTACTTAGTATGCGGCAAGCGAGCCAAGGCAGCCAAGCAGACTGACTGACTAACTGACTGACTGACTGCCACTCATTCCATTAAGATTTTGCAGTGACTGTAAATTGAAAGAGTTCTTGTTGGCGCTGCTGCAAAGGCGTTTTGGCATTGGCCAAGTCAAATATTTATGTAGCAAGTCAGGATTGCGGATTCGCCAAGGATTTGCCGTCTCAGCAAAGCAATTGCAAGTAAATTAATTAATGAAAATAGTTAAGATAAGAGCAGAGTCCCCCCCAGAGAGAGAGAGGAAGTGAGAGAGAGGCGGAGCGAGAGCTGAAGGAGAGCTTAGCAGCTTAAGGTATATGGCAGCAAAGACGCGCTTAAGCCGCTTTCTACAGAAATGGGGCAGTACAAAAAGCAGCTGGAAAATATTATGTATACACTGCACAACGAGTGCTTTGCGGGCTGCCAGATTTGCATAGTTTGTGCGTCGTGGAGCACAGCAAATTGTTTTGCAGTCACAGTGTTGCCTGTTGTAGTTTGTGTTTAATTGACAGCTGACAAGTTGATTATGGGCTAATTAGCGAACATGGCTAATTGAAATTAATGAGCGTGTGCAAAGAAGGCCACGCAACTGACCTAATTTGTGGGTTGCAAGTGTAGAGATATAAGGAATGGCAGTATGAGAATAAGAAAATTCTCTTAAAGCGAATTAGTTATACTGCTACCCCGTATACCTTAATAA
The DNA here is from genome assembly GCA_018903715.1 of Zaprionus davidi. Taxonomy (NCBI): domain Eukaryota; kingdom Metazoa; phylum Arthropoda; class Insecta; order Diptera; family Drosophilidae; genus Zaprionus; species Zaprionus davidi. Next base: position 11,267,878 of record JAEIGL010000005.1, read on the forward strand.
ATTTTTATTCCAAAAGTTATACTGCAATAAATATTTATATTATATATATATATTCTCATAACTTTAAGCATGCCCCATCAGCTTGAACTATATTACAAATTTAGAGCACTTTCTTGCACAGAATATTGATTTTTGGTAATAAATTTAAAGCAAAAGAGTAATTGCCACAGGCAGCAGAGGCGATATTAGGGCTTGCCCTGAAATGTATGCTACACTTTTTGCACTGCGCAATTTATAAGTTTTGCACGCCGACACACGCACCCGCCTTTCAATTAAAATGCCAACAACAAAAGCAGACAAACTGACAACAACAACAACAAGAAGTATCGATTGGCAGGTCGAAAAAAAGATGTTTCGGGGCGCCATTAGAACCATCTATCAGAGCGGGCGCCCGCGCTTATCAGGATTGCTGGTGTACGTGCCACGCCTCCGTCTATCTGCAGCCCCTTCCCCCGTTTTGCTGAAACAGTTTTCACATTTATTTTCGTGTTAAAATCAAATATATTTTTGTGGTGCCCAGCCAATCCTCAGGAATGTAAATATTGGCATAAACATTTAAAAGGCAACAGGGAAAAATCGGAGGAAAGGAGGAGAAGGAAGAAAGAAGCCAAAAAGGAGGAGCTCGAAGAGGAGCTACTGCTGGCCACGACAGACACGAACATCGTCAGTGTAAAAGAAGCCTTAAAACAGGATTTGTTGGGTGTCCGTGTCGGGCATATTGAACACACCCAAAAAGGGAGCGCAAAAAAAGGGAAGCGAACTTATAAGCAGCAGCGAATGATGGGTAGAGTCAGAGAGAGTGAAGGAGGAAGAGAGTGAGGGAGAAAGAATAAGGAATGAGAGTGGGGGAGAAGGAGAGCAGCAGTGAAAGCCTGTGGCTAATAATCAAACAGGCGCCGAGGCCAAAGGCAGTTGAACCTGGGCCAGATTACCTGCGCATATACCTAAAGGTAGTTCGGGAAAAGCAAGCAAAGGAAAGAGAAGAGAAGAGAAGGGAAGCAGGGAAAGTAGCTACTCTGAAGCGAACATTTTCGGTATTCCTTTTCGTGCTTTTTTCTGGCTGCTGCTTTTGTTTTTAACCTTTGCAAAATGTCGTACAGGCTGTCGCTCTAGGCCAGCGCTCACAACGGGACAGTTGACCGAGCTTAGGGGTCACTGGGGGTTGTTCTGCCAAGCAGATGAGCAGGCGAGGATGTATGGGGGGGAGAAGTTTTCCATAATAAATCACATAAATATGCAACGCGAAAGCTGAACGAAAATGGAAAAATATTTGGTTAAGCAGCGAGTGACGTGGATTTGTGCCATGGATTTTACGTTGATGCCACAAACAGCAGCATCAGCAACAGCAGTAACGGCAGCAACATCGTTGTTGTGCCTGCTATACCTGCCTCCTGAAATGGAACGTGTTCAGCTGGCGGCTGCTGGCTCAAAACGGGATTAGCTTTTAATGCTTTTCGGTTATGTTATTTACAAATGGCTTTTCAAATGTTTGCCATATCTCTCTGCACACACCTTGCTATCAACTTCCTCCATCCCCCGCCCATCTCCCTTACTAAAATGTAATATCTTCGCCATTTATCAAAACCGTTTAGTAAGTTTCCTCCCTCCTTCTTCTTCTTGTGTTGTGCCGTCATTTGATTTGATTTGTTAATGTGCTCAGGTATTTAATACCAACACAATAATAACTGTAATCCAGATTTGAGTTGGGTTTGACAGTTTGATAGTTTTAATTACTTTGCCAAAGATATTGTCAGAAAGTTGTGCAAATGTGTTTAGCAAGTTTATTTAAATTTCACTTGAAGTTTCATTTCATATTTTCCCTTAATTATTTTACCTAGTTTTGCTGTATTTAAATTTCTGCATTCTTTTAACTGTAATTGCTGCGCAATTTCTCGTGACATTGTCTCTATATATAGAGAGATATAATAATTTTCCGCAGCCATATGAAACGTGCTTGCAACACGTTCTGTCGTCGACCTCGTCTTCCTCTCTCTCTCTCTCTCCGTCTCTCAAACTTTTCTGCAGTTTCACACGAAGCATTGCAACGGTATTTATGTAAAATGCCAGCAGGCCCGCTGTGTGCTGCCATTGCCATTCCGTTGATGTCTTCATATATGACTGACTCACTGACTGACTGACTCACTGACTGACTCACTGACTGACTGACTGACTGACTGACTGATGGACAGACACACAGGGAGACGAATGGGCGAATGGTGACACGATGCCTGCCTGGCAACGTTTCAGCTGTCTGTCAAGCATTCAACGGGATACAGTAGCGCAAGACTCATAATTGTCGCACACAAAACTGCATTGCTTTCTGTCTCTTCCTGCTGTTATTGTTGTTGTTGCTTTGGCACATAGCTCTCAGCTCTGACTACACGCAGTCAGTCCATTCCCATTCTCGTTTCCATTGCCAGACGCTCTCGCATTCCTGTGATGATCCACAAGCAGCAGCCATAACTTTAATACATTGTAATTATGTCGACGCGTCGTCAACGTGTTGTTGTTGCTCTCGTTGTTGTTGCAGTGGCAGCTTCATCAGCGCACGTTACGTATACGCAATTTATACGATTCACAATCTGTGCCAGGACAGCAAGCAACGCCTCACTTAACGGCTTAATATATTGTTACGGCAGCTGGCGCTGCATAATGTCGCACACACACACACACACAGACTGTGGCACAGATGAGTGCACACACACACGTGGCTGGAAATAAAGAAATGACAACAAAGCACAAGGCAAAACCAATTCAATGCAGCATACTTTTCAGCGCTCTCTCACACCAACACACACACATGTCGACAGTCAGTTACGCGCGTATGTATTAGAGTTTTCCGTAATTTAATTATAAACTTTGCGCCATTAATTTTAAAACTTTATACCAAACTGCGAGTATCGAGCCCAGCTGCCCAGGCGCCTCCGCCAGTCCCAGCATCCTATCGTCCTGTGGTACTGCGAATAGGTAACGACCACAATGGCCTCAACTGTCAGCAGCAGCAGCAGCTGCCTGTGTGGCTGCAGCTGTGGTGTGGCTGTCTCCGTCCTCTCCCCTTGTCTAGTTTATGCACGCATGCAACATATTGAAAAAGGCAACGCGTCGACTTTGCAGCCATTTATCACCGGCAACTTTCGTAATTAGATGGAGTGGACACACAAGTTACGACTATGTGTGGCATCTGTGGCAGTTTATGTTGCATGGTGTGAAAAAATCTGCAAAGTAATGAGTTAAAGGGCGCTCGTCTGTTGTCATCTACAAATACTTTATGGTGGCAAACTCAGTAGCAGACCAGATAGATAAATCTATCTACGGCATGCCGAAGGTTTTATTCCCATGGAGGTTATCATCTCCTCTGTTTTTTCCCATCATAGGCTAACTTTGATTGACACTGATAAGCTTAGTTATTTCTAAAATTAAAGTTGGAATATAAAGAGTATAAAAATCAGACTCAGGCTGAGGTTTCCTATCGTTCCCCCATCTCAATTTTATTAATCTTTTATAAAGAAAACTCTTTGTATAAAATCTCTACCAGGTAATTGATTTTCAGTCATCCAGAAAGTGAATAAAATTCCACTTTATAACCCTCTAAAAATTACTTCACATTCAGCTACCAAAAATGCAGTCATACCTTGGATAATCATAGATACACATTATATTTTTTGCTTCACTCCCCAAATACGATTCCCCAGACTGCATAAAAAAGCAACAGAAATTCATAAGAATTTTCTCAGCTATTCCCTTGTGAATTTTCTAAGCATTTTTCCAGCGTGTCGCCTTGCAATTTTTCATGAGGCAGCATTTAGTAACATTTTTCATTTTTCATAATTCATGACAAGCGTTGCGAGACCCAAAACGAATGTCAACTTAAAAAAGCCAACGAAATGCCCTAAAATATGCAATGTCAACAACAACAACAATAGCAATAATAACAACTGCAAGATGCAAAAAGAAGCAACTGCAGTGAGGTGTGGGGGGGAAGGAGAGTGTAAGAAAAGCAAAAGGCAGCTCAACTAAATGACAAGCACTGTGAAAAGCTGCCACTGGGAGTGCATTTTCTTCTTATCAACGGCAACAGCAGCGTCAGGTGGAAAACTGTAGAAGTGGAAACAGCATCCATCAGGAGGCACCCGCTCACCTGAGCGCACAATATTAATGGAGTCTCCCGTTCTCTCTCCCTCCCCGGGCTGTGCTGGTTCAGGCTCTGGCGCTCGACTCGTGCTATAATCTATTTTCCTTTGCCAGCGTTCTTTCCTTTTTTTGGAATATGTAAATGTGTAAATATATATATATATATATATACGTATATATTTTAAAGCTCAGGTTGCCCCCGACAGTGGCAGCCATTCGTTTTTGGCTCTTCTCTGATTCATGTCGCTGGCAAATTTCATTAAAAGTGCAGCCACTCAGCTTGATGAAGTCGCAACTTGGTTACTCGGCAAGATCTCATCTCTCTCTCGTCTGGTTCCATAATTCCTGCCAATTGCATTTGTTTGGCGGGGGCTTATCTGCTGCCCGCTTTATCCTGTCTTCCACTAGCCCTGTCAGCTTCCACTTCCTTTCCCGCTACTTCTCTTTTGCTCTCCCTCTCTCTCTTTCTGCTTCTGCTTCTGCTTATCGACATCGGCTTCGAAGCTTGTAATAAATCAGCTCGTCGCTTCACTCACTTCCTGTCGTATCATTTTTTCTCGCTGCAAGTTAACCTTACACACACACACATAGACACACACTCATATCGCTGAGGCATCATCTTGTCAATGCCTTGGCCTGAGCTTAGTCTGCTGTGCTAGATTTTCGACACATCATTTTCTATGTTGAGGTGTCGAGCACACACAAAAGGAATTTCCATTATTTTCTCCCCGTCATTGATAGAGCTCTTTGTGCCTGTACCTCCCACTTCCTCCTACCCCCACCACCACCACCGCCACTTTGCAGCTGTTGCCCGTTCTCGCAAAATGGTATCATCAAGTTAAGTAGATAGTCCACAGGCAACGCCTGCTCTCAAGAGTTATCTCGAGACGTTTTGATAATGTGTCAAGTTTGCTTGTAGACTTTGCCGGCAACTTTGGCAACTGATTAGCCGGGGGACATTTTGCTGCCAGCCTTCAACTTGTAGCAGTCAATTACCAGGGGAAAACTGATGAGAGAAATAAAATAATAGAGACTTTTATAGGTGAACAGTGTGTACTACTTATAGGTTGGATCCATCAATAGTTAAAGCTTAATAGTTTAAGCTTCAGATGATGGCAAATTATTATGCAGCACTTCTCACAACAATTTTAACAACATTCCAAGTTCTCAGAGATAAACAGAACAACTATTTGCCTTGTTCAAATCACCATTAAGTTGCATAAGGTACAAAAACAACAACGAGACAACAACATGGCAAAAACATTTGCTACGATTTATGCAGAAATCCCAATTGAGTTTGGGCTCAGAGAGAGATCATTAGAACGATTTAAACTTGCTTGGTGCATAAATTTAATTTCAGATAAACACAAATGTCTCCAGGCTGGGCAAGTGTATATGTTTTTGTTTGCGTGTGTCTGTGTGTGGGGGAAATTAACATAATCGCATAATGCGTGCAGCGACATGGCATGAATTGAGACGCTGCTCGCTTGAGAATCACAATGCAAATCAATTAATGGAATTAATGGAAATGCCAAAAGTGTTTATTAATATTTGCCAACTTGGGCACAACGAGTGTGCAGCGTATAGATAAGGCGAAAGCACACACACACCCGCCCAATCTGACAGCAAACTAATTAAGGCAGCAAAACTAATTAAAGTATCTTTTGGTCAGTTGTAGATGTGGCCCACCTAAAGTGGCTTACAGCCCATAACAAGTTTGGCACAAATCTGGCCAGAAAGCTGTGGTGCGGCAACAAGCCGCAGGTTTAGGGCCTGGCACCTAGCATAGTTTTTGGACATGCCACTTGAAAATCAATCAGCCAGTGCTGTTGCAAGTTTTATAAATGCTGAGCGAATGCCTCAACTCGTGTTGCATTTTGTATGCCTTCCCCTTCTGGGTACCACCTTCATTTTCCTGCCCTGCCTTAGTGCAGCTGGCTCTGCTGCCTGCTCGTTTATTTAACACTGATTGCCAATGCACACAGAGATTTGGCAAACGATGAGCTTGACTGGGGAAAAATCACTAGATGTTTTCCCAGACACAGATACAGATACACACACAGCACATGTGATACTCGAAAATGTCGTCTGTTTGCCAGCCTGAGGTTGCCGAGTCAACTCTGAACTCTCGAGTCTCAACCCTTGAGTGTGCAGTGTAATCAATGCACCTCACACAGTCGACCTGCCCACAGAACATGCTGTCGGCCATTGCCTTTGCTACCGAATCTGCTTTAGTTTTCTGTCTACTAATAAAATGTCCATCCAGCTGCAGCTTCTCTCTCTCTTACTGACTTTAAGCACAGTGCATAGTGCTTAGATAATGATACAAGCTATAAATATTTAACCGTTCATTTACTGCACTTAAGACTGAGCAATAAGCGCATCTACAAATTAATTAAATATAATATTTAATAGAAACTGCAAACTCTTGTGAAAAAGCCAACAATTATTAATTGCCTTTTTTATGATCTGTCGAGATCCGCTTAGAACTTAGCACAGCAACATAATACAATAAAAATGCAATTATGTTCATTATTTTTTTGCAACAATTTGAACAGGTTTTAAATTTATTTCAATTAACGCAAAATAAACATTCGTCAAATATAAATTTAAATTGCCAACAAAAATAGAACAAAAACCAAATACTGAAACGGAAAATTGTTTTTCTTTTTTTTTGTGCGGTTTTCGCATTTATTTTGTTCGCTTTGTTATTGCACATTTTTTGGCGAAATTAATTATCGTAATTTATTGGCCAGGTGCAAATAAATTGCGAGAGCATAAAAAAAATGAAAACTGGCCATGTAATGTGTATATAATAAATATATAAACCAGTTTAAGGCACACGATAAATTACAAGCGACCCGATTCCGAGTGACATTAGCAGGGGGACAACAATAAAAGCGAGCTGCGCCAAAGTGTGTGCTATAATTTATGGCCCTCAACCAGCAATTTCCTGTTGTAAAGCGGCAATCAACGCGTGGCATGACTAAAGGGGAGAGTGGAAGCGGGAGGGGGAGGAGGGTAGTTGAGGGTATTATGCGTTTATGAGTGTGCGTGTGTATAAGTGGCGTGTAACTTTTGCAATTATAAATTCATATAACAAGAGGTGCGATAGCAATTGAAATAAGCAAAAAAGGTGTTGATAAAGAAGAATACATTCAAAAGAAGCTAAGACTATCGGCAGAACTATCGATAAGTTCAATAAACTGTTTGGATTGATGCAAAAGGTAAGATATTTATAGAGAGATGACATGTAAGATATGTTTATAAATGTCACAGTTAAAGCTCGAAACAATTAGACGAATAAGACTCCAAAGTTGATCAGCAAAACTATCGATAGTACAATAAATAAGGAAAAAGAGTTCATTTAGATTGACAGACAAATCTATACAACTGACATTTTCTTACGTTGATACTATAAGACAAATATAGCACAAGAATTCTCTCAATAACACTTATCGATAACAAATCGATAATCGTTTATTATTAGATTTATAGATATCTGTGTTAATTGATGTTATTATATTGATATTCCGAGACATCAAGACGGAAGTACGTCTACAGATCTCTCTAGAACGAATATAAGTCTATCGGAAAAACTATCGATAAGTACATTTAGATTAATTAATCAATATATACATATAAAGTGACAAATATATTGATACTATAAGGCGAATATCACTCCAGATCTCTCTCAAATTCTTATCGATAACATATCGATAATTGTTATGTTAATAGTTCGTGTTTATTTCCCCTCATACACTTTCAAGTCTAAAAGAGAAACATTTTGCACTCTTCGATAATGATGAATTGGCTAATAAATTCGAACAGACGGTGCCCTTTGCTCTTAATGAAATTCCTGCTCAATTCTATTAAAAGAATTTCCCTTGCCCGCTTAGCTATGCAAGCGAAAGTACACACACACACTCATAAGAGACAGAGGGCAAACAGACGACTCTTTATATGGTATGCAAATGCTCAAGTCAAATGTGTCCAGTTCCAGTTGAAACTCAGCTGGCTGCCAACGTAGCTTGTTATTAAAATGAAACCCTTCGCAGAGGTAGGTACAACCCACAAAAAAAAAAAAACAGTAACTTTTCGATCAACTTGAGCTGGGTTCGGGTTCGGGTCTCGGCAACTTTGGCAGCTGTGAGCAAAGTATTCAAATTGCCAAGCAGCAGGTGGAGGAGGGCAAATACATCATTTTGCCATAGAGTGGCAATTTAATGCCTTCTCTTATAAGGGTTGAGGTAGGGTGAGAGGTCGCCAAGCAGAGTAGGGAAAATTGGAGAGAAAGGAGGGGGAGAGTAAGGCAAAGCTACTATGTCGCATGCCTTAATTTCAAGCTCCAGCAGATTTGTCGTGCTGTAATCAACACAACATTATTAATAACCGACACTGAGTTGGCAAAAGGTCAAGAGAGGTAGGGATAAAAAATAAAACGGATAGGGAAAGCAGCTTGTCATGTACCATGTAACTGGCTTGAAATGAGCTGAAATTGCATTTCAAGTAGATAAGCACAGAACTCATCTTTATCTCTCTCTCTCTCTTTCTATCTCTCTTGGCAACTGATGATCTGATCCACTTCCATCAATAGCAAAGCACAAATTGTTTGCCCTTTTTGCAGTTGCTACCATAACCGCAGCCTCTGCTCTTTTTCTCTGCTTCCTACATTTCACTCTTCTCTTCCTTATCATCTTCCTCTCTGGCTCCTTCGTTGGCCTGTCCGCATTCATGAGGCCAATTATTATGCAAATGGCAAACTACTCGCACTCGCACTCGTGCTTCGACTTGAATCCTAAAAAGCAGACATAGAAGCAAATTTAAAATAGCAGCAGGCAAAAAAACAACAAGCACCAGCAGCAGCAGCACTTAGTGGCAATACTGGACTAGCCAATACCCTGCAGTAATACAAGCCAAGCAAAGCTTGCTGCTTGGTAACCTCCTTTTCCAGGGTGTACCTTCAACTAAGTGCATAAATGAACACCCTTGGACCGTGGCAGATACCACACTAAATCAATATATGTTTGCCCCTCTGCTGCCCCTTTCTTTCCCCTCGTACTGCCAGAGATGCTGTGTATACTGGGAAGGCTGCCTGCCGTAGCTGGCCACAAATCAACATTTGACTTTTGCATAAATTGCAAGTAGCAACAAAATTGCTGGCGAAAAGAAGAAAAGTCATTTTCTCGCTTTCGTCTGCAGGTGCAACGTGGTATGCCACACCCCCTCCCCTGTTGATTATACGCCCGTCTTGTTGTTGATGCGTTCCGCTTTCCTTGGGGAGTCGTCACTCGTTGTTCCGACCACATCCGGGCAGTTTCTACACGGGCTGCAACTGCTGCTGCTGTAGTGACTTGCACATTTTTCCGACCCTCTTCTTGTTGACTCATTTCCCGGGCAACTCTATCTGCCTCACTCCCCTCCCTCTCTCTCTCTCTCTCTCTGTCTCGATTGAAGATTGCCAGCATCTTGATTACCCAGCGAATCGCATTGGCTGTTTCGATTTGCATTTCATTTTCAGTTTTTCACTTGATTGCCAACAAAATGTACGCCATATCGCAGGTGTCTATGTGTCTGTGTGTATCAGTGTGTGTCTATGTGTGTGTCTACAGTGTACATGCAACTGAGCTGCGGCTTTAAGACTCAAGCGCCAAGATTGAAGATTGACCTAAGCCGCTTGTCGGACACGGCTGGAGCCGGAAACCTGCAACCGGCAGTTGCAATCTGTGTGTGGTTGACTGTGAGTGTGTGTCTATGTGTGGCAGAAAGCCGTTGCAAATCGAGCTCAATCGAATGTTCAGCAGCAAACAAAAACAGGAAATGGACGTTGTGTGCTCAACTTTGTTTCCGCTTTTCGGCTGCAGCTGAAACTCGATGCGTTCCCTCCTCAACTGAGGGTGTGACGTCTGCAACAACAGTGTCTCTTTGAGTGTGTGTATGTGTGTGTGCGTGCGAGGGTGTTGTTGTCGTAGCTGTAGCAAATGCAAATTTGTTCAAAGTTTATTGAGTGCACGTGACGGCAAACAAAAGTGCAAAGTTGCCTTTGTCCTTGCTGCCTTCTGGGACATGGCCAGCCTCAAAGCTCCGAGCTGGCTGTAGTTTCTAGTTTCTTTTTTTTTCACTTTTGTTTTGTTCTCTCTCTCTCTCCTTCTGTTGCTTCTCTCATAATTCTCATAGTTTCGTATAGTGTTTTTTTTTTATTTTGTTGAACATTTTTCCGCCTTTAAAGGTTGCTCCACGAGAATTTTGACTTGCAAATTTGCAGCTGGCATGTTGCACAGCGCTATGAGTGGCACTTGCACATTAGAAGAGTATAGCAATAATCACCTCATGAAATATACATGAAAAAGGCAACAGGACTGCAGGCACTACACTTGCATATATGTTATGTTAAACTGCCGTTTTATTTAAATGAACTTTCCAGCGAAATTACAATTTTAAGGATTAAGATCTGAGTTAAAATGATGTCAAGTCAATGTTTTACTTATTTTAATTGTTTTTAGTACAACATTTCATTTTTATTAAGCTTCAATCTACAGCTGATAATGTGCTTTATTGCTCTGCAAACTAAATGAAAACAAAATGCACAAGTGCAACTAATAAATTGCAAATAAATATTGCCAAAGTGAGTTATAAACCGAGAATAATCTGCTGTGCAATGTATTCACTTAACAATTTGAATAATTTACATTTATAAATACCCCGACAATCGCTTGTACTGCTGCGCTGTCTTATTCAATTCGATATTGCTTTTTTGCAGCAGCTTTTGCATGCAAATGAGCCGAAAACACATAACAAACTTAATGGTCAACATATATTTGTGCATCATTGCAGATATAACCAACAACGACGACGACGACCAGCACGATAAGGACATCTCTTAGGTCGATGGAGGCGGAGAACATTCGACGACGCAGACTGACCAGGCCAAATGCCAAAACGAGGCGAGCACTGAAAATCAATAAAATGGTAAGTACTTTGCTGGCGAATTTCATGCAGCATACCTATTGCCCCGCCCCTTACAAAGCCCCCCTCCCACTCCACTACATTCCTCTTCGCAGTCTGACTGCCCTTATCTACTTCAGCGCTCTTTTTTCTCTGCGCAAACATTTTAAGTGCAGAGTTGTGGATACTTTTGGCAATGCTTATTGCAAATGCTTTTATAAATTTTATGACTCAATGGCTGCCATTGTCGTGTGCAAGAAAGAGAGAGAGGGAGAGAAGGAGAACGACGTCTCTTCGACATTTAACCCGACTGACTTTTTTACGAGCAGTCAACAGAAATCAGGAACGACAACGGCAACTGCAACTGCAACAACTGCGCCACATCCTTTCAGATCTAACCAACTATAATTTTAAAGCCACAAAATCCAGTTGGGGGGAAGGCTAAGACATGGGCGTGGCTGTAAACCAAATTGTGCACAACTTGAGCTTGAATTTTCAAGGCATGTAAACAAGCTAAGAGAAACAGCGAGATGGAGAAAAAGAGAAAACAGCAGCAACAGCAGAAAAATTGAGCGCGCAAGTGGAAAATCGGAAAAGCAAAAAGCGAACTTAGCTGCCTGCTCGTTGGCTTTACAATGTTAACTTGCAACTACAATCGGTTGGCATGATTGAAAGTGATTGACGAAGGAATGCCCAGCAATAGAGATAGACAAACATTGATGTTACATCGATAAACATCGCTGTTTCATATGAGAAACATTAGCAAACATTGATGTTTCCTCAGCAACCTCCAAAGGGAAGCTTAAGAATTTCTTGGAATATGTTACCATAATACTGTACTAAGAATTGTTAGAAAAGACTCAAAGAGTAAACTAGACTTAATATTAAAACGAGTTAAATGATCATACTATAAAGTTAGACAGAGAAGAATCTCCTGTTATAATATCCAACAGTCGTATATTATTTCTCAACCTTATTCTTAACTTTACAGAGTATACTCACTGCTAACTTTGTCAATTGTTGCACAAGTTAAAGTTGAGTTGAGCAAATTATATTGGAAATTTCTTATCGTAAATTTAATTAGACGTTTTTCGTCTAATTTCGCAAGTTAACTGTCAAAGTTGAGCGGAAAAAGTTTATATATTTTATTTTGTTTTTTGTGTTTGTTACATTCTTTTTTCGGGGTAACTCAATTGCAGAAAAACCCGGCGGATGTTGAAATTTCAATCAGCTTTGGCTAACCTCGTCTCCTGCCCGCCTGCCTGCCGCCCACAATGAAAATAAAACGAAAATAATCTGCAATAAAAATGTTTTCCTTTAATAAAAATTCAATTTCCTTGAAGCGACACATGTTACGGCGTTACAGAGTAGGAGACGGAGTCCATGTCGACAGCAGCAGCAGCAGCATCAGCCGGAGGAGTATCAGCTGCCGCGCTGTCGGGCTCCGCCGGATGCAGTTAGGTAAAGGCAGCTCCGTCTCCCTCCATGCTCGCCCTTTGCCTTTGGCCAGTGGACGCTGCGCTGGAAATGTCTTTCAATTTATAATGACGATGCTTGCAGATTGGCGAGTTGGTATTAGTGCTGTCTATCGCTTAGTCTGCGTGTGTGTCTCTGTGTGTGTGCGGTGCTGTCTGTTGCATTCGCAATGGCGCATTAGAAGCGATGGCGTTGTTGACTCTGCTGCTTCTACTTTTCCCCTGCTACCTCTGCATGTCCCTGCTGCCTGCCTGCTGTGTTCGCAGCTGCCGATACGCGTTGCGCGTGGCAGGCAGTGCAGCAAAGATCACGAAGCACATCGATGATTGCATAGCTTAAAGAGCTAACCTAACCCCAACGTGGTTTGCTGGCTCCCCATGCGGACGAGTAGATGCATCAATTGAAAATGAGGCATCACTGCTGCGCCAGACAGCTCGCCTGCCTTTCCGCTTGCTATCGAGCCGGACTCGACGAGCATCCTCAACATCCTCAACTCTTCTTGTGTTTGCTCAAAGGCCGTCAGTGGCAGAACAACGCCTAAGCTGCGACTGAACAGGATTTAACCGGGCCTGCATCAAGTTTTCTTTTCCTTTTATTCAATTTAACAGATAAGCCAAGGCGAGTATGCAAGTGCAGGAAGAAAGTGTTTAAATCGCATGCCTAAAAGTAGGCAACCCTTTTTGGCTAGCAGAGACGCTCAGTTGGAAATGACAGAACTTAAAAGTTGTTTTTATTTGTTTGATAAAAATAGTTAAAGTTAAAAAATATAATAACAAATGTTCGTGCTGTCAATGCATTAAAAGTTATATTAATTTTAACTAAATTAATATTAAATTATAAAAAAATTGTATACAACATCCCTTGCGGGGGTCGAACCCGCGACCTTTGGATTAGGAATCCAACGCGCTGTCCACTGCGCTAAAGGGACAGTTAGTGCCTGTATTAAAAACAGTTTTTATGACTTTTAAAACAGTTTCATATCAAGTTGCATCGTCAACATCCTTAACCCCCCCTTTCTATCTCTCTCCCAAAGCTCATCCAATAAAATAGATTAATAGATCGCAGTCTTAGCGTAATCCTGTAAATAACTTTCGTTAATCTAATTACACAGCAGTAAATTCTAAAGAATTAGTGCGCATACTTTATGGGGCTCCAGCAGAAGTTTCCGCCAATATTTGACAAGCAGCCAACCCCCATAAAAACGATTGTCTTAGCCAAGAGAATTCGGGTGCTTATCTGTGCGGCCCATTGCGCGATTGGCACAGATTAGGGCAGCCCAGACCCCGAGTGAAGCATCTGTTAGCTCATATAGCTTATGCTTGGCCATATGTCTGTTCAATACATCACGCAGCAATCCCCCCCCCACCCTCTGCTGCTCGGCTCGTGCTAAGCAAACAAATAGCGCAATTTTTAGTGCTCCATCGACAGATGCCTGCTCAGAGCGAGCCAATCAACTCGTCTCTAATACGTTTAGGCTGCTCATAATCACGCTCTGGCAAGCGAAACATCAATATGAAGGATATTGAAGGACACAGAGTGGACACTGGGCAGCTGTTCCATCAGCTCAAATGGCTGCTCATCTCTGCCTTCCATTTTCGTTTGCTCCCTTTCAGCTTTATCTTATGGCAGACATGGCGCTTATTGTTCTTATCTCATTATTACATTTCTATTTACTTTACAAAGCCGAAGCTGAAGCTGAAGCAGACGGAGCATCCTGCTCTGGGTGCGCTGTCAGCGAGTGGCTTATTTATATGCGCTATTTGTCTTAGTGCCCGCCAACTAATAACGTTCGCTCTCCCTTCCTCCTCTCTCTCTCTCTCTCTCTCTTCTTTGCGCTTATGCTGTGCTTGCACTTAGCGCGTTTCATCGACCATTGGCTTAGCGTTTCAATATTCGAAGTTGTAAGTTATTAGTTGAGCAAATCTTGTGGCCCTTTGCGCCAGACACTTCCGTGCCTTATCAAACGCAGCTTCCGACTCGCACACACACACACACACATAGAGAGAAAGGCAGTGAGATTACAGTTTCAAGTTGAGTGGTAGCCACAGCTACTTCCACTTCCGGGTATTTAGATTGCCATCCTGCTGCTGCTGCTGCTGCAGGTGGTTGCCACGGTCCATTTCCTGTTGCACAACAGCAGACACAACCCAAGACGTTGCCACACCTTCCCCCCTCTCCCTTCTCTATCTACCCTTCTCGTAGCATGAATTCAATTTGCAAATTCATTAACACATTTTGTCAATAAGCTGTTGTCAATACCCCCCAGAGACGATGTCAGACGTTGGCGCATCATTAAAGATTATTATTCATTTTTATGTAATTATCTGCTTACCCAAGTGCCCGGCCAGGGCCATAAAATATTCTCGACAGCATCTCGAAGGGGAAGGTGATATGGCAAGGCAGAGAGAGAGAGAGAGAGAGAGAGGTAGGGAAACATGTTTTTGGGGCTGCCTTGCGACAGGGTTCCACGCCCCGTCTGTGCCCATTTTCGGCGTGCTGATAACCCACTTGGGCCAACTGCCTCAAACTGATGGCTTTAATGTGTGTCCTCAAGACACAGAAACATGTACACATACAGGCACACACACACACACATTCTTGTGCTTTCTAATATCAAGTTACACTAGTCAACAATTGTTTGCTGCCTTGAGATATTTTTAGATTTTGAACAAGACAAATTTAGCTTATATTTGTTTAGAATAATTAAATATTATTATTTTCCTTAAGCTTATTCCTACAGTTTAATTTCTAAACAGAGAAATTAATTGAAATATTGTGAAAGGAAAATAAATTTCTTAACTTAGTTGATAAAATCTTACATTGCATTTTCATTTTCTACGTTTCTTAACCTGCTTTGTAACTCCACCACGCTTGTTCCTTAACTCACCCCATTGACTAAGTATAGTATAACTTATATAGCACATAATTTAGCTATCTATGTTGAGTAGTGTACTATCTATAACTAGCCTGGTAAAAGCATCCTGATGCCCATATAAACTAACGGGCCATGAGTTATGGCCGCAACGTGTGGCCCTGCCTGTAGTTACACTTAAGAACAGTGTGTGTGCCTATGGGTGAATGTATGTGTTGGTATGTGTGTGTGTGTAAACGAGTATATTTAATGCAGAGCACACAACGGCGACGCCATCTGGAAGTAGAGCTGGGGCGCAGGAAAAAAGGACGCACCATTTAAGTTTACTGCACAACAGCCCAGTCTGTATGCAAGTTTTGTGTGTGCGAGTATGTGTGTGCGAGTATGTGTGTGCGTATGTGTGCATGCATGTGTGTGTGTGTTAGTTTCATAATGTAACCGGATGTGCCAACACAATGCTCGCACATCCGCTTGCCAGACAACAGAACAACAGCTGTCACACACAGTCACACAAGCACGCAGAGAGAGAGCGACAGAGAGAGAGAGAGCAGCAGAGTGAGCAAGAGAGGGGGCTGAAGAGAGTACAGGAGAGAGTGGCAGAGAGTGGCGGAGAGTGGACGGGTGTGCCGCTGCGCTTTTGTTTGCGAATCTTTAGAAGCATTTGGGGATGGGAGCTGGAAGTTGTCGTTGCTTTTGTCTACGGCACCCAGCCCAGAGATGACAGCAACGGGCGCATTATTAGAAGCACCAGAGCATATAATAGGGGTATTCCCATAACAAGAGGCGTGAGAGGTGCCGCACACACACACACACACACATGAGCTGGGGGAGTGACATAATTATTAACTGCATATAAGTAAATATAAAGGCGACCAAACGGCCAAAGATAACGACAGGCTCATTGTGTCCCATCCTCGTTGAGTGTGTGAGTGTTGGCGTGTACGTGTCTCTCTCTTCCTCTCAGTATGTGTGTGTGTGCAGGATGGGCACATTTGGCAGACATGTCACGTGTGCGGCTCATCATTTAAGTTTTAGTTGCAGCTTTTTGTGGCACAACTGACACAACTTAATTGATTAAAAATAATACGAGAGCACAAGACTCGCATTTTTATGAGGCAACTCCCTGAGGGGCTTTGCTCTTCCCTTCCCTACTACCCCTCTCGCTCTACCTCTCTAATGCATTCAGCTAATGAAGCTGCCTTTTAGCTTGGCTTTTTAGCCAAACAACACAGCAAGCAATTTTTAATTTACTGCTGCATTTTATTATTGCCTTTTTGCTGGCACATTTTATTTTTTTTTTCGCTCGTTTTCAATGGCGGCGGCGGCTGCTGCTGTTAATTATAAACTTTTTTAAATGGCTTATTGGGACTTGCGGTTGTCGCTATGCTGCTTCTTACCCATCTCTCTCTCTCTCTCTCTCTCTCTTGCCTTCTTGTTTGCCCTGCGGCAAGTCATCAAGTGCTGCTCAAGTTTCAAGCTGTTGCCATTTTTTGCTCTGCGCTTTGCGTTTTCTTTGCTGCACTGTGGGCAATTTTGTTGCTGTCGACCACACTCCCCCATTCACCACTCCACCCCTCTTGCAACTCTCCAAATAGCATTTATTATTTAAGGCATTTGTTGTTGTTGTGCTAGAAGTAGTTCTAGCAGAGGCGCTCGTTTTATGTGCATTGATAATGAAGTGCGCTGAAAAGTAGGCAACAGTTTTTGCCAGCCTCTTCTCTGCCAAAGGGAAAAGGGTTAAAATCCTTTTTTATGCTCTTTAGGCAGGCATTAAAGTTTGATTAATGTTTAGTCTGTATACAAATTTCACTTTTTCTTCAAGTCCAACACTCACACAGACACAATGTAAACGCTTTCTCGCCTTGGCGCCATAAATCAGCATTAAAAGCATAAACACATCAGCCCCTTACCCTCTCTCCCTCCACCTACCACTCTCCTCGTTGGCCATTTTTAACAGCCAAGCTCATAAATATAAAATTATACATAAATGCGCTACAAAAATCACGTCAGACAAGCGACAGCAACTTTGCCCCACCACCAACCTACCCCTCACTTCCTCTCTCTCTCACTGTCTCTCTCTCTCTCTCGTTCCGCCTTGCCTCGTTGACTTTGACTGGTAGCGGCACTTCGACCTGGCGCTCATATATGACTGCCATATAGCATATATAGTTGATGGATCACAGTTCGATTTTTAGTAGACATTAAGCTGTGTGCAATCTGTTTAACGTTCTCTGTCACGCCCCACGTCGCCCCCTTACCGGGAATGTCTACTTTCTCGCTTTTTTACACGCTACTTTTACGGTAAAACAAATATGCGCATAAAACTTGATGACGACGCAGCAGCAGCGACAGCGACAGCAGCAGCGGATACATTTGCACCTATAACAGAGCAGGAGGGGAGGAGGGAAATGCGCTGAACTGGGAGCAGCTGCTGGCATGTGGGTGCGTCTGTTGATGCCGCACGTCCATAAATTTATGATGGCACATGCTAGCAAAAGTGGAAGTATGCGGGAGAGAAGGGGAAGCTAGCACATGCAACAAGCAGCTGTGCAACAAAATCAAAGTCTGGTTTTAATACCCTGCAAAGTGGTAGCTCAAGTTTTGCATATGTTGGAAATTCATGAGGAATTAAATGCAAAATTGGTAATAAAGCAAACGAGTGCAGCTTTTAAGGCGTTAAGTTATGGCTGCACTGAGAGAAATTGTAGAGATAGAAACTAAACAAACTACTCGCCCCAGGAAAGTGAAATGTGAATGAGAATACTGCGCTCTGTCAATTCAGCAAGTTGAAGCCCAAAAGACACGACAGTATGTCTGGCATTGGTTGGGCAGGCACCTTCTCAGGGTGTACGAGACAAGGTCGATCAGTCTAGGCAAAAGTATGCACGGGACAGGAAGATATAGGCCTATGTACCCTCGGGTACAATAGATCTACAAAATCGCATTGCATCTTCCCCTTAACAATTCATAATAAAATTCCTTTTTCTTCTACCTTTTCTCCATCCCATTCTCTTATTAATTACAGAGTAGCTGCCCGTCGAGTAGCTTCACAGACTGCGCTGCCTCTGTGTTCTACTTTTTTTTTCGACGGGGGCTTGTAAAATATATGGAAAACACGTTTTGATGTCAGCCGAATGAATTGCTGGCAAATGTGCGAAAATTCGTTACCTTTTTTTGCCTTCCCCTCTCCCTGCACCTGTTCTACTTCATGCTCTTCTTGCTGTTATTGGCCATCAATATTTACTTCAAATATTGCGTCACAAATATGTGTACCGTGTGTGTGTGTGTGAGTGTGTGTGCTTCGCAGCTGGCAAGGTATAAATATTTAATACACTTTGCTCAGTGCTCTCAGTGCTCTGCAGGATGATGAAGTGCGTTGGCAGCATCGTCTTCCTGCGGCAGATTAATCATACAGCAGGAAGGAAGGTGGAGAAGGTGGTAGAGAGGGGGGGGGGGAGTAGTGCGTATACACCTGGCTGCATTTGACATTGTCTGCCTTAGGTTTCTCTCTCCTACTCTTTCTCTTTCTGTTCTTTGTCAAATTATCAGCATAAATTCAAATAAAACAGAACAAGCGAACGAAAAATTGCGCCCGCAGTGTTAAATAAATGATGTTATAACAGACAGACAAAGCTCGGACAGAGAGAGCTGACAGCACACACAGAGATGGGACACACACACACGCATACACACAGAGGACAACATGCAGGACAACAGCAGCCAATCATATACAATGGCAGTGCCTCGCACTGTTTCGGCAATTTTTCTTGGCAAGTTAACTAAGCCACGACACGTTTTTCGTTTCGTTCCGTTTCGTTTGCTCAGCAGTAGCAGCTGTCAGTGGATGCCAGCCAAGATGAACATGATGAAGCCCATCATGGAGGTAGGAAAGAGAGGTAGAGGGAGAGGGGGCAGCAATGATGAGATAAAAGCAAAGCCGGCAACGCCGGCAGCAAATTTCAACAGACTTAGGCAAATGGAGCAACAAAATGGCCAACGACAGCTGCCACGCCCCCTCCTCCTCCACCATCTCCACAGGATGCTGGCTTCGCATGCCTGGGCAAAAATCCTGAGGCGTGATTGATTAATATTATTCTCGGCTAATCTAACTTAAATGGGCCGCAAGCAACAACGCACAGCAGGCAAATATAACTTATTCAGCAACTTTGACAGCGCACACACACACACACACACACTCTCTCTCTCTGTCCATGTGTGCGTGAGTGCGACTCGTTGACTACGCTTCATACATAATAAACACGACGGCAGCGTGTTAAGTGCACAACAACAACAACAACGATGACGATAAGGAACAAAAGTTGATCAGTCGCGAAGTTTTCCTGCCCATGAAGGACAGCAGTGATGAAAGGAAAGATGAAGGGGGGAGAGTGGCGTGAGGGCAGGCGTGACACTGTTAACCTTGTTAGGCTACCTCCTAAAGCTGATGAAATGCCAACACGCATCTATAGCACGAGTATTTGTTATGCATACCGAACAAAACATAAACCTGAATTCTTTGCTCAAACTTTTTTTGCACTCTTCTCCTTCTCTTCGCCTTCTCTTTCTTTTCTTCATGGCTTCTTTGGCGATTTTCCTTTTTTGTTGGTTGTCAAGTTGTCAGCGCAAATTTGGCAGTTGGCAGATGAAAAGTTGGCGTGATACGATATGAACCGATGCTGTTGTTGTTGTTCTTCTTCTTGCCATATGCAATAAGCAATCACTTGATCACGGCCTGTAGGGATGAAACATTTGCAAATTCCGAGAATAGTAAATTGAGTGACAGACCAATAGGAATGAAGAGGGAAGTCAAAGTTAGAAAACGGTGGATTGGTTTGAGGTGTGCTAAGTAGAACTTCAATCTTCAATTAATTAATGAAGGACAGATAGATATGCAGATATACAGGCAGACTTGACGCAATCGGCTCGGCTAATGATCCTGATCAAGAATATATTTGTGGGGTCTGTCACTCCTTCTACTGCATGTAACATACATTTTATATATATATATATCATATATCAAATTTTTAACCATTTTTATCATACAGATAAGAGACTTAAAGCAAAATTCAATTAACCATCACATTTGTACTTCCACTTTGAATATTAAATTCAGCACATTAAAGTAAACTCTTTATGCCTCCATAATTACTGCTTATAATCAACGCAGCTGAGAAGTTTCTTTACTGATTAATGCATAATTCGATTCAAAGATATTTTAATAATATTAAAACGAATCAAAGATTCCATTGAAATTGGCATCGCATGAAAAGTGATAATATGCGTAATCATACATATGTATGATGCATGTATATATGTATATGAGTTATGTATGTATGTATATGTATTTATAGCATACCTCTCTATTGTGAATTGCGCTTCCTTTTATAGCACATGCGAAATGTTAATTAATAAAATTATGCGCACAAATTGATGACTGAAAGCATTTTGTCTTTTTCCCGAGGGCGGCGCTTAAATAGCAATAACAACAACTGCAACAGCAACAACAACAGTAATAAAAACAACGACAACCGCAAAAAGAACAAAGTAAAACTGATTGCTCACTTTGTAAAGTCATCAATAAATGAAATTCATTATTAATTAACGTGAAAATGACGGCTGCAAAAGCAGCAACAACAACAGTAGCAACAACAGCAACAACAACTACAACAGCAGCAACTACAACAACAAGTGCCATAAGGCGCATAACTTTTTGACGCAAATTGAACAACTGTCAGCAACACGTTGCTGCTGCTGCTGCTGCTGCTACGCCCCACCGCCGCCTACTCACTCATGCAGCAGGCGGTGGCAATCGACAGTTCGCCCAACGCACTCAGCTGTGGTCACAATTTTTCACCTGACCAACAACGTGGCCCAGCTTAATTAAAATAATAAATGATTTTCGTTAACTTTTCTTGCCGCCATGTTGACAATAATTAATGGAGTTGCCACAAAGGGTAAGGGCTGCAGGGGATTACCACTCAAAGTTGAGGCAGAGATGTGGGCAGAGAGAGAGAGAGAGAGAGAGAGAGAGAGAGAGAGAGACAAACAGGGGGACAGTGTTAAGTCCCTGGCCGAGTGCAGGTGAATGTCAGGCCAAACATTTGACAAGCGGGCTACCAAAAATTGTAATTAATTATTGCGTAGAAAAAGGGGCAGGAAAAGACGTGTGGCAGGGGGGGGAGAATCGCCTGCAGCAAGGTGTAGCAACTGCGTAATTGCTGTGAATCTATAATAAATATTAATATTGTATCAAGAGGTCTAATTAATTATTTGTATAGACAAAAGGGAGGCTCAGTTCATAACGAAAAGGGGAAAACTGAAGAAAGCACTGGGAGAAAGTTTACGCAGCTGTTGCCAAGCAAAGCAAAGTTGTTTACAAGTTCATAGCTACAATTACAGCTACAGTTCTTATCTGCTCGGCGCTATCAGCTCTTTGAGTAAGTCTTGTGAATTCTTTAGCAGTTTTTCATTCCGTTTGCAGAGAGAAGAAATTCACTTTGTAAATTTGCTGAGCAGCTCAAAGGAATTTTAATTAATTTCCACCCACGCACTGGCGATAGGCCCATAGTAATTGCGTAGTAACGGGTAAGGCTGTCTGTATCTATAGTTGCAGCTGCTGTTGTATCTGAACCTGTATCTATAGCTGCAGCTGCAGCTGTATCTGCAGCAAGTTATGATGCCCGAGCTCAAGTCATTATTATTTTTGCTGGCATTCGACTTCGCCTTTGCCTGCGCTTCTTCTGCCTGCGTTTTTCATTAGTGCTGCAAATAACCACACAAAGTTGGAAAATCGTTGCACAAATAGCTGAGCGGGGGGCGTGGACAAGGGGTGTGGGCAAGAGCTGTCAGTGGGGGCGTGCCAGTTGGCAAGGTGCAACTGTCTGATGCATGCTTCATTGGCTTGTGCATTATTTGAGCAACCCGGTTGCAACATAAAAAATGCAAGAGCAGCAGCTGCTGCCACTACTGCTTGCCACAGTTGCAACACGAGTGGCAAGGGGCAGGGAAGGAGAGGGGTTGGAGTGCCGCAGCTGAACCGACAGTCAAGAAACCTCTCTGGGTACGTGGCCTGGCGGTGTGTACAGGGCGTGCCGCCGACACGGACATGCGAGAACAAGCCACAGTATTTATGGTGCAACCAGTTGCCCTTGCCACACCCCCCCCTACCAACACTTGGTGCGCCCCTTTCATTTCGGGGAACGCGCTGACAGGCCACAAAAAGAGGATGAGACAGCCGTGCCACGTCCGCCCATAAAACACAATCAAGCATAAAAATGCAGGGCGGGCACTTAACCCAGCGACAACGACGACTACGACGACGACGACGACGATGAGAACAACAAGAACAACAACAACGACACGTCAACTTTTTGTTGCTCCTCGCGTTGTTTAAATATTTTAAAATGTTTGCTTAGCTGTGGGCACGTTGTTGTTGTTGTTACTGCTACAACGGAAACTGGTGCTGCTTATTTGCTTATGCAAGTGTTGACGCTTCGTATTAAAATTGCATGATTTTAATTGCAGTTTGCACAACGCGTCGTATGCGCAACATAATTTGCAGCGGCTGCATTTAATATTGCGCATACGCAGCGTGCGCTCCAATTGTATTAGCGCAGAGCCCAGAGCCCAGAGCCACGCCTCCTAAAGTCGGTCATCTCTCTCTCCCTTTCTCTCTCCACAATCTCCTTCCTTTCTCTCCCCCTCTCTCTCTTCATCTGTGCTGCAATTTAAATATTATTTTTGCCATTAGCCACGCGCTGGTCCCATTTCGCTGTGCCCCCTTTTCATTCGCTGCAGCTGTGTGTGTGAGTGAGTGTGTTTATCATTGCGCTTTGTTTGTTTATTTCTTTATTTGCCTTCTTGTATTTTGTTGCATGCAACGGCTGTAGCAGCAACAGCAGCAGCAGCAGCAGCTATTTGCAATGCTGCCGCAAATTCTCATTCTGCTTTTTCGGCAATCAAAAGCGAACGCAAGCAACGCTTGTGTTTGCCTTCCACTCCACGGCACACAAATGATGATGTTGATGAGAATATTGCGATTCATTCATGCAAGCATTCTCTGGCCATGACAGTGGGCAATCATTTAAGAACACAATGTACTTTATATTCCGTAATGACTTCGAGACGTGCTCGATACAATTGACACAGTGACTTCTAGTTGGAAAAGCTTTAAAGAGAAATATGCTGGCAGCACAGTTAAGATGCATAAGTAATAAATATATTGGTTATATTCTCATCCATATTTATTCTACAGTTAGTAGAGCAACTCTTTATATAAATTGACTTTCATTATTGCACTGACTTTCATTCAGTTCAGGCTGCATGAAATTGGACTATAAGTTCAGTTGTATGAACTTAATACAGTAAATGCAGAGACTTACATGAATTGTAGTTTTATATTTCAAATATCTTTTGATTAATAAACCAGGCTTATTTTATAAATAATATAACAACATATAAACAACAGCTTTAAACAAACTTCGATCGTTGCAATAACTTTGGCTCTATCAACTCAACTCCAGAACAACTGAAAGAACTTTCACCATAAGTTAAAAGAGATTAAAGGTCATATGCGAACAGCCAAGATAATTTGCATTTATTTAATTTAGAATAAAAGTTTTGAGAATTATTTTGGTTTAAATTTACTCCAACCTAACTTACGAATAAAACAGCAACTGTAGTGATAAACTAACTTCATCACTTCAATGATCTTCCCTCAGTTCAAAACGGGAACGACTGAATGAACTCTGATCAAATGCTGAGTGAGATTTATATTGCTAATTAATATTAATATTTCCCTTAAAATTAAATAAACTTAAACAATAGACTATATATATCCATACATATATACATACATATATATATATATATAATACCAATTACAGCTTCTGCAGTTCCCAAAAACTTCTATAGTATCAATGAATGGACTTTCGCTCAGCTTACAATAAATACCAAACTCAGATTCTGCCTTCTGATATCTGTTTCGGTCTGTCTATCTTTCTCTCTCTCTTTCTCTTCTACTCCCTCTTACTCTGCTTCTTTTAATTCCTCTTTCTCATACCCAATCTTTGACTCCCCAGCGTGCAAATAATTTGTTCTCCTTGTTCTGGGACATTAGCGAAACAAAATGCGTCGCGTTGCTCCGTATTGTGCGTGTATGTGTGTGTGTATTTTGAAAGCAATTAAATGATATTTATTTTATTTGTGACATGCTCGCGCTTAAATACACACACACGCGCACACAGACACACACTTGAGCGCCAAAATCCCAGAACATTTAATTTAATGAAATAACAAACAAGTTCGGGAAACAACGTCAAAACAGCAAAAAGCAGCAGGCGAAAAGGAGTGAGCAAAATGGGGGACAAACAACAACAGCAACACTAATGGCAACTTTAATGTTTTAAGGCAACTAAGCATGTAGTTGTATGTGTGTGTGTGTGTGTGCTTGTGTGTGTAAACCTCCGGGCCAGGCATAAGGATGCGCATAATGTGCAAAGTTTGCGACGCAAACTAATTTCAAAGTAATTACGTAGCACAAAAGTGTTGATATTAGACGGCAGGGCAAACGAGAGAAAGAGAGAGAGAGAGAGAGAGAGAGAGAGAGAATGAGGGAGCAAAACAGCGAGATAGTTAGAGTCAGCGTTAGCTGCAAAAACAACATGACAGAACGTCATCAGCAGGCGAGCAAAGCAGCAAAAAAATGTTAGCCAGAAGAAAACCCGAAAAACTTCGACACAAAACAGCTGCAAAAATGCAATGACCAACATTCGCTCACTCTCTGTTCCCCCTCCCAGAAATAGAAGTTACAGCGCAAAGTGTAATAAAACAAAAAATAGCTAAACGCAGATCCCCCAAAAATAAAAAAAAGCTAAAATAAGAAAGAGACATTTTGCTGTGACAACTTTTGACTTTAATGTGAGTTGTGGTACCACTGGGAGGGCAGAGAAATTAAAGGCGCTCTAAACTTTTGTAGCTCCCCGGGGCGTTGTCTAAGTAGCTGCCTCTGCTGCCCCTCGCCGCACACAATTCCTATTTATTTGTGTAATATTTTACAATTTTATAAAGTAAACGCAGGCAGGCGAAATATGAAGCTACTGGCTGCAGGCGCTCAAAGACTTTCAGGCGCAAACAGGAAGACAAACACAGACACACACACACACAGAGACTGTGCCAGGCAGACAGAGAGAGACAGAGTAAGACACAGCAAGCAAGAGCGAGAGCGAGTTCGGCGGAAACGGAAGCTGGCACAACACAGGGCGCACGCAGAGTCGAGCAAAAACAAAGGGAAAAGCAGCTGCAGCTACACAGCAGAATTACAAAATACAACAAAAAAAACGAGAACAAGCAGACGCACACACACACATGCATAAAGACTGCTAAGTGTGTGTGTGTGCATGTGTTGCCACTCTAATGCAGTCGCCACGTCTTGCGAGTTTAAGCCTTAAAGCTGAAACCTCTCAACGAGTTTTGTTAAAGGAATAAGAATGAAAGTTGAACTGAAAGATACCCAGTAAATGGATGTAACTAAGGACAGAGACTGACTTAACTAAAATGTTGTATAAATTCAAGAATTATCTTCTATATATATTCTTATTATTGCTATATAATACATAAGGTGTTTAAAATTTTCCTTTTTAATTCCTTTATTTAAATTTCAGTGACTTCCTTTATATATCTATATATATACACATACAAATATCTACACACCTATTATATATATTTCCATATATCTATTCAACACATATCACAACATTTTCCTTACATATCCTAGCAGACATTTAAGCCGTGTTTCACCTGCCTTAACTAGCGTAGCTCGCTCTGTTTTTCCATTTTCCCCACGTTTCTCCAACACTTTTCGCAAATAATTAAATAATACAGCAACGCATCATTGCAGCGTATATTTTACAAATTTCATTAAGTGCAGCTGCAGCGCGTCTATGGCAAAAAAAGGCAATGTAAATAAATTTCAGGCTTATGCGAGGGTAATAAACATTTTTATTGCATACTTTTTTGCGCGTCGGGGCAGCACGTGGAGGCGCAGCAAGAAAAAAGCCAGTTGCAATTAAACAAATAAATTCTCGCATAAACCAATTTGGGATGAGAGAGAGAGAGCAAAGGTGGGCGGATGGGCGTGGCACAAAAAGCTACAGCAAAAAAAGAAAGAAACTGACGTAATTTACCTCAATTAACACGCCCGATGCGCGGCAAGCGTGCGACGACGCGACGTGGGGCGTTTACAGTTCAATGCCGCCATAGTAAATCTGTGTGTGTGTGTGTGTGCATGTCGAGCGTGTGAGTTTAATTGCAGCCAATGGTCAGCATTGCCATTTGGCAGCAGACAAAACCGTAAACGTTAACGTAACCGTAACCAATGGCGCAACCGTTGAACAGCTTCCGTTAGCCCATTGGCTAGCAGGGCAGCAGGCTATGGGGATGGAGAGGAGAGTCAGACGAACGAGCAGCATGTGCACTTGGCCCAGCTGAGTTTTATCGCCGCTCTTAACGACACTCGAAGTGTTTCAGTTACAGCTACGCCCGTTCGCCCGCCTCCTCTGCTACCAAGAGCGGCCCAACTGGCGACTTAAACGTTTGCCAAGTAATGACCATGAGCAGCCAAAACATATCGACCCAACGGAGCAAACACTTCCCTTGCCACCCCTTCTCCCCTTCTCTTCCCTTGCCTGTCAGTTGTCTGTCTGGTCATTTAATGTGCATGTAAATGTGAGCACATTGCCCAACTACGAGACGGACAGCCTCCAGCCATCCTCAGTCCCAGCCTCATCGGCAGCCTCACCTGCCCATTAAAGTTCACTTTATGTGCAGCATTTTACAGCGCACCCCCTGCCCTCTAAATAAACAAAAATGGATGAGTCGCTGGTCAGCTCAAGCCGTAGCTGTCCCTCACCGAACTGTTCCTAATTGTCTTTCTGTCGGCAAGAGAGCTGCATAAAAATGCTAATTTTATGTCCAAGCGCAGACAAGGAGAGTACTGAGAAGACAGCTCGACTTGCAAATACCAACTGAATAGGTTCACACCATGAGTTACAGAGTATTTTAGACACACACAAAATCAAATTAAAACTCAAAACTTTTCAATATAAAACTTGACTTACAAATTTCTCTTATTTTTTGTAGAGTTTCATCACATTTTCAATCAGAAATTTATTATATCTCTAACAATATTTCTTTTTTCCTAGTCTAGTACACCCCACTAGCTCATGTACTTAGATAGTGGGTGCAGGCTATCATTAGCACTAGCAAGTTTTGACCTGTAAATATTTAGATGACGGTCTTTTTTCGTCGGCAACAGCTGCGGCCTATAGGCCATAAAACGGTTGTTTATGGGCGTGCCCCGAATACGTAAAATGTTCGTGGCAGACTCAAGAAAAAAAAACAAAAAGTACTTCGCATAAAAACTTAAAGTTAACTGGAAATATTTTAGATTACATGCTGGATAAGCAAAAGTAATTTAAATTGAAGAAAACTAAAAGGGATCAAGTGTACGACTCGCTTGACAAGTCTGTGCAGAGAAAAGTTTATCAGCTTATTGCAAAACTGCAATTGGAAATCCACTCGAAAAGCCTCTCGACTAATTTGCAGCTGCAGCCTTACCTGCTCAACCGATACTGTCAGAGAGATTGAGCCAGAGTCTGAGGCACAAAACCAATCGGATTGTTAAACCTGCCTGCTTATGGGCTAAATAAGAGAAAGATACACAAAGGGAATGCAGAAGGGAAAAGAGAGATAGGGAGGGGGGTTAGATGAGGTAGAAAGGAAAGCTGAATTGGGCCATCTCAGACGTTTAAGCCTAATTTGTGCAGCCAGAGTAAAAGAGCGTTGGTATAGCTGGAGCTGAGGCAATTACAGTTAAAGGCAGGGCTCCCCCCTCCCTCTCCCCTCCGGGTTCCTCTGGCCTGTCCCTTCCGTTACTCTCTCTCCCTTCTCTATCTCTAATCACACAGCAGGCTGCAATCGGCTTTTGTGCTGGTGCCGCATCCTGTTGATGGCCTCGTTAGTTGGGACTTAGCGTCCGCCGCACAGGGACACAGCACAACGAGCACAATACAATCAACGGTATACACAAATACACTGACACACACACACACACGTGGCGTACTCTGGCAATAAAAACGAATGTGCTGACGTGCCGAGGGAGAGCCAAATAAAAAAGGAGGCCATCGAGATGGAGAAGGTTTTCAAGTTTTAGCTGCCATTTTGCATTTAATACGCTGCTGCAAGCGCCTTCCTGGGGATCAAGCAGCCACTTGGCATATCTTGAAAACTTTTTATGCGGTCTACATATATATATATAGTATATACAGTATATATGTATCTCTAAAATAATAAACATTTTGGCCACTCAACTGGCAAACGTTTTGAATTTAATTAGAGCACAGCAAAAGTTTCGACAGGGGGAGAACCCTTCCCCCAGTCCTGGCATTTTATGTTACCAATTTGGGACTGAACTGGCCTCGACATTGTTGCAGCTTGGTGCTCTTGTTGGCTGTTGCATGCAACCAGTTGCTTGCCTTAATGGATGTTGCAATATAATGGCCATTTTAAGGGCATAAATCACATAGACTGCCATGAAATACGAACGCAATGGATTGCAATTTTGTTTGATTACAGAGCACAAAAATGTGCCCCATGTGCAGCATTCACAGGACAATTCCTAGTGGCAGCATTAGCAAAGGGGCAAGACTTTGGGATACCCCCTAGGATTAAAGACAACTTAATAAAGTGTTGACTTCATTGTGAATATCACTCGATTTTGAAACACTTTCAACATTTCTGAGGCTGCTCTCACAGGGTGTAAAACGGAAACGCATACGTAAAGTACTTACTTGAGGTCTTAACTCTCATTAGAGCACACACAGTATCAACTTGACTCGACTCAAATCGCATCTGTAGCTCCATTGCAACCCCTGCAAAGCACTCGGAAGCATTTAAGTGCACTTGAGTGGATTTTAATGGACTACATCATCGCAGTGTGTCTTGCCGCTCTAATCAAGGCTTTTGTCTGAGTGCAAGTGTGTTTCCATATAAGTTTTATGCGTGAGAATGTTTCAAATGCTTCCCTCTTGCCTCTTCTCCGCTCAGCAATTGCACTGTCAGGCATCCTAATGAGCTCTGAGTGTGCAATCAACTTGCCTGTCCGACCCTGTCATCTGCCTGCCAAATGTCATTCACAATTAGAAATATGCCAAATGAATTAGAGCTAAAATGTTCGAGTTTTTCTCTTTCCCTATCTCCCCTTATTCAACCCTTAAATTAAGTATTTCATTTGTGGTTGTGCACAGCATTCAATTGCTTGAAAAATTGCAAAAATAATTGAAAATACTTTGCAATAAATTTAACGAACCGAAGCTCAAGTTTTCATACCGAAACTCATAAATTGAGTTGGCTGTAATGTTAATTTCCTAGACGAAAATGAAGTTCTGCCCGACTGGAGCAACACAATATGAAAATTTGGGGTAACTAAGCTTCAGGTTTATTTAGTCGGTGCCAAATGGCAACCGCACAGCGGCTGCATTATCATTAGAAGCGCCATTTGCTGTGGGTTGAACTGAACTGTACAAGGGCAGGGACAGGAGATGGGAAAGAGAAAGACACAGGTTGCTGGACTGTTCTAGTAATTACGCACTAAATACACACGCCATTTGCTGCGTCATGTTTGGAGCGGTGATGCGTGTAGAACGGAGTCTGTGGAGAGTCGGAAGAGCGGGAGAGAGAGGGAACACCGCAGGGCAGACTAAGCAGGGCATAACGAGCTGAACTGAAGAGCCTGCTCGTTTCTGGTTCCATTATGTGCTGCTTATTGACTTCTTATGCAAATAAACAACAACAGCAATAATAACAACAATGCCAAGCAACAAACAATAGCAAGCAGAACAAAAACAACAAGGAGAGGCGCATACGATTTCGAATAACAGCAAAACACACCAGTTAAACTACAACTTGAGGGCGGGCCAGAGGCGAGGGGGTTGTAACTTGTAAATAGGCCAGGATTTCTTGTTGCAAATGCGGCATTCAATACCGACAAGAACGACCCACTCAACGGTTCGCCTGGCACTTCTATGGCCTACTTCATTAATATTTATACAAAGCGAGTGAGTTGCCTCACTCTCTCTCTCTCTCTCTCTCTCTCTCCCTCTCTCTTTGCCACTCACTCTTTCTCTCTCTATCTTGTTCTCTGCACTGCTTTCAGCTGTTTTCTCTTTGAATTTCTAATACGAGCAAGAAAGAAAAAAATAAACAGCGGTTTTGGTTTTACAACGTCTGGTTGCGACACAAGTGTGGCTCGATATAGAGCCCCCTTCCCCCCGCCACCCACTGGCCTGTAGAAATGAACTATAAATAGGCAAGAGAGGCAACATTTGCCATGCTGTGGTGTCTGTTTGTTTGCGCTGCTTACGCATAGCTGATTTTGCATTTTCCAAATGAAAACAATCATACAGCAAGAGAAAACAGGCAAACACGAGCAAATTTAACAGCAACATACCCTGTAGAATGTTGAAAAAACAAAAACTTAATGAAATTCTCTAGATACATTGAAATTTATCGGAGAGAATGGGAAACAACAACAGCATAAAAGCTTATCCAAGTCTAAATTAAGTGCAAGAAATATCTTTCTCCCTCTCTTCATGCCTCTGCCCACACCTACAGAGTATTCAAAATATATGCAAATATTCATAATCAAGAGCAGAGATTATAGCTGCAGTATTTTGTACTTAAATAGTATTTGTCGTCTCTCGATTTGCACAAATTGCTTAGCTGCTTAACAGCTCAAGCATTTCATTTGATTTTGCCGACAGACAACTGGAAAATGTGCGTGTATTATTAATCGTCTCTATATTTCATTTATATTTGCAGATCGTTAAAGCGGAAAATACCAACTGTCATACAGAAGAGCGAGTGGCCATTTGAGGTAAGTCGACAAAAGCAGTTTCCTGAAATGCACCCGTGTCCTTGCCTGCTGGCATTAGTATAACAAACATTTCAAGCTGCATTGCATTTTCATTTCACGAGACTTTTCTCTGCTCTCCTCTTCTCCTTTCCCTTTTGAATATCGAAATGTAATTACGCCAGCTTCAAAGTAAGTCAACAGACAGAGTGACAAACAGGCAGAGCGACAAACAGTTCATAGATGTATCTTCCTCTCAAATTCTAACTTTCTCTCTCACTCTCTCTACCTCTATCCCCACCATGTTTGTCTGCACATGTCGCACAAATCAACAAACTGGCAACAATCGAAGCAGAAAATTAATTGCCAAATTCTCCAATGCCGAATGTTTTTTGAATGCAACATGACAAATTCAATGAGAGGCAGAGACACAAGGGGTGCTACCAAAATGATTTGACGAAATTTCTCGCATTTGTAATTTGATTGAATTGACAGTTTTAATACTGAAATATTTCTGTTAATATATATCCCTTTTAATTGGACATTTGATTGAATTCCAGGCAGGGAATCGGCAGAGTTTGAAAGCGTATCGAATTGGTATTTTTGTATCTCTTGCTTTGATATTATTATCAAATATTTTCAGTGTTTATTGTGTTGAAATTTGTGAGCACTTTGATTCATTTTAGTATTTATTTCAGCATGTATTTATAAGACTTACTTACATTCCTTGAATTGTTGTGCAGTTTAAATTAAACTTAATTCGATTTATGCTTGCATATTCAAGCTTAAACAAAGCTTAGTGTACAGCTAATCCTAGTGAGCTCCATAACAAAGCAAGTTGTAATCTCTTATATGTAGATATTCTTTCTTGATTTCCTTTGAAAGCGCATCAAAGAAACTCTTTGCCATTTCATTTGCTTCCAACTTTCTCTCCGCTTTGACTGCTAAAGTTCTCAGTTATCTGTAGAAACTTTCATATAATACGACGTAGATTAGCGAGCACAATGTTGCATGCTGCATACTGTATGTGGTTTGCATTGACAGATGATGCCTGAAAGGCGAACTTCAACTCAGCTGCCACCATTACTGACTGTTGATGAAGTACCCGGTTGTGACTTTATGCCACTCCCACTTGTCTTTGCATGCTACGCTTGGTGGATCGCAATCAGGACAACACAACGCGTGGCAACTTGACTCAAATGAAGTTAAAGCTACTTTTATGAGTTCAACGTGGCATGTAACTAGCGCTTCAATGTTGTTGACTCCTCCGGCCAGTTTGTTGTGTCAGGCACGCCCATCACTTCCGCCCCTAACGCTTCCACTTACACTCCCACTGCATCATCAGCTACTTTTTGTTGCTGTTGTTGTTGTTATTGCATTTGTCGTACATCTTTGTTTACTTTGTGCTCATGTAACTAACGTTAACGTTGGCGCACAGCTCACGCTTCCTTTTAGCCCGAACCAACTATCCTGCCAAGCTCCCCTCTTCCTGCTCGATCTCTTTGGACAACGTTGTCGTGGGCAAGGAATTTAATTTACCAGCAGCCATAAAAAAAGAGGAGAAAAAGTAGCGCACTGCTTGCTGAAGCCCTGACTGGCTGGGGGAGTAGGAGAGGGACGAAGAGGACACACGTTGTACAAATTTTTGTTTGCACCAAAAATTTGTTTGCACTTCGCTTTAAGTGAACCAAGCGGCAAGCGTAAAATTTTCACAATTAATTTGTCATTTCGTCGTGTAAATATTTTCCGTGGAGCTTCGAGCTCGAGCCACAGCTTCAAGCATCTTCCATCCATCCACCCATCTTCCCTGTTGCCACAACCCAGCAGGGATGTTGGCCAAGCCGTTGCCCACGTTGTTGCAGAGCCACAGCTTAAAGTATTTACTTTTACTCGGTTCACTGAGATATTGCATTTATTTCGGCACTGAAAGCAATGTAAAATATTAACAAAAGTCGAAAGCTTGCATATGCTGCACTCTCTAATCCTTGACTTTTATCATATTTACCAAGGATTTGTGCACACAAAGCTTCCTTTGCGAACTCCCTGTGTGTGTTGACCGTAGAGACAGAGACATAGAGAGAGAGAAAGACACTCCACAAAATGCATTTATTCATGAGAACATTTTTCTGTAAATTGAAAAGCTTCACTGAGAAAAGATCAAGAGACCAAAGTAAATCCAAATGTAACTCTCTCTCTCTCTCTAATTGCATTACACGGCAGGCAAGCAGAAAGACAAGTTAAATGCCGTCAGTATTCATACAAAAAAGAAACACATTCTATTTGATAAACGTAGTTATCTTCGTTACCAGATGACATATCAAGAAAGAGTTTCTCTGCGTAAACACCTGGCACTGAATGTAACTCAATGTCTTTGAATTTGAGAGGGAGACATCTCAAATTCAATGGAGTTTAAAATTAAATTGAATTTAGAAGGAATGGGAATTTATAAGTTAAGATATATACAATTTAGACTTCTTTAAACAATTTAGACCAGAACTTCAACTTTACTTATTTGCTTTGTTAAACAGTGTTGTTGGAAGTGAAGAGAGAGAGTTATATCTTTATAAATTATTATTATTAGTTAAATTTTAATGCCCACAAGGCTTTAATTGTAAGTCTAACCAATGTCATTGCAAAGTAAAATATAATGTTCTTTTAGTGTTGCAAGTCAAGGTAAAGTCTTGCAAAATGTTATAAGATATAAATCACTTGCCATTGCAATCTCTATTGAGCAAGAGATACATTCATTTATGTAAAGGTTTACTATTTTAAGCTGCAGCAAACAAAACAAAAGTCGAGAGATTTGTCAAGTTTGCAGCTCTGCAGCATTTCGAGCGTTAAAACAGGGAAAAAGGCGGAGGCAGGGGCAGAAAGGGAAGGAGTGCTCAGAGAACTCATGCATATTGTATTATAAATATGTGTTGCATGTTAAACAAAACCAGGAGACAAATGTAAGCCCGCAACGGGTCAAGACATGAGGTCAGAGCCGGGCTGCTGTCAGAAAAAGAAAATGAAGAGAGAGATAGAGAGGGATGAACACAGGAGACAGAAGACAGAAAACAAACAGGCTAATAAGCCTTGGCCGAGAGGCAGTCAAACGGACTGACAACTGTCTTAGATACTCCCCCAAAAGAGAGACATTCCCAGCATATGCTTGGCATATTCCAATGCGTATTTGCATATAAAGCTTTTGACTTTCGCATGAGCGTAAAAAGTAAATGCCAAATAAAATAAATCATATACAATACATATACAAATATTCATGCATATATGTATTTGTATTTGTATCTGGATAAACAAGAGTCGAACAAAGCCTCAAGGCAAATAACAGGCTGTCCAAGTGGACGACAGACGACTGTGCTTTGCCCTGGGCATTGATTGTCATGTTCTAACCACGCTACGTATACGTAATATTTTCGGGGGCCAGTTTGGGGCACAGGCACCGGCAAGTTGTTGGCCAGCTCAACTGACAGCTACAGGAACAGCTACTCTGGCTCGGACACTGGCTACGTGACTGTGACACGACCAATTAGTGTAGCCTGCTGGGCAAAGCCCGCCTGCTGTTGCTGATGTACCCGAGACATTGTTGGACATGCAGGAACTTGTTTTGTTTAAAGACTTAAAGCTTATGCAAATCCACTTAGCCGATGCTGCTGTTTCTGCTGCAGCTTAAAGCAAAACTGTCAACTAGCAGCTGCAAACTGCAAATGTCTGTAATTCAACGCACACACACACACACTCTCGCACACCCTTTGGCAGGGAGAAAATGGGTATGTTCAGGCGTTGAATTCAACACCTTTTTATGCTCTCACATCAAGTGTCTAGCACACATTCGCCCGCCTGCATACGAATTAGGGGCGGCAGGAAATGGGAACTTACAGGGAGGTAGCAGCCGTACCTGGAGCAGGAGCTGCCATTGTTATTTCAAAGGAGCCTGCTGTTTGTCATTTGATGACCACTTTAAAAACATTTTCTTGACGTTCTTTTGTCGCAGTTTCTCGGCTAAAAAACCAAACAAAGTGCAGAATATTTATAAACGCTTTGCTGATGAGTAGATACTCTGCAATATGTACTGTTATATGACATGAAGGTGCTCTTAAGAGAGAGAGCATATGCTGAGAACAAAATATAAAATTATCTTGACTTGTCATGCATTGCTATTAAGCTTTAAAAGCACATGAACGCTTACAAATATTTCCAAAAAGAGAGCTTTGATGCCTTTACTAAATTATAAAACTTTACAAGCACATTAAAGGTATTCAGAAATTAAGCTTTATGATACGTAATAAATGGTTTGGCAAACAAAGCTTTAAAATCACATTAATGCATACAGGTACTTTTAATATAATTACTTGAATGCCCTTTCAAATTATTTTACAATATGAATTGTGCATTAAAAGCACATTAAAGCTTGCAGTTATTCACTTTATTACGTAATAAACGAACTCATTTAAAATGTACAGCTTTGTAGATTACTGCAGCTTTCCACTAAGCATGAAAGCATTTTAATCTAACTAGAAGCAGCTGACACAAAGAATTTCCACAGCGCAGCAACTACTCTGCCCTGCTGCTGCTGCTGCAAATGGGATATGGAAATTGTAAAATAGCAAAGACTTGACAAGAAGGCAAAGGGAAAATAAGTGAAAATCATTCGAGTTTAGTTAGCATCAATCGAGAGCAAAAGGCAATGGCAGCGGACTTCAAAGGAAGCTGCAAAAAAAAACGAGGGAAGGCTAAAAGTAAACAACCATTATGCACTCAACATAAACGATGTGAAGGGGAATGAGAGATGAAGAGAGGGAGAGAGAATGGGAACAGGGTGTAGCCTGAAGAGTGTTGCCGCATCAAGAAGAGGTTTGAGTAGTTGGGCAGCATGGAAACATTTTACTAACACACACACACTTACTCCCACTACCACTCACACGCACACACCACCAGAAAAATAAACAATTTCATAAGATATGCACAACAACAACAACAAAGGCCGTTGGAAAATATCTGAATATATATAAGTAAAATTTGTGGGCAGACGAAGCTGGGCTACCGCAGGGTAGGGCAGGGCGGGGCAGGGCAGGCAGAGGCAGCAAATAATGCAAAACAAACAGAAAACGTAGCAAAGTAAGATAGTGTGGAAGAAGAGAAGGGAGAGGAAGAAAGAGAGAGAGAGGGAGAGAGGACAAGGGCAGGGGCAACACCAGGCGACGAGACACTTTGCCGCCAACGCAAATAAACCTCCCGAAAAGTGGACAAAGTGGAGAGTGGAGTGTGTAGAGTGGGGAGGGGAGAGGCAGGAAACTGCCGGCGACGGTAAGGAAGATGACGACGGCGTTGGCCACTCAGCAACGTTTGACACTTGACGCAAGGACAGCGTAAGGACAATGGCGACAACGACAACAAACGACGAGCCAAGGCGGTCTGGGCAGGCTGTGAAATGCGCACACACAAAGGGATGACGAAAAAATGGAGAGAAAAGGAGACAGAGAGAGAGAGAGAATGAAAATAAAAAGCAAAAGAAACATAAATAAATATTTCAATTTTTGCACAAAAATTTCATTTTATATATGGCCTGCAGATAAAATATTGGAACGAGCAGCAGGAGCACAAAAAAAAATTAAATCCACACGCAGCATGGCATACACACATACACATACGTACACGCACACACACACACATACGCAGTCAAACACTTACAGGGCGTAACAAAGTGCTGATAAAGCGAGAAACTGGCACGCGAATAACATCTGCGGGTCGCACAGAGTCGTAAATAGTCGTAAACGTATGTGGCAGTCCCCCTTCCCCTCACTCCCCACCCTCCACCCGTGGGCCACAAGCGAAAATGTCGCACATAAATTTCAGTATTTTCGGTTTGTCAATGGAAAACTCGGCTGCGGTTACGCTTCGCCAAATACCCGCAATAGAGCAAGACAGAGAGTGAGGGAGAGAGAGAGAGAGATAGTCAGTCAGGATACTGTAATGTACGCAGATGAAAGGGTTTTGCAGGCTGACAGCCAACATGTGTATGTATGTGAGTGTGCCTCACTCTGTGTGTAGCTGCAATTAGAAGGCTTCTAATTTCACATGCCCTGACGAAAAATATTCCATTCCCATTCAAATTGACGCAATTCACACGTGCGTAACCTGACGCGGAAAAGCCTCATGCGTCGCTGATAACAAGCTGCGTATATCCGTATAACTGATTAGATGCAGAGTGGAGCAGGGGAAGAAAGATTCTAACCAAATGTACAATATGTTCTACACTTTAAGAGATTTTGCTTTAAATATTGCATAACATTTGGGATAATTAAAACTGTTGACTGAAAACAAATTCATTTTAATTGTAATTAAAGTATTAAGCACATTAATATACTCTTATACCATTCAAAATAGTCAAAAAAGGGTATACTAACTTTGTGCAGATATTTTAAACAAGCAGAAGGAGGCATTGTACTGTCCGTCTGTCTTACTGTCGTGAATGTCCGATTATAGATTTATATAATTTACACATATTGAAGAGCTATTCTTTCCACCATATTCTCTGAACTTCACTGAAATTGTTGCTGCACTATAATAAATATTGATGACATTATTTCTTGTATTTTATACCAAAATGTATGCACATTATTAAATTCAAAATTTAATAAGCTGATTTGCATCACTTTTATCGAACAATAATTGTATTAAAATAATACGCAAAGTCAGTTAGCAATGAAAATAAAGTTTATTTTAAAAACATTTAAAGTACAACAATGAAAACATTTCAAATGTTCAATATCTGAAAAGTATTATAATAAAGTGTGTGTTAAATATACGTATGTAATTTATGCACACTGTAACCTTTTTCGATTATATTCAACTTTTATCAAAACATATTAAAAATGCTTAGAATACCAAAATATATGTTTGGCCAAAATGTAAAACAAGCTAGAAAAGCCTTAAGAAAGGCGTTATATGTAAATTGAATTCGACGGAACTGAAACATTTTGTTGCCAGCAGGAAAGGGGGGAGGAAGAGAAGGCAGTAAGGGGAATTGTGTGCATTAATTGAAGTGCAAACAATGTATGCATAGAAAAATAACATGGCTTATAACAGATTCAGTTATTCGCAGCGCTGCTCGATATGCTAATTCCAGTTTGCCAATATGGTAAAAGACAAACGAGAATTCTCTCCGATGCCATTTGGGGCATGCAAATTAACACCCAAAATCGAAGCGAATACTGTCGAAAATCGAGACAGGGACAGCGAGAAATCGAAAGAGAAGGAGAGAAATAGAGAGAGAGAAGAAGACAAAAATGCGACTTCCAAATGAAAAATGCCAGAGGCCAAAACAATGTGCAAAATGAGAACTGAAAATGGCAAACTCCAAGCTGGAAAATGGAAAACAAAAAGCTGAGCATCGGAAAAGTAAGAGGAAAAATTGAAAAACTGACGCTGCAAGTGCTGTGGGAAATGTGAGGCAGCCAAAGATGCGTCTCTGAGGATGAGGCAACATGGCCAATTCATTCATAACATGCGAAGGCAGACAGACACTCAGTGTATTGGGGCTATCAAGTGTATCTGCTGTAGTTGTTGTATCTGCATTTATGAAAATCGCAAGTTCGATTATGCAACAGCCGCAAGTGGCAAGCAGCAAATGCAACTGTGGCATCAGGCGGCTAAAACTATCAAAATTCAAGCCAGGGGGCAGCCACGAGAGGCAACAACAATGAAAGCAGTACAACAACAAGGGGCAACAAGGAGTGTGCAACAACAACAGCAACAACAACAGGGCAACCGCAACATGGTAAACATGAAACCGAAACTGTAACTAAAACTGCGAGACAGCCGCATGCGAGGGGCGCAATGGCTGTCGCTGCATGTGTGTGTGTGTGTGTGGCAACAAAATTGAAAGCATTGCCAGTGCAACGAGTTGAGCGTGGCAAAAATTTGCATGCATATTTACAAACTTTTTAGAAGGGTGATGGGGGGGGGGGCGGAGGCGAACAAAGTCAGCAGCAGCAATGGGTCGAGGTGCAGCGTAGCTAGCAAATACCCTACAAACAGTGCACTAAACTGGCAGCTGCTCCCAGTCACCCCCCCCCCCTGTACTCCTTCCTTCCGTCTGCCGTGTCACATTTGCCACATTTGATGTTCGTTTTTGCAACTATTTGCAAATGCAAATTGCAAACATGCAACAGGGACATGTTGCGTAAATGTCAATGCTGCACACAATGCGCCGCTTGTTTATTCGTCTGTGTATGTTTGTATATGTGTGAGGGTGTATGTAGGGTGTGCGAGTGTGTGCGGCTACTCAATGCGCGTTCTGCTGTCTACGCCTGCTTGATAAGCTGCCTGCAGGCAACAAGAAGAAAGCACGAGCAAAGTTGCCCCAACTGATTGACATGGGAGTTCTTGAGTTCTGCAACTGCACAGCGCAGTGGGCTAGTGGGCGTGGCAGTGTGGCAACAGCTGCACAAGATTGTGAAGAAACAAAACGCCGACAGAGCGAAGACAAGCAAAACGCTGACGACAGCCTGCCCAGAGGGCGTAGCCATGTCATCTCTGTTTCTTTCTTTCTCTCTCTCTTATCCTCCCTCTTGTTATCTGTCTCTCTCTCCTTCTGCCTATACCGCCCTAAGCTACGCCTCGGTGCTTAGTTAGTTAAACAAGATTCCCAGCTAATGCCACAGATAAAGCTTAAACAAATGTGCTTGGTAAACAGTTTAATCGTTCTTCTACACTTGAAACAAGCACGAAAGCTCCAATCGAGTGTACTCGACTGCGAGATACCCAGTATCCACCTTACCTTTTCTTAAATATAGAATTTATATTTTGAGCGCATTTTGTGTTGCATACTTTGCAGCAGCTTGGAAATCAGCACCTCTTTAAAATTATTTCTGTAATAACTTCTTTGTTAATTATCTGAGCGCCACCAAGTTTGATCATAGATTTGATGGGCAGAAGGGGGCGTGGCCAGTAAATTAAAAATAAACTTAACCTGCCTGCAATAATAACACAATAATAATGATACCAAATTTAATATCCTTAGCTAATAAAGTCTGTGAGATCTGGGCTTGCATTAAGAATATATATAGTTTGTGGGGTCTGCCATGCCGTCTTCTGCCTGTTAAATATAATTTCGACTGCCATACAGCTATAATGCCCTTCAACGAGCATCGGGTATAAAAATCTTCATTTCAATTTCAAAGAATTTTTAAGAATTTCGTTAAGAATTTTTAACATATTCCAAACAGCCTGCACTCAAACTAATTAAGAAAGTTTCAAGTAGACCAGAGCAAATAATATGAGTTTCCAGTTCAGTTCGTTGTCGTGGCGGTGGAAATGTGGAAAATGTTATTTAGCAAACACAGCAGGAAAAGTTTGCTGAAGCATGAAACCATCTCTTAAAAGATGTTCTTAATTAGCGCAAATATTGCGATAAAACTTTCCCCATCATTCTTAGACGCCTGCCTTTTCCACGGACTTTCCCCCCGAGACAATTATAAACTGTTAGCTTTATTTTGCCAAATCACTTGAAAATATTAAGAGACTCATATACGAAAATTACTCGACAACTTTTTAAGGATACCAAAATAAATACCATGAAATAGAGAGAAGGGGGAGTGGCTTCTTTTTTTGGAATGACGAACCAAAAGGAAATCCATTGAAAGCCATACAACGCTCTCGTACACGGAGATAAGGTGCATGAAATCACAACTCAATTTGGTAAGTATCGGAAAAAAAGAAAGGAAATGAAGGAGAGGGGGGAAGGTAGAGCTGGAGAAAGAGAGAGAGCATGAGTAAGTGCAAATCAGAGGGACGAAGTACGTTAAATTCTGCTGACTTAACAACATACAAATGATGAAAATGAATGAGTGCATGAGCGAATGAATGGGCACTCACTCACTGACACGCACACACCCACACTCAGAGTCCCATGTAGACATGTAGATACATGAATAAATGTATGAGCCCAAAGAAAAGCAGAGCAAGATAGACAGAGAGAGAGAGAGAGTGCAGGATGATGGAAACTGAAGTTCGGCAAGTGATGTTTGCATGTAGAACGCGATGCTGCTGAAAGCAGCTAACTCACGTTTGTGTAATCAGTGTGAAACCCAGCGTAAGCAAAGCCAAATCCAAAGAACCCAGCTTCCACCCCTCCCTCCTCTCACTCTCTCCCTCTACTTCTTCTACCAGTTTCAATATACATAATGACATGAGGCACTCGAACACGACAAGCTTCCCTTCGACTCCTCCTGCTCTTTCTACTGTGATGAAAATGTCATGTGACAACGCTGTAAGCTATACGCTGCCTGTGTATGTATGGGTGTGTGTGTGTCTCCGTGTGACATGCCACGCCCTTAGTACGCCCCTTCCCTCAGGCACGCAAATACCTTTATCGTATGGCACAACGTGTCAAAGCCAGAGTCAATTTGACTTGCGGTTGTCGCTTGACATTCTTTTTGCAACGATTTCTGGCTTGGTATTTGGCCCCCGCCCCTGCCCGCAGGTGTTTGGCAACATCGTGACTTGAATCGTGCTTCAAACAAGCCACCATACAACACACAATTTGTTGCAGCTTTAATGGATCCACTGCAACTTGCGACTTAGCCAGCGCCATGAAAACTACTTAACGATCAATTAAATCCAATCCATTTGTGGATGGGAAGAAACAAAGCAAATGACCTGCCACTGCCACTCCTCTGCTCGCCTCCCTCTGAGTTGCATTTATCAAATGCTGCCAATTAGAGCGGGACAATCAATGCGCGACTTTGCTAGGAATAACTGACTGTGCAAATGCGAGAATTGTGCAAGTCGCGCCGGCGTCGACAACAGACCAGAGGGAAAAGGGCAAAGTCAGTAAAAATTTATGACAGCAACTAACCTCAAAATGCGCACCATTTCGTTTACGAGCCAAGTTTTTGAGTCCTATAAAAGGCGTCTGCGGCTCCTCACTTCAAAAAAA
The DNA here is from genome assembly GCA_018903715.1 of Zaprionus davidi. Taxonomy (NCBI): domain Eukaryota; kingdom Metazoa; phylum Arthropoda; class Insecta; order Diptera; family Drosophilidae; genus Zaprionus; species Zaprionus davidi. The sequence continues at coordinate 11,310,151 of JAEIGL010000005.1, forward strand.
GGAGCCTAACAAGTTGCTGTGGTATAAAACTTCAATTGGCAGTTGAATTTAGAAGACTAGAAGTGCATAACAGAAGTAAAGTTTCAAAGTGTTGTAAAACGTAGTAATTTTGTAAGAATGCAATACTTTTCTGGGCAAACTCTAGTGTGTTAAATTTAAATAAAGCTCATGAATAATACCAAATATTATTCTTACTTTTCAAATTTAAAATAATAAATGAGTAGAACATTTCAGAACTTCTCGTGAATTGAACAAACTGCAGTTTATTTATTGACAAATGCAGTACTTTTCTGGAAAATCTTACATGTGTTAAATGTTAATAAGGATAAAACAATTTTCTGGATAATATACTATAATTCTAGTTTCTTAAATTTTTAATAAGAAGACTTCTTTCAATCTTATTGTAATCTGTTTAATTTTAAATAAGAGTTGACTGAAAAATGTTAACACTTCTTGTAAAGAAAAGGAACTGCAATTTGAGAGTGTTGTAAAACGGAGAAAGTCTCATAACTCACAAATTTTAGAAGAAAAACCTTTACGCTTTACCAAATAATACTCAAAAAATATATTTCCAATTATAATGTTTCCTTGTTTCCACTAAATTCGTAACTCATTTTCAACTTACTTTCTAAAATAAGTTTAAAAATATAAAGAAAGTATACCAAAGTGTAACTTTAAATTGTACAGCCCACTTTTAACACACTGCAATTACAGGGTATTAGCATATCGAACCGTATCATCACTCATCGACGATTATTTTCAACTTTTAGTGGCAGCCTGGCGCCGATGATGTTGCGAGTTGATTACACTTTAATGGCCAAGGCGTTGCACAAAGTTTCTTCTAGTGCACACACACCACAACACTCAGTCTTACACACACACACACACAGGGACATTTCTAATTATTTAATGGCCCCTCCGCATGCAGTTTTGTTATGTAAATGGGCCGCTGCAGCGCGCTGTGGCGGCGTCGGCTTTGGCTTTGGCTTCTGCGGTCGCTTCGCCTCTTGCCAAATATTTACGGCTGCCGGGGTGCGGGGTGACGGGTGGCGTCGGCTGCATGCACTAAATTTTTGAACGCAACTGCAAAGCGAAACTTTCCAATCATTATTGCATGCACACACACTCACACATACCTCACTCACACGCACACACTTGGCTAGGCACGTAATGGCCGCTGCGCCTTTGTGCAGTGATACGTGCGAGCGGCAAACAAAAGGCGAAAGAGAAGCGAAACAAAAGGCGTTAAAAATGCAAAAAAAAGCGAAGTAGAAACCCTGTAAAGTACTTAAAGTGTGGCGGGTAGAGGTCTGGGGTTGGGTCGGGTGGTCTGCCCGCACGGGGCGTTACCCATTAAATTACGAGCCAAGTCAAAGGAAAGGCTGTGGAAAGAGTTGGAAAAACTGCAAGGCAACGATTGCATTTTGTTTTTTTTTTCTCAGCTTTTTGTTTTATTGTTTTCGTGTGGTTGCAAATGAGCGGGGCAGGGCAGCACACTCACACACACGCGCAGCCAGCAAACTTTATCAGATTGCGCATACAACACTTAAATGGAATTTCCTGCAAATTTACTGAGAAAGAATGCCAAAGCAGCTCATTGATTTTCTAGCAATTAAAGTGATCAAAAAACAAGAAAGAAAGAGAGTGCAGTAGGGGGAGGCAAAAGTCCAGAGAAAAACCCGGAGAAAAACCCGACGAAAACTGAAGCCAACGCTAATTGAAATTCCAGATTACCAAAAGCAGCTGAAGCACAAAAATTCGATTCCATTTGAAGGAGCCGAGTCGAGTCTCTTTCTGGCAAATGGTTATCGATGCATCCGGCAGCAGTGACCGCTTCCGCTTGGCTGCTAGCCCACTATTCCCCTTCTGCCTCCACCCACCATACAGTCTCCCGAGCGAAGGAATCGACTGACTCGTTGCTCATTCAATGAGCGAACAGATTAGCCGCTCTTCTGTCTCTCTCTTTCTCTCTCTCCGGGTAAATCTGAAAAAAGCTCGGCAGCAAAATGACCAAAAGCAAAGCCCGTAATGATGCGGAAGCTAACAAAAGGCCGCTGCGATACAAAAGCCAGAGAGAGCTGGCGACAGTAGCCATAGCCAAGGGCAAAAACAGGCAACTGTCACGGGGATAGGAGAGCCGAGGAACAGGGGAACAGAGGGCAAAAGCAGAAGCATTCTAAAATTGCGGTCAATTGAAATGGCAATCAAGTTAGTGGCACGTCCTCGTCATGGCCAATATGAGCACAATAAAAGCGCCTTGCCGCACACATACACACAGCAGGGAGCAAAAATTGTGGAAATTTACACCACATCATAGCACACCACACGACACAGACATCAATAAAGCGCAACGAACCACAATAATTACAAGGGCCGACAGCGTTTGACTTCGACCCGCTTTCGAGGACTTAACGAAATGAAAACAGCAACAAAATCACGCAAAGCTAACAACAAATGCGCCCATAAAGAACATTTCATAAGATAATTTGATTATGCCCAGAAATCTCCAACTGTTTGAGATTAGATTCAGATTTAAATGTGAGAAGAACTGCTGGGAATGAGAGAGAAAATTTTAAATTGTACTAAAGTGACACAAAAACACAATTGTGTGGCAAATTTCATAGAAATATTGGCAGTCGTATTTAAGAATATATTGAAAGTTTAATATAAAAATTCACAGACATCCTAGACAAAAGTTAGCTGGATAAATAAAATAAAGCAAAAGTTCTAGAGACAAATTGGCAGAAAAGGTTTAAATTACTACAAGTTTAATTTAAACAATTAAAACAGAAATTACTTTGCAAATATTAGCTGAAATATAAAAAAATTGGGATAGAAATTGGACATTTTAACGATTGGTTTAACAAGAGCTAACATAAGAGAAGATTGAAAAACATTAACAGATGCTAGACAGCTGTTTAGATCTAACAGGTGCTTATCATAACACTTAAAAGCTGCTTAATTAACATTTATTTCAACAGCCGCTTAGCATAGGACTTAACAGTCGCTTAGAACAGCTGATTCGTATTGATATGGCAACTTTTAGCACTTATGTACATAGTCACATCATTAATTTATACAATTTAATTCTTTTAATTATGCAGTGTTCTGCTGCAACCAACTTAAAAAAAAAGAAATATTAAATAAAATACAGACTGATCTCGATTCGTTTGGCATGTTTTCTGCATCTCTTATTAAATTATCAAACTGAATTCAATCAAATTCACCAAACTATCTTACAAACTTTTATATCTACCCTCAGAAAATTAAATAAAATGCAATGTGCAGCGCTAACGGTATTACGAATGAATAACCTCTGGGAAATGGGGGACGGGGTAGAAGGGAGACCACAATCGACCTGAATTTTGGCCAGACATCCTGGCGTGCAGGAAATGTGCAGGGCAAAAGTAAAAAAACAGAAAACAGAAAAATAGACGAGTAGAACAACCGAAATGAAACTAAAATTATTTGCAAAAAACGAGAATGCAGTACGGACTGTGTGCGGACTGTGCGGACGGCTGCAGCTGGAGATGGAGCAGTTCGACTGCCAAACTATTGGTAAATCCATGGTCTACTTTGGAGCGCAAAGCAGTTTTCAATTCAGTTGCCTCGTCGCCTCGTATCGCTTATCGCACCACAAAGAGTGACTGGCAATTTGCGCAGACAAACTGCAGCTGCCGCAACAAACTTGCTGCAACTTGCCGCAAAGTTACTGCAAATCAGCAGGCTCAAAGCTGCAGTTGTCGTTGTTGTTGTTTCTAGATTTCCCGTTTGGCTTTCATTTGATGGCCTTTTAAAGCCAGTTTAGCACGCGCCGCCACAATGGCAGACAAAAGTCCCAAGAACATTTACGCCGGAAGTTAAACTCGCGCGTTTACCACGCGCAAGTAACAAGCGGGACATGACAGAAAAGGGCAAAGAGGAAAGTGAGTAGAAATGGCAAAATAGAAAACACAGAGAGGTGGAGGAAAAACCGCAGAGCGTATTTGGCCATGTCGCTGCTTCTTCATCTTTGCGGCGGCTGCGGCGACGCCAGCAACGGCAATGGGCGCCCTCAGCCTTGTTTGTGGCAAGCATTTCCTTCCTGTGCCAGTTTCTAAATATTACCCCCCTCCCTCCCTCACTTCTTTTTACCCCATTCCCTTGTCTTGTTTTGTTGTTGGCAGCTCTAAACGTTTTTCACACATTTCGCCTGCAGTTTTCGGAGCATTTGTCGTTGTCTGTTCATGATTTATGTTGTCTCGCCGCCTTGCAAACCCTTCCTAAACTACAGTTACTCCTGCACTACTTTTACTCCCTCTCCCTTACCCTTTGCCAGCCTGTACCACATCTTGTTGAACTCGTTGGCAATGCAAAAACTGAACTTGCAAACCGAAAGTCGCATAAAAAATGCACTTGTCAGTCAAGTAGTCAGCACTAGCAAGTTTCTGATGAACTGTAACTGGTTTACACAACTAACAAGCAAACGGGTTAGGGGTATGTACGACTAAGATATACTCCATATGGTATTTTTCTTGTGTGCATAACTTGCAAATGTGCTCTAGCAAAAGGTAAGAACAAAATGCCTACAGTACTCAGCTAACTTCTGCATGCCCCAAAAAGTATGCAATATTTTCTACTCAACATCTACTTTTACAAGTAGTAGAGTAAACATAATTCAATAACTTTATAATGCAAAGGTCCTCTCATCCTCTTCCTGTTGTCTGCCTCTTCAAACTGTTTGAAATACTTTTGTCTTTCGCTCTCTCGATTTCATCTAACTGAATCTAATGGCTAGGACATCGATCCATCTGCAGCTGCTCTGTGTTATCCACACGCACACACGCCTCTCTTTCCTTCTTCACACATACACAAATCCCACTTCACATTCAATGAGTTTATTTGTTTGCATGTTTTTCTTTTTGGCCCGAAAATGTTTATCTTGGTCAATTCAGTTAGCAAAAATTATCGACTGTTTGTTCAAATGCCGAAAGTAGAGAGAGAAGGCAAAGTACACTTCACACACACACACACGTGGCCTTAAGTTGATAAAGATGAGTGCAAGATAAGCAAACGTTTTGTTGGATAAACTTCTCGAGTGTTTGCTGCTCTCTTGGACACTGACTCCAAATTTCCAAGCTGGGAAGGAACAGATCTCTGTGAAGTGTTGTTAGTGGATTATTGTTAAAAGCAAATGAGACGAGGGGAAATGGGAAAAGAAAAGCTTGTATTTTCGGAGTTTGGAGTATGTTACTTTGTTCTTCAAGGAGACATAAGAGTAGAAAGAGAAAATTAACAAACTAAGTGCAAAACAACCTTGTATGAATTACAGTTCCCTACTCCTAATACTTTTTCAACTCTCATAACACTGCTCTAATCAAATTTCTCTCCATCTTTTTTCAGGTGTGCCATTAATCAAGCGCAACACGCAAAAGGAAAGAAACACAGAGGGCAAAAACAATATTTACCTTTATGCTGTGGCCGCAGGTGAATTGGCGCAGTGCAAACTTCTCTGCCAGGCACTTAATATGTGGAAATCTGCTCAAATTTATGAACTTTGCTAATTAGCAGCATTTACACAACGACCACGCCCACCTACCTACTGGTCAGCTTGGCAAACAAAAAACCAGAATGAGCGAGAGATGGAGATGAAGTTGGAGAAAGTGCAAAATGAAACAACATTTGCAACATGGAAATTCTGTTATGGCAAACTCAAAGACAACATGCTGCAGGGCACTCTACAAGGAGTTGGAGAGGGAGAGGGAGAGAGTGGAGGGGGAGATAGAGAAGGGGGAGATGGAGAGTTAGTCCAGGGAATACACGTGGCCACATGTTAAACTTGTTAATGGCTTCATTTATGTAAGTTCATTAGCAAAGCCCAACAAGATAGCAAAGTGCTGCGTTTAAATGTCAATGGGTTAAAGTTGTTGTTGCTGTAGTTGCAGTTGCACAAGGCTTATGGCATGTGGTAAGTGGCAAGCGCAAGTCTCGAGGCGTTGGCCATCAATCAAATCAACAAATGGCCAACTGACTGCACAAAATTGTCAAGTTGATAGAGCAGGCAGCGAGTCGAGGAAATGAAATGAAAATTAAAATGCGCACACCAACACAGACACACACACCCCTTACACACACAAACACCCTCAGACAGACAGCCGTTAGACAGCGCCTCGGTTTCGGTCGTTACTTGGCCAAGTGGAAGACCACAACCAGTCAGCAGTGTAGAGACTCGGACAATGCCCGTGGCGCGTCGTCGTCGTTGTCGTTGTCACGTGAGCCAGTCAACGAATCAGGCAACCAATCAAGCGGCGTGTGACATGCAACTGAGGCGTGCGTGCCCGGCATGCTAGACTCGACGAGCTTCGGTCCCTGATGATGCAGGGCCGTGACAAGGGGGGAAGGCGACTCAGCCTGTCATCACAACTTTTAGCTAGTTTGTAGTCAGCCTTGGTGCAGTCGGTTAGTTTCACTGACTAGCACCTGGCCACATCTCAACCTGTCGCTGAGCTGCTGCTCCCATACCACCCCCCCCTCCTCTCATCACCCCATTCCTAGCTGCTGGCGACACGTCAATGCTTTCATCATTTAATTAACTGTTTCGTGTAGCGTGTGAGAGCAGCCTGCCTGGCTGCCAGCCTGCTGTCTGTCTGTCGAGCTGTCCAGCCCTGCCCTGGGCCCCTTGGTACGTGCCTGCCTGTCAGCTCTGCAAAATATGACGAAAATCACATTTCAATATGCGACACAGCAACAACAGCACCAAGAGCAACAGCAGCAGCTCCAGCTCGAGCCAAGTCAAGTCATTTACATGGCATTTGATGGATCGAGCTAACGGGAAATTTAACTGTCACTTTGCCGAGTCGCTGTCGGGTAATTTGGGCATTACTAGTAATGCCAGCGGAATTCGTTGATATTGTACTTAGTTGGCATTAAGCTGCAGATTATTTGCTCTAAGCAGTTCCCAAATGGGTATTAAGGAATTTTGAGTGATGAGTTTGAAAAATGTTTAAATATATAATACTGCATATGGCGGTAATTTGTTTATGCAAGTAGTGTCCTTGGGGATTTATAAAGATAAGAAAAATTTAAACTAATATTTGCTTATTTATTTTTTACACTTTTTAGAACAAAATGTTACTTAACATATCATAGATGAGATTAAGGTTGACCTCAAGTTGATTGAAATATTTTATAAAATTTAGTATTGCAACTAGGAATATTTCGATTATGCAAAGACACTTTTTAAGTGTTAATAAATATTAAAAAAATATTCATTTATTCTTGGTTATGTTCTTTTTATGTTTTTGTAAGCAAACTGATAATAAATATAGAAGATATTTAAGTTGATCTTTAATTGATTGAAAAGGCAGTTTAAAATACTTTGTTTAATTATTATATTATATTATATATTTATTTAAGCTATGCAAAGATACTCCTTAGTTATTAATAAATATTCGAAAATTATTCATTTATTTTGAGTTATGCACTTTTATATATTTCTCCACAAAATGTTACTTTACATAACAGAGATTTCATTTGATTTTGAATTTAATGAAAAGTAATTTAAAATATTTTGCAATATTTCATATTTATTAGTAGTAAAAACTAACTAATCCTCAAACTAGGAAAACTTTCAAATTAAAAAACATTCTTAAGTGCTCACTCTCTCCACACAGTTGCTCTCTGTCAATACTCCCAGCGTATTTGCAACTTTTTCGCACAGTCTTATCAAGTGGAATTCTTTCAAGCTTTCCCTCAGCAACTTCCCCCTTAACTTTACGCATATCTGCAATAGTTTTTCAAAGCTTTCCACTTAAGCTCTAACAAATCGCATCAATGCCTCATGTGGCTTTTCCCTTGCCAGCAACAACAACTACAACAACAATTCGAGGCTATCAAATTAATAGATAAAAACTTGGTTTACTGTGGGGGGGGGGTGGGGTGTGGTACAAAGTGGATCGAGGATGCTATAATTTATAGCTGCAAATCAGAACAGCAAACAAAATTGTTTACGACTCTGTTAAGGATAGGAAGAGAGAGAGAGAGGGAGAGAAATGAGGGAGAAAGAAAAGAAAAGAATTTTCGCGCAGTGTAGATTGAAAAGAAATTCAGCGCGATATTTGCGGTGATTTATGTATTATTTTCGACGTTATTTGAGTTTATATTTAAAACATTAGGAAACAACAACGCAGACAGAGCGAAACAGAACGAAACCGAGCGCAGCGCAGCGAAGAGATAAAAACTAAAAGTGCACAATGGAGAAGAGTCGGAGAGGCAGCGAAGGGGGCAGAGATAGACAGAAGGAAGCAAGTTGAATGTAGGTAACAAACAACCAACAAACAGGCAGACGAACAGACAGAGAGAGGGACTGACAGACAGACAGACGAACAGACAGAGAGATAGTCGGGAACATAGACAGCGACAGAGACAGAGAGAGGGAGAGACAGATAAAGTGCAAAGGGCAGACAGACAAATAAAGCGGAAATGTTAACGGCAACGAATGGCGGCAATGGCGACTGCAGCTGAGGGCAGCCATTTTGTAAAGCGAACGAATGTCTGTGTGCGTGTGTGTGTGTGTCTCGCTCTGTGTGTGTTTGTGCGTTTAGGTAGATTTTCAGTTTATATATTTGGGGTTATTTCGTACATGATTTCCGCTTAAGCACATATGCAAGCCCGCACTCCGCCCGCACCACAGTGCGTATAATTTATGTTGCAATTTATATTTTTGGACAACAATTCGAGCTGGTGCCCAATTTAAATTGACTGCCAGTCGACTGCCAACATGCCCTCAGAGTGCATACGATAAGCCCAGCAGCACTAAAGTCAAGTGTGCCAAGGGAGGTGTATAGGGCGGGGGGCGTGGCCAATGGAATAGGGCCACAGCGCAAACATTTGTTGACGTTAATGCCTTGGAGAAGGCAAACGGCTCGACGGCGCGTTGAAAAGTGCTGCATGGCGACGGCCAGCTTGCAATACATATACAGTTATATGAGCACAAATTGCAAAACACACACACACATGCATGCAGCGTAGGGCAAGTGCTTGAAAATTGTCTATACAGAAGCTGCAGTTGAAAATAAAAGCAAAGAACTGTCACTCACAATGGCGCTGAAGTGAAGCACTTGCATGCTTGCGATGCTTTGTAGGGTCCAGCACACACACATACAGACACACACATACCATCATTCAGCGTGCATTGAAGTGCATCTGTGTTGTTGTTTAAGCAACAATTGGCAACAGGCTGCCCTGAGTTCAAGTTGCTTTTGAGCGCTTTATTATATAATTTAGCAGATTTCTCAGCATAAAAAAGGTTAATAAAATGTTTTAAAAAATGCTTAGAATTGGCTCAGCTTCTTTTTCTATCATTTGATAAGTTATTTGCATATATATAAACCATCCAGAATTAATATTTTATTATCTTTTGATTAAAAAATGAAACAACAGAAAGTCCTTTTAGACTGTAAGTTGTTGTGAGATCATTGTGTATAGAGTCCAGTGGCAAACATAATACAAACACTCAGCTCTGCAGTGGTCAGTTCCCTTTTCTTGAGTGGCATTTCTATTTGAATGCCGCACAAAAACTCAAGCTAAAAATGTGCGCAATTTGTCAGTGAAGCAGCTAATTTTTTTGTTAGACTCTTGATCTATGTATCTACACTTGAAGTTCGTCCTCTCCGTCTCTCACTCATTTCTCCCTCTTCACCTTCGCACTGTTGGGACACAAAAATAACAATTAATTTCGGATAAACACATTTTATAATTAAAAAATTCCTTTCATAGCATGATGAGCTGACCAAAAAAGAAGCAAACACAAAAGCGAAGCGAATGAAATTAAGTGAAAACAACTAAACACAGCAAGCGGACGAAAAGAAAATTCCAAAAGCGACAAGGGAGCAGCCAACAGAACTGACAGCACAAATGGAAGAAGCACACATACACAAACACACACACATACACACAAAGCAAAAGAGGTAACAGAGAAGAAAATGCGAAAAAAATTAGAAAGGCAAAAGAGAAAAGAAGGAAAAAAAAACCTTAGAGCTGAGGGAATGCGAACAAGTATTTGGACAAGCGAAATTGTGCGACATGCTGAAAGGTACAGAAAAAGGGACGTGGGCGTGTTGTGTTTGCTAATGCAACACATGGCGTATACGTAATGCGCTTTCAATGCTTTTCCCCGAAAACGTGTCGCACGCGCATTCAATTTGCCTCAAAGGCCAAAAATTTAATCATCTCTCGTTCTCTAAGCTGATTAGGGTAGCATGCATGAGCAGCAGGGGAGATGCTTTTGCGCATTTCTCTCTCTCTCTCCATTCATCTCTGCTTTGGTTTCCTCTGTCTTCTTCTTTCTTTCTGCATTTCAGTAAAGTAATTTATTGTTTGTTGCGTAATTAACCCGCTTCGTGGTCGCGTTTTTGGCTTTAACACTCTGCTCTCGCCTTCGTTGGGTTTGCTGCCTAATGACGTTATATATGTACATTACATTTTGCATGCTTCGCGGTCGCCTTGTGGACCTAATTTGTACACCCTGTAGATGGTTGCGTCGCCACAAAGGGTGGCAGTGAAGTAAAAGTGGGAAAATCTTGGCAAGAAATGTCTTTCATCCATTCTTCATATTCTACTGGGTAGTTTAAGTCAAGCAAGCCCGTTTTTTCTGCTTTCTTATCATCCACCAACCCTTTGGGAAATGGCGGCAAAAGAAATTTCATTTCGTTTTTTGGTGATTTAAGTCTTATCTGCGTGTAAAGTCGCCCGAGTAATTAGTTTCATTTCGGTCAAGCTGTATCTCTCTATAGAGCTATACACCACCTTTAAGCCCCGCTCCTCCCTCACCCCTTCTCTCCACACTGACAACCTGTGCAAGTTAATTTTTTTCGCTTACACTTCACAAATTGTGCGCAGCTTAGCAAATCCATGAATGGTGCGAGGAGGGGCAGCGTATAAGGGGTTGAGAATCGTGTTGGAGGGTGGTAGCAAGCTATAACTGGCAGCTGGCAGTTGGCAACTGGCAACTGGCAACCAGTAAATGTCAGCTTAGTCCTCCCATTACTGCCTTCTCTCTCGACGCGGGAAAAGTGAAATGACAGGCAAATTAAACTCGAGTAGATGGCAGGCAACAGACAATTTATCAGATATATTCGCATATAATATATACGTACGCACACGATAAGGATATTAGGGTGTGCGCAGGTATTTGTGGCATTAATTTGCCTTAGATATGCTGCTGACAAAAGGTGAAAAATGCAAAACGAACAAAGCTCGTTATCAAGATAACTGATGAAGAAGGCCGCGAATACTCTAGAGTTGACAGAGTTCTTGTAGATTGCTTAAGTGATAATGCTTGGAAAGGAAACTATAGAAGAAGGTAGATCATAATCTAGGGTTACCAGAGTTATTGCAAATTTTTGTAGAGAGAATGGTTCAATTTAAACCTCAAACTTAATGCAGAAAATTCATTTTGGGTTATCCAAATATCTGAAGTAGAAAGCAAAGTAGAGGGTTGTCAGAGCTCTTACAGATAAGTGAAGCAATTTGACAGTAGCTGAAGAAGAAGGTAAGTAGAACATGTTATAGTGATTATACGTGATTGGTTATTTGAAAACCTTAAGCTCATACTAGGTAAGTTTCTTTGTGTTATAATAATGTTCAAACTTCTAATGGTCATTCAAATGCAACCTTTGCTAGACTTATCAGATTATTTCACTTGTGTTTCAAATTTCCAGATTAATATTATAGTAAGAGATATTAGTAACTTTTAGACAGAAATGGTTTGTAACTTTTAAGTCGTAGTAACATTTCGCTCGAAACAAATTTAGGTCAATCGGTCAAAACTCCAATTGTTTTTGTATTTGCTTTGTATTCTTTCGACTCGTTCACCAAAACACATTCTGCTATTGTCATATCAACGTTCTTCACGCCAGACATGAACAACAGCAATTCAGCAAGTCACAAATCAACGACAACAACAACAACAACAAGCAATGCAGCCAACACTCGCCTGAGCCACCACAAGACAATGAAGCTGGCCATGCCGTTGCCCTTGCCACTGCCCTTTCAACAGCAGCCGCCTGTGATTGGTGTGAATGCAAAGGACTCGCACAAGGACAATAATGTTAAAGAGAAGAAAATGAAGTCGCCAATGCCGATAAAACTCAAACAGCAACAGTCAAGTAAACGTGTTGAAATCAAAGAACCCTCACGTGCAACAGCTGGATCTATTAAAATCCAAAACGTTGAACGTCATTTCGCTGCCAGTCGACAAACTGAGCCACAACAGCAGCAGCAACATCAACCGCAACAACTGCAAACCCAAATGCATCATGTAAAGCATTCGCGTAAAATGAAAGATGATACAACTACCTCAAAATCGAAAGATTTGCGTGCCGGTGTCGTTGAGGGTTATGCCACCACCACGAAGGCGCACAAGGAGCGTAAGTCACCCGAGAAAGGGGATGCTCCGCATCGTCCCGTACGCACCAAGGCGCAGAGTCAAAATACAAAAATCTTCTTTGATAAGTATCTGAAATTTGCTTATGATTTGAGTACACCAACGGGTGTGCGAGAACTGGAGGAGCATTTCTTTCCAACAAATTCGAATGCAATGATGCGCGATCCACAGCGCAGCAAAGTGAACCCACATGCCAAAGGCGACTCGAGCGAAAAGCCCAAACCCTCAGAAGGTCTCGAGTAGCAGCAAAAGACATAGCCACTGGCTTTTTTCTCATTATTTTTGACAAGACTTAGGATGGCCAGGCGCTTCAAAATTGTTCATCAGACACATTTTATTCCAAAATTTTAATCATGCAAATTAAAAGCCAACTCCCATTGTTGTGGCCAAAAATTAGCTATATCTTAACTGCTGCTTCTCACAGGTTGCTCACATTATTTCTAACTAGCGGGAGGTAAGTGTGGCCCAGACCTAATGAGCCTTAATCACAATGCGCGGCGAGTTGGCCAATTTGCATAATGCCAAAAAAATATACAAAAGCGAAAAATGTTGTGCAAAGTTTTTATAAAATTTATTGTATGTAGCTGCGGTCATCCCACATGCAAATGTATTATCCTTTGTTACACACACACCCACACAGACAGAGTCATCCTCACAGCAACCACACACGCAGCCGCAAGCTCATTCCGAGGCAGACAAAAGCAACGCATTGGGCATTGTAAATCATAATCAAAACAATAGAACAAATGAAGCTAATGTGGCTCATATAAACAACAATGGCAACAACAATGCCATGCGTGGCAGTGTGTGTGTATCTGTATCTGTGTGTGTAAAGTGAAGTGTATAGAAGCTGTGTGGAAGTGAAGCAGTGTGAGGATTTGCGGTTGGCAGTGCAGGCAATGCAGGCTGGGCAGGAAGTTTTAAACCCAACAACGCATTACTTTAATGTTTAGGGTAAAACACAAATACTGAAATTTGAATACCCTGTAGAGGGCTAATAAACATTTATTATATTAAATAGAGTACATAGAAATAATATTATAATATATTTGCATACATATTCAAATTACATTATGAGTTTAGTAAAGGTAATATATATCATATATTCATATCATATATTCCACATATATTTACAGCCTACACTACATTTTGTTGTTCCCCTCTAATGCCTTTTAAGCCCTCAATAAGCACAGTAAGTATCACACTGCGAATGCAATTTCCATTGCATACTTTTTGGAGCACGCGTTGAGCTTGTACGCGTGATTTACTGCAGAGATAATAAATACGCATATAGACACATAGATATACTGCAGATAGATACATATACAAATAGAGCTATGCATATTTAATTCAATTAATATTATTTTTGAATGGTGTCGCAACAATGGGGCGTAATTAGTGAGAATTGATTTATGCAGCAGCATCTGCCGCGTTGCAGCATTAATGAAAACTGATGCAAACTGCTGCTGCAAGGGACCTGCTGCTGCAACAAACGTGCTTAATGAAATACAAACAATGCGCAAATTCAATTCAATTCAATTGAATTCAATTCGTCGCAGTTTCAATTCGATTCTCAATTGAATTCAATTAATATGCAAACAACGGTGTAAGCATATGTGATATGTGTGTGTTACACTTTGCAACGCTGTGTGTAGCTGGTTGACATCGGGTCAGATCTGTTTTTTCAAAGAATTTGGTCCCCTTCAACCAGCTGTAGCAGTGGTTGATGCCAACAAGAACAAAACAACATTAAAATACTTATGTGAAGTGCGTGTCGTTTGACAAATCAAAGGGAGTTTTCTTTAGTTATCTTTCTTTTTAAAGTATTACAGCAATAAACTACAAGATTTGCAGATCTGCTGACTTGGCATAAAAAATGAGTTAACAAGAATTACAAAGCAATTGACTAAAAGTTTTTCCTTCAAATTGTCTAAGGATATATAAGTAGTAAAAAATTTATAGTAAATGAATAATATTGCTTAAAACGTTTTATTAGAAACAGTAAGTTAATTGACAAACAACTGCCAGCAATATAAAGCAAATTTAAATTAACTACAATCGCAAAATTAAACAATTTTCTGTTATAATTTGGCCCAAAAAAGTATGGAAAATAATTCAGCTTCTGGAGAAAATTATACATAGCTTTCTAACTGATTAAGTAAACATTTAAGAACCAGCTTATCAAAGAATAACCACTTAATTTGCTAAAACAATTCTCCCACCCCCTAAAAAGCCACAAGTAACAGCCCCCGCATTCCAGCGAGTTCATTTACTGTGCTCGCTTAATTCACTTCGATATTCGATTCAAATCGCAGTCATTTGTACAATGCCTTGCCAAATGGATTCGCTTAAGTGCTTTAAGTATTCACTGCAGAAATGCAAACAATATGCGCACACACACATGCACAGACATATCTTTGCAGAAATGTATGAGGATTATATGCAAATATTTGTCGGATACTGTGCAAATACTTATTGAGCAGAAGTGCATCAAATATTTTGCATTATTGAATCGGCCATCGCAATGTGCCATGTTTGAATCATGTTTGTCGGGCGCGGATTTAATTAATTTCCATAGAAACCCTTGGGAATGCCACCCCCTTCTCCCCCAATATCGGCTACTCAATTAGTTAACAAACTGTGCAGCAGCAGTAGCAGCCACAGTGTGTGCTGTGCACTAATCAACTCAAATATCCAAAACTTTGCGACCATTCTAATTGAAATCGCCATAGGATTTCGATAGCTGCATCGAGTGGTACGTAAATATTATACGAAAATGTGAGTTGCACCCGCAAAAAAGAGGAACATCTAACTTAATCGAAGACCAAGTCCGGTTAAAGTTCATGTGTGTGTGTGTGTGTGTGCGGGTGCGAGTATATGTATAATAAATTGCATAATCCAATTGAAATGTAAAGTCGATGTTGCCGGGAATTGAGAGAAAAAGTTGGATCAAAGCGAGCGACAGGCCAACGGGCAAAAGGCAACTTTGCTACGCCAATAAATTATTCAATTATTCGAAATTTGAAATTCGCCAATTCGCCCCCCAAAGTTCAAATTGCATTGAATTTTAAAATGGGCAGCATTTAATGAAGCCACTGCAAAATGGGGCAGAAACAAACAGAGACGGAGTGAGGTGGGATGCAAGAGAATTCACTTAGATACCCTGTAATTTAAAGTATGCAGGCAATGGAGATGATACAGTATACACATACAGCGCTTCCGCATGAATAGCTAATTTATTTCAGCCTTAAACAGCTAGATCGCTGGTAGTATAAGAGCTATCAGTTTATAAGAACTAAATCTATAAATATATAACATGTTGTAATATAAATAATAAGACTTGTAAATTTGTACATACCTTGAAATAAATCTTTTACAGTCAAACACTCTTCTAGGGTATTCGTCCCGCGCAGCTTTCTCAACTGTAATGGCTTTCTTCTCAGTTTTCTTTCTCGCTCTTTGGTTGGCAAACGAAATTCAATTTAATATAGATTTACATGCAGGCAAGGCGTGGCAGCTTTCTGCTACGTTTTTTCTTCCTTTTTGTGCTTTATTGAATGCGAACGCTTGACAAATCACCGCACAGACGACAGAAGGCAGGAGCTGATGTTGCTGCTCAGCGCACGCTGCCTGCGGCCGTGTCATGAAATGAAATCGACATGAAACCAACGTGACCAACGTCATTAATTATCGCCAGGAACGTTGTGCACTGCTAATTACGACGCGGCCGTGTTCTGTGCCAGAACAAGCCGGGCCAGACGCGGGTGGGAGGTGCGAGGCTAGCGGGAAGCTTGGGTCAGGGCAATCGGGGTGACAAGGCGGTCGCACTGCGGCCGCGGGTCGTTACTCAACATGATGGCGCACATTTTGCATTTGGCCACGGTTTAAAAGTGCGCGCGGCTGGCCGCAAATACAATATGCAATTGCGGGGCGCGCAAAAAGCGTGGGGTCATCAATGGGTTAAGTCGAACGAGCAACGAGCGCCAAAAACCAATCAATTTGCATGTCCTGTACTCGATTATGGTAATACCCTGCACTGCGTAAAGTACTGCCAGCTCATGAAAAATGCACACTCACTTCTTCTATTCAGGTAAGCTCCATACAAGGCAACTTAGGTTAGCCAACATCAAATTATAATTCCAGTTTAACTGTTTCTAATTTTTTAAGCTAATGTAGAGTTCTGAAAAGTTTACTTCCAGTTCAAGTATTGTTGATAACTGCTGCCTTATTAAAATATTTAGTATTTATATTGTCACTATCTAAGATTGCCATATCAATAAGAATCAGCTGTTGAAATCTATGTTCTAAGAAGCTGTTAAGTCTCATACTAAGCAGCTGTTAGATCTATTTCTAAGCAACTGTTAAGTTACTGTTAACGTATATGCATCAACACAACTATGCATAATTATTTTATTTATTTAAAACCATTGCCTGGTAATAATCAATATATTATTCAAATGCAACTAAATCTGTTTCAAATTCATGGTGAATCGAAAGTTCTTAAGCATCTCGTTATAATGCAACTAATTTAGTTTCAAATACAGAATCGAAACCTTTTCGACTGATTTGCTGCAACTTCTGGCGAAGCTTAGAAAGCATTAAATATCTATTGTGCAAGAAGAGGAAAGACATATCAACTAGATAGATCTAAGTGATTACATATTTGATACATGCTGCAACATTTGTAACTGCTAACTGCAAACTGACGCTGAGTTATGACGCGCTGCATGGCACCGCATTGTGTTGTACGACGAGTGTGTAGGAGAGTGTAACTGTTTGCGAGAAAACACTCTGAACGTCACTCGCATGTCAGTGAAGTAAACTTGATGAAAAGCTGAGGCACAGATGAAGATGGAAAATGAAAGATGCTGAGGGGAGGTGCGCGGAAAGCGAGAGAGACTGAGTTGAAGAAGCAGTAAGAGAAATCGTTGAGGAGCTGCTGACCGCACATTCATTTCGTCATTTTACAAACAAGTCGGTGTAAAAGATAAGTCGTGCCAAGTACGAAACTTAATCCACTGAAGCGTAAGATACACAACAACAACAACAACAACAACAGCAACAATTGGAACTACGAGCTTCCATTGCGAGCGAGCGACCGCAAAGACAGCAGCACAAAGGACATGCCGAGCAATTCCTCTGCGGCTAACTGAGCTTGGTTTGGAAGATGACAAGAGAATGGGAAAGGGACCGGGAAAGGGAACGGGCAAGAGGAACGGGGTGTTGCAGGACTTACGAAGAGCTCTGCGGTTATGTCAATATGACGACAATAGGATTTGCTACGATAAGCTGCAGCGCGGTCCTTGATTCGGTTTGGACAACGCCGTTGGGGTAGCCTCAAAAAGTGCTCGCCTCCTCCTCTCTCTCCCTCTCTGTATCTCTCATTCCTTCTCTTCAACTCTCTCAAGTACGCGCTGATAAATGAAATTCACAAATAAATGCACTGCCCTTCCACTGTATTCCCTCTACCCCCCTCTTCTGTTTGCCTACAGAAGCTGCTTATGTGCGCGCGGCTTTAACTGATTGTTGACGTCAGCAGTTTATAAATATTTTACTTCATTGCGCAGCGTACTTATTACGTATACGTAATATTGTATTGCGCAAATAAAGAAAGGGGGAACAATGCCACAGATTAATAAAGATATGAACAGATTGTTTGATTTATATTTGAAACTTAATTCTTGGGCTCGTTTCTTGTATTGCCGAAAACAGACTGATTTATTTTTTACTCTTATTTTACAGAGCATGTTAATGTTAATGTTTACAGTGGCTAGTTGCTTATAGTTACCATATATACAAAACATTTTAACGTTAACTTTTATAGTGTATGGTTGCTTATAGTTATATACAGAGTATGTTAATGTTTACAGATTTGGTTTAAAATGTTACGGTGCTTAGTTGGTACATAATATACCCTATTGTTACTGCCTACAGGGTATGCAATGTGTAGCTTTCAGCTTACTTAACTTATGCAGATCGCAATAAAATTTACGACATTAATATGTATTAATTAAAGGGAACATTTTAAAATGAACCAACTCGCCGCGTTTGAAAGCCATTAAAAATACACACACACAGAATAAGTACTCCCTCCTTATATGCATATGCGTATTTACATGCATGTGTGTAAGTATGCGTAATTTATGGATGAAAAGCTTTCATGCGATTTTTATGTGAGTTTAAAAGGCCCAAAATGTTTGGATTTCATTTGGCGCCCTGTCTCAAATAAGTCATGAAAAGGACTTTAAGGGGAAAATCTCGTGGTCAGCGAGGGGATATGGGAAAGAGGAGTGGCAATAGGAGGCAAAAGAAGGCGGAGCAGAGCGTGAAAAGAACGTGCAATAATGCAGTAGACGAACCTAGGTGAGCTGTTACTTTCAGCCCGTTAGGGCTAGCCATAATATGGGCAATATTTCTTTTGCTGACATAACTTTTTATGCGAATGGACCAAAAAGGGACTAAGAGGCAAAAACGTTGATGTCCTCCCGCTGAGTAGGCACAAGCTGAGACTGAGACTGCGACAGTCGTTGTCATTGCGCCGGGACAGGAAATACGCTTCACGTTTTACTGAATTTGAAATTTGAAAATTATTCATGAGCATGTGGAAATTAAATTCAGGTCCACACAAAAGAGATTTATTTGTCTGCCATCCTCTCAATCTCTATCTATGCGAAATGAAATGTAAAGATGCACACACACCAAACCAAAAAAAACAACAGAAAACAGGGATATATTAAAGTGTGTGTGACGACAGAGGGATGCCCTATGAGGCTAAGACATTGGGGTAGCTGCAGTTAGATATGAGTAAGAAGTGAAAAAAGTAGAAAAATTAATATGAAATTTATTATATATTATAATTAAGGGTATTTATATCCAACAAATTGTATTATATTGTCTTAAATACAACAAAACATTCTAGCAAACATATATAATAAATAATTATATAATATTATTAATATATTCTCTATTATGTTAAGTGTTATACACTATCGAAAGTTTATTAAGTTATCGTAAACCGTATCGATATGATAGTGTTGAATAACGCAAAAGGAACGGAAGAGCGTCAGTATCGTTTAACAGAGCTAAGTAAACACATTGTAAAAATTGAAAAGAGCGTCATAAAAAATTAAAAGATTAAAGGATAATCTCCACAATATATTATCATATTATATAATATAACTTTTTTATCGCTCAAAAGATATTCCTGTATTTTTACTCATGCATCCATGATACTTTCTACTCCAAGACATTTTATTATATTTACTTTAAAACGTTTCCTACAATTGACCACATTGCCCCCTCGTATCAATATACCCACTGTCCAGAATATACGTATAGAATAAACCAAATGGCCGTCAGGTTCAAAGGGAAAGGGGAATTGGGGCCAAGCTATTTATCTGCCTGAAGCGTCGACGGCGTCGTCCTCGTCGTCGTCTTCATCATCGTCGTGGGTTTCGTTTTTCGTTTCGTTTAGATTTTTTTCCATTGCTATAAGGTTTTTTTTTCCTCCTACCAACTTATCGCAAGTTTTCCATTATAAAATTAGGTCAGCTGCAAAAATAACTCAACTTGACTCGCCTCGCCTCGACTGGCCTCGACTAGCCTCGCTGTGCCCCGCCACAACTCAACTATTTTAGCAAGCGCTTTTTGTGTGTGGCTGTGTGTGTGTGTGGCTGTGTGTGTCCTGCGGTCGCTGGGGCAAATATTTAGTTGGATGCGTTGGGCGTTCGGATGAAATGGAAAAAATGCTAATTTGTCAGTTTTAGGGCTGACATTGGGTCGGGAATCAGCCGCAGACTTTGTTGGGCACTTCCGGTAGCATAGATCTGTGACTGCCCCCCTCCATCTTTGAGGCCCTGAAACCTCGGCGAGTTCGTTGTCATAAAAATTGTTTCCATTACATTATGCTGATTTTGTGCATTTATTCAGCCGAGCGCTTTGCATCTTTTAGTTTTGCTGGTTCTACTTCTTCTTCGTCTCCTTGTGGCAACTTAATTTCACATTTCCCCTTGCGCCCTGTACTGCCTATTTCTTTTTTGTCCCTTTCCCCTCTTTCCCTATGTAGTTGTTGTTGTTATTGCCTGCTGCTGACATGGGTGTCCAGTTGTTTGACCAAAAACCAATTTCTATTTGCGCATATCTCTGAAAAGTTTATTTTGCAACCGGGGCAGAATATGTTGAGTTGCAGATAGATTCGACCCCGTTGTCCCATCCCTGTGCGGCTGCAACAATTGCCATCTGTATTTGTTGTGGAAAATAGGTTTTCGCAGCGTTTTATCGAATTTTCTCGATTATATCATTCTCATTCTGCTGCAGTTGCAGATAATCGAGTTTTGAGATTTGCAATTCAAGTTACCTGAATATTCACTTGATTGGAAATTACAAGTGATTCAGTTTTTGGTTTTTTGAGGGTGCATAAATAATAAATGAAATGGAATGCAATTTAGATAAATTTACTTCGATTTCGATAATGATAGAGCGTTTATGAAATAAAAGCAGTTTTAGGGAAGAGTAAGAGAAAGATAGTGAAGGAGAGGCGTACACAGAGTGCCCAATTAAAATTAAGCTTATGGATAAAGTTATTTTTATTTAGTGTATGTTATTCTAATGTTATGTTAACTCAAATTGGACTAAAATCACTGTTAAAAATTCAAAGCTATCGATATACAGATCATGCCTATCGTACTGTTTAAATTAAAATGTGATTTTTCGATTACCGTCTAAAATCTTATGTTCATTTTATGTTAAGCAAACTAAAATTGGCTAACATCACTGCTGAACATGACAAGCAAACGATAAACAGACTCTGCCTATCGTTTTGTTAGGTTTTTGATTTGTGCGAGACTTTAAGTTATTATTTTGTTTATTCCCACTTTCTCCTTTTTCTGCAAACGTGAGTTTATTCATATCGAAATACATAACCTTATCGATAAAAAATTCCTTGTTTTACATATTTCCTTCCTTATCTCACTGCCAACTTTTAGTTTTTCTTCCACCTTGCCTCAAAACTAACCATGATAAAAAACCAGAAGCAGCAACAACAACAACAACAACACTGACAGCTGACACCACCCGCGACAGCCGCATAACAAAAACGGGAGGGAAAGGGAAGTTAGGTTCAACAAAAAATAAAAAAATAGCGACTGTCACTTTACGCTGATTGCATCAATTGAAGCTCCACTGTGGCGCACGTCCATTCATCATCCGGTTGCTTCATCAACATGATGACATGACAGTGGAGGCGACGTTGGCGGCTCTGATGCTGGCACTGAGACTGCCCCCGTCTCCATCTCCGTTCTCCCCATGCCCCGTGCTGCCTGCTTCCACTTCCGCCTTGTCGCTTGCACAGAACCCGCTGTCCATGTTGTACTAGTTGGGGATCTCATACTACGCATGGCCAAACTAAAAAACTTTTCAACTTCATTTGGGTGTGTCTTAGTGTATGTGTCTCTTAGGGTGTGTGTGTGTCTGCGTGCGTGTTTGTATTGGTGTGCGGGCTTGTCTGCAAGAGCCTGGTATAAAGAAAATAACGGATTCTTGTGCAAACAGAGAACTAAACGAATTTCGAAAATAAAATTACAACTTTGTCCAGAATCCCCAGAATCCAAGGATGCTAACGAAATTACCCGCACCCCTCCCCTTCCTGTTGTTCTCCTCCTCGCTCCTCGCTCGTTGTGCACCCAAAATTAGTGCACGAAAATGTCGGCGGGTCGCGCACGGCTTAGCTCACTTGGCGAGGGGGAGGAGTGCAAGGTGGAAAGCGGGAACTGCCTCTGTGTATTAGGTTCGATTTGGGAGGTTATGTGGGAGGGAGTGTGTGTGGTCTGGCGGCTTGGCTAATTCCGTTCATTACGATTCGTTAGAGCAGCGGCCTGCCAAACAATTGGCCAAAAGCCATTTTCCACTTTCCCATAGGCCAGGCCAGGCAAGGAGAGTGCGCAGGGCCAACAGGGTGCTGCAGGGTGCTCGTAATCAGCAATGAAAATGAATTTCTTGCGCTCGACGCTTGGCTTAATTGCTTTCATTTGAACTGCAGCTGCAGCAGCAGCACATCTCCTCAATATGACGTTGATTTTTAAGACACCAGAGGCGTCGCAGCAGCGGGCAGACCGGGGAAGAGGGAGCGAGAGGGGAGATGGGAGGGTAAAAGAGCTAGGTTTCCTACGCTGCCGGTTGATGGCTCGAGGAAATTTTCCAGTGCACTTCACTTGGCAAACAATGATGCAAGAAATTGATTTTCAACAAGCTCAAGTGGCGCCCGAGAGTGGAGGGCAGAAACTTGTGCGAGTCAAGTGCATAAGTGAGAGCAAGATAGCAAGAGAAAGAGAGAGAGAGATAGAATGAGACGAAATGTGGAGGTGAAACATTTTCCCGTTGCGTTGCATGATGAAAATGTCTAAGACAATTGCTTTGGCCAAAGTGCAAGAAATAGATAAAATTAGTGACGGGCCCCGCCCCCACACGCCTCCTTGCCAACTGTCGGCAAGTGCTGCTTCAGCATCGGGGGGCCAAAAGTCGCCGCCTTTTGTCGTCATTGCAGAGGAGGAAAAACGCTTGAGGCAGCTGCAAGCTGCCTTGCAACTTCAACTTGCGAGAGCTCAGGTAATACCAAATGCAAAGCTCTTGACTTTTATATTAAATATTTTCCTACTTTTGCTGCATATTTAGTTTAATTGGATTTGCGTGCACACAAATTGCATTCCGCCTCGTCTCGCATCATTTAAATACATTTTCCCTCGTTCTCTCAGCATTTTTCAACTTCATTTGCATAATGTGCAATTATAAGCGGGTCACATGTGCCACAAACACACTCACACACACATGCACAGCTGCAGCATTATTTCCACTTGCCATATTCCTTCACCTGAGCAACGCAGCTTTTTGGCCTTTGGCCTCGTCGTCACCGTCGTCGTCGTCGCACACGTTTCGTTAATTAAAAATTATTGTTAATTTTTTTGCATTCGCCCATTTTTTAATGCATAATTATTCACACGCACTCGTCGTATAAGTATTTTCACTAGTGCAATACCCTGTAAAGCAGTGGCAAAGGAAGTATCTGAAAATAATGTTTTCAATTATTATTTTTTACAACTTCAATTTTCCTATAGAAACGATAATTATCGATACTTTTTTAGTACATGTGATTTATTGAATAAACTGCTGTAAGTGTCAATAGAGTTGTCGAGTCTTTAAAAGTAAGAATTAAAAACAAATATAATGAAAATATGAAGAGTCAAATGAAATTATATTTTGTATTTATATTTTAATTATTCGTCGAGATGAAGTGGTCATATATTTCATTTCACTTGTTGACGCCAACAGACTGATTTATTCTTCTCCTTGTTGATCCTTTTTTACAGAGTACGTTCATGTTAATGTTTACAGAGTATATTGTTCTTATTTACAGATACGGTGTATAATGTTATGATGCTGCTACAACTGTTCTTTTGTTCAATGTAAAATGTTAAATGAAATGGGAAAAATGGCCGATTATTTTTGACGATGTTAAAAGAACTACAAAATACCATAATAATTTTATAAGAAATGTATTTCTTTTACAAAATTACCCCACTAATTTCAATATCAAAGTGTTTGTTGAGTTTTGCTAATTCATTATCACTTCCCGTGAGAAACTTCTTGAACACCTTCAGATACTCTTCGAGCTGCTAACCGAACAGCTCTTTAAAGAGCTGTGTTGGTGTTGTAGCAAGCAATGAAAGACAATGAATAGTGTCGTGGACAGATGCACAACGATATATGAGTACTACGTGAATACTCGCGGGAGATATTCGACAGGGCAATGGAGAATGTGAGACCATTATCGAATGCGTTGTCTCTCTTATACATAAATAGACAAAAACGCGAAACAAACAAAAGGCCGCTTTGCATGAAACATATGCATGCACAGCACAACAACAAACACAATACACACAGCACACACACAGTGCACATACACACAGCTGCGAATCGCTGGCACAATGCAGCCGTGAATAATAGGCTCTGCTCTGGTAGCATGCATTAACCAAATGAACCGCAACGCCTGCCATAATATTATGAACAAATACTTAAGAGCGTGCTCGCATCTCACTCGCACTCACAAGCTATCTCTTTCACTGGCACTCTTAACTCCCTCTCTCGCTGCTCTTCGCTGTCCCATGCGGCGTATGCGTACTATGAATGCATCTTTAGCATTAAAGCAAACTAGTGTGCGGCAAGTGCAGTACAGTGAACCCTTGTATATCCTGTAAATTCAGAATGGCAAATGATTTTTTCGCCTTCTCAGCGTTAATCTCAAGAAAAACGGTGCACGGAAAGTAAAAATAAAATCAATAACAAGAAATAATCTGATTAAACTTATATTCTCAATTTCGAGAAGATGCCTTCCTTCTAATGCGGGGCAGTACCATATGACATTTGAACAGATGTTGGTGTAATAAAAACCAATACAGTCATTAAATGAAACACTCAATTTCTTGTTATTTCAGTTATATACAACTTATAATGCTCATCACATATATTATCCATTTGTCTGACTTTACTACGTATGTATCAAATCATAAATCAACATTTGTAGTGCTTTAATTGGAATAGTTCTGCCTCGTCAAATGCTGCCATGGCGTTCTATCATATCATTAGGCCCTCAAACAACAAAGAATAACCAGTCTTTCACAAAGTCCATCAATAGATCGACCCAAGCTGTAAGCTGCTTGGCCAAAGACTGCTCAGCTTACAAGACAGCAATTAGGCTTGTCTAATTGGAAAATTAATAAGCCCAGCCACAAACGGGTACTACATACAGCGCAGGGACTAGTCCATAGTAGAAATTGCAGCGTTCAACGTGCAACATGCACAAATCGCATTTGATTCAATTGCAGTCGGAAAATTATTGATTGAATGGACGCTGCAACGGGCTGCAGCTGCAACTCGACGGGTTTTTGGCAAAGGAAACTGCGCCCAATGCGGCGCGACTCGATTGCCAGCAAAATTCGTTCGTTTGCACATGAGCTCAGCTGAAAATTGCAACGCGAAACACGTAGCAGAAGCCGTGGCAGTGGCAGTGGCAGAGCCAGCAGTGGCAAAATGATTGGCTCTGTCAGAGAAACTTATCACGAATCCTTCGTTCGTTTGTGCATTGGCAGTTTATCAATGGCGTACCGCATTTTCAATTACGCGCCACAAGATGATAAAAAAGAAAAAACAAGGAAATATTGTGAAAAAATGAAGTCAAAGCGAAAAAAAAAAGAAATTTCATTTGCCCATAAACCGTTTGCAAATACTCTTTAGCGCGTTCACTTCTCTGAAGACAATTGTCGAAATTATGCTAACTTGATTGTGCTTAATTTCGCAGAGTCGAAGACTGAGTTAGATGTCGCCTTATTCGTTTTATGAGTATTGCTTTAAGAAACTCGATGATATCGCAGCATAAGCATGATGAAAGCTTGGCATTCTGCAAGTATTACTGACCATTACAACATACAACATGCTTTGCAAGCTTCTGTGGCTTCTTTATTCAAAAGCACAATTAATATTTACAAATTCAAAGGAATAGTTCTTGTAAGAATACTATACATTCAACTACAGTTTAAACGTTAAGGCTTACTTATTGAAATATAAATCTTCTAAAGCCAACAGCCTCAAAGCTATACGCCTTCTTCAAGATCCCACCATAGTTCGTCGCATCTTAAAGTGGATCACTTAAGAAAAGCAATTGGGGAACTGGCAAACTCTTCTTTTGGGTACGACAGAAGCTATCGCTATGAACGCTGGCCGTAAACAAAAGCTTCTCAAGCAAATTGATTAACAAAATGAAGTGAAATGAAAGGGCTCGTAAAAGAAAATTCGCCAAGAGATAAAGAAAAAAAAAGAAAGACAATAAACAAAAACAAACCGAGCCGAGTGAGCTGAGCCGCCTGGCGACGGCTCGAAACGAGCCAAGTCGAGACGAGTTGAGTTGAGTCGAGTCGAGCCATAAAACCAATTGGTCATCCCATGACCCACTGGCAATGGAGTGTAAAATATACCCAAAAGGACGGCACAGTACCGCCTGGTTCCGGGAACTCAAGTCAATACAAGCGAGAGCACAATGAAAAATTTATGCTTGACGTGATGGTTTTCCCCTCCCCAAAAAAAGGAGAAATGCGGAAATAAGAAAAATCCTTAATCATTTAAATGCACGCAAAAGACAATGCCTGAGGGTGAAAAAGAGAGAGAGCCAGAGAGAGAGAGACCTGATATGAGATGAACATGATATGGATACCGTTAACTGAAAATAACAACAATGAAATCAAGCGAGTGAAAAATTACAATTGTCACAACAGCAAATCACATTTTCATTGCTCGCGAGCATTTTCACGGCGCGTTTGACTTGATATGAAAATAATTGTAATGCAAATTTTCTCCCTCTCTCTCTCTCTCTCTCTTACTCAGCAAACAAGAATCATTTGTCTTTGACGGATGTTTTTCTTTTTCTTCCTGCAGTACGAATACGCAGCGTTGCCCAGTTTCTTCTCCAGCTTAATGACTTAATTTTCAATTCCATTGCACGTCATGATGGAAATGAAAAGAAATGCAAATGCTGTTGGAATTCCTGCGCATTCCCTCCACCACACGTCTCTCTCGCTGTCTTCTTCTCTTTCATTCTGTCTCTCTCTCCGCTGAAACTCATTAGCCATTAAGGTGCCATTATGCGTTGTACGTTTAATTATGGAAATGCCTCCTTCGCCTCCTGCGCTCTTTGCCTTTTAACTCGTGCTGCTCGAACTCTTCCACATCTTGGACACCAAAGCAGATGGAAATCTTTATTTCAGCTTTGATTGACGACTCTGAGACACTTCCGCTGATACACTTGCTGAGAGTTGAAATTACTTTGGAAAATTGAAACAGACTCTGAAACTATTCAATTTCACATGTATTTGATTCTTATAGCGCCTATACCAGCTCTAAATTTATTATGCAAAACAGTTCGCTCTACAACTAAAGTAGCAGCTCGTAAATTGAACAATCTACTCGCACAACAAGCATAAACTATGAACTAGAAACGGCTAAAATATTTGTGGGCTGTGTAAAAATAATTTTTGGCCGAATTCGACAGGGGCTTGGGAGCGAACACGCCTCGGCCGGGTCAGGCATGTCAATTATGCAAATTCGTTTTTCGCTTTTATGGCTGGAAAATGTTTAGAAATGTTGTTATAAATTCATTACAAAACTAGCCATGCCTTCTCTCGCCCCCTCCCCCATCCTCTCACTCCCACAAAAATGTTTGTTTAATTTGATTTTCGGCAAATTTATGCGAAACGCTGCAAAACTACAAAATGATAAGTTAAAACTTTGTTCCAAATAACCCAAAAGTATCAGTCAGACCCAGTTTGCTCTTTAATGAGTGTGAGAGAGGGGGGAACAGAGAAGCGACTGTAGATTATTTACAGTGTGGAGCTGATACATTTTTTGGATAATATACACCAACTAAATCCACTTTTCAATTAGCGTACCAAAAATAAAATATGAACGAAATTAACATAAATTACAATCACCAAAAATATTTGCCAAGCCGCAGACATGAAACTGAAATGAATGCTGAATTTGAATACCATGTATGTATAAGGAAAGGCAGTGGGGTGTGTTGAGAATTGAAAGAGCTAGGTTTTGTATAGCGAAGGAGGTAAACAAATTGTAGTAAATAGTTATCAAAATTGAAAACGAGGAGGCTTTTTGTATAAAATGATTTGTTTTTCAGATTTGTTTTGTATTAAACAAAATGGTGGAAAATCTTTCTTATTTCATTTACAAAGCGTAAATGATTTAAATATATGTACATATGTATATAATACACGGATTTACACAATATAATCGTTTATATAAAATAGAGTAGTTTGATGACAGAGAAAAGAAAAGCCTAACAAAATAACGAGAATCGTTGCAAGCCACTGATTTGATTTGGTTATAACACATATATTAATTTTTTATTTATTAATTGCAACTGATTTAATTAATTGGTAAGTTAGTGTCTAACTGTGTTTATATACGATATTTGGAACTTACTCAGCACTAATTTTAACATTGAATGAATAAGTTATCGAGAGTGTGGCGGTTAACCGATATATAATTGTCAAGAGAACTTACACAAAATAAATAAACAAACTAAATAATAGTATTATTATAAATGAATGCCGCACAATTTCTATGTTTATATCTATATGTTACTATATAAAATAATCATGTTCTGTTCTCGTATGTATGTTATTTTCTAGTCAAGCAAGCATTAAAACTAATTTTATCCGAGTACAATTTTCTTTATATTATTTTATATTATAGAAATAGTTTACTCAAATAGGATATCTGTTAGTTGATCATATGTATACAAAAATAAGTAAATATTCATGTATTTTTGGTTGTTCATGCAAACATATAAACATATATACATATATATATTCTTTACTTTTGCAAACCGCAGTTTCAGTCAGCGGAACGTGGGATGCGACTGTAGTTTTACAAGAGAGTGATCTGTAGAGAGAGAAAGGGGGAGAGAGACAGAGGAAAGAGGGCGCTTGGGGGTACGGAGTGTGGCGTAATACTAACCAGCGCTGCCGCTGCCACACAGAGTTATATTTATTATCACAAAACATTTGCGCAAATGTCCTTTTGCATAAGCAACGATGGCGCACAGTGTCGTGCAGTCCTTTGAGAACATTTATCTTATTATCTTTGCATACAGCAA
This sequence comes from Zaprionus davidi, assembly GCA_018903715.1. Taxonomy (NCBI): domain Eukaryota; kingdom Metazoa; phylum Arthropoda; class Insecta; order Diptera; family Drosophilidae; genus Zaprionus; species Zaprionus davidi. The sequence continues at coordinate 11,339,289 of JAEIGL010000005.1, forward strand.
CAACAACAACAGCAACAACGTCGCATAAATAAGACTCAGCGCAGTAAACGACAACAACAACAATGAGATGATGGGCAACATTAGGCAAGGACAAACAAAGCCACGAGAGCTTCGAAAAGGCTCTGCGAAAAACCAAAAGTCAAGTCGAGCCAACAGACCGCAAAACAACAACAACAGCAACAACAACGTCACTGGGAAAACATTTTTGGCAAAGCCGCCTCGCCATGACAGGCAGGCCACAAAAGTTGCTCATACGCCCCGTGTGCTCTGCTTCCAATTGTTGTTCCTGCTGCTGATGCTGCTGCGTGTGTATGTGTGTGTTTGATTTGCTTTATTGTTATTTTCACAGCAGCCACACACCCACACTCACCCATACAAGCACACATACACACACACAAAAACTTTAGCATAGCGTAAAATTTTTTAATTGATTAAAGCCGCATTTGCATTGCGGCTTACAAGCAGCTTAACAGTTTTCCCCCACAATTTTGTTTTTATTTTCTTTTACTTAAGTTTCATACATTCCACTTGTTTTTGTGTATTTTTTCCCTTCTCCCAACACACATTTCCATTCCAATTGCAGAATGTGTGTGTGTGTTGAACACGTATTTGCATTTCGTATTTTGCATTTTGCATTTGATAATTAAAATCCAACCATATGCGAGTATTTTCATTCCGAAAAAATACTAAAAATACCATGCGTTTCGATAATATTTGCACAATGCACAGGGAACAATAAACACACACACACAAACAGACACACGCGAAGAAAGAGCAGCAAAAATGGGAATATTTTGTTGGGAAAAAATTTGTAATTTGATATGTTCATTTGGAAAGCCAAATTCTTTATAGCAAGAGTATTTTATAGCATCGGATGCAACTGTGTACTTGATCCTAGCATTAATGCTGTACAATATCATTTATTCAATCATTTTTTTGCATTAAATTTTTACACTCATTAAATAAAGTCTTCAGTGTTTCATCTTATATTTTAGGATAGTTTGAATTGCGTTTTTATTTAAAATAATTAGTTTGTCATTTTTCATTGTTCATTTTAAAATTAAAAGTAGTTTATTTTAGGTTTAATTTTTTAACGTGTTTATATATTTTAGTTTTAAATTCATTCTCAACATTGCTAATATAAAATCATATATTCTTCACGACTTTTAAGTTAGTTAGAATTGAGCATTTTGTTTCAAATGGTTTATAGAAAATTTGCCATAAGTCGCTGAAATTTACATTAAAGCGGTAACAGAATTTTCCAAACTGTAATCAGTGCATTTTCTGCACATGTCGATGTAATTGTTTTTCCAGCAGCCCCCAAAAACCGCGCAACAACAGTCAATGGCAAGTTGTTAAACACACACACTGGCACACACACACACACTGGCACACACACACTGACACACAAACCCGGCATTTGTTGTTGTTGCGCAATTTTAGTAGACAAGTTTTTTGTTGTTGCTGCTGTTGCTGTTGTTATTGTTATTATCGTTGCTACTGCTGGTACTGCTGTTGTTGTTGTTAGTGTTGTTGTTGGTGTTGTTGTTGCTGCCATGTTATTTTTGCGTTGATTTTTCTTTTGGCCGTTCGCACAATTTCCGTTGTCAGTTGTATGTTTTGTGTTCTGTTCGGTTTGCTTCGCTACGTTTCTAATTTTTGCCGCATGTTCATGAACCAAAAAATTGCTGTTCCCATTGCCATCTCCCATTTACCTCATCACCCCCTCCCCCTCTCCCCGCTCTCGCCTTACTCCTTGCATTTTCCTGAATTTCTGCTCATTTCGCTGCCCTCTTTTCGCTGGCATACACGGCGTATGCGTGTTATAAGCATCTTATAGTGCCAAACTATAAGTTGTCTGTCCTGTTTGTTGTTGTTGTTGTCTACAATTTGGCAGCGAAAAGATATAAACGATGCTCAAAGTTCGTTGGAAATTTGCCGTACTGCATATTTAGTATAGCTTTACCGTTATTTTCGTTGCTTATGCATGTGTTTTTTCCGTTTAGGTGAAATTTAACAACGATTTGAACGTTTTGCTGACGTGACTTTTGAGCGCTGAGGTTTTGTGCAGGGATAAGAGTAAGATGAGGTAGATAAGGCGTTAGAAATGGAGTAAAATGTATGCTATTTCAACAGTTTAAAGTACTGTTCTTGGTTATTTATGCCTTGTCTCATCAAGATCTCTAGTTGATCTCACTGAAAGTGCCTGTTTCGTTTCATTTTGTAAGCTTTCCCAGTAATGTTCTTAAGTGGAATTACAATGCGTCGGCTTCAACATTAGCACGCATCAAAATGCAAAGTAATTAAAAAGCGAACGACAAAAACAGACAACGAAATTACTGAAATTACATGGGACAAGAATAACAACAACAAGAGCAACCATCACAATGATTGCCGGCAGCCGTAATGCAATTTAATGGGCAACAGAAGCCAATGGCCGTAACCACAGAATGGCCGGAATGAGTTTGAAGTGTTGCAGATATTGGTCAAAAATGCCGCCGAGCTGGCCAGCAAAAGCCGCACGAGCTCACACATATACAAATTCACACAAACACACTCAGAGATAAACATCCACATCAGCAGCAGCAGCAGGAGCGAGAGCAACACCCTCATTGAGATGGACAGCAGGCCGAGCTTGGATGAGGCGACGATGGCGACGACAACGACGACGGCGACAAAGTGCGCTCACATAATAATAATGGAAATAATTTAACTTATTGGATTTTAATGGGATTACACATGCGCAACATGGCCCGTTTGGGGTATTAAAACTTGGTCAACTTCGGCACAACTGTGCAACAAGGCGTATGAGTATTGTGCGTGTGTGTGTGAGTGAGTCTATAATGGCCGATGGTCAAGTCGAACTCAATGAGGAAGCGCTGTGCGACCATTTGATGTTGATTGCAATGATTACTGCCCTGTGAGCGCTGTAAACTCTGTCAATTTTTATTTTCAGTTTCTGTAAATATGTCAATAAAAATGTATAAATTTAGTCGGGCTAATACTTATGATCTGTGGTCATTTTTATAAGGAACTTTTTCTAGGCAAATTTTTGTTTAAATTACGTAATCAAGAAGAAGAAATCCTAAATATTACTTTTATTTTTTCAGTTTTTAAATTTTTTCAAGCCAAATAAAAACTCCTCAACTGCATAATATAAATCTTTGCAAGACAACCCAAGCCCCTTAATGGCATTATAGGGATTACTACACCAACTGGAACCATAAGCCATAGAATATAATTCAAATTTCCAGTTAACTTAGTTTGATGTTGTAAATACAAATACAAGTTGTAAATCGCTGCTTGAACAATATTCCCGAACACACACACACACACACTAATGTGAGCAGCCGCAACCTGACGGTCTGCCACAGTGTCCTTCTATGTACAGCATATCCATATCCTGCCTATGCCACTGGTCCTACTGGTTCCTGCTGCTCCTCTAACTGCTTTGGTTCGTGTTATTGTAGGAGAGAATGTTGTACATGCCGCTGGCACGTTTGCTGGTTGTGTGTCTGGCTGCATTTCATTTAAACATGGCCCAGGCTGACTGGCCGTGCTGACCTACTGCTCTTGGGTAACTTTAACCGGTTGCCAGGGATTCAACTCAGAGTCGGACTCGACTGGAACTGGTACTGGCAATGGGCAGAAAGTTTGCCCGTCAGCCAGTCCAGTCATCAGCGCATGGCCACAACTAACCACATACCACATCACTTCCAGGCGCAAACTGCCAACAGGCACTGTAAATGTTACTATACTCGGCCTGGGCTCATGTTGATGGCCTGCTGTGTGTGTGTGTGGGTATGTGAGTGTGCATCCAATTTGAGGCATCGAAACTTGTCAGCCTATAAGGGAAGTCTCGATGGCATGCTATCAGTAAAGTCCGAGCTCATTATCAAACTGTTTGCAGCTTCGTTTCATCTGACCAGTTGGGTGTGTACCATATGTATGTGTGGGAGGAACACAACAGATATCATGTCTTTAAACTATAACACTTAGAGTCCACAAGTTAAGAACATTACATTTAGTATAGACTTGCTTTAGAACCTAAGTGAACTTAGTTTAATTTGGAATTGTTTTAGAAATTAAAGGAAAATAGTATTATTTTACAGAACTAGTTCTTTTTTTCAAATAATTTTTGACATTGCAAATTACAAAAATGAAATTAAAAGATAGTATTATCATACTAATCACAATAAGATTGCCAGGCAACAATATCTTTGAACTATCACTACTTCGAGGGTATTTACTAGTTCACCTCATAAATTATTTCAGTTTTTTTGTTCTCTTATTTATTGTGCGGCTGCCACATTTGTTGACCACATTTTAGCTTCATTTACAGTTATTTGCTGCGTTGCCCCGTCGTGTTTTGTGTACCTGAACTCGATACCCGATGATACTTGTGCGGGTCCGCAACTGCAACTTGGCCCACACGCTGTAACCGCAAATTCAATTTTGTTTGGCAGCCTACAACGTTTTGTACTGTGTGTTTATGATGCTCTGCTGTTGTTGTTGCTACTTCTACTGTTGATGTTGTTGCTGTCTTTGTTGTAATTGCCATTTGGCGTCGCCTGTTGTACTGTGTGTGTGTGTGCTTTTAATGCAATTTATGTGAAGTGTTTTACACGCGCTGTTTGCCTTTTACCGCAAAAACGATCTTTTGTGTTCGTATAGGTTACGAAACCAGTGCCGCCAATTTAGCTTTTTCCCCACTAGATCTATCGTGTGCGGTTGTTAAAGCACTGTCCAAAGAGAAAATGTGGTTGTTTTAGTTTTTAAATGGTTAAATTGCTTCCTGCATCATCGATTGTCACTGATGTGACGAAGGGGTAGCGCGGATTCGTTGAATAAAAATATTATTAATTGAATAAGAATAAAAAAATAAAATAAAACCAAATAATTATATCCGAGACACAAATGAGAATCAGGTCTTGACAGAAATTGGGAATTGGGATTGCAATGAAATGCAAGCAGGGCCCACAAGTTTACTGATTACGGTATGCCGTCATCTAGGACACAATTGGTGCTCGTGTCTAGGGAAACGAGCAATGTTAACTAAAAGACAAGCAGTTTTTATAACATTAAACACACTGTAAAATTAGCAGTTGAACAGCTTGAACCACATGAACAAATGCATAGCCTGCCGTTTACTGCTTGCGGCAAATATTTCTCAAAAACAGTTGGCATCCCGTTAAAAGCTTTTCACCAGTCAGTACTGCCAGTTTTTACCCGCTAAATCTGGCCTTTTGCGAAATCGAAAACATTGGTAGCTATTATTTTATCTGCTCTAGTTTTAACTTCAGTTTTATACATTTAACTTTATTTTTAGCTCATCTGACCTTTCTTTGCTCAAAAATCTGGCAGCACGGGCGCCGTGTCAACTGCTGAACATGCTATAACAAATATAATAATATAAACATTAAAATATACTAAACTTTTTTTGTATTTATTTTATAAGTCCAATTATTTATAGGGCTGAAAAGGTTTTTTTATAAGTTTTTATTGTAAAAGTACCATGACTTTGAGTTGTTGATTACAATTGTTGCATCCCTGACTCTCTCTTGCTCCCCTTATGTTCTGTGTTTTATTTGTCATGACATTTACTTTGGTTGTGCTCACTGCAATTTTCAAATGTTATCTCAATATTCAAAGGATTCTTATTGACCAAAAAGTCAATAAATTCAAAGCTATTTGTAATTTCGAAATCATCTTCACTTAAAGGGTTTTCGTTACTATTCTCCAACCAATTATCTATTGCCACCACATCTACACCTTGGTTTTTTATAGGAATATTGCTGAATTCAGTCAAGCCATCAAACTTTTGATTCTTCTCAGCTAAAGGAATGAAAAACTGTGAAGAGAAAGAGAAGATATTGGTGTAGACACGAGAATGAAGCATATGCAAAAATACAAGTACTTTACTTTATGGGATTGCATAGAAGACCTGTCCGCCTGCTCTGTGTTATTAATGATGGAACGCAAACACCTTAGCTTTTTGAGGGGAACATTCTCTTTCTTCTCATGATAAAAATGAACCTGTGCCTTGTTATCTGGTTTCCCTTTTAAGTTAAAATTTTTGATCTGTTTGGACGCTTTCCTTGACACAGTCTTCAACAGTCGCTTCTTTCGATGCTGCTCCAACGATTGCAGGTCAAAGGGTTCAATCAACTTCTCCAACTTGGTGAATGGAAATATATAGCATTAGTAAATAGTATGTTTTTATTTCATCTACTCATTTACACTTTGGATCTGAATAAAGGACTTCGATTCGGATAACATGCATTTCCAGAAGTCCTCGTAGACTTTCTGCCATTCCGTGTGAGTGAATCTTGTAACACCCATTTGTGATACAATCTGACTCCATAATCTCTCAATTTCTTCGCTCTTCAATTCGTAGCTCTCCATTTAATTGGCTTCACTTATTTCTGACAACCTTTAGACGCACCGCTGTCATAATTCAAAGCATCATTTACCATGCGGGCAATGTGACCGTTGTGTAAGCACCAAAATACCAAAAATAAATACTATTTTTAAGTGTTAGAACCGATATAGCACGTGTTCTAATATAATATTTTTTATTGGACATAATGTATTATAAATACATATGTATATGTTTATATTATTATAATCAGCTGGTCAGATTCTTCTTATTCTTACAGAAGAATCCAGAATACATATGACAAGTTATGTCAAAAAACTATATGTATGTATGTACCATATTGCTTAGTCGTCACGCGTCTTTGACTTATTCTTCTTCTTTTTACGTGACTCTGTTTTCTTGGTGGCGCCTTGATTATTTTCTGGCAAACCATTCGAAATTTCCTTTTCGCCAGGTTTGTCATCTTTCTCTTGCATGTCATTTTCAGGTTGAACATCAGGAAGAGTATTTCCCCCCACAGCGCCCTGCATGTTCTCCATGTCTATAGCATTCGGATTATATGATTTGTCGTTTTCCTCTTGCTCTTTACCGGAACTATTTGCCTTGTTTTCCAATTTTTGTGAATATTTTGATCCATTTAAGGCATCTATCAAGCTTGACTGGAAATATTGTATGTATAGTAATAGTAATATTAGGAAATATTACTAGTTTCAACTCACTGGAAGTGGTTTTTTCGAATAATCTTGAATCTTGCGAGGTATGCGATAATTCTGGATACCTTGCATTTTCACATTATATTGGGTGGCTTCTTGTTCGGGGTTTCTTTGTGGTTGCAATTTACGAGTAGCATTCACGCATTTTTGCAGAAGAATCGGAACGTTTTCCTTATCATAACTCTGCGGGAATTTAGAATTTTATATATATTATAAAAATAATACTCCGACCAACCTTCAATTGCTCCTGCTGTTGTTGGTGAACTTGCTGGTAAATCTGCTGTTGTTGGGCTCTCTGCTGCTCTATCAACTGCTTATTGGCTTCCGTTTTTTTAGCCCTGGCTCCAGCTGACTTCGATGTCTTTGCAATGCCAGTAGCAGAAGCTGCCTGTTCAAATGCATGGGGCAATAAGGGTGCTTGAAGAGGCATGCCAGCATTACGTGTTAACCCCTCAACCTAATAGAAATTTTAAGTACTTTTAACTCTTAGTGCGACTTTCGTGGTTATACTTTGACATTACACTTTGAATCGCCACGAAGGGCTCCGACGAGGATAACATACATCTACAGAAGTCCTCATATTGGACTTGCCACTGCTCAGAAGAGTATTTATCAATTCCCGTTTGTTCAAGAATCTGCCTCCACATGTGGAGAATTGCTCTTTTATCTATTTTGCACTCTTCCATTTTCACAAAATGATTTTTTTAATTATTTTTTTTTCTAGAAGATTTCGAACAGTTCGTCTACGTTCTTTTTTAAGACTGAAAAGAATGTTCCTCAGGTTTTCTCATTTATATAAGAAATGGAATGCAAGTCATGTTTCTTGACAGTTGTCAAAATTCATTCACGGTAATCGTTTCCTACCGATAAACTGTCAAAGAAATGTAACTTGCAAATTGACATAGATTTAAAATTCGATTTGAAATGTTCAGTAAAACACAGAAACTCTATTTCAAGAATTGTTAATATTTAATGTAATTTCAATTTCTTATACTTGTTTGTCCTAGCTACAGATGATAACTTTCATGTAATGCATGTATAACAATCAATATTTGTTTTGTTGTATGGTTTTCCTCTTGATTTTAATATATAATGCAAATCCATTTATAGTTTAATTACAAACATGTTTCGTTTTACGTTTTTACTTTATTAAGCAGTAAACGCACTATATTCGTGTATATCATGCTATATATATATGTATATTTGTTTAGTATATATACTTGACTTGAATTTGAAATATGAAAACTATTGATTAAAAATTTGTATACGCGTTGCTTACATGAGTTTTCTTTTGATTTTGTTGAAAGTAGAACATTTTGATTAACTCTGTGTGTGTAAATGTATGTGTGTGTGTATATAAATATTTGTGTATGTATGTATATAGTAAGTTCTAGCAAACGATGAACAATTTGATTGGAATGCAATGAGTTTCGAATACAAAATTTGAATAAATTTGAGTCCAACATTTATGTAGTCCTCAATATTAGCTTAATTAGTTAGATTTGGCCAATTGTTAGCTAGTTAGCATATATAGTTCGATACAACAACAATGCATACACATATACACAGAATAATAATTGTAATAATAATAACTGTAATAGATAATACGTATAGTTACTAGAATTTAGTATTTGATATGATCATGAATCACAACAACATGTTATCTCAATATCTATTGAATATACAAGGTTTTAGTTCGGGCGTAATATCAATGACGAATTACATAGTTTCGTATGCAGGTAGCAATACATATACATATATATGTATACATATATATCTTTTCATAAATATTCTCTTTTGATTTAAATCGTTTCAATCATTATAAACAATGTGCTATATATTTAAATATGTTATAAAAAATTGCTGCTTCAAAAGTCTATGTAGAAAAACAATAAAACCAAATACATTTTTTAAAAACTTTCTTTGGAACAATAGCTAGCTTAAAAAATAGAAAAAATAAAAACCAATAGAACTATATTCATATGGTATTGTATAGTTAAGTGTTAGATAGATTTTAGTATAGTATATAGATTGTATAAGTTTATAAGTATATGATGACGAACGGCAACGTGAATGGTGTCCGTTTTCAGTACGGCTCAGTCTTCTGCTAAACTCAACGCAACGATGATAACGATAATAAAAGCGAAATGACAATAGGTTCAAGGACGTCTCACATCTGTGCTCCACATGGCCTCTGACTTCGGTTTTAAATTTGACTTTGACTCTGGTGCATACTAGTCCTAGGCATTGTTATTTTCGCCGCAGCACTGTATGCAGTCCATGCAGTTGTGCTACCTGTTTCCATCATTCTTTCGGCTTATATTGGATGAGGTCATTTGCAACTACAAAACGAAAGATATAATTTAGTAAGAGTTTCTCTATTTGTTGATACTTTCGATAGGCAACAAGCATAATTTAGTTAGGTGTAGGTTTACATATGAAGTATTTGTGTTCAGCTTAAGCAAATTGCATGCGTGCATTAAACAACTGACCTTTTGTCCTTGCATTATTATTTGTACTGTTTCTAATACTAAAGTGTTTCAACTTCACGCACAACAAACAAATACGAAACGTGTTAGGTGGCAAGAACAACATACAAACAACATTTAGGGGTGTACACAGAGATAGAGAGATAGTAAGTGTATGAGTGTTTGTGCAAAAGATACTGCCTAACACAAACGAATTAATGCACACCTGCATGGAGCGTATAGTATCCAAGAGAGCTTTCTTCTCCTCCAACAAGATGCTGATATCATCCTGTGCAGCCTTCAAATACGAACGCAAAACATCCGATTCATGTTTTGTCTTTTGCCTGTTGAATAAATTAAGTATTTCAGTCAAGATTATGTCATGATTTCAATCAGCACACTCACCTGTAACTGTCTGTGTTGATTTTAGTGTCAACCAACTGTTTACGCAGCTGCTCATTGTCCAATTTCATTTGCTGCATGACCAGCTGCATAGAGAGCACCTCACGATCGCGATCACGTGGTGCTCCAAATAAGGCACCACTTATGGCCTGTTCTTGCTCAGCGCTCATATTGGACTCTGCGAAATTCGTGATTTATCATATAAAGAATCAAAAACAAATGATTCCTCACTCACCTATAGGCTGTATGGTGAGCAGACCATTCTTGTCACGCTTCAAATGCATGCGACCAATGCACAGATTAATGGGCACTGGTCCCGGTGAGGTAATATTAACGGGCGGACGATCTTCCAGCAAGTTAATGCGTACATTTTCAAGATTAACCTGTCATACACAAAATAAATTAATCAGTATATAAAAACAACATGAAAACCTTAAAAGTATCTACCGTGACTGGCATGGGCGAAGAAATGATTTCATCTTCGGCTAAGTCACCCAGTCCAATGACAGTGCTCATCGACAAATCCAGAGTAACGTCCTTAACACGTATTTCAGCATGATGAGTGAACCAGCTGCAAGAAAAAGAACTTGTTGAATGAAGGCAAATCAATTCGAACACTTGTCAAACCTTTGAATGCGCTTGCGATCGACAATGCCTTCAATATCTTTGGGCATATTTAGCGTCTCCTCGAGACGCAGTCGAATACAGGGAGGCGCCTCGGGATTGTACGGCGCCAAATTCCAAGCCTTGCAACGTGCTCCAAATTTCGTCTGCAAATGTGCATCAAGAGGAACGTGAGTAAAGAAAATCATAACGTGTTCTAATCTCACAACATCAGTGAAGCGGGGTTAGTCAAGCCAACTAGTTAATTACTACTATTAACACATGCAAAGCAAACAGACACACGCATGCAGTCAGCTGTGTGTGTGTATGTGTGGGTGTGTGTGAGTTAATGTGTGTATGAGTGTGTGTGATGGTTTAACAAGTGTGCAAGAGTTAATTTCGAGTTTAGTTTAGGTAAATTTATTAGAGAGTTTTAGTCTTGGGTAGAACGCCAATTGATTAAGCATTTTTATACCGTTCAAGTTAGTGTGTTATCTGTTATTGTTGCTGTTGTTGTTGTTGTGGTGGTGGTGGTGGTGATTGTTATAAGTAATAAGTAGTAGTCGTTTTTGCCCTTCAAACCTTAGTGTAGTACGTATGATTAAGCCAATTTGCAAACAAAATTGATAAGAAAATCAATAGAAATTAAACATAATCAAACTCATAACGGTGGATACTACTTTAAAATATTCTAGGATCTATGGAATAAAGACTATATATGTTATATGTATATATATTTACTAAGTATTATCGGCACGTCTGGCAGCCAGAACGGCCGAAGGGGGCCATGAGGAGGGCATGCTCAAAACGAAACCATAATTTCAATTTTAAAAAGCTGCCTACAATAAATTTAGTTTCGATACAGTCAGATCTTATTCACACAACCCAGATATCATCATGAATACTTGAATATTGTAAACTCACTTAAGCTAACATTATCAATTAACTAAGTTCGGTTAACTACGCAACTAGTGGCCAAAAACGCTTTCAAACTGCACCAGCGCTGGCAATTGAAGCCAAAACCATAATAAATATAAGTTAATTTAACTACTAAATTGCAACAAATAATTGGAACCCATTAATAAATGAAATATTTCTTTATATACAAAGCAGCGAAAAACCAAAATAAGTTAGCTGGTTAATAAAGTTTTAAAGAATTTCAATTTTGTAGTTGAGTTTTATTTTATACCTTGTTCGCTTGATGCGCGATCTGTTTTGTTGTAGTTGTTGTTGTTGTAGAAGAGTGTTGTTTGTTTTGTTGTTGTTGTTGTTGTTTTTTAAATATGTGTCATATTGTTGTCGTTAATCAATTTACAAAGTGTTCGTTGTTGTTGTTTAAAGAGTAAATTGAACGTTGATCACAATATTTGTTTAATTAGCACACATTTAGATCATATATGTTTTTGTTTTTATGAAAACATATTTGGTTTTAAGAGAAGAGAAAAAACATAATGAGAAAATGATTATATGAGAAGTTATCTTACAATATTTCTAAACAAAATTACTTTTTTCTTTGAATAATATTGAAAGCATTGTTAGATGTTCAGATAGAAGTTATCGAAACATGCAGAAACATTATGAAGAAGAGTTGAGCGAAAAACAATTAAATTTAGATTCAGCAAAGAGTTGGTAAGGAAATCAATTAAGATACTTAAAGAAACGACAACATAATTGATTATATACAAAACACAAATTCAATTAATTAAAAGAAAAATCAAAAAATTTAAGAACTTTAGAACAGTTTAAAAAGCGTGTCCCACCTGCAATTCATCCCAGGGTATAGCGCCGCATTCGTCACAGGAAACGGCAGCTACCTGCAAACGAACAGAAGACTTGGGTCCCTCCTGCTGGCGTATCACCTCCACGGTGGTCAGCCTAAAAGCAAAATAAAAGATAATTAAATTAATCATCAGGTACAGTCACTATATCGCTATGCATTTGTAACCTAAAGGTAGCCATCGATACCAGATCACGTCTGCGCCAGGTACTTCCTTCAGACGGTTCCGAGGGCGATGACATATTGGTTTTATAACTGCTAGGCTCCTCATACACTTCACTGGCGACCTCGACCGGCGAGGCCTTCATGTTGTTATCATTGGTAAACGGATTCAAACGGAACATAACATCCATGCAGTCAATGGGCTTAGTATCGCCCATCACATTGGCATAGTTCTCTGAATCGGAGCTAATGTCACTCTGCACTGAGAACGTATCACTGGCATCATCGTTGGGTGTACCCGACTTGATGGCCGAGTCAATGGAAGTCATAAAACTGGTGAAGCCCTTCTTCATTGATAGCAAACTTGAATTTATCTCTTTTGTCAAGCTGGGCACAGTGTCGACGCTGGTGCTCGGCTTCTGCACTGTGGTGCTCTTCACGCTCTTGGAGGCTGACGAAGATATCGATTGTGATTGCATGGAGATGCCAGTATCAGGTCTCGAGCCTTGACTTGGCGTTGAGGAAGCCAACGTGGGTGTGCTCTGGATTTGTACATTGTAACTACAAAGAGGGAAATAAAATTAATTGATTTGATTTTAGTAAACTTAAGCTGAACATTACCCATGTGTATTAGGATTAGATATATGAATGCCACTATCATAGGGCGGTTCGTTGGTCACAGGCGAAGGCGACTCTACGCTTCCAAACGTATTGCTTTTCAATTGTTCCAATGGTGGCGGTGTGGGCCACGTTATGTTACCGCCTGTAAAGTGATCAGTATTAGGTTATACGCTCTCACACTTGCAGCATTCACGTTTATGTTACAATGTTAAAAAGACTCTAGGATTGGCATTAGGTTAGTACTAAAACATGCGAATTAAGTGAGAGGTGTGTTTTCTTATGTGATATGATAAAAAACTATTATTATATTGTAATTATATCCGCTACCCATTGAATAAAAGAAGCTGACGATATATCTTATTATAAAATGAACAAAATCGAATTGAAAGCGTAATTTAAAAGTTATAACGTTCACTGCTGGTGTGTACAATAGTCATAGTCAAAATGATTTCATAAAATTTGTTTACAATCGGAAAGGCAACATATAAGTTATTTAAGAAATACTTTTAGTGGGCGACCAGGCATCGTGTCGCCTGTAAGTATGCAATAACAAATAGGTTAAACATATTTGTTAAACATTTTTGATTAGGTAGCGGGTATATAACAGTCGTATTAGTAGTTTCATTAACATTCATTTCATCTTCAGAAAACACGCCCTCGTTTTGTGGCAGGTTAACAATCAAGTGGCTTGAAATCCTAGGTGACAAACCTAAGTTAGGGTTAGTAAAGCAATATTACAGCGAAAACAGCATAAGTTAATAAAATAAATAACTAAAAAAAATTGTTCCCAGCTAGGAAATTATTAATAACAATATTTTAAGGGGTCGGTATTAATTAACACGAATCGTTGAGAACTACGTGAGAGATTTTGTCAGTTTTTAATCGTTTGTGTAAGAACTTATATCTTAAGCTCACTGGAGAGAGAGAGTCGATTGTTGGGTTAGTTTCGTTTGGCTTAGTTGTTAATATGTTTTCTTTTAGAACTAAAGAGTTTTTGATAAAGAGAGACAACAAAAGAAATATAATCCTTACTATTCATGTGTAAATCATCACCCAAACTAGCTGAATCGGGTAAGACACTTTCAGCATCACCACCACTCGATTCCTTACCAGGTGTTGGCGATGGCATCACAAGCGTCACCTCGATCTGCGGCACAACACAGCCAAATACAATGGACTTTTGTTGGTTTTGCTGGTGAAACATTAATAAAAAAACAAAAACAATGTTCAAGATTGAAGTAGGATAAGGTAAGGACGCGTTACCAACCTTTTGCAGGATGCGCTCTGCATCTAAATTTAAAAACGTTGACATTTCATTAAGCTCCTCGGCCAGACGCAGCAGGAACAACAATTGATAATGATCGATTTGTAGGCTAACCAGATTGGAGATATGCGCTATGACATGCATATCGGCACATCGTTCAGCGGGCGGCGTGGCAGTTGCTTCTGCTTGTGGCATGCGCACATCTTCGGCACTTAGGAACGGATTACGTGGCAGTGGCGGCAATGTAGGCAATGGCGTCAATCCCATGCTCACCATCTGTGAACTCGCCGTGTTCTGACGTGCTTTGTCCAATTCGACTTGTGCCTGCACTTCTGTTGATTCACCAGCGTGTATCCAGAGCGTAATCGGGACTGCATCCACAAATGGTATTGCCTTGTTGGGACCCAATGAGCGTGCACCCAGAAAATCAACCCAAATCGGATCCAATTTAATGCACCAAACATCACGCGGCTCCGACCACATGGCATAGCGTGACAGATACTGCGATGAGGCAGATCGTGGCAGCTGTGTCTGTGACTGTGTTGGTGACATCGTGCTCACATCTGAGGCGGCCACATGCGACAGTATACGATCCGTAACAATGCACATGTCACCCTCAACTGAGGGAAAGCCGGTGCCAAAGACCAGCGAACCCTCCTGCAGTGAGTGCAACGCCTGCGCCAAATCCGCACGTGAGCTGCCCATTTCACGTATGTTGGTTAGAGCAAATCTAGAGATCTGTATTTGCATTGTCTTTGGCCGATCCTTTTGATTTGGTGCATCCAGCGCCGCTTCCAGGACCACGCGCGGCATAATAGCCTCCACCTTGACATCCATGTACATCAGATTTGGCTCCTGTTCCACGTTCAAAGCAGCTGCCATCTGTGTGCCATTGGAGCCATTCGATGTGTACGAGGCAATCGAGCCACGTGCGCTCTGTTGCTGTTGGGACTGCTGCAACGTGGCCTGGGATCCGACGCTGGTGCGTAGCAAACTCTCGTGCAGACTTAAGCCAAACGAATTGAGCCACAATATCGAACTGAGATCGAAGTGTATTTGCAGTGGATTAACGTGCACAAACAATTTTGAAGGCGGTACTGTGAAGAGAGTTTAGATTAGTTCATTTTCGCCTAACATAGAAAGTTTGGTGGACTTACGTGGAAATACAAAGTCACCGGGATAATAGAAATACGTGTATTCGGCATGCACAATCGGCATCTCGGCGGGAAATGAATAGCGATCCTTGTCCCCTGTAAATGATAAAGAAGAACGTTAAACAATAGAAAATTCACAAAGAATCTGTTATGATGATGATATGTTAACGGTTAACATTAACATCACTAAGCATCTAACATAGATGCTTAGTGTTAACATACAGTTTACAGATCGTCGATATGTTATTTACAGGATTGTATCAGATTTTAAAATTAATTTCTTTCTTACTAAACTATTAGCCTCATCCATTTTTAAAATATAGACACTACATTATATGTATTTGAGCATGATATTCACCTGAGGATTTGCTTTTCCTTTTATGTTGTGCTACAATAACAGCAACGAACAAATCGAACAAGCACAACAAAACAACAACAAAAGCGTTAGACAGATGTGACAAATGATAAATGATGAGAATGATAATGATGAGAATGTCGTGATGGCAAATCAAATACATGACAAACACAAAAGTGAATAAAACAAATGAAGGTGAGAGAGAGAGAAAAAGAGAATTACACAAACTTTGATTAGTCAAAAGAATGTGTTGAAGCGTGGGTGTTATATATGTGGATGTCTCTCTGTGTCTGTGTGTGTTTTGAGTGTGAACTTTCAACTTGCATGTGAATTTTGACATGTTTATGTTAATTTCTAATAACAGCATGTTAATTAGCAGAGAGTAATGTTAAAAAGAGCGCCACATCAGTTGGAAGTACATTTTTAGCCATATCTTTTGTGGATTTGTGTTGATTGTAATGGAATAAAAAGGAATCTCCTCCCCGCATACCTGAGATAAACTCCTTGGGCATTTGCTTTTTACCCGATGTTGTCACACGGTACAGTGTGAAATCCTCGATTCGCAATATGACACAGGAACTCATCAACTTAGAGAGCTTCTCCAGGGTGCTACGCTGATTGGCTTGGCTACTGGCCGAGGCATTGCCCGAGCCACCAGCTGAGCCAGTTCCCGAACCGAAGCCGCCAACAGCGCCAGCTGCTGCGGTGGGTGTGCTGCTGCCATTGGAACCCAGTCCCCCGTTGCCATATTGCGAGCCCAGAAGTGATGCATTCAACATAATGGGTGAGGCAGGGGCGCTACGTTCCAGCGGTGCATGTGCGGCCGGCCGATTGGGTTGACTGAGATTGAGTACAGCCTCACGAAAAGCATTCAACGATTCCTTAAGCCACAATGCTGGCGCCACAGATGCTTCCTTATACTTCGCCCAATGTGAACGATCTGATTTGGCCAAATGATAGGGATAGTAATCCACCTGGAATGCGGTTATTGACACTTGCAGAGCACCGCCTTTATCCAGCTCCGGATAACTGGAACGTCCATCGCCCTCATCGTCACACAAATGCAAATCAATGCGTTGACTAAAGAAATGATACGAAGTCTCGCGCACATCGAAGATTTGGAACATACGCGGCTCCGACGTTTTGTTATTCGACTCCGAGAGGCGACTCTCCTGTTGTTTCACCTGTGCCTGGTACTCGGGTATTGTCTGTAAGTGGATTATGGTGGCATGAATGAAGAAGAGGAGTGAAAAGTGACGACTTACCTGTAACTTCTTTGCCGCCTTAGTCTTTTGTGTGGCATGCGTGGCCGCCTTGATGAGACCCGACAGCGAGTCAACAAAATGTAGTGCCGCCTTCAGTTGCGAGTCGGTCAATACCCACAGCAGATCATCGAGTATGAGAACGAGTCGTGAGGCCATCAAAGTGCAATCCGACAAACGTTTGCGGATGGTAATACGACAACGGGCATGATTGGTAAGCAATCGCAATGGGGTTAGCGATTTATCCTGAGTGGAGCTGGCTTCGATGCGCACCGTTTGCCAGGAGAGCTCCTTGAAGATCAACAATATACCTGAGGCGTTATCCTTTAAGCGTGTCAAACGCAATTCTCCGTTGGCCCATTTCGGTGTCTTGGACTCGACACGAATCCGAGACATTTGCACTGATGCGGTAAAGGCGGGACTAACAAAATTCACATTCACCGTGTTCACCACAATGGTGATGCCATCGATAACCTTGTCAACGAAGCTGTATTTACCCTGAGGCCCCTGTGGCAAAGCTGCGGTGGTGGACGCCCCTCCTCCGCCCGCATCACGCGTTGTGGGATTGCATGTCTCGATGGTAATGTGCACCTGGTCGAGTGTCTGTGCATGGAATAATCAAATATATAGATGTATATTATTGATTGATTTGGTTCCACTCTACTTATTCTTGAGCTTACCAGCAATATGGGCACAGTCTTGAGCCTTGTCCAGTAAATGCGAAAGGATACTTGATTGCACCATGCCGATGTAAGGCGCAACCAACTGGGTAGCTCCAACAGTTCGGTGAGCACACGCTCATCTAACTCCAAATCCTGTAAGTCACCCTCGCCACGAAATGTGCTCAGATTGATTTTGTCCGACGAGAGGTTCTTCGTGTATCTGTTGAGTAATCAGAATAGAGATATAACATACATATATAATATACATACATATAAGATAAATGACTGTCAGGACTTGCGACCCGCTGTTTATTTCAGCTTGACTGCCCACAGAGTGTGTCGCTGATGATGCCACTGTGGATGTCAATGCTCATTTGGGACAACAAGTGGCGCCAGTGGCAGCGCCAATGGGCGACCTGTCAGTTGCCATCAATTGACCCATTTCTAGTTAATGTTCTGCATGCATAATTGAAGTCTGCATATTGATTGGATGCCTTGAATACCATGGTAGCATATGACGCGCTTACTTCAAGTTTAAGGTTAAGAAGGTTGAAAGTAGATCCCATTTAATTCAGATAAGGAATTCTTTAAAGAATAAAGTAAGTAGCTTAACAAACCACAAGCATATGAAGCAATTGCTTATAATCCCTGTCAAGTGCGTATTATTTGTTTATTCATTCATTCAGTTATAGATTCTTTAATTAAATCATTCATTCACTTATTTACCAATTAATTAATACATTCATCTATTCATCCATTCATCAATTTGATTATTTTTTAATTCGATTTTTTTGACTTGAACCTTTAAATGGACCCTTATTAAACAAAGTCCAACTAAATGCTATTAAAGTAGATATTGATAAAGATTTCAAAGTGCCATCTAAAATATAAAAATTGCATTTCCTTCGTTGCGATGAAAACTTTATTTAATTGAAACTTTTGGGACGCAAACGAAAAACTTTTTACTTTAAGCAACTTCCCCTTTTACTTTTCTTTAGTTATTTTGGTCGAGAGGGAGGGCCCTATAGAGAGACAGACAACGGATAAAAGGCAACAAGTTTGCTTTGCATTTACACTCTTAGTCTTGTTAGAAAGTTAGTTTGTTTGCAGCTTAATTGTGTGGAAAAACCTGGCAAGGGGGACGGGGGGGGGTCACAACAGAACAGAACAGACGAAAGACTTAAACACGGGCCCACTACGCAATGCAAACACAAAGTTCTGTGTACATATAGGCAAGTATATAAATACATACATATACATATGTCCACATACATATCTCCAGCTATTTACGTACTAAAGAGGGAACCGGCGAAAGCGAATCGATAATCGTCAAGTTCATATAGGGAACTCTTAGCAAGTCGAGGGATAGCATATCTCATACATGTTTTATGTGTGCTTTATTTTGGCTTCGTATTGCTCTCATATCCCACAAATTTCCCTGAATTACCAAATTTAATACATTTTTTGTGTTTATTTCTTTTTTAGCTGACACTAAATTAAAGGTCAAGCTTAGGCCCTAAATCCGTGTATATAAGAATTCGCGCCTGTGCAGTATATGTCTCCTTTATTTATGCAGCTGGCAGGCCACACACAAACACACATACAGGCGCGACCAAGTTGATGATGTATCGAAAAATAAGTAAAACATATTGTGAGGAAAATCATCTTGGAAAATTGAATTTTGTACGAAGAGAGCGCTAAAGGCAACGTCCCCTTTAAAATATCAAATTGAAATTGAAATTTAAATTGTTTTTATTTCGATAAAGCATCGTAAACAGGCAAAAGTACTGTGTTTGTGTGTGTGTGGGTCGGTGAGCCCACTTGTTACTCTACAAGCGGAGTAGGGGTGGCAGATAAACGATAAAGGCAAAAACAACAAACGGTGGGAATTGTTTGCAGGTGATAAGAAGCTGCAAAAATACCTCCACATATCGATTACAGATGAGCAACACAAGTGTTAAATTGTAAAAAATGTTATTAGCTAATATATTGCCTTTAATTAAAGTACTTAGTATTAATTTGGTATGCTCGTGATTAATTGTCTCGTGTCACGAGGGGGCACGCGCTCAACTCCAATGCAGACGCACTGCGACAACGACTATGAGACACCAACAACAACATCAACAACGGGGCACAGGCAATTGCGACTAAAACAGAGCAACCTCAGAGCTTGGAAAAATCAATTAAATTTCCCAGCAGCAGCTGAAACTGGCGCCAGATCAGGGGCCTTAATTAGCATATCAGCTTTTTGAATTGAATTTAATAATAATTCATTTAGGATCACACTTACCTGGACAAATGTTTGAGCAATTGGTTTTTTATCAACGAGACCATTTTGCGACGTCAGCAGCGTTGGTGCAGGCACAGGCGGGCGGAAGTACGAGATACGATGGGGAGATACCGTGGGGATGCACTACTAACAAACAATGCGAATGATGACGCCTTCAATAATTTACTGTACGATCAGCATTATTTTTTTTTTTTTTTTTGTTGAAATCAGATGAGGCACAAAGAAGCAGTTGAGATTGTTTCACATTTGCTTTGTTATTGGTAATTTTGTTGTTGTTGCTGGTGTATTCTTATTGGAAAACTTGCTAGAACACTGGTTGTGTGGATGCCCCGTTTGGGCGTTCGTTATACAAGCACTTTTGTTGGCATTGTGCGCATTAGTCATAATTAATGCAATTTCTTTACATTTAGCATTGTCTTATCAATATGTGCTTAGGTCACTTGATACTAGTGGTAACTTATAGTAGTGTGGGTTAATTTTTTGCAGCACACACTCAACATCTGAGCCCGACAAGTAAATAAAACTAAAACAAGCTGGTTTGTGCAAACCAGAGTATAGATTACATTCGATTACATTCCACAACAGATTTTAACATTATGCTGCACTGTTATCAGCAGCAAGCACTACTGTATTTCAATAAACTGATTTTTCTTTTTATGTCTCTTTGTAAAATTATTTGAATAAAACACATATCCTTTTGATAAGGAAAATTTGCGACCAGTAGCTTATTTGAAAGGAAAACAGGGAATGAAAATGAATTAACAGCTGGCTGCGGTTAAAGGGGCGCTAGCAAATATATAACAGTGCCTTATGAGTTAAGCAAATTCTAACAGAGCACAGCTGTTATCTTAAAAGACTTATTTTATCTTTAAAAAAAAGTGATAGTCCCAATCACTTTCGATGACGATGACTCAATTTCATTAATTTTATCTATGCTTATCGCATGATTATCGCGAAACTGTAGGAGTGCCTGAAATCAGCAAATTAAACACTCGCAATAATCAAGAGATTTTATTATAAACTTTTGTATAAAAATGACTTATGAAAAGTATATAAAAAGACATGTACTCGGTATTATTGAAATAAAAGGAATTAAACATTTTATATAATATATATTAATAAAAGTTAACGTTTACTTGACTAGATAATAATTAGTTTAAATACTTATTTCCGTGATTACAAATTGAAAATTTAACCACTATGCGTTGACTATTCTGCAGTAAAATTTTAATTTATCGATAACACAGGGTGCTCTTTTATTTTCAGCGTTCATTTCCAGTGCTAAACAAGTAAACAGTTTACGTTGCTACACAGCACTAAGTTTGCAGATCTCTGTATTTCATAAATTACAAAAGTATAAGCTCTTTTTCTTTGCTGTCGGCGACAAGTATAAAACCAGAAGCAATCAATTTTAAAATCGAAATCTTATCCATTTGACTGGCTGCAGCGTTATGTCGGGTGGCGATGCGGCTGCAATGGACGAACTAGTGGAACGCGTGGTGGAAGTCACAGCCTGCACTGCAGAGGAGGCCAAACATTACCTGGGCGCCTGTGCCAACGATGTGGCCGCGGCCGTTGCATTATTTTTCGAACAAGGTGGCAGCGGTGGAGCTGCTCCCAATGGTGCCTCGACTTCCAGTGCAGCAGGCTCAGCCGGAGGAGGACCAGCTGCACTGCATGATGAGGAGGAGGTGCGCGCCCCCATTGCACCCGTTCGTGAACAGCTGCTCATGCCCGAGGATGACAACTTCGTTGCGTCGGGTAGCAGTAACAGCCGTATTTCACGCGTGCCGCAGCGCGTGAAGGTATGTCCCCTGAGGGATTTTGCGCGCGAAGGCGCCTTAATGGAGGAACAGCTCCAAGCGACCGGACTCTACTCCGATCCGGGGACTCATCGCAGACGCCGCGAACGCTCCGCCCAAATGGTTGTCGCTGGTCAAGCCATGGCGCTTCATAGTCGTGCCACTGGCAGCACAACATCCCGCCTTGGTGATCTCTTTCGCCCGCCCACAGATCTACTGTACTCGGGCTCACTGGCTGCGGCCCGTGAATTCGCCAGCAAACGTGAGCGATGGCTTTTGGTTAATGTCCAGAGTGACAACTTTCAGTCGCAGACCATGAATCGAGATATCTGGAGCATCAAGGAGCTTAAACAACTGGTACGACGTCAGTTTGTCCTCTGGCAGGTGGACGACGACAGCTCGGAGGGACGACGTTTTGTCGCCTTCTATCACTGCGCCAAGCTGCCCTACTTGTGTGTCATTGATCCACGCACTGGTGAGGAAGTCTGGCGCAGTCCTGAGCCCAATCAGCAGAACGTGTTGCCCGACTTGAGGCAGTTTCTACGCGATCATCGTGACTTTTCGCTGGAGGAGGCGAGCACCTCGAAACGTGCAGCCATTGAAATTGAGGATGACGATGATCCAGAAGACACCGCATCCTGCTCATCATCGACAGCTGGTACGCCTAAGAAGCGTGCCAAACTGCTGGAGCTCAGCGAGGAGGAGCAACTGGCATTGGCCATCAAAAATTCCATGAATGAAAACGGAGGTGGCAACGGCGCAGGAACATCAAAGGCCAGCAACAATTCCACTGCTAATGCCAGTGATTGTGAGAGCTTAGAAGAGTTCGACGAGGAGGAGCTGAAAGGGGCCGCCGCTATTTCATATGAAGCTCAACTGGGCACACAACTGGACGAGTTGACCGCACTGAAGCTGCGTCTGCTTAACGCCGCTGGCAGCGATGAGGTCGTCCAGCTGCGTTGGCCCTCAGATACCAAGCTGAAGATATTACGGCTCTATATACGGCAAACGCACAAGCACATACCACAGGAGGGCTACAAGTTGATCTGTGCATTTCCACGCAAGTCGCTGGAAATGGAGCACAATGATGCATCGCTCAAAGAACTTGGATTGCATCCCTCCGCAAATGTGCACCTAACGCTGGACGAGTAGATCGTGTTCGCATTCGGCGTTATGCTCTAAAATATATACATATATTTATTTCAAGTAATTTGTCATCGTCTCCCCCTTCTCCAACTACTCCACATGAATTAAATACATATGCTAAATTAATATTAAGTGAATAACTATTGAATAAACAGGTTAAAAAACATACTGCGTATTTTAAATGAAAAGGTGCTAAAAATTCATAGTTTCGCGCCAAAGGAATTATAGCAATACTTAGTATAATGACCATGTGGCAACGCTACAGCATAACATATGTTTGTTGCTGTTGCCTGTAGAAAACTCAACAAACAATTTCATTTATTGAATTTCACATCACTTACTAAAATTGCTGAATGTGAAGTTTCAAAAGTATTATATATTAAGTCGTTAATGGACTTGGTATTTAAAATTAATTTTATGTACGGCAGCATCAAGTCGATGGCCACTACGCTTAAATATGAATACATGGCAACGCCAAAACATATGTTTTCAACTATTGTTAATGGCAAGGCCAAACACCTTACATTAGGCTTTCCGTAGTAAGATTATAAAGTCTAATTGTAATAAAGTAAACCCATCCAAAAATATATAAAGTCCTGTTGCATAAATGAATATACACCATTAATTTAAAAAACTTTACGACTGAAAAACTTTATTTGATACTACTGTCCGTACTGTACTGTCTATAGCGCACACAAAGTTCGACCAGACGGAATCTAATATTTTTGAGTTCCACAAATGCCATTTAATCCCATTCCAAAAATTGGCCACGTAAAGAACAGAAAGCACCGCAACACCAGCACAAAACAAATGTAAGTAAATAATGCAAATAAATTTGTGTAAATAAAAGGAACAATTCATAATTTATTTATGTTTTGTGATAATAGATAATAAATAATGGCCCAACGGCAGGCGGCGCAATGTGTGGCGTGAGCAGCAAGTTGTATTAGAAAATAACAATCTATCAAGATAGTAGAAGAGACACAGAACACGCACAACATGGACGAAAAACTGAAGTATTCTCTGCTGCGCGGCGAATTGGTCGACACGCAAAGCATTTGGACCAGGTGAGAGAGTGATATTATTATATACAATATATCGTTACATTATCAATTTCCCAACTTATTGCAGACATGAGAAGCGCGTTTGGTTCATCACCCTGCTGACGGGCACCTGCATGCTGTACTCCACACGGACAACGATGCCGCTGCTGGTGCCCGCAGTGGCATCGGCACAAAAGTGGAGCAAAACCGACTCGGGCACCGTCTTGAGCTCCTTCTTCTGGGGCTATACGTTGACACAAGTGATGGGCGGCTATTTTAGTGATCGCTTTGGAGGTCAACGTGTCATTCTACTTGCCGCCTTTGGCTGGTCCCTCATCACCTTCCTGATGCCCACAATAATCTGGTCAGCGGCAAGTTTCAAAAGCTATGCCATACCCATTATAGTCACCATACGTATACTGAACGGAGCGTTTCAGGGTGTTCATTTTCCCAGCATGATTAGCCTGACTAGTCAGGTAAGCCCAATGCCAAAGCACCTAATCTTGTGCTAATCTCTTCGTTTTCTCTTGTAGAATCTCTGCCAGAACGAGCGCAGCAGCTTCTTTGGACTGCTCACATCGGGCTCCGCCATGGGTACACTGCTGACGGGCATTATGGGTTCATTTGTGCTCGATTACTTTGGCTGGTCATATGTATTCCGTGTGATTGGCCTCATGGGCTTTGCCTGGGCGCTGGTCTTGCGATATTATGCCATGGCCGGGGAGAGGAATCGCATTATAAATATCTCAACGCCGGCTCGGCTGTGTGCCAACAAGACGCCCGCGGAGACAACTGTGCCCTGGTTGCGTTACTTTAGTCGCCTCTCCTTCTGGGCCTGCGTGCTGACGCATGCCTGCGAGATGAACTGTTTCTTTGTGCTGCTCTCGTGGCTACCCACATATTTCCACGACGGCTTCCCGCATGCAAAAGGCTGGGTGGTCAACATGATACCATGGCTGGCATTGCCGCCATGCACATTCTTCGCCAAATACCTGACAACGCGGCTGATCGAGCGGGAATGGCCTGTGACGACGGTGCGGAAGCTTATCCAGAGCTGTTGCTTTGCCGCCCAGAACGTGGCCCTGTTCGCGATGAGCCGCACCACAGATTTCCATACGGCACTGATTTGTATGACTATCATCATTGGCGGCACGGGCTTCCATAACAATGCGGTCACGGTGAATCCTCAAGATCTGGCGCCACTACACTCAGGGAGTGTATTCGGTTTGATGAACACTGTGGGCGCCATACCCGGCTTTCTCGGAGTCTATTTAGCGGGTCACATTCTGGAGCTCACCCAGAGTTGGCCCATGGTGTTTAGTGCCGCAGCTGGCATTAATCTGATCGGTTGGTTTATATTCCTTGCCTTTGGCTCCGCCGAGGCAATTGTGTAATTTATTAACATTCTCCAGACGATTTCCATTTTCACAAAGGGGGTAAATTACTTATTTATTAAAATGATCGTGTACATAGAGTTTAAGAGGTCATAGTTTTAAATATATAAATTGAAAAGAAACCTACTCCCAGCGTGATAAGCCAAGATTCGAAATCCATAAATAACATGACGTATGCCACAAACTAAATGATAAGTCTTTATAATGCATACATTCAGAGTTTTCAGTTTGCTGTCAGACCAGCTCGAAGGCCGGATATCTATTGTTACAATTTATATGCCCTAATTCATATATGTTATCTCTGTGTGTCGCGAATATACATTTATGTACATACGTATGTAGATACCCTGATATTCCATGCATATTTCGAATGACAAATAAATATTTCAATTTGATTTTGTATGTAAATACCATAAAAAAGAATTTTTAGTCAAGCGAATGTACATTTGAGTATGAATTAGATTTGCTGGTATTCCATGTCTACATTTAATTTAAAATAAATATATGTCTACATTGAATTTCAAATAAATATATGTCTATATATATGAATTTGATTTTGTATTATATGTAAATAAAAACATAAATCGAAAATAAAGATACATTTTAAACGGTCTGTTATTTTGGTATATTAAATGTCAAGTCTAGGTGCATACCAGCCTTGGCTGAGCAAGCAACAGTTGGTATTCGCTGATCTGGCAACGCTGCGACATCTCGCACAACTGATGTCCCTCGCATTCTGCTTTTTAAAATTTGTAAACTCAGCAAAATGTCGGAACAGCGTAAGGATGTGTGGAAACTGCTGTACAATATGGTGAATCGCAACCAGGCCAATCTGGCAGCTGTCTACAGTGTCGTGGACAATATACTCTGTCAGGATCCGAGTCTAATTTGCTGTTCTTCTTTGCTGGAAACTAGAAATGAATTCCAGGATGTTTTCCTGCTGTGGCTGCTTAATAAACTTGCAGCGTGTCTCAGTAGATGCCAGGATGAGGGGTAAGTGCTGATATGTTCCTCTTAACTCTCTACACATGCTGACAAACAGTTCTTTTCACGCAGAGAGTGCCTCAAGAATGTGAAATTGCAGCAGAAGTTGCTCACATCCTGCTGTGGCAATCATATAATGCTCTTCGGTCGTCTCCTCGGTGCCTATGTGGATGCACTGCAGCAGCTCAACAAACAAATGAGCGCCTTCGATTACAACAATCCCAGCAAGACAAATGAGTTGCGCTGCCTTAGTTTGCCCCTCTTTCACTGCGATGTCAGCATGTTGAAGGAGTTCGATGAGAATTGCTCTTTCGAAACGATTCAACTGCAACTGGAGCATACTGATGTGTTTGCCAAGTATTTGCTGTTGGTGCTGCAGCAGGCGCACAACGTTTGTCATGCCACACATAATGAACTCTTCGCTGCCAGCATGGAACAAGCGCTCCTCTCGCTCAAAGAGTTCAACATCGACACAAAGCTGACCAGCTTGGGATACTGCAATGCTGTGCTGCAGTCACAGACTGCCTACAGTTGGAAAAACAACCCGGATGTGCCACACTTTGCTGCACTCACGCTGCGTGCAGCGGTCATCATGTGGTCCATGATCAGTCGCTGGCTGCAAGCCAAGCTCATGTTGCAGCCACAACTGGAACTGCTGGCCACACACACACAACGCCTGCTCCTGACATTACAAGATCAACCGCTGCACGAACCCGAATGTTTCCTGATAATCTGTCAATTGTTGCACGAGCTGCTGCAACTGCCAGCCAACTCCGATTGGCATAGAGAACTGCTGCAAACATTGATCGTCTACCTGCAACATCAATTCGACAGACATGATCTACCTTCGCATACAAAGCAGCTGCTGCTGCAACGCTGGCGCAGCCATCCTGCTCAACTACTGCCTCTGCTTGCCACTGTGGCAGTGACGCAGCCAAATGAATGTGGCAACATCCTTGAGCGATTGACGCCACGCCTCGTGCAACTGCTCCGCAAACCGTTGCCCAATGAACTACCCGAGCTGTTGGCATTGCTACGCGCCCTGAAGCAAATGGAACAGCAGCTGCTCCAGAAGAAGCAACAACAAATGTGCTCAGACAGCGATGAAGCATTAAATGCATCGCTACTCTCGCAACTGCCCCATCACATTGAGCTGCCGCTGCCTGCCGTCGATGCAAACAGTAACTGGAATCTGCTGTGTCTGCAGCTATTGGAGCACTCACAATGTACATCCTGTCCAGAGTTTGCGGAAATCTGCACGCTGCTGCTGCAGGTGAGTTGCCTACGCCTGCAGCTGAAACCGCATACACAGCAACAACTGCTAGGCGTGCTGCAGCATCTACAGGATCCCTTGCAGCGGCTACAGTGCTTGGTCAAACTGCGTCTGGAGACGCCCTCCAGTGCGCACACACAACTCCAGAGCTTCTTTGCGCAGCATCATCTCATGCTACTCAATTCAAGCAACTCCCAGTTGAGTCAACTCTTCTGCGCGCAACTTCCTCAGCTCTACGCCGCAGGATATGTAAAGGCAACGCAGCTGCAGCTGGCACTGCCCAAACTAAAGACCACCGAGGATGGTCACACGCTGGCCGCTGTTCTGCGACTCCTGCTCTGCACACAATCACAGTCTGGCTGCGCACATGCTTTCCGGATTGAGGATCAAATCGTGTTGCACTGCTGCAAGTGTGCACCGCTGCCTGCCACGTTGCCTGGTTTCTATTTGGGTGCTTGCAAGGTTGCAGCACCGAGCAAGTCTCTGATCTCCCATCCTGCCCTGGCCGAGGCTGTGCTGTTCAAGCCCAGCTGCGACTTTGTTGCACATCACTTAGATCTAATACAATTGGAAGCATCACATTGTCTACGCCTGCTCATGCAGTCTCCCAATCTGCAGAAGCTGAACGAATGCAGCTTCGACAAGTTTCTCGCCCACATGGCAGCACAACCCTTCAACTTTATGCTCGACTTTGCCAGTCATGTGCACGACTGCATTGTGGGCACATTGGAGAAGCCACTGGAACAACAATCTGTATGTGAACAGCGCCAACTGCTGCGCGTGGTGCTCTGCTCTGCCCATCCCGATATCGAGGAGATTTGGCTATTCCACTGGTTCAAAATGACATTCTATTTTCTGCTGCACACACATTCGCTTGTGGCCCAGGAGGCGATACTTACGGCCTGTCAAATGTGTGCCAAACACGGCGTGCAGCCCATTACACTATGGAACTGGTACAAACGGGATGCACTTGCTCTGGTTGTCAAGATTGCATTGCAAGCTTATATCAAGGAGGGAGTTCGCTTCACCCGTTCCCTCAGAGCGGTACGTTTGAGTTGCTCTTCTTTGACTATGATTATATTATTCCTTTCTTCTTGCAGCTCTCGCGGATGTTGGGCTTCTACTGCGTGCAGGAGTTTGTCTGTAAATATCATCGCCTGCTGACCACACTTGTGCTGCCCTATGCCATACAGGAGCCACGCTGTAAAGGTGTGTTTGTGCTCATAGCCAAGCAGCTGAAGAAGCCTGTGGCCTCCCTCTTCTCCATCTCCTTTCTTCGTCTCTATACGCACATCAATCTCACAGAAAAACCAGAGTTGGCGAATCGTTGCATTGAACTGGTAGTAAAATGCACGCAGTCCACGCTGCAGCAGCTCATGAATGCGGATGTAAAGGTGAGAGAAGGAATTGCTTCCACTTTGATGAACATTCTCTAACTTTCTGCTCCCACTTCTCCAGCAAACTGTTGCCGAGCTGCTCATCTACTTCAATCGCAATCCGATATTTGTGATGCGTTCGTTTCAGAACTTGCAACAGCTTAGCGGTGCCGACACCGATCTCGAGCTCTCTAGCCAAGTGGCCAATGCACAATTCTCCACATTTATAGCAGAGCGTATACTCGGTGTCATTACCTATTTCGAGAGTTGCCTATCGGAGCCTTCGTTCGAGAAGCAACTCAAGGAGGAGACACTCTACAGCCTGGGGCAGATACTTCGTTTTGTTGGACCCACACATGTCACACAGTTTCGTTTCAAGATTATCGCCATGTTGAGCTTTGTGCACACGCTGCAGGAGCCGAATCTACAGCGCATTTGCTTGAAGATTTGGCACATCTTCTTGCATGTGGTAAATATACAGGAACTTGGACCATCTCTGGGTCGCATTGTGGCCACGCTGCAGCCAATGCTGGAGCACAGCGTGGAGCAGGTCAACGCACTCTACGAGTTTGTCATACTACGCAATGCCGCCATGCTGGGAAACTATATACAGGGTAAGAGAGCAGGCAAATATCAGTTAAGAGGAGGAATTTATTTAAAGTGACATTGTTCATATATTTCCCCCTTATCTGAAAGAGATAAGCTACTAGTCTTTGGTAAAGTTACTCATCCACTAATAACATAACTCATCTTACAGATCTGTACTTCCTGGAGCGCCTGGAGAATGTCTCCGTGCCTATACGCCAGTGCATCCAGCGACACACTGCACACCTTTGTCTGGGTGCGAGCGGCGCTGGTGTGGAGCAGGCTCCGCTGTTAGATCAGCTGCGTTTTCTGCACAAGCAGATCACCAATGAGTGCCTGCAGGTGCGTGTCTATGGACTGGAGCATCTGGCCGAGCTCTTCAATCGTCGGCGCGTGCAAATGAATCAAATGCTGCTGCACGAACTGCCCATGGAGCCGCTAATGGAGCAGGTGGTGAATGTGCTCATGTCTGGCTGCCAGCACGACGATCGTTCACTGCAGCTGGCATCTGCCAAGTGCCTGGGGGAGTTGGGTGCCATCGATGCCAGCTATTTGCCCTCCAACTACAACTTTGCCAATACGCAACAGTTGCCACTGAGCGTGCTCACCGATGACTTCACTGTGCTGGCACTGACGGCGCTCTGTCGTGGCTATCAGTCGCAACAGAAGACCAAACATGTCGATAGCTTCTCGCTGGCCATACAGGAGACATTGGCTGTGGCTGGCATTGCACCCAAGGAGCAAAAGAAGCTGCAACTGTGGCAATCATTGCCGTTGCGCATGCGTGAGATAATGGAACCATTTCTCAACTCGTGCTACACGTGCTCACAGCGGGCCAGCACGCTGAAGCAACAGCCCCTCTATGGCAGTCACTATACACAGAACTCCTATGAGCTGTGGGCATTCCTGTGGGCCGCACGCCTGGTGGATTATGTGCAGTCAACAGAGACGCGTCATCTGCTCAGTTCGTACAAGCCGTGCATACGGCGGGATACGGAAATGTTGAGCACATTCTATCCTTATATTTTGTTGCATGCGCTGCTGGAGTGCACAGCGGAGCAGCGCGAACACATCGAGCAGGAATTTCAGGCCGTGTTGCAGGCCAACGATGAACTGACTAAGCAGACGACGAAGGAGGTCAAGGAATTTGGCGAACCTATGCAGATTACAGCGTACAAAGTGTTCGAGTCAAAGAAATATGGTGCCGCCACCAAGTCGGCGCAGGATGAGCCAGAAACGGTGGCTACAGCTGAGGATCAGTCTCGGCTGGCGGGTAAATTGTGTGCAGAGCTGTTGGACTTTCTGCAGCGTTGGCTACGCGAATGGCAACGTTTGCACGGCCTGAGCACTGCAGGCAAACCTCCACAGGATGTGGACAACAACTATGGAGCCATCTATCAGTTTCTGCAGCGAATGGACAAGTTGCGTGTGGCACGTGCCAGTTACAATTGCGGCGAGAATGCACGTGCTCTGCGCTATTTGGAGGCATACATTGAAGAGGGCGATAAGCCCGCCAGAATGCTCGAGCAGTTCACCTTCCTGGTGGAGCTCTACGGGCGCCTCATGGACTCGGATTCGGTGGAGGGCGCTGTGCAGACGCGCAGCTATGACATGAGTGTGACACAGGAGATTCTTGTGAATCGTTTGGTGGAACGGCAACAGGACATGATCACCTGCTATGAGCAACTGCTGTCGAGCACGGAGCAACTGCAGCCCGAGCACATACGTGCCATGATCGATGCGTACTTGCGCATGGATACACCAAAGACAGCGTTGCTTATTGCCGATGGACTCTCGCAGCGGCTGAAGGATGCGCAAACGGATCAGTATTTTGGGGAGTGCAAGGCAGAGCTGCTCTGGCGCCTTGGCAGCTACGATGAGCTGGAGCAGCTGCAGCGCGAGCAGGAGCAGCAGCGTCGTTGCAAACCCAATTGGCATGCCCAGTGTGCCCAGGCCTGTCTGGCGCTGCGTCAACCTGCCAGCAGCAAACCTCAATTTGCCACGCTGCTAGACTCGATGCGCGCCTCAGTGCTGGAGCAGCTGCGCAGTTGTTCGGCCATGCAGCAACATTCCTACGCGCATGCCTACGATGATGTGCTCAAGCTGCACATGCTGCAGGAGCTGCAGTGCAGCCAGCAGCTGATGGAGCAGCTCAGTGAGCAAGCAGAAGGCGAAGGGGATCAAGAGAAGGAGTCGCAACTGATGCGCAACTACTTTGCTGATTGGCAATCGCGTCTGCAGATTCTGCAGCCTCAGCTGCGTGTGCTGGAGCCCATCTATAGCTTCCGTCGGAATATACTTGCCGAGCTTAAGCGTCGCCTGGCCACGCGTGCGCCACTGCAGGAGCAACTGCAGACGCAATTGGCGCAGCTTTGGCTGCACAGCGCGCGAATCAATCGCAATGCGGGGCAACTGCAGCGAGCGCATCTCTACCTGATGAAGGCAGCCGAGTACAAACCGCTCGGCCTGTTTGTGGAGCGTGCCAAGCTGTTGTGGCAGAAGGGCGATCAAGTGCTGGCCATGAACTATCTGGAGGAGCAGCTCAGCGCCATTAAGCAGCAGTGCGATTGCAATATGAAGCAACTCAGCGCAGAGCAACGTCAACTTTACTTCGAGGGAAAGTATCTGCAGGCCACCTACAACGCGGACTCGATGAATCTCTGTGCCGAAGCCATTCTCAAGTATTTCCATGAGGCCATCGCAGTGCAGCGCCAATCGGAACGTTGCCACGTGCAGTTGGCGCAGTTTATGGAGAAAATGCGTGAGGCACGCGCTGCCTCAGTGCAGACGCGCGAGGATGAGGAACTGTTGCTGCAGATCATGGTTAACTATGCCAAATCCCTGCGCTATGGTAACGATCATGTCTATCAATCGATGCCGCGTCTCATCAGTCTCTGGCTGGACACGGCGGCCACGCCCAACACAAGCAGCGCAACGCACGCGGAGCTGGTGCGCAAAATGAACGATCTGCTGAGCAACTGCAGCACGGCACTGCCCTCGGCCATGTTCTACACTGCCTACTCGCAGATGCTCAGCCGCCTGTGCCATCCATCGAACGAGGTCTTTGCTGTGCTGCGCACTGTGATTATCAAACTGATCACGGATTATCCACAGCAATCGCTGTGGATGCTGTTGCCGCACTTCAAGTCCGCTGCAGTGAATCGCATCAAGCGTTGCAAACTCATCTTGACCGACGATCGTCTGCAGACTCCAACATTTCAACGTCTTCTCAGCGATTTCAATACGTTGACTGAGCGACTGATTGGCGTGACCAACAAGGAGGTCACCCTGGATCGCAGCTACAAACTGAGCGATCTGGATAAGCGGCTCACGTTGCTCTGCAGTCAGACGAACTTCTCCAACATTCTGCTGCCCTTCGAGAAGTATATGCAGCCCACATTTAGTATTAGTTCTGGGCAGGAACACAATCCATCGCCAGGTGTGACGGGCACAAGTAAATTGCCCGCTGGCAATTGCTTTCCGTATCAACAGATCTATATCAGTGGCTTCCAGGAGAAGGTGCTGGTGCTGCGCTCGGCAGCGAGACCTAAGAAGTTAACCATACGCTGCAGCGATGGACAGGACTATGATGTGATGGTCAAGCCCAAGGATGATTTGCGCAAGGATGCACGTCTCATGGAGTTCAATGGGCTGATGAAGCGTTATCTGCATCAGGATGCGGGCGCAAGGCAACGTCGTCTGCATATACGCACCTATGCGGTGCTGCCGTTCAACGAGGAATGTGGTCTGCTTGAATGGTTGCCCAATCTCAACTCGTATCGCAGCATCTGCATGGCGATCTACATGCAGCGTGGCCAGGTTATGGGTGGGCGACAGCTGCAACAGTTGGCTGTGCCACAGATGGATCCGCTGGAGCGTAAACGTGATGTGTTCCTCAAGCAACTGATGCCGGCTCATCCGCCGGTCTTTCAGGAGTGGTTGCTGCAGCGCTTTACCATGCCACACAGCTGGTATGAGGCACGCAACTCGTATATACGCACTGTGGCCGTCATGTCGATGGTGGGCTATATACTCGGCCTGGGTGATCGTCATGGGGAGAACATCTTGTTCGATGAGCGGAATGGAGATGCGGTGCATGTGGACTTCAATTGCCTGTTCAATCAGGGCGAATCTTTCGCTTACCCTGAGGTGGTGCCCTTCCGTCTCACCCACAACATGATCACGGCAATGGGACCGTTGGGTGTGGAGGGTAGTTTCCGCAAGTGCTGTGAGATCACGCTGCGACTGCTCAGGCAGGAGACGAAGACCCTGATGTCCATGTTGCGTCCCTTTGTCTACGATCTTGGCGTGCAGAGTCGCTTCACTGCGTCGAGCTCATCGAGTAAGAATAAAATCGGTGCGGAAGTCACCGATCCCAAGGTCACCAACGATGTGCAGCGCATCGCCGAGCGGCTTCAGGGTCATGTGAGTAGCAACGTGATTATCGTAATATATATGTATGTAGTGTACTTTAATGTAATCCTTTCCTCTTTGCAGGTCAAGCGACAACAGGCAAGCAGCATTCCCTTGTCCACAGAGGGGCAGGTCAACTTCCTCATCAATGAAGCCACCAAAGTGGACAATCTAGCTGTCATGTACATCGGTTGGGGCGCCTTTTTATAATACCTTAAGATATCCCAACTATTTTGGATATTCCATGTTTTCGAGTTAAGTTTGTTACCTTTTTGAAGATTAAATATTTTTATAACCTAAGAAGTATGTTTTCTGTTATTATAAGAAATCTTAGTGGGTTTATAAGTAAACAGTAGAGCAGTGCATGATTTCTACCTTTCAATATTATTTTAAACTCTTTTTAAATTGTATCTTAGCTTAAACCCGTTAATAATCAATAGCTGCCTAATAATATTGCAGTTAATTCGATATTTATTGACAACAGCATACAAATCGTATTTTTATTTTTCCATTGTATGTGCAGCATACTAAAAATACCCAAAATAATAACAGTATGACAACTCTGCAGTTAATTCAAATTTCAAATATGCATAACAGCCCTGTCTTTGCCGCGGTGCTCGCCGCCGGCTCGAACAGCTGATGTCGCAAGAGACTAAATCATATGTGTGCGGCGTGCAACTAATCGCGCTCACTGATTTGTTCATAAGTGACAAGGAAATTTGTTTAAATTGGCGTTAACAATAGACAACACAGCATGTCGAAACCAATTACTTTTGTTACGGGCAACGCCAAGAAGCTGGAAGAATTGATTGCGATATTGGGGCCAAATTTTCCCCGTCAAATTGTCTCCAAGAAGGTGGATTTGCCTGAGCTACAGGGGGAAATCGAAGAGATTGCGATCAAGAAGTGCAAGGAGGCGGCTCGGCAAGTAGACGGACCTGTGCTGATTGAGGACACCAGCTTGTGCTTTAATGCTCTTGAAGGTCTGCCAGGACCGTATATTAAATGGTTTCTCGAGAAGCTGCAACCCGAGGGATTGCATCGTCTGCTCAACGGATGGGAGGATAAGTCAGCGCGGGCCATCTGCACATTTGCCTACTGTGAAGGCAATGGAGCACAGCCAAAAATCTTTCAA
Organism: Zaprionus davidi; assembly: GCA_018903715.1. Classification (NCBI taxonomy): domain Eukaryota; kingdom Metazoa; phylum Arthropoda; class Insecta; order Diptera; family Drosophilidae; genus Zaprionus; species Zaprionus davidi. Next base: position 11,374,552 of record JAEIGL010000005.1, read on the forward strand.
GGCATCACCGAAGGCAACATTGTGGAGCCACGAGGATCACGCGACTTTGGCTGGTACGTAGAGGCAGTATAACGAGGAAACTCTTTAGTTTATAAATGAATACATCGTTTATATTTGCAGGGATCCAGTGTTCCAGCCCACAGGCTACGATCAGACCTATGCAGAGATAGCCAAAGCGGAGAAGAACAAAATCTCACATCGTTACAAGGCGTTAGATCTGCTCAGAAAGTTTGTAGAGAGCGAGCAGTGTTAGGAGACTGTCTTAAACATGTACTATAAATAATACCCAACTGAAATATACTTATAAGGTATAGACAACAATCTGCAATATGTCCTTAATTAACTAATTGATTTATTTAAAGAGTGTTTTACTTGATATTATTTGTTCTATCATGTCGAGAAAACGTTGTTACTAATAGCTATGCGATGCTGTGCTTAGTCATCCTTCTTGCTCTTCGGCTTCTTAGTCTTGGCCGCGTCCTTCTTGGCCGCCTTGGCACCCGCCACTGGCTTGTTCCAATAGTAGAGCAACTGGGCGAGTATGACACCATTGGCAAATGTGGAGGCGATGAAGGTGATGATGATCATCTGGTCACCAGTCTCCTGAATAGAGGTAAAGATGCGGGCCACTGAGCCGCCGAACATCATAATCACTGTGGCCGCCGACAATTGACCCGTGGAACCAGCTTGGTAATTGGTCACAGCCTGAGATAACTTGCCCACTAGTAGAATGGGTATATTAAAGCTCTGTATGGTCAGCAATGCTTTCATCGATGTCAGTCCCGAGTTGAGCACATAGAGGAGACCGACGTAGGCCAGCAGAAAGATGAGGGAATGTGGTTTGCGTCCGCCATAGAACAAAACCAATGCGGCAATTGCCACCGTTTGTGCGGCAAGGAAAGTATTGTCGCCCCACGAACTGAATGGATAGCCGTTCATAAAATTGTATGACATATGGAATGTTATTGCCAGCAGATCGAGCATTACGCCCATCAGATTGATGCCTTCGCCAGATTTGCTGTTGTGGATCTTAAGCACTTGCGGCACTTTAACCAGCACTGAACCGGCAATAATTCCGATGCCAAGACCTTTGCTCAACAGCGCCTTGAAGCATGGCACTGCATGCGATAAAAAATGAACCCATTAGCAATAGATTTATTAGTAATTGCTGACGTTGTCGATGGAGTTGAATACGAGATAACTTACCGTCGAGAAAGTTATATTCTAACACATAATTGTCGTAACACTTCTGGCTCATCAGGAAGAGAGCACCTTTTTTAATTAAATCAGCCATTTCCGGATATTTATCAATATGTTTTTCTATCGTAATTTATTAGTTGTGCCGGTTTCTTATCAGCGCTGGTCGCTTATTGTGCGCGATTGAACAGTCAAACCGAAATTGAAAGCCAAGGCAATACACGTAATATTTGACAAACCTACCGTAGATAGGGCACCTGACTTTTTTGCCATTTTTTTCTATCGAATATTTTATTAACAGCCGCTTAACAGTAATATACCAAGTAAACATTGCTTACGCTGTTAAATTACAGTAACCGATAACGCTAAACGAAATTTGAACCGATTGCCGTAGTTGTTGTCAGTGGTGCTCAAGTTGCTTTTTTCTCGCCAAGAAGCTTTTTGTTTATAAAGAAAACATTTAAGGAAAGACTGCAGATTGCGAGGCGCAAATTTTTAGAAATTGATCCTTATATATATCGGCGTGATAACACGATCATGTATAGAAAAAATGTTAAATTTTCGGCTTTGTTTAGAAGATAATCCCCTTCAACAAGTTCCGATTTTCCATACAAATTCTCAGCTGAAATGATCACACTGATCTAGCTCTCAAATTGTAAAATGGCGATATGGTCTCTTCCTCTTCCACTCTTCCTCACCAAAAATACCATCCATTTCGAGGTCCTCCGACTTGAATTTCAAATAAAACGAAATCAACAAAAGTGGGCTATGTTGCCGTAAAAAGTATCCAACTGTATGATACTCTCTACTCTTTAATAGATATAACAAAATCAGACCCTGGTGTATGAATTAGAGCAGTGCGGGGAACGTGACAGACAGACATGGCTTAATCGACTCGACTCGGTGATCCTTAGCAAGAATGTGTATGTATACTTTATGGGGTTCCATTTGCCTGTTACATACACATGCAAAAAGTTAGTATGCCCTTTTTAACATTTTCCAAGATCAAAGGGTATAAAAATCGAATTTCGAAATGGTATCGAACAGATATTTGTATTTTATTTACTTTATAAAAAAGGGAACTTTGTTCTTAGAATTGAAATCACTCCTCGTCACCAAAAAGACCACCCCATTCGAGATCCTCTGATTTGTCGCTGGTAATTTGTTGCGTTTTAAATTCTGTAAAGAATTTTCCATCGCTCTTGGAATCCCACAGACTTTCCTCCGCCTCGGCGGCAAGGTGACGTGCATGCTTGGGCGGTGTGAAGTGGTCATAAGTACAATCGGTGTAGATCGCAGGATTAACATTGCTTGGACGCACATCATAGTGTTCTGCGAGAAATTCGAGAACCTGCGACTTGTTGCTGAGGGAATTAAATTGAACGCGTAGGGAACGTTTCATTTCGTTGCTCCACATAAAACTCAGATGGTGATGAAAGCATTGGAATAACAGATGATCGCCAGCGGCGTCAGCTATGTCCAACCATTGTGCCAAACACTCTTTGGGTGTCCTCGTAGCCAGTGGATAATCGCTGTTGAATAGCGCCGGATTGGCGAGCAATCCTCGGGCAGCCATAACGCCACCTGCTTGAGTGCGAGCATGGAGTTCGACGGCATCTTGGTAACTCTCAACATTACCATTGACAATCAACGGAATTTGCAGGGACTTGGCTACCTCTGACATAGCCTCCACATTGAGTGTATCCTTGGAATGCTTCTGTGCCGGTGTCCGTCCATGCAGCGTAAGGAATGTGACACTACAATGCTCCAACTGGCGTGCCAGCTCAATGGTTTTCTCCAGCGACGCCTCATTGTCGCTGGCCTGCAGCAGACGCATCTTTACCGAGACACTGAAGTCTGTAGGTAATGTTCGTCGCAGTGTCTGTACTACATCACGTACCTTCTCCGGTTGGCGTAGCAGACCACAGCCGTAGCCCTTGGATATGGCCCAGCCCTGGGGACAGCCACAATTCAGGTCGACGCCATCGACATAGGGATATATCAGCTGTGCCGATGTCACGAATTCCGTTGCATCCTTTGCCGCAAACTGCGCAATCAAGGGCTGATCATCAGGTCCGGTGGTAAACTCATTCTGTCTCGCCTTCTCGCTGTTGTTTATCGATTCGGATATCATCATGGGAGTGAATGCCAACTGAACGCCGTTCTGGCGCACCAATCTCCGGAACTCCAGTTTACTGTAGCGCACCATTGGAGCACTGATCCGTAGAAAATCTTTGGCATCTGCAAAGAGCGCCGCGATATCATGATGAGGCCTTTGTTGTGCCGGCGGCATGGCTAATTATAATATATATTTATAATATATTTTGTTTGATATTCATGTGTTTACAGTTTCTGTTGCACGTTTTACTTGCGCGATTTACATACAGCTGTTTGCCGTCGAGATCAGCTGTTCATTCAGCTGAGCAACGGTTTTCAAATATAACAGTTGCAAAATCTTTACTATTTAGGAAAAATATATATAATTTACTCTTTGTATAATATCGACACAAGAGAGGAAGTTAAATTTAAATTTGTTAAATTTATTTTTTAAATAAAATAAATTTTCTAAAGAGTTTAAATACTTATCGCAGTATGTTCTTATAGGGCCAACAATATAACTTATAATTTAAACTGTTAGTCATACTAAAAAACTATATATTTTTGTAATATTGCTCTAATTATTTAAATTAACTAATCTATAAATATATACAATATTCTATTTGGAAATTTAATGTATAAAATAATAAATAATGCAGCGTAGGTATTAGTAATCGATAGAGTTGCAGCAATCGATAGTTGCCCACCCCTAGCGTGTAGGTGAAAAAACGCACAATCGCAACTTTTAATTAAATAAAATTATCTCATGTACGAAAAAAAGCCAAGTGACTAATAAGGCCAAAAAACGCGGCCAAAACATCCGTCAATGACGCACAAGTGGAACGCTATGAAAGAGTAAAGGCAGCAGCGTCCCACAATAATCCAATAACACCAGCAGCAGCAACAGCAGTAGAAGCAACAACAACAATGCATTTTTCAATACCAGACACACAGGAACTTTTTGTGGATGGTGGAAGAGGAGGGGGGAATGGCAATGGACTCAGTGGTTCACCCACATACACTGTATACAATATATATATAAATGGCAACTATCATTGCTGCCTGCGGTACAAGCAGCTGCATGCGCTGCACGAACAGCTGCGTAGGCGTTGCACAGACACCGCCCTGCCACCATTCCCCCCCAAACGTCTGTTGCCACTGAGCAACAGTCAGCTGGAGACACGACGCGCTGCCCTGGAGCACTATCTACAGATCATTGGACAGGATTCACGTATAGCACGTCTAACCTACTTGCAACATTTTCTGCAGCGCGCCCAGTTGGACACAGCGCTGGCCGAGTGCACAGTGACGGATGAGAACGATCAGCAGCAACTGCAGGTGGAAGTATACACGGCAGCGGGAGCGGGAGGAGGAGATGGTGGTGGTACACAATTGCTGGTCAATTGTCATGTGCAACAGAATGCCAGTGCTGTGCTGCAGTCTGTCTGCCGCATGCTGCATCTGCCCCAAGAACTGATGCAATTCTTTTGCCTCTATCTGATGCGAAAAAGCGAGGAGGCGTCGTCGCCGGATGAGCCGCCTCCAGTGCTGCTGCTGCGCCGGCTAATGGACTTTGAGTCGCCATTCATTACACGCCTGCATGCGCAGCCCTGCCAATTGTTGTTGCGCACTTGTTACTGGAATCCGCGCTGGGATGCCAAGCTGCTGGGCAACAGTGTCGCCCTGAGCCTGCTCTACAATCAGACGCTGGCGGATGTGGCCCGGGAGTGGATCATTTGTACGCCAGAAATGCGGCGACAGTTGTACAGCTTACAGCTGCAATCGCGCCCACTGCAATATCTGGAGCAAGTGCGTCAGTTGCCCAGCTATGGCTGCCTGCAGTTCGGTGCCGCCCAGGTGGATTATCCCGAACTGGACACCAATGCTCTGGTCACGATTGGAAATCGGGAGCTTAGCTTGCGCACGGCGCGTGGTGCCAAAATCTACGAGACAAAGTTTCGGGTAACCCGCATGCGTTGCTGGCGGGTCAGCGCCATGCACAACACCTACGAGTCAAGGGATACGCCCACACAGCTGCAGTTGTCGTTCGAGTATCTGATGTCCAGACAAACGCTTCGCTGGATAACGATCAACAGCCAGCAGGCGATGCTCATGTCCGTCTCCCTGCAGGCGATGGTCGATGAGCTGCTCCATCACGATAACAATAGCGGAGCGGGCGACAGTGTTGGCAGCGATGATGAGCACGAGGCGAGCACATCCCGAGGTTGCAGCGGTGGCGCATCGGAATCGGCATCGGCCTCCTCGACGCCCACTTCGGCATCGGCATCTTCTTCGTGCACGGCAAGAGCAGCGACAGCAGCGACGTCAACATCGGCAGCGCCGCCTGTGCAGTTTCTAGCGCAACGTTCCAAGCAGCAACAAAACAAACTGACTACGGCGCGCACCTTTGCGGCGGTTTTCTTTCGCAACGATGATAATGCAGCGGCAGCATCTGTGCGCAACGAAGCGTTCGAGGGCATTGGCGATGATGATCTGTAAGTGTGTGTGTGCGTACGTTGGTGAACTTTTGTTGAGCAATCGATCAATTTGAAAAGTAAATTTTACTGTGCTAAACACTGACTACCCCTAATTAGTAAATTATCAATCGGTGTATTCCCAGCACTAATTGCGACTAATTGTTTTAAATGTGTGTATAAAAGAAATGAGAATTTTGTTGTTTATTAGTTATCGATACGTAAGATCAGAAAGTGCAGCCAAATTAGTTTTTAAAATAATGAAATGAAAACTTGAAAAAATGTAATTGTTAGCACAAATCTTACCGTTAAATCTAAACATAAATTTATTGTATGTATGTAAGTTATAGAATCTCCGTATCATATAAACGGTTATTTACCTCCCTCCCTCTCTCCTCATGGTGCTGCCAAAATGTTACGGACAAATTTGCAACTCGGATTGTAGAATTTTGATTCTGTTCAAAGACAACAAGCAAAATGAAAAGCAAAGTAGTTTTTATTATTATCAAAATACATATGAGATGATCGTTCAAAATTGATCGATTGGTGAACATTGTGTTGTGTTTAAGAATGCTCAGTAAGACATCTAGGATTATGTTATACTACTATGTACTACTATTACTACTACTACTACGTTTTTGAAGACGATGTTTATACATATGTAAATGTAGATGTATGGTAATTCTTTTGTAAATTGCATTTTTTAAATGATTACTCTCTACATTTCCTTTTTATATATATTGATTGTATATGTGTATATGTGCAGCTATTTTTTACGTTTATTATTAACAGTTGAGCAAAAATATATATGTTATGCATTTTATGAAAATAAACGTAAAACGGAATTGTAAAAATGTAGAAATTGCATTTTCAATACTTTTAAAACGTCTGCCGGTAACGTTCGCAATCAACTGCTGTTAATTAACATTAATGAAAATAAATGCCAGCCATGCTGCTAACGCCTCTGTAAGCTCGATAGTAACTATGTACACGTATGTTATCGATAACTCCATCAAATGCAACAACGAAAAGAAAAAAATAGCTCACAATACTCCCAATAATAGCATTGGGATTTGTGTGATAAACAAACAAAACAAATAAAAGCAATACTTTGATAAACGCAAAAACAAAATGGAACGCAACAATGGGTAAGTTAAATATTTAAATATATACAAATGTCATGATTGTAACGAGTGAAGTTAATGACGCATACAAATTGGGAAAAAAGTAAACACACTGTACGCCTGTCTGAGGGTGTATTTGTGGGTTTTAGTATGTACATATGTATGCATATGTGTGTCAGTATTGTAAAGAAAAAAACTAGACGACATATAGTTGGCGATTGTTGTTGTTGCCCGAAACTAATTGGACCTAATCTATAATCTTATTATTATTGATGTTGTTTTAGACGCTACCCTTATATACGCCGCCAGGGCAGTGGCAACGGACCACACAGCCATCATCACCACAACAATGCGAACTCGTCGTCGGGTGCTTCATCGTCAACATCTTCCTCATCGTCTTCGGCATCAGTTACAAACACATCGCATAACACACAACAATACTCCAATAATAGCATTAATAATGCAACAACAACAAACACTAATACACACTATGCAGCGGCAGTGTCGCAGCAGCAGCAACAACAACAATTGCAGCAACAACAGCAAAGTGTGCCCATATCACAACATGATGAATTAATCCGTTACATTCGCGAGGCATGGAACAAAGTAAGTATCGGATAAATACAGACAGGAGACGCGACACTGTTTATCCACAACGTAGAACACCTTGTGGCAGGTCGCTTATAATGTTTATTTATATATGTGCACCAATAGATGCAAATGTATGTGTGTAGGTGGTCGCCATTTTAACAATATATTGTCTCTTATTTTTCTCAGGTCAGCGAGCAGGGAACACCTGTTATATATTGCAATGAATCTGATAATCAATTGAAAAATTTCAAGCCATTTAATCTGGAGGAGTATTGGGGCCAGCGTCTGGTGCAGAATATACATGTTACCACAACTCATCAGTAGTTTAACTGAAATAAACTTATATCTACACACCCACACACACAAAAAAACACACGGACAAAGGCGCATAATACCGTTAGCATATAAATTAGGTATACATATGTATGTGTAAAATGCTATGGAAACCGCAAAGATTTGACAATTACCAGTAATGGGCATATATATCTATGTAATCGGGATACTGTTTCAACAATGCTTGACCATTTATTATTTTTCGTTTTTTCCATTTGTGTAATTCTTCAAGTTTCCATAATTTTAAAAGTTTATTGCAAACACTGCCAGCTGTGAGGCAAAAATATATTTAAAGATACATATGAATGTTTTTCTGTTTTTTTTTTTCAAAATTATTACTATAAACGGCACACCCTGTACACAAGAATATCAACAATTGTTACTTGTTTGCGAATTATATTGACCATTAAACCGCGGCAAAGAACCCTGAATTCCATACTAATTCGCATATCGCGAAAAATAATTAATAAACAATGTACCACACATTGCAAAATTGTATTTTATTATGGGATTCAAGAGGATATATGTATTTAATTCCCGTTGAACATGTGTTTCTACTTCGCAAAGCTAACACAAGAAACTGAATCCAAAATGGCACAACTCTTTTATTACCTATACTGTATTTATGCAAATTTCGAGTTCTAAACTAATGTAACTGCAAATTGCGATCAAGGGTGAGAATGCAAATCAAAAAATGTATAAGCTATGTAGTTACGCAGTTATGATAAAATACAAATAAAAATTAAATAAAAGTTAATATTACAATAACCATACTTAAATATTGACTGTATTTTATTTCATTTAAATCCCCTTTCACTTTCGGCATTCGTACTTTTCTCCTGTGAAGTACGATAATAAATAGCAAGCAAAAATAATATGTGAGTAATACAATATAAACGTATATTTTATTTAAACTGTAGTATATATATATAATTTTAGTTCTTTTTCGATTTCCAATGCCTTTCTCCTTTTACGTGATTGCATTTGCACCTCATCAAAATGAATTTACTTTATTCCGATTCTTTCTTCAATTTCCTATTTTGATATTTCCACAATTCTTATTGCTCATGTTCTTGATTGATTTCTTCGCATCATTTATGTATATTTAATATAAATAAATATTTATTGAGTTATTGTATCCCTAATTTGAAATATGCATGTTGTATATGCCTTAAAGAACTACCACAGAATTGTGCAGGGCTACAAAACTTTCAAATTTTAAACAAACCGTTAGGGTTGTCAAATTTATAACAGCCCTAAACCAACGACCAATGATCAAAATGCAAATGAAAATAAAAATCAGCTGATTGTTTTTTTTTGTCAATGTTTACGTTTTGAGACCATTATCAATGATGGAAAAATGCAGGTTGGTTTTTTGCCAGGGTTACAATAACGCAAATACAACACTGACTGAGTTTTGCGCCAAAATTTGGCATGCAAGTGCAATAAGCTCCCGCCTTTTTATTGAAGCTACGCAAACTTGAAAAACAGCAAGAAAATTTCAACAAAGTTATTTTCTACTTTTAGTTCGTCAAACATGGTAGTCAGCCCCAAAAAGAACACGGAAAAGTCACCGGCAAAATGCAGCACCGTCATGAAAGCGTCGCCTCGCAAGGAGTTGACGATGAAATGTTCCCCGGAGAAGAAACTCCAGGAACTACAACTGGCGGAAAAGTTGTTTTCAAATCTGAATCAAGATGAACAGCAGTATTTAAATTTGATCGATCAGATCGTCAAGAATGGGGATCACCGCATAGATCGCACTCAGGTGGGCACTCTGTCCATTTTTGGTGCCCAGATGCGATTCAATCTCCGCGAGTCGTTTCCGTTGCTTACCACCAAGCGTGTCTTCTTTCGCGGTGTGGCCGAGGAGCTGTTGTGGTTCATCGCCGGCAAGACGGATGCCAAACTGTTGCAGGCCAAGAATGTGAAAATCTGGGACAAAAACAGCACCGTCGAGTTCCTCAAGAAGTGCGGTCATGAGAATCCCATAGAGGGTGATTTGGGTCCCATTTACGGTTTCCAATGGCGTCATTTCGGTGCCCCATATCGTACTTGCAATGATGATTACACCGGCGAGGGCATTGATCAACTGCAGCAGGTTATCAACACCATACGAAACAATCCCTCCGATCGACGCATCATAATGAGTGCATGGAATCCAGTGGATATACCCAAGATGGCGCTGCCGCCGTGCCACTGCCTGGCGCAGTTCTATGTCTCCCAATCCCGTGGTGAACTCTCGTGTCAGCTGTATCAGCGCAGTGCGGACATGGGACTCGGCGTCCCGTTCAACATTGCCTCCTATGCGCTGCTCACCTACATGATCGCCCATGTCACAGGGTACAAACCTGGTGACTTTGTGCACACCCTGGGCGATGCGCATGTCTATTCGAATCATGTGGAACCACTGAAGGAGCAACTAAAGCGCGAGCCACGCCCGTTTCCCAAGCTTCAGTTCAAGCGGCAGCTCAAGAATATCGAGGATTTCACTATGGAAGACTTTGAAGTTGTTGGTTATAATCCACATCCGACGATTCAGATGGAAATGGCGGTTTAATCGTTTCTCCCTTGAATCTCTATAATATTTAAAACAAATGTTGTACATGTTCCTTCTCTAAAGAGCAAGTTCTCTATAGAGCAAGAGTGAACATGATCAGTGTACCATTTTTTTAAGTTTAAAATTATTCCTAACAATTGTTTTTTAATTGGCAGTAATTATATCTATATATCATTAAAAACAATTTTATTCTTGCGTTTTCATTGAGTATATTTCTTGATATTTATACTCTGACCATAGAAAATCTTCCTCCAGATATCAATCTGATCGGAAAATAAGCCCATCACATATTCAAAATAGTATGAGCATAACATCTAAGGGGCTCTGATTTTATTGTATCTATTAAGAGTATATCATATAGTTAGATACTTTTTACGGTAACATAGGTCGAAGGGTATCCCTCTGTCGAGTCTGCTCGATTGTTGGTCTCGTTTTGTTTAAGTAAAACGACTGACACTTGAGCTTAGATACTTGTACAGCCTTTGAAGACAAAAAAAAAGCAATTAACGATAAGTTATTTGAAATTCTACCGATATATGTATATGCAACTAACCCATTCCAAGATATTAATAAACGGTCTGGAATGAGCTATCTGTTATATAGCTTACATATCTGTGTAGTAGCAAGAACCTACACCTATATATTGAAACAAAAACCCTTAAAAACAACGGCCAAGGAAACAGCTTTAGACATGTATCATTGCCAACTGTTAATATTACAACGAACTCAAGATTACCATAATCATAATCCTTCATATTGATGGGAATATCAGAACGAACTCCAGACAATAAAATATAAACAAGTCATATAGTAATAATTTGTTAGGTCATTCGGCATTAGATATCCTTGATATACCCTTTATATTCTGATGCAAGGCAGCATAAATTTATGTTGTTCTGGCCTAGCCTATATATTTTCGATACTCAAGATCAGTTATAGACCTGGTATCCAACATACATGATTCGATGATACTACGAGAACATAATTTAAGAGTGAAAACATATAGTTAGGCGTATTTTGGTGATTTTTAAAAAGAATTAATTTTATTTCTTTCGCAGTCGCCAGACCTTTTTTTCTTGTTTGTTTGTTTTAAACTATTCCAACCGCACTGAGAATTAGAACTTAAACCATCTTGCGCAGCAGTCTGTTGATCTTGTCCTCGCGGTTACCGAAGTCTCCACCGTTGACGTAATGGTTGGCCTTCTTGCGCCAGCCACCGGTGGGGGTGTTGAGCTTGAACGGCCAGAGGAAGTTGGAGGCGTACTTGAAGTTGGGTCCAACGGTGAAGATCTCGTGCACCAAATCCTCAACGCACTGAATGCTGTGCGCCTTGCGCAATTTGCGCTCAATAACAAAGTTATCGGTGATTGGCACACGCTGGCGGTTGTGCTTGACATAGCCGCGCTTGTAGATCAGCTCGCGGACCGACTTCAGGTTGGGGTAGCCCCAGGTGATGTAGGGCTCAGCAATGCGCAGCATGTTGATGGTGGCCTTGTTCAGCTTGATGAACACACCATTGTTGATCTGGCGCAGACGGAACAGCTGCAGCACCTTGCGGACCTTGGGGGCAACCTTGTTGATACTGCAAGTCGACAAGAATTTGTTGCAATTAGACCAAAATCATAAAACGCAACAGGCCAACAACAACAACCACTCACCCACGGATACGCACGACAAATGCCAATTTAGCTTCAGCGGGCACGTAGAATTGGTTACGCTTCTTAGCCAGACGACGCAGCTTAATCTCGCGCTGATCAGCCTTGATGTACTCGTTTTGGTACTTCTCGGCACGCACCAGATTCTCCTTCTTGCGCAGAGCAATGACGGCTGCCTTCTTCAGGCGACGTTTCGTCTCAGCAACACGCTTAGTGATTTGTTTCTTGCTGAATTTCAGCTTGGATTCCGGCACAGCGGGCAGCTTTTTTGCTGCTGGTTTCTTAGCGACCGGGGCTGGCATCTGTTTAAAGCACAAATTTTCAACATTTTAGCACTGTTTTTATTTGAAAAATATCGAAAATGTAACACTAACCTTTTACTAGACACTATGCACGTTGGTAAAAGAAAGGGAAAGAAAGAGCGGAAACACAAGGTACGCCATGTTTCATGTGTCAAATCATGCTCAATGCAACCCTGTCTAATAGTGTTGGTGAGCAACATGTTTATAGCAGTGCTGTGTTCCGATAAATACAGGCGGTGTGTATTTGAAATATAGTGAGGTTGTATTGTAAACTTTATTATTTTAAATACAAAAATAAAAAAAATTTAAATAAATTATAGTATGAAGTGATCTTTTGATTTCCATATAGTTGGCTGCTGGATTCAAAACGATGCGTCGATAAATAGCTGTATCGATAGCAGAACAGATGTATGATGTTTGGATTTTAATAAGTGTATCGATAGTAGAACAGCTGTGTGTTTACATAGAGCGCGCGCCAAAACACTTCACTTTTAATAAGTTTTATTTTTCTATCGCTTAATTAATTGCCAATTTACTGCAATGCATTGTCCCAACAGTCCTGTATACAATACCAGCGTTGAGCAAAAGCGACATGCTAAAAATGTGGCTAAGCAACGTCGTTTGGGCACATCAAATCTACGTGAGTTTCTGCGCGACGTAAGTGTGAAAACACCTTAAAATATTGTGTACGAATTTAATATATTTTCTTTTTCTTATGAGAATAGAAATGTCGCCAACGTATTATAAATGCACGCAAAAATAATATCGATGGCAATCGAAAAATGCAATTGGTAAGTTTCCAAAAAACCTATAAATGAATCAAACAAGAATTCTTTGTCTGCAGTCTGAACTGGAGGAAATTTTACGCTCGGAGCTTAACGAGTTAGATCAGGATTTGGAGTTAGAGCAGCACATCTATGAGGAATTACTGTCCGATGTAAACGAATGGTATGCTCTGCAAGAGCAGCATCTGGAAGAACTCTACACAGAACCCGATACGGATCCCGAGCAACTTGCGATAATCTGTCCAGTTTGCCTGTTAAAGCCACTGCAACATGTTCAATCTTCGATATATAAATGTGAATGCGGCGTGCAGTTTGAGCATTCTGCCAACAAGGTGCAGTTACAGCAAATAATTCAACAGCGTATCAACGAGCATGAGCTGAACTGCACCCAGGCCCTTCTTTTCTTCATTGAAGACCAGACTACGTCGCGACGCCTTTTCGGCATTTGCGGCAACTGTGATTATTGTTGCTCTGTCTGAACTGATATATTTTCAATTTTTAGTGGACGCTTGTTTATTTTATTTGATTGACTGGCTGCGACCAGTTCCAATAATTGTACAGTTTAAAGAAAATATAATTGTCATGTAGTTTGTAAACTTGTTTCTTTTTTTATGATTCCTCTACAAGCTCTATAAAGTCCTCTCCAGGATTTATGCCGTAGTGCACCTCTCCGCCGCGACGATAGGCCCAGGAAAGTTGTTTGGTATTGAAGTATATGCCTATCTCACCACGATAATCGATGGATACGATGCCTGTTCTACTCTTGAAACGGTCTGTCATCTCATTTATAACCTGCTCTATTGCCTGCTGGATTGGTAGATTCTTATGCCGAATCAGTGCCGTTATGCGTGCAGCAGAACTGTATCGGACAGAAGTCTCACCATGGCCAGTTGTTGAAATGGCGGCAGTCTCGTTATCCGCATAAGTTCCTCCGCCTAGAGACGTTGCATCGCCAATTCGACCCGGCAGCTTTCCAGTGAAACCACCAGTTGAGGTGGCAGCTGCTAAGTTCCCGTATGCATCGATTGCCACAGCTCCCACAGTGCCAGTTGGAGTATAGAAGGAACTGCGACCCCGCTTACCGGCCTGGAAATCCTCAAGAGATTTGCGCCTACCCTCCGTAATCAGTCCACCCTTGGGCAATATATCGAATCCTTCTCTTTCAGCTATTTTCATGGCACCCTCTCCGGCCATATAGAGATGCTGAGTTTTCTCCATAATGCATCTAGCCAACGATACTGGATGGACAATGTCGCGTGCCTGAGAGACGCAACCTGCATCCAAATTGGCACCATTCATTATAACCGCATCCATTTCCACGTTGCCCTCGGTTGTAAGCACAGCTCCGTAGCCGGCGTTGAAGGTGGCATCTGACTCGAAAGCGTTTACTGCCTGCTCCACGGCATCCACAGCACCTGTGCGCAATAGAGCTTCATAGCCTCGCTGTAGTGCAGCTTTAAGACCACGTTGGGCAGCGGGAATATCTTCTTCCCTAACGTTGTCGGCACCACCTTGCACGATCATAATGGGTTGAAATCGCGGCACACGGCATTCGCTGTCCGTCTGTGTGTGGATTTTAAATATTAAATTTACATCTAACTCCAGCACCTACTGTAATCGAGCGTTACCTGCGTTTCTTCTGAATTAGACTGCATCAGAAAAGATAAAAACAAATAATGAAATGTTAATAACGTTTTTGCCTGTTTTCATTAATTGAAAAAGTCATTAACTTAGAATAGTCACATAAACTAAAGTAATTCAAATCTGAATACTTTAAGGCCATGGATTTTCGACTGATTGACTTTAATTTATTTTGTGTAGATCATAATAAATATTTTAACCTTTTACTTAAACACTCAAACAATCATTAAAATTTAAAAAAAAATCGTTTAAATTTTCTGAAATATTTCATGTTTCTAATAAGTAAAATTTAAAAATTATTATTATCAACTAAACAATATATATACGATATAATTAGTAGATAATCATAATACTTTGATTAGTTAATTTTATGAATTTTTTAAACACAATATTATTAATATGTTTTTACTGGTTATTCTGCGCTCACCGGCATTTTTGTAAAGTTTCTTCAGCTGACTCGGACATCTGCCAACCTGCCTTGGAATTTATAGGCATGTTTTGGCATAATTGGATTGTGCGCATCTAATCGGGTTAACTGTAAAGTTGAGAGATTTTTAACCGGATTAGTGCCGTTATGCGTGCAACGGAACTGTATCGGACAGAAATTTCGCCAAGGCCAGTGGTAGAAATGGCGGCAGTCTCGTATCCGCTGCTAAGTTCCCGTACCAATCGATTGCCACCGCGCCAACAGTACCGGTTGTGAAAATTATCAAACATACCCTCTTATAAAATTGTTACACGCGCAAATTTTTTATAATCAGCAGAATACGCACTTTACAACATCTGCGTGCGTTAGGAATGTTTATCAATTATTACTATTATGCCTGCTTCGAGTTAATTTGGCCTAACAACCTTTAAACAAATATTATACCGGCTGACCAAAGAGTCGATGGGTAGCTTAATTTTGTGCCAACCAAAAATGTATGGAAGAGGAAGAAGGACTAGTAAAATATGTTAATACAAATTAGTCCACACGATTTTGACACAACTGACTTACCTAGGTTACATGCACATACATATATTCATATGTCAAATTCGGGCTAAGCATCTTCAAAAACATTAGAAAATTGTACATGATGACACTAAAATAGTGCCGGGTAGTGTAATTAAATTGGATATTTGTGCCACTATTCTAGTGGTGAGACTCAGTTCAAAACTAACTTTAGTCTGAATACAACATGTCGTACAAATCCAGTCAAGAAGATTTGGACGGTCGCAATTGAAAATGGTCACTTTGCACCAGAACTGTCTCTGGGCGAGTTTATATTATTATATATAATGCAAAGGCACCCAATACAAGTGAATTATTCATTACGTAAATCCATACAAGAAAAAGTACAAGATAATATTAGAAATTGGCGGTACGAGGCTCATCTGTGTAAGTTCTTAAGGGAGTTTTGATCTGCCGTTTTAGTCAAATTGAGTTTTTTTCACCCGCTTCAAAAGTCCAGTTAACGGCAATCACTCTTAATACTGCCAATAATACAGAAAGTTAATCCAATACGTTAGATTAAATTACGCTACTCAACAAAATAAATGTTTGCGCGGGGCAGCAAATTTTGAGATGTGTTCAATAAGCTTTCAGATGCTGAAATTAAATTTAAAATCTGATTTTTTTTCAGCTCCTATTCACATAGATGCAATACGTCAATTATATATTACTTCAAATTACCATACATGTGTAGTAAAAGATGTTAATAACAATTAGTCCACACGATTTTAACACAACTGACTTACCTAGGTTACATGCACATACATATAAGGTTGTTTTGCTCTTTATTCAATGCTTTATAAAAAGTGATACAGTGATCGGATCGGCGATGTCACGAGATGCCACATGCCGGTTTAACTCGATGTATTCCATGATTTGATCGGTATTTGTCGTCACAGGTCTTCCGCCGGCTGGCTTATCCATGGTGTCGTTTTCACCGGCTCTGAATCGTCGAAACCATTCCTCCGCGGTTCGAAGTGATAGAGTACCATCCCCCAAAACACCATTAATCTCACGGAACGTTTCTCTAGCGGATTTGCCTTTAACGAAGGAAAACTTTAAAATAGCGCGAATTTCGGCGTTAGTGAACTCCATGTTTACACGTCTATAACTGTTGAACGAAATATCCAAACTAACCATGCGTAGCGTCGTTTTGTAGTTTATGTCAAGACCTTTCAAATTATGTATAGTGTTGCCAGATACGAGCTCTGTAGCGCTTTGTACATAGCCGCGAAATTCAAAAGACAAAAAGGCGGAAGGGATTTGACAACCTAATATATTCGTATAGGAAATTCGGGCTAAGCATCTTCAAAAACATTAGAAAATTGTACATGATGGCACCAAAATAGTGCTGGGTAGTGTAATTAAATTGGTTATAAGTGCCAATATTTCTGGTGATAAGACTCAGTGCAAAATTAGCTTTAGTCTGAAAGCAACATGTCGTATAAACCGGATATTTCTTATGATCCAGTCAATAATGTTTGGACGGGAGCAATTGAGAATGATCACTTTGCACCAGATCTGTCTCTGGGCGAACTTATATTCCATGAGATGCGAAGGCACCCAAAACAAGTGGCCCAAGTGAGTACATTTATATAACAAGCATTACGTGCTCCCGTCGTGAAATTTTGTGCCCTGTTACCATTTGTGCATGTACGAAGGCTAACAGTGTCAATGTTAAATTACATATATCCGTGACCAGCCTTTCTCATGCAAATGCAAATGAACTGGGAACTAGCACTAGTGTTAAACATTCGTACCGCCGGGAGCACCTATATTAATAAAGCTAAGTGTATTAATAAATGATGAGTCCTGTTAGATTTCGGTTACAGAAAATACAGTGCTTACCCGTGAGGAGCTGCTTCAGAATTCAATGCGCATAGCAAGTTTTTTACGGAATGCGGGTTGTCGGCAGTCAGACGTCATTGGTATTATAGCCAGAAATACTACACACATAACTGCGGTGGCTTACGCCTGTTTTTTTAATGGAACCGCAATTTATTGTGTAGACCTAAATCTATCGGAATGGTCTTTAAGGACTTTATGTGAAACTACAAAAGCGAATATTATTTTTTGTGAAGGTGATATTTATGAAACAGTCAGAAAATTCGCTAATGAAAGCACAATAATTATAACTATGAACAATCATCCTGTGGAAAGCATCCCTATTGAAAAGGTACTGGAAACTGGAGTGGAGAAGAATTTTAGACCCCTTCGCCTTGAAAATGGTATCAATCATACGTTGGCCATCCTGCCTACCTCAGGGACCACTTCCATTCCAAAGGCAGTTACTATTTCGAACAGTCGAAAGATGCTTAACTCAAGTCTGTACGTAAAAAAAAATTTAATAATTACATGTACCCAACACCTATAGGGTAGAAATGTATTATAATTAATTAACTTAATTATCTTATAAATTAAACTGTTTCTAATCTTGACAGGATGCTAACTAATGAGGATGTCCAATATGTTTATAACAATTTAAGTTGGTCAACTTGTCTCAGAGTGGCAATAACATCGGCTGTGTTTAGCACTACTCGTATTATAGATGACAGTAAGGTATTCGACCCTGTGATGGTGTTGCATCTTATAGAGAAGTATAAGGTAACCTGGACTATCCTTCCACCAGCTTATCTGGCAATGATCGTTGTATGCCACGAATTTGAGAAAACCAATCTAGACAGCTTGCGTTACGTCATGCATTCGGGTGAACGTTGCTCATTGGATGTCCAATATCGTCTTCGTAAGCGCCTACAAGGAGATTTGGTGCACAATGCTTATGCTCTTACAGAAACTGGTACTTGGGCTACAATCAACTGGAATTTCGATGAGAAGCCTAAGTCCGTTGGACGCCTAACATCCGGTTTCCAATTGAAATTGCTTAATAAGAAGAATGAGCCATTGTCTCCAAACGAGGTGGGTGAAGTTTGTCTCCGCACCAACGAGTACTGGGGCGGCTACATTGGAAATCTGCAAGACTCAAACCTCATACTTGACAGCGATCTTTGGTTTCATACGGGTGATTTAGGGTATATGGATTCTGACGGATTTCTATATATTGTGGATCGTAAGAAAGATATGCTTAGATATGAATACTTCGATTATTTCCCGATTGAAATCGAAGAAGTTATTTCCCAGATTCCACAAGTAATGGATGTTTGTGTATTCGGTATATGGAATAGAATTAGCGGAGATTGTGCTGCCGCTGCGGTAGTCAAGAAACCGGGCTCTCATTTAACAGATAAAGATGTGATTGACTACGTGGACCGCCACGTATCTCAATACTACAAAAAGTTACACAAGGGTGCTCTCATTGTTGATAAGCTGCAGCGCAGTCCAAATGGAAAGACAAATCGTCGATTGACCAAAGCTCATTTCATGGAAGTTAAGGGATTGCACGAAGAATAACTCTGTCGTCAACAAATGACATGAACAACACTCTTTATTTATGAAGCTTACCCTTGATGCCTATGAGTTTTTAATAAATATTAAAACTATCAAAACAAAATTGTTCTAGAATTAACACCAGAATTTGGCCCACAGATAGATTTTTTTGTATTTATTTAATTTATGGTCGAACTATGGTCAGTCGACTGTTTAAAAGTAAAAACAATTAATAATTAATATGCGAGCTTGTGCATACATAGCACACATACATTGAAACGATGGTTAGCGCACAGAAATATGCACATGCTCATAAGCATAACATAAAATACTTCTCTATTAGCTAAGATTGGTTTTTTAACTTGAATTAGGCACTAATTTTCGTTATGTTATCGCTTATGCTTATGACTTTTGCCATGCGTAACAGTAGAAAAACTGATATCACATAGTGCTTTTTGGCTTGTGAAAGTGTAAAGTGTTGCAAATCGGTTTTATAGTTTGGTAGATGACTCTTTAACATTGAATGACTTCCATATGTTAATCAATGACAATTTTCAGGTCCTGTTTTAAAATTTGTATAATTTATTTTCAGTGTTATAGTTTATTTATAATTATTTAAAAACAAACCTTTAAAAGCAAACTACCAAAAATTTTGAAATTTTCCATTTTATCAAGTGTACGCTTATATTTATGGTTTGTCCACCAAATCCACAAAGTGCTCCCCAGGGTCTAAGCCATAATGCACCTCTCCGCCGCGCCGATAGGCCCAGCACATTTGTTCGCAATTGAAGTATACGCCTATTTCACCACGATAATCGATGGCTATGATACCGCTTGTAGTCTTGAAACGGTCCGATATCTCATTTATAACCTGCTCAATTGCTTGCTGGATTGGTACATTCTTATGACGAATCAGTGCCGTTATGCGTGCAGCAGAACTGTATCGGACAGAAGATTCGCCAACTCCAGTGGTTGAAATGGCGGCGGTCTCGTTATCCGCGTATGTGCCTCCGCCCAGGGACGTTGCGTCGCCAATGCGACCTGGCAGCTTTCCTGTGAAGCCACCCGTTGAAGTGGCCGCTGCTAAGTTCCCGTACGCATCGATTGCCACAGCGCCAACAGTACCGGTTGGGAAGCCACTGCGTCCCTCTAAGCCAGTTATCTGGTAAAGCTCAAGAGATTTGCGCCTACTTTCCGTAATGAGGCCACCCTTAGGCAGTATATCGAAGCCTTCTTTTTCGGCTATTTTCATGGCACCATCTCCGGCCATATAGAGATGCTGAGTTTTCTCCATAATGCATCTAGCCAGCGATACTGGATGGACAATGTCGCGTGCCTGAGAGACGCAACCTGCATCCAAATTGGCGCCATTCATTATGGAGGCATCCATTTCCACGTCGCCCTCGGTTGTAAGCACCGCTCCGTAGCCGGCATTGAAATATTCATCTGCCTCGAAAGCCTTCACCGCCTGCTCCACGGCATCCACTGCACTACCTGTGCGCATTAGCGCTTCATATCCTCGTTGCAATGCAGCTTTAAGGCCAAGCATGGTTTCGGGAATATCTTCTTCCCTAACGAGGTCGGAACCACCGTGCACAACCACAATGGGCTGAAATCGCGGCACACGGCATTCGACGTCCATCTGTGTGACAGTTTGTCGTATTATTAAATTACATATCCAGCACCTTATATATTGGAACTTACCTGCGTTTTTTCTGTAGTAGACTGCTGCAAAAAGTCAAAAGAATCAAACAAATCGATTTTAAAGCCAAATAATTTAAATAACGTTTTCTGTTGTTTTCTTTTATTCATTCATATCGGAAGATTTCTTAGGCCATTTTTGTTTTCGTGAGATTTCTATTGCATGCATTTCATATATTTTAATAGGTTGATGTAACCTTAGTTTTAATTATTAAATTTTTACTTTAACACTTAATAAATCATTTTAATCTCCGCAAAATTGGTTATAAGTTGTGGGAAAATTCTTGTTTTATTGATTGTAAGTGAAACTAAAATATTAAACTACTTTCAAAGATTCTTGTGTACTCACTGCCATTTTTGTTAAGGTTCTTCTGCTAACTCGGACATTTGTTAAAGTGCGTGGGGTATTTATAGTATAGGCGTTCTTTAAAAAGTGTTTTTGTTTCTAATCAGACTACTCGTATGTGCTTTTGCAAGCGTGTTAGCTATTAAATTTAGGGTTTTGTAACCCTAATTGGAAATGTTTATCGTTACTACCCGTTTATGTTTCAGTGCGATAACAAACATTAATGATTTTTCACTTTTTAGATCGTTATGTGTACGAAGCAAATTTTCAATTTAATCGTAGTACCAGCAATGAGAAGCAATGATAATGACATGACCATCAAGAAGAAGAGAGACCACACATGTAATCCCGCATTGCGTTGTGTAGCCTGGCGAATCTGCTCGTTGGCATCCTTGACGTTCTCTGTGGAGCCCACAACAGCGCTGACAATGCTCTCTATATTGTGTTGTTGCATTGCCACCTTCTCTGTGAAGATGTCCTGCAATTGCGCTATGTCCACGACGTTCTTGCCAATTTGTTCAACCTCTTCGGAGACGCCTTGAAGAAGATTGTAAATGTGTACGTTTTCTGCTTCGAATAACTGCATGTCTTCGGCACTTAAGGCATCTTCATCATTCTGTTGCTGCTGCGCAGTCTTCTGAATATCCTCGTCGAGGACCACCTTTGCGGAAGAGTCTGTACTTAATTGTCGTGCCGGCTGCGGTCGGCTACGTTTGCGCATGCGTGGTTTTTGTTGCTCATTAGGTTATAGAAATATTTGTATTCTGATCCCTACTGAAATAAATAAATAAATTAAGTTTAAAGATAAACAAAAAAAAAAATGTACATACATATACATATATGTATAAGTATATAGAATAGGTAGCGAATTCGATCGGCGACAATAAATACATTCTTAGCCCTTAATTGATTAAGCTTTAATCGTTTAACAGTTTTATTAAAACTTCAGTTTTCGTTACAGTTTAAGAACAACAGAATGTAATATTTTCAACCTGGATTTCTATTATCGATTTCATTTGTTAATTTAAAAATCTTAATGCATAATCCGAAACAGTGTTAACATATACATAGACTTATTACAACTGATTTATAAATTATTATTTCAAAATGCAGATATTGTTGCTTTCTAAACCGGTTTAACTATGTCATAATCAAAGCTAAATATTTGACAGGCACTTGGCTGATAACAGCTACCAACAATAAACAACTTAACTTATCTATCACCAAAAAATCACGTTATCAACTTTTATAATTGCTATTGAATTATTTTTGATGGTAGATTTGGACTGATTTGTTAATTGGGCAAGGGTTGCAATGGTTTGACAGTCACTGGTTGTACAGTGACCACATACCACATTTGATTGAGGCACCATTATACAATAAATTTGCCGTTAATCGTATGCAATTATTACACTATTACCTGCTTTCGTCACCTTATTAAGCTTTTAATTTATTCACGCTGCAATTGCAATTCGTTATTTTTGTGACTTAAATCCAAACCGGTTGAATCGCCTCGCGTACAGTTTGACACGCACTGTGACTTTCAAAGCGTTGTCGAACCAGAATAAAACCGGCAAACAAACATTTGAAAACAAAAAAATATACAACAAAAAAGCAGCAACAACAATAAACTTGCGTAATAACAAGTACGTGTGAAGTGTCGCAGATTGCCTAACTAGGAAATACCCTATTTTTATATTCTTGCATGAACAGGCGAGTCAAACTAGCCCGGTACGTCCGTTGAGCTTCCTAATGTTACACTCTGTAAATTGGTTGGATAGAGTTGGATCGGACTAATATATCCTATAGCTGATATACAATCTATGGGCAGATTTTGGTTATTCTTCAATAAATATATATATATGTATATATATAAATATATATATATATATATATACATATATATATATATATATATATACATATATATTTATAATATGCTGCTAAAATTGCATAATAATCGGACCACTAAACAGTGTACCGTGTATAAGATAGGAACAATCAGGGAGATGAATGAGGAATTTTATAATCAAAATTGTATTTATTTAGCGATTATTAAAGCTTTTAATGAATACATGATTAATGTAACAGAAGTTATGATAAAGGTTAAATATGTGCCCTCATCACCGATTTTTTTTATAGGAGGGCTATATTTATAATGAATTTAGGTGAAAGAATTATGTCTTGGAGTCTTCTAGTTTTTTTTTTCATTGAATTTTAAAAATAATTAAATTTGCATGTATTTTGTGTTTCTTCTATATAAATAACTAGCACAAGAACTAGAAAGGCTATGCTTTCTTTCTGTTTTCTGCACGCACATACTACTCCTTATGTTTGGCACAGAGTACAGGGTATAGTCACAACAAAACAGCATGCGAGAACTTTTGCACGATCTTGCACGTGCACGTCCGCTCACTCGGTCACTCGCTCTCTCCCGTTTCGCTCACGTCTTAGCTCTCTCTTACGCTGACTTTCGCGCGCGCTCTCTATTGCACTCTCTCTCTTTCTGTCTCTGTTGGCTACGCACGCACAGCTTCTCGGCGAGAATTCTTTTTGGGTTTTCGATCATTTTTACCGTTTCTTTCAGTACGTTGCGTCGCTCGACAGCATACGGTTGGCAGCTGCTAACGGTAAAGTTAATTCGGCAATTCTTGGTATCGGGCAAAACGTGCGCATATTTTCTTTTGCACTGTGAGTTGTTCTTATTGTTGTTGTAGTATGTACACTCAGTACGTACTTTGTTTATATTCGATATAATTGCGATAAAAAGTCATAATTAAAAGTAAAACGTGTGCGTGCGTCCGCAATTCGAAATTTAGTTTTGAAAATACATTTACACAGACACTCACTCACACACACACACAAGTGCTCTATATTCATGATGCGCATAGTATTTGTGCAATTGCGAAATAATTTGTTTACATTTTCGAATCTTTAGTGTGGTTTTTCTAAATTCTCGACTTTTGTGTTCTGTTGTTCGTGAGAATCAAAATCGAAAAATAAATAAGAAAAGAATGTGCTCGAGTTTATCGTCAAATGTAGGCAATTTCTTGGCTGAATTAAGCTCGTTATAGTGCGCGATATCGAAAAAGGGGTGTATTTTCCTTTTCACAAGAAACATGGCCAGTGTGTTCAATACCATACGGTGTGATCAGTTAACTGGCCAGGCGCGTGCCACATATGACAATCTTCCGACCAATATATGCGGCATTGATCGCTTCAAATATATCTCAACTTGTTTTTTCATATGCATGCTGATTATTGGATGTGTGTGTATCTGGAGAAAATATAAAAAGTAAGCTCATATTCATATTTCTTTTATGCAAACAAACGTAATAATATTTTAAACGTCCCTATATCTAACGTCGTTCAAATCTTAAATTTACTTTTGTTTTTATCTTTTTTATAGCAAAATGTTATGTATTTTTATGTAAATTTTTTCAGATTCTTCTATATAAAAATCCTAGTCAAGTTTTTACGACTTTAATGTGGAGAAGAAAAGCCATAATTCTTTTTCTTTGTTTTGTTTGCTTATTATTCCATGAGCAAACAATTTATATTGCATTGATCGAAAATCTGCCCAAAACATGTGTATGTTATGTACATATAGATTAATACAACCATACATATGAAGTTTTATCTGAATATGATTTTGTTTTCATTTTATTTTTATCGAAGAACCGTTTATGAATTGAAAGCTATTTTAAAGACGCAACAAAATTTAAATTGGAAATTTCCGTGACTAATTGATTAAGTTCAGTTTGGGGTTGGAAAAATATCCCTCATAATTGTTATGATGACAAACAAGAATTTGGGGTGGGATAATGCTGAAAAGCAGAAGTGTGGAGAGAAATTTTCAATAATTTCAATCAAAGATGCCTTTTGAAAAATCAGTTTCTACGAATAGAGAGTATGGAACCAAAACGTCTCAGTTTAATGTATTAATCAGTTACTCAAATTTAAAATCAAAACAAATTTTTGAAAAATCTTAACGATGTTGGGTGGAGTCTTTAGGGGTTTTGTACCCGTTATAGTACGCAATTTCGCTCCGAGAGTTCGTCGTGATATCTTGCATCTGCGTAGATGTTCCAAAACCTGTTTAGCTGCGCCTGTTCGCAGGGGAACTACTGCACTTTCGACATGGAATAATCAACAATATTTTAGACCTGGTAAATTATATATCTAATCATTTGAATTGTTAACGATAGTATGTTTTTGCAGATAATAAGTGTTTATCCATATTTTTGAATGAATACTTTCGTCTGCCTTTAATGTAGTCAGATTCTTAAAAGACTTCTACAACCACTTGCAGCATTTGAATTCTATGATTTGCTGCTTGTTGTTCTTCTGACAAGTCTAATTAATCATACACATGTTGCCCAAGTGACACGTGCTTCTGGAAAAACTACAAACTCTGAATAGACGAATAAAATATATACGAATATTTATTAAATGTCTTGAGCAAAGAAATTTCAAAAAATGAGTCGGTAGTAATTACTTGTATCTTTTGGATTCTTCGACTGATTCTGCAATTCTTATGGTGGAGCAAGTGGATCAACAGCATACGAATTTCAACGGGTGCTGTGATAAACAAATGAGAACTTTTTGTTTAAATTTAGCGCATGCGTTTATAAACAATATGCAAAGGCAGCGAAACCGACGCAGTATATAGTAGATCGGCGCAGGCCGGTGGGAGCTGTGGGAGGTAGAGGGGCAGGAGACATATTAGTCATGTGTGGCGCTAGGCCAGCTGTTGAAATACTAAATGTGTCGGGCCCCGAGAGCGGCAAGACAACAAGACTACAATGAAATGAAAATGGAA
This sequence comes from Zaprionus davidi, assembly GCA_018903715.1. Classification (NCBI taxonomy): domain Eukaryota; kingdom Metazoa; phylum Arthropoda; class Insecta; order Diptera; family Drosophilidae; genus Zaprionus; species Zaprionus davidi. Next base: position 11,400,555 of record JAEIGL010000005.1, read on the forward strand.
ATCCAAAAAAATCGCTCAATGTATTACTTTCCACACATGCCTCCGCCAATTGAATGTTGTAGTAGTATCTCAGGGATGCAAGCAAGTTCTCTTTGGCGTGAAATTCCCATGGCATATGAGAGTAGCCTTTTATAAGTCCCCAGACACTTGCCTAATGACCGCACCGAATGTCTGGATGACTAAATGCAGATGCAGATACATACAGACATATCGTATATTGTAGATAGATATACTTAGATTAGTGTGTATGTATGTATATGTATGTCAGTTGGTTGTGTATAAAAGATACATTTCCATTTAGCGCCGACGACACGGAACATGAAATCTAAATCTAGTTGCAAAATCATTTGAATTATTCACTGACAGCCGTGACATAAGTAAGAAAAAATAAAAGAAATTTCAAATATTTTCAAATGAATTTCAGTGGCTTAGGCAGCCGCGAAGATACGCTATGAATTTTAACTCATTAACACAATAAACAAACGTGATAAATATACAAAATTTATAAAATGGAAAACTAAATCTTATAAGTTGAAATATTATGCCATAAAAGTCGCCAAAGAATGAAATAAAAATAGGTAGAATAATGAATTAATTAAGATTAATAAATAGATTAAAGAATAGGTACAGCTATAGCAAATTTTAATATGAATATGAAGACCGTTTTGATCCTACTATTTACAGGGTATTTGCTAGTATAGCACGTCACTTGTTGCGCATTTATGGATCAGTGAACGAACATGGTTCAGAGGTGGCAGTTGCACTTGTTGTTACTCTCGTTGTTGATGTTGTTGTTGCTACACTGCGTTGTCATCGTTGTTGTCTTCTTTTCATATCGAAACATATGTATGTGTATGTATGTATGTATGTTTATATGAAATGCAGCAGCTCAATTAATAAAAGTTTACTCCAGTTTGCATACAAACAAACTCGTAATCAAGAGGCTCACGAGTTTTCATAGGAATTTCGTTGAAACTGTTTTGGCTGTGGCTTTTCCCCCATTCCTCTTCTCCCATTCCTGCTCTGGTGTTGCTGGTTCTGTATCTGGCTGTGGTTCGTTTTCTGTTTTGCTCTGTTTTGGTTATTCGGTCTTGTCATCATCGTGCTCTCGAACCGATGTTGACCAGCTCTCTCGTTAATGAAATGAACCGCAGAGTTTTGCATTGCATTGGATCATTGGATCCATTGGTCATTCAATATGCGCACACATAACAAACATATATCTTCATCATCTTTCTGCCTCCCCTCCCCCCTTCCCATCCCACTTCCCCTGCCCATCATCTTTATCATCTCTCTGGCAGATGGCTGCAAAACATTTAAACAGTTGTCCGCATTGTCATTTCAATAGCCTGTTGTCACAAGTATTTTGTGCATCGCATAAGTATTTATCTGCGGTCAATGTAATGAACTTAATTGAACCGCAATCCCATCCCCCATCCCCCCATTCTCAGCCTCTTGTCACCTCTACCTCCTCCACCCACATATGTGACTCATTTAACCCGCACTCAACTGTCTAGGAATGTAGAACAAATAAAATATTTCAGCATTTCAATTGCGGACTTTCAACATGTTTGGATTAATTAATCGATTTGAATTCATGCCGGCATGACGATGTGGTTTTTATGATATCAAGCCAGATATTAACTCTGCCAATCATTTCATATAGATCACTGTGATTTAGCTTAATGAACAAGAGGAAAGGCTACACATTACTGGGAATTTAAAAGATTATTGCCCTACATTAACTAGTTTATAATAAATGTATATTTCTTCTAAAATTGGAAATATATATTTGAGTATAATTGAATTGTAAAATGAACAACAGGAATCTCTTTTTTCAACAATCTAAAACCCTTTTGTGAATACAATTGTAGCATCACTATCTATAGTTTACAAATGATATGTACGCGTGCCTTAAAAATAACTCATCTATTTATACATCTATTTAATACCGTATTCCATTATTATTATCAATAAATTATAATTTATTTGAGCTCTAAGTCAATATATGAATGTGTTACAAATTCATTGAGAAATAATATCAATTATAAATCCGAAAATAAATCCACTCACAACTTGTGCCACTCACACACTCATGGACTCACTCACTGAGTGCCCCAAACCACTTGAATGCATTTAAAATATCTTTGATATCCGGAATCGATAGAAACTCGAAGCGCAACTGCAAGTACGAAATAATTCACCCCTTCGAGGAGGAAAACGCATCAATAAACACTTTGAATTAAATGCATCAACAACAGCAGCAACAACAACAACAACGGTAGCAAAACAAACAATTCACTGCGCTCTCATGAGTGCACTCATTGCACGCGTTTCATTCATAAAAAATCAACTCCCGAAATGACCATAATACATCCGGCACTTGAGATATAGCGCCCCATGCGAAGGCGATAGATGCAAGTGCAGCAGTAGCAGCAACAACAACAGCTACAATAGCAACATGAGCTAAAACAACAAGTAGTACAACAACAAGAACATGGGCTACAACAACAACTACTACAACAACAAGTGCAACTGCAATTTGCAGTTATTTTTGGCTCATTTGGATAAACAAATCGCTTGCTCCACTTCGAAAAGTGAGCTCTGAAAGAGCGGACTCACGACTTCATCCCCGTCCCATTCCCTTCTCTATTATCTTCTACTGCATGTGTAGCTCCTGCGTACGCTTAGTCGAATTCGAAACTTATATTAGATTTCTTAATTTATGCTGCATAAACTTGCAAAGTACAAAATTAACTCGGTGAGATAGATGGCAGAGAGAAGGTGCTTGAATGAAATTTGGATGGGCACAATTTTTCTATTCGATTTTCACACATTGGAAATCTGGTGCGATTTCTATTGTATCTGGAGGGCAATAAATTGCACTACAAATGATTGGCCATGACTTGATTTGTAATTGGGGAATTATAATACCCTAACTAATGAGTTACTCGACTTACTATTGCAATCTGCAAGGAGAGCCCAATTTTAACTCTTCTTCTCTTTAAATTCAATACTATAGTAGGACACGACTATGGTCACACTCTTTATATCGATAGTCTTAAGTAAACCGATATATAGATAGCAAGCAAGATATATCAATAGCAAGCATGTATTCAAATGTAGCTTTATCATTCGATAAATATATTTGATGCGATCAATAAAATAAACTAAAAGACATTGACTTTTACAATATAAAATCTATTTTGTAGGGTGTACTGTATTCGATGTAGTGTTCTCGCTAGCTGTCACTTGCTTTGCACTTGCTGAACTATCAATGTTTCCTTTGGCACTTGAAGGTTTTTGCTTAAGTGTTTGAAAAGCAAAATACAATTACTTATTGCAAGTGTTGAATAATATTCAATATATTGCACTATACAAATATTTATGATTTCCTTGGCTTTAATATTTAAGTACTTTTTTAAAGGGAAATTATAGTATTTACTTATTGTGTTACAGTTCTATACATATAAATGATACATTTTATTATAGTATTTAACAATTGTCCATAATTATTTTTTTTAACCTTGAATTTAGTGATTGAAATTCGATTACAGCATTTCCAGTGAAAAATAATTAAATTTCCATCATCTATCATTCATCAACGTTTGAAGTATTACAACAATTTGGCAAATAAAAACTCAAACATACGAGCAGCAGCAAAAAAAGCCATCATACTATAGTAGAAATTATAGACTTGCACAAACTTTTCAATCAACGACTATTAATTTTAAATACAACAAGTGCAAACAAACAGTCCATCAATAAAAAATACTGCACCTGAACCTAAAAATGAACAATGAAAATACATGAAAAAAATCGAAAGTTTTCTAGAGTGTTGTGCACGACGGATATATACCCTATAGGTGGAAAAGCCATTATGCCAGGAAATATATTTACAATATATTTTCAAGTTCTTTCATAATATTGTTCTTGAAAATGCTATTTGTTTTGGAAAAACCTGGTAAAGTAAATATAATAAACTTAAATGTTTTGATATGAAATTTATTATAAATTATCACTGATATCTGTTTGAAAACAAATATACACCTCATACATGGTCTCGGCCCTAACAGGGCATTACAAATAGTAAACAATTTCAAATAGGTTTGCATTTTTTATTACTTTCTTTGGTGTGCTGCATTTAAATGCACATTGTTCCTCTGAGAACCAACAAAAAGGGCCATAAAATTCGTTCATTTTACACAAGAAAAACAGAACGAAAAGCCAGAAATCGAAAAACCAAATACGAAAAACGTGAATTGTGCACATTTTTGCAAAAATTGATATCAATTATTCATGCACTTTTAGAGCGGTCAAAAAAGTAATTAATATGTAGGGATCGTCTGACATCTGTCTCGCTCATCCTCTTAAATTTATCTCCCTCTCTCTATATGTCTCCTTTTAAGGGTGTATTCTGATAAATAAAACTGGCGGTGTGCTAAAAAATTAAAATCAAGCCACAATTGTTTTTGCTGGCGAGGAAGAGAGAAAGGAAGAGGGAGAGAGAGAGGCAGGAAGGTGAAGTTTACCGTTCCAGTTGTTATTCCTGTTGCAAAACATATATGAGCCGCCACTGCGCCAAATAGTGTGCAACAGTATTTGCATTAAATAATATTTCAACGGCACTGCGGATGCAAGTTAACCGTTTTCTCTTCTTCCTGGCAACATAGCACCTCTTACCTATTCCCTTTCCCTCTGCTACATTTGCATGTGCAAATGTGCAAATATTCACGTTGTGCTCCCCAAAAAGTATGCCACATTTTTGCACATCATTAAATAGATCATTTTTGTGGGGGTAGTTGCAAATAGGAAGAATTGAATAAAAGGTTTCTACTTGTTGGTTTCCATTTCAGATTTAAATTATATGAGGAAACTCAAAATCAATATCAATATCAGTAGAGGAATTGAATATAAGAAAATAATATGGCACTATGTCTTATATTTTTCAAGTATTTCCACTTTTAGATACATTTGCATACCCTTCGACCATTGTTTATGATAAACTTATACTGATTTTTCAAATATATATAACATTTTGGTTTGTAAGTGAGTCTGGTATATCTTATAGAAAACAATCCAACCTATATCTAGTTCCTATACAGCTACTTATTTTTCAAATATATTTGTTTAGTTAAGGTTCTTTCTTTTTTAAAAAGAATCTTCACTTCAAAAGTGCATTTTTCAATCTCAGTTTTGGCTTAAACTTCAAATCTCGACTCACTTTCATTGCCTATTAAAACTTTGTTGGTTATATTTGAATACGACGACGCCACTGTAGCAATGCAATCAAAAAGTGCGCCAGTCAAGTGGGCGCCATATATCACACTTAAGATTATGGCCAGCCAGACATAACAGAAGCTCAGTCTGGACATGGATAGAGTCGGATGACAAGAGAAGAAGGAGAACATGGACAAGAAGCGGTATAAACACTTGAATATAATTGTGGCAATTACAAAGAACACTTGAACAAGCACAGAACACACTCTCATTTCCACACACACACATATACACCACATAGGGCGTGCTGTCTGGTTGGCCAGGCACTTCACTTAATTAAACTCAAAATTGTTGATATTGTAATATTTATGCGCTCCGCTTGGCCCACTACTTAGGCTACTTACCGTCTACAGTTAGCTGTGTCAGTATACGCACAGGCCACAGTCGGTGCCTACCTGGCTCCAAGTGCTTTCAGCTGGAGTTGGGCAGATGTTTGTAGCTGTTTATAGGGCAGGTTCTATAGAATATATAAACGAAATTTCTATAACTGAACTATGATATATGATATAGAATATCTAACAAATAACAAAACATATTATAAGAACATTTTTCTAATATAAATATACAATATATATCTACATTATTAAAATAAACTCAACTTGGCATTCATAATATCTTCGCCTTATCTATAAACAGAGATGCAAGGATTGTTAACTTTTTGTTCCCACTGTACTAACGTTTATGTTTGTCTGTTTCCACTTCCATTTCCGTTTCCGCTGCAGGTGCCATAAAACTTTGCTAGCATTTCACAATTTGCGCGCAGCTGTTTCGCTGCTCCTGTTGGCCGTTAACAGTCTCGAGCTGGCCAGGAGTCTACTGCCTCAGCGTCGGGCGGAGCAGCTGAACGAACTGTTCGACTCGATGCCAAGGGAACGAAATGTTTTGATTTTCATTGGTGCCGGTGCCGTATGGAACTCCTTGGCCGCTGTCCTCTTGACAATTATGCTAATGTCCTATCATCGTTTGCTCGAACGCAAAAAGGTGACAGGTGCGTATAACTGTGTGTGTGTGTGTGCGAGTGTTAATTTGCGAGCTGCATTAATCGATGCCCTTTTGATTCCACAGTCTACCTGTATGGCAGCATCGCTGTCGAGCTGGTGATGTTCCTGCTGCGCTTTGACGAACTTGCAGGCGTGGTGCATTACGACGATATCTTGGGCCTGGAGACGTGCCTGGTTGCTGTGAATGCCATCGGTCTGCTTACACTGGCAGCCTTCGATGGATATACCATCTATAAAGAGGTAAGGTGGGGAAAGGAATATGGAAGATTGTAGCTGAGTTAAAGCAAGAATTAAAGTGAAATACTTTAAAGAAGATTTCAATGGGTTGTATAAGTTGGATATTCAAAGTAATTATATTACGTTATAAGGAGTTATTTCTTTGATATATTAGTAAGACTAAGAAAGAGGTTTAAAATACTGTCCGACTTGAAAATTTCAAGCTAACGTATTAAGTTTTTTAAGAGTTCAGTCAGATTAGACTTGGCTGCGGAAAGAAACTTCTGCTCTTAATCAGTTGAGAATAGATCATCTAAAGCACTCATCATTATTTCAATTTTTTTTCCTTTAAATATTGATAAATTAATCCCTGATACGACAATTTTCCATTACGATTAATACATAAATTGTGCTGACATCTTTAAGCTTAATTTCGATTTCCTTCGCTGAGCTTTTCCAGTTTTGAACTTGTCCGAATGTTAAATCCCTTTATCGAATTAACATACAACTTGCCTGGAGAACTAGTTAAATATTTAAGCAGTGCTAGTTGTGGCTGAGAAAGGGGGCGAAGACGATGAAAACGTCGCTCGGTGCTTGTGTGTTCTCATGCTTGACATTATTTCCGCTCGAGACCGGAAATCCAAAGTTGCCACACAGGACGCGGCGCACAGACACACAGACCTTGCCACACACACACACAAACACACAAAGATAGAGCAGAGCAACAGTAATAATAAGAACGAGAAGAAGAGTGGGAAAAGAAAAGAGCCGCAGCGCAATAAGCGCAGCACAAAGTAGCAAAGCAAATAAAAACATTAAAGTTACATTAGACGATTTTGTTGCTTACCTTTTTGGCTATGCAAAGAAAGGCGGTAGCAGGCCGAGTAGGAGGAGAAGGGGAAAGGGGTAAGGGTTGCAGTGGGGTAAACACGGACAGCGTATAAAACGTGCAACTTACGGTTGCTTATACTCGTACAAACACACACACAAACACAACTGGTAAGCAGGTTCCAAAGTTGGACCACGACTTGTGCTCGTCATTGTTATTCAGCCAAAATGCACTAATGCTGTTGCATACTTTAAGGTGCACCACACATACGCAGTATGTGGACGTATGTGTTGCTACACAAATGTGCATATCAAATATTAATCGTCGCAGCCCAGTTTGATGTGGAACAAGAAAGAAAGACAACCATCCGCATGTCGTATGTTTTATGCCCTTTACGGCAAATATCTTCATTGAAAATCTCGTTTTTAACTATTATCGGATATAAATTTTGGATATAAATTAAATTTGAATAGACAATAAAATACATCTTACAATTTAAACTTAAAAAGTTTAGTTGCAGTATCTTGGAAAACAAAGTTGGCGTTCTTACAAACAGCATAGTTTCGGCCGACAACCATTTGATGGTATTTTGGTTCTGTTTTGTTGAAACTTTGACAACTAATTTAAGACATAGCATATCAACACAAACTGACCGATAGTTTTTCTGGCATCTATACGATGTATTAGTCCAATCAGGCTCGTTCAACACACGGACATACATAACTATGTATATGATTCTGATTAGGAATATATATATGGGGTGTATATATATTGAGTGTATTTTTCCAATAGATGGCGTTTTACAGATAGTATTTCGTGTTGTATAAGTTCGATCGGGTTCTACTAGATAGTGTTATATTACGTACTAAAAAAGTTTTTTGACAGTTCTGTGATTGTTTAAATTCTTAGTATTCAGATATGTATTGATATTTTTCCAAATACACTTAGTAAGCGAATACAAAGTAGTGCAGTCTGCTAGAGCGACTATTTCTATATATAATATAACGCCCGCGATAATAATGCACTCTCAGCATAATTGCATGATATGTAAATGAAATCGCAAATATTTACAAAACTGTTTCTAAAGTCAAGTTCAACAGTAAGTTAAAACTTTGACACAAACATGAACTGAACGTGCTTACTTATCGGTTATTCCATCTCCGTCCCATCGATTGTGCGATGCTAAATTTATGTGCTGGCATGTACTCAAGAGCATCCCTTCTCTCTTACGGGGTTTCCTTTTGAGATATTCATGCACATGTCGTATGAGTAATATTCAAACATCAAATCAATGCCAGCTGAGGCTAAAAAAGCCAAAAAGGGAAGCCAAACTTTAGTTGATTTTCTGGGAAAAGAAACCGCTTCAAAAAAAGGCAACGAAAAAGTATTTAGAGCTGTTCCAAGTTTGGTTTTCTTTGTGATTTCATCAAGCAATTTTTCAAGGCTGATTGCAAGTATAGAACTTGAAAAACTTGGAAGAAATGAAAGTATATTCAAATTTTTCCAAGTTCGTTTTCTGAAAATGTAATATGCGACTTAAGAAAAAAAAATTTCCACAATTCGTCTTATTTTTTGTTTCCTAGTTCTTATTTGTAGTTTCGCTATCGCAATTGCTGGTAACGTGCATTTGGGAATGGGGGCGTATGCAAATTGCTGTACCCACATGAAAGACGCCCCGCAGTATGCTATACATTTTGAGGTGATTGCGAAAGTTGGGCCAAGTGCAGGCGAATGTCATTGCGATAGGAAGCATCGCCATAGACTGTGGCATACAATTGAGCGTGGGGCATTTGTCAACATGCATCCCAACATCCTCCCTGCCGTTCTCCCCCTTCTTAGTACTTCCTCTCTCTCAATCTCCCTCTTAACCACTTTCATAAAGATGAAGTACCGGAAACTGTGGCACTGACAAAATGCCGCTTCACGTGCCTTGCCACACAAGCTTCGGTGGAAGAGAGTGAGAAAGAATGTGAGTAATGGGAATGGAGATGGAGGTGGAGGCGGCACCAACCTAATTTGGGCGCCGCCATGCAGTGCATAATTTTAATAAAGGAAGTTGGTGGCGTGACTGTGGGCGTGGCAGCAAGAGGGGGCGTGAGCAAATAATGCCATGCAACGTTGAGCACAAACCCGAAAATACAAACAACTGCAAAGATTGCGTCCGTATGGATGGTTGGGTATGCGTGACTAGCAAATGCGCTGTAAATATTGTAGCCAGAAAAACTTTGAATTGAACTGCATATTGCACGATATAAAAGAATGTCAATTAAATGGGTTAGTAACGTTACTAAACTACCCCATTGACAGAACGTGCAGGGTATCAAGCTATGCGTTGTTGTTGTTAGTGCAGTTGTTGTCACCACCGTTGTTGTTGTTGTTGATGCTCAAAAACGGATGTTGAGCGGAAGAGAAAGAGAGAGGCTGTTAGAAGGAAGTGGGAAAGGGAGAGAGAGAGAGGAGGGGAGGCACTTGCATTTGCATTTTGGCAGAGCGCGTAAAATTAGCTGAGCAAATAGCCGCACTAAGGAGGCAGAGAGAGAGAGAGAGAGGCAGAGGCATGCGAGACTGACTGAGATGACAATGCAAAAGGTTTATTTAATTTAACAGGGGATTAGCGGAGTAGGAGGAGACGGTACAGGGAGGGGAAGGGCAGCCGCTTGTCGCATAGGGGCGCAATTGTAAGCTCTGCACTGGGATTTTAATATGTTTACATTTTAATTGAGGTTAAGCGCAGATTTGCTCTGCCTCCACTCCTCCCCCCCCCTCTTTCCCTCTCTCTATCTATCTCTCAAAGCGCATTTTGGCAAATATTTTATTTATGCCAAAAGTGTTTGCATGCTTCAAGGCGTTGCGTGCTTGACCGCATGCGGCAGGGCGCCGCAAAAGCGACAGCTTGTGAGCCACACGAGATGCTTAAGTGCAACAAATGCCACAACAACTGCCATGCTGGGCAACAGCAGCAACAACAACTGCAACTGCAACTGAACAAAAGGCTGGCAAAAGAAAAGCCAAGCAGTCCGTCCAGACGAAGTGCCATTGTTAAGGCGTTGAGCAGCACACAAAACGTGTTGCATGCCAAAAACAACAACTGCACGAACAAAAAAAGTAGAGTAATGGAAGGTACACTAGCTAATACCCTGCTTATTTGATATGTGTTCTTAACACAAAATGTATTGCAAATCTCTTTAAATCCTAAAATCTAGTTATTATCCTCATTTGGACAGATTCGTAATACAGATTGACTCAAACAAAATATCTCATTGAAATATAACTCAACATAAAAGGTTGACTATTTATTATATGCTATGAATATATAACTTGAAATTAATCTGAATGAATCTATGTACATTGAAATCAAACATTTGTCAATACTCTTAAATAAAGTTAAAGTTATATTGATTTCATTAATTGAAAACATATTTTCCATGCAAAATATGTTTAAGATGAACTTCCAATAATGCTGAGCATATGAATTGGGGACCATGAGAGCCTATTCATATCCATATACTCTTTGAAATACCCTTTATAAATACTTCATAGGGTAGCTCGCTACAAGTGACAGTAACACATGCAAGCAAGGCTACAAAGTGTCATCTTGTCTTTTTGTTGGCGCAAGTCTAGTGTCAGCCAGGGTCGGTAGAAAGGAAGGCAAAGAAAAAGGACGAAGAAGAAGGGGAGGGTTGCATTGTGAAATGAAATCTGTTGGAAAAACTTAAGACCAGTTGCTAAGTTGCCTCTGAGTTATGGTCCAGTTTTGGACTAGGCTTTTGTTCGCCCTTTCTTATGCCTGAAATGCGCCAGAAGAACGTTTGCAACTTGTGCGGTATGTCAGGATTCTGTATAAACTTAATTTAAGAAACTGTAGGGAATTAAGATGTCTCACTTTATGTATATAAACAACAAAATATTTTACTTGCAGCGCTATCGTGACGATTACCTGGAGGACTATGATCGCATTGGGTATAAGCACTCACTGGCTACCTTCTACTCCAAGACCTGTTTCTGGTGGCTTACTTCCCTGCTCTGGCTGGGCTATAAGGAACCCCTTGAACTGGAGGATCTCGGTCATATGCGACTGGAGGATAGCGCTAGGGCACATTATGATCGATTTTTATATATCTACACGGAGAAAGTGGTGAGTTTTTATAGGTTATGAAAAGTAGGAAATACATTAAATTAAATTAAATCGAATATTAATCTTTATTAATTAAGTGACGCTCAATGTGACTTAAGTTATGCCTTATTTTAAAGTTACGTATAAGAAGTATGTAGACGGTACTTATGATTCAGTTAAAATATTATATAATAGTATCTTAAATGAGCATTAGAATTATTAAGTAGGTAAGTAGAAAGTCTTTAAGCAAAGCCAATAATATAGAAATATACATTTAAGCATTTCAGTTTTTATTAAAAGAAACTTGTATGTCGTAAATAAAGTAAAGTATTTTTACACTCACTTGGAGAATTTGAGACAATAAATTTGCAACCAAACTCGATTAAAATAAGTACAGTAAGTGCTGGCTAACGTTATTAGTCATACAACAGTCTTAAAGAGAATCAGTTGTAAGTATTTCCGACAAACATTAAAATATTATAGTTAATAATTATAGTTTCAGAAAATGTTAAATAAATGTAAAATAAGTTTCCCTCACAAGCCATCAGTTAACTGTCCGCCAGCAGAAGTTTTCACTGTGGTAAATAACCCATATTTGAATGCATTAAACGCAAACTTCACGCATTAAGCGTCATTTAATTAAAAAGCATACATTTTAAGCATAAATAATTAAATGCTGTTGGCCAAAAAATAAAAAAAAAATCCCGCAGTTACAATTGAGTCTTCTCTTCAGGTCTGTATGGTGAGCAAGGAGAGAAGACGGGGGAGATGCAAGGGGGAAAGGGTGTTGCAAAGTGGGAAATGTGGAAAAGCACGAGCTGCCATTGGACTCTGTTGAATTTCCATTAAGAAAATATTGTATTTCATTTGCGAAAAGCACAACAAGCAAATTGCTTAATTATTTATTTAAATGCAATGCTGTCGTTGCCCAACGGCAATAAATTATCAATGCAAATAACAACAACAACAACCAGAACAACAACAACTGTAACAATGAGTACAGCGAAAAGTGAAAAACGATGCCCATGAAGCTGGAGAGAGACTCAGCCATTTTGCTTGATAACAAAGTGAAAGTTTTGTCATTGTTTGTTATTGATGCCCTGCACTTATCAGTGAAAGAAAGAGAGGGATAGAGAAAAAGTGAAAGAGGAAGAAAGAGGGAGTAAGAAAGGAAGACAAGCTAAAGGGGTATTTGAAGAAATGACAAAGAACTGCGTAGTCGATTCAAACAATTCTGTCTAAGCGCATAACAAATGGTTTTTATTAAAATATTTCCAATACAATTATAATAGAGTGTTCTCAGATACCCTATATAAATATTGGTATGTATGCTCCAAATCTATATACCTTAATATTATTTAAATAAGCTCTTTATGAAGTCAGCAACTTTCAATTTGATTATTACCCATGCAGGTTATAACAAAGTCGATGCGATAGGCATTCAAGCCGATCTTTTTTAATGGTTACTTACATGCGAAATATTGTGTTATTTTTATGATAAAGCGAAGCGCGAAACAGCCAAATAACGTATTAAGCGTCTGGCATTAATGTGCTTATTAATTACAGTTAATACAAACTGCATGGCGTATACGTAATGTTAATACATATACATATGTAAGCCAAAATGCGTTCGGCATAGGGAGTATAAGGTTTTTAACAGTTTTTAACAATGAGTGTATTTTGAATTACTTAGGAGTTTTACCTTTATTTTGAACTAGACTCTTTTAATGAATACCTAAAATGATTTATCTTTCACTTGAAAGTATTAATTAGGCAACTTTTTCAACAATTATTATTAACAAAAAAATGTTATGAATATTTTTTATTTATGTTATGTATATATAATCTATGTAACATTATAAAAAATATTAATGTTACTAAGAGGAGTTTGCTTACTCTTATAAATTGTTATTTGTCTTACTTTTTCAGAGAGTTGAAGTATTAATATTGTTCTTTTTATTTTTAGGTATTGTAATTCTAACATATTAAGTTATATTATTTGTATATTTATTCTTCGTCATCCCTCAACTTCATTTATTATCAGGATATTATGCTAGTAGCACTATATTATTTGATTTATTGTACAAACTAGAGCATACTCAGTTCTTCAGCATAAACGATACTACTCTCTTCTTTTTTTTTGCAGAAAAAGTCGAGCTCCCCACCCTCCCTGTGGTACTGTTATATAAAGAACAGTTGGCGCATGTTTGCACTGGGCGGCATTCTAAAGTTGTGCGGTGATTTATTTGCATTGATTGGTCCACTTGCCATACAGCAAATAGTGCAATATATCGAAGGACTGTATGCCCAGGCGCGGGCACAGGTTGAGGAGGCCGGAGGATTGGGATTGGGTTCTAACCCGAATGCGGCCACAGATGCTGCCGATGTCGATGTCAATGGCATTGCCGATGCTGCCGATGCTGATAACCCTGTTTACTATGATAATGATGATGTTGATGTTGACAACGGAGGTGGGCCCTTTGGTCTGGCGATTGGCATCGGGCAGCACAGCGTGAGAATTTACTATGCCAGCTGGTCGGATTTGCTAACAAATGGCTGGAGTATTGCTTGGCTGGTGCTGTTGGCCGCACTGGCGCAGGCCGCATTGTCGCAGGCCTCGACGCATGTGCTCAATATGACGGGCATCAGGATTAAAACATCGCTACAGGGTCTAATTTATCGCAAAAGTTTGCTTCTAAATGCCGGCAGTGCTGGTTTTGGTGGTGGTGGTGATGATGCTGGTGCTGCTGATGCTAGTGGTGGTGCTGGTGATGGTGGTGGTGGTAGTGGCAACCCTACGGCCAAAGTTGTGCAACAGAATGGCGACATTAAGTTGACTCCCAATGCACAACAACAAACGGAGCGTTCAGGCGGTGAGTGTTTGGCTTTATATAACACCCATTTTGTTGCTGTCTCTCTCTCACTCTTCTCTTCCTTACTCTTCTACCGCTTTACCCTAATCGCCTTCCCTCTTCTGTTGGCAAATGTGCGTTTGGTGTTAATTGAAAGTTTTACGGACGCAGTGTTTGCTTGGGTCAGCGTACCTAGCGCACACACCGCACCAAGTGTCCACGTGTAATTGGCTTAAATGGGCGTGGCTGCGCCCAATTGTTGACCACTCCTCAGCCCCGGTACATTTGTTGTTGTTGTCGCAGTACATGTAGCATTTGTTTTTAGATACGATTAGACCATTTTTCGTCAGCCGTAAAGACAAATTGCTTTTCGATCAGCTTAGCTCGTTTAACTCTCGCTCCCCTTCTCTCTTTGCTTTCTCCCCATCTCTCTCTCCCCCCTTTCTCGGGTTTACTGCCGCCACACGGGCTTTTATGATCGAATTATTCGGCCCTCTCATAGATTGGCTTCATTTCAATCAGTTCACCATAAAAGTTAGCAGTGCACTCGACGTTCATTCAATTTGGCCGTCTAAAGGGACTAGACAGTCTAAGTACTTTTGTAATGGTATTGCGATTAAAGTAAGCTTAGTTTAGTTATCGAGCTGGCAAAGTAAATGATTCGATATATGTATATTAAGTTTTACATATGTATATGTTTGTCTGTTCTGTCAATTTAAAGTTAGGTAAAACTCTGCGATTCATTTTGCAACTTATACTTTTTAATTTATTAATGAAATGTTGTAGATGCGGAAATTGCTTGATTGTTTAATACATTATATAAATATATTACAACTTCTAAAAATATATAATAGTTCCCCCTTTTAAAAGCTGATTCCTACTATAAATGACTTTCCTTTTGCGGTATTTCTTCAAGGTCTTCACGATATCGGCGCCATTACAAACCACATGACCGAGGATACGCTCAACATAATGCAATTTTTCTGGATCTCTCACTACGCCTGGGCTATTCCGTTCAAGGTTCGTATCGGGGAGGGATGGAGAGAGATACAACCAAAAATTAAAAGTTATTTACGAGCATCTTGTGTGCCATTTTCGCTGGCAGAATTTTCACTCAAAGCTTATTTATTTATTTACGATGCTGTTGTTGTTAGTGTTGTTGTCATTGCTTCCTCTGCTTTAATCAGAGTGTAGACTGCAGATTTATTATCTCATGGCGTAATTGGTCGTCTATAAATTGCAAGTGCATTTGATTTGTATTTTATATTTGCGCAATTTCTTACAAACTACAAACGAATCTGAAAAGCGATTTGCAATTTTATTTGCACTTTGCATTCAAATGTCACTGCAAAGCGTTGTACAAATATTTGGAAAGGCCTTCGGCATATGTATTTGCGAAGTAAGTATAAACTATGTATTGAAGACTAAAGAGCATTTATATGTAATTGCACAGTGATGAAATGTTATAAATGCACTAAGAGATATACAGCAGATATACCTGAGTATATAAAAGGGTAGTTAGAATAAATATGCAGTATATATTTAAAGTGATATACAATTTATGAATTGTAAGGTATTTTATAATTAATTTTGAAGACTAGATAAATCGAAGCATAAGTGAATAAACACTTAAGTTATACATTTGAAAGAAAATCCGTTGATAGATAGAATTCTTGAATAAGTATGCAACTGTACTTTATTTTCAGAAGCATCGCTAAACGACGCTATGAAGATTGAAGCTTCATTTCAACTTAGTTTCTTTAACTTAGTACCTAGTAAAGATAAAATATATGTACGAGTATATATAAAATATTCTACAATAATTTACACCTTTTATAATAGTTTTATGTATTTTGGACTGCTGGATATACGATGCGCACTCACACAAGCAACAGATAAACGCATAATTAATTCACATTAAATGGAGGTGTGTGCAGACTTATGTGCCCCAGTATGGCCCCAGTGTGACCCCAGTGTGGCCCATGTGTGTACACATTTTGGCATAATTAGCCATGAGGTTGTATTTACTTAGGGCCCCACTTGAACGGAGTCTCGAAATGAATGCTTTGGCAAGACGCTTAGGATTTGCGGTGGCATTGTTCGTCCTATGGAACTGTCCACAGGCAACAGCTGCATTATAATTTACTCGTTTGTATGCAGTTCGATTTCAATCGGATTTGCTAGAGAACAGTGAACTCAGAATGAAGCCCAAGCCAGAGTCACGACCATAACCAAAGTGACCTAGGCATTTGTATCTTGAGATTATTGCGTAAAAAATTAATTAAGATTTAAGTTGCATCAATATTATCATATGTGAACTCAGAGAGATTTATCTCATTTGCATGATATTCGACTGGAATTTGTCGAAGAGATTATACATTACGATGGTAGCTAATAAGCGCACAAATGTAGAGGGTACGGAGTTCATCTGTAAATCAGAACTTGGGCTAGCATGAATTTGTCAATGATTGAATTATCAGAATGCCTTGTCTTGTATATTCATATGTATATTCAGCATTTCATATATGGGAGTCCTGATCTAATACAAATAAATATGAATTAAAATACAATTTCTTTTATGTTATGATTGGTTAAATATTCAACAAATACATTTATAAAAAGAATGAGCTAGATGATACGCATGAAAATGTTTTTATTTAAGTTGGTTTTATTTGAATATTGGATGTTTTATCAACGTTTAACTGAGTATTATGATAACATTCAATATAACTGAAAACTATACGTAGATATGAACATAATGGGACGTAAGCAGTTCAGCATAGAACGTTACTGACTTGTAATTTACGGTAGTCATATGACAGTCTAGTAATAGTAATTTAGGTTTAAGTTTTTTAAGTTTATTGAATGTGCTCGACTGAAGCTCTCTCTCTGTGGTATTTAAAGTTATCTGAAACTGTCATTTGAATAGAAATACCAGAGAAATTTGTCACTTACAAATAATTACACAAGATGCTGTCCTGTTCCAAAACGAGGATTGCGTTGCAGTTGGACTCAGCCTTAACTCAGTTGTATGAAACTACCACGGAAGTGTATATA
This sequence comes from Zaprionus davidi, assembly GCA_018903715.1. NCBI lineage: Eukaryota > Metazoa > Arthropoda > Insecta > Diptera > Drosophilidae > Zaprionus > Zaprionus davidi. The sequence goes on from JAEIGL010000005.1 coordinate 11,417,904, forward strand.
TTGTGTGTGAGAGAGAGAGAGAGAGTGTACGTCAAGGATTACGTAAAATAACCAAATAATTTACTTACAACTTAATTAACTCTTAGGCTTGCAGTGTCTGCAAAATTTGCATAAACAAATCAATTGGATGCCAGACATGTTGCCCAGCAACATATATAATATGATATATACAATATGTATATATATTTGTATATATACATTTACACTTCCATTTGCATTTACATTTGCAGATTGCCATCGTCATCTATCTGCTGTATCTGAAGCTGGGCATAAGTGCAGTGATTGGAGCCATTGTGTGCATACTCATAATGACCCCGCTGCAGTTTCTCATCGGGAAGGCGATGTCTAACAATGGACACTTGATAGCGGTAAGTATGATGGCATCGATGGGGGAAATCTTCCGTGTCTGTGTCTCTCTCTGTGGTTGTCGTCGCACTTAATCCAATATCAATTGAATTTAATTAAGGCCCAAAACAATGGTATTGAAATTCATTTAATATTCTCAAATTTGGTGAGCACGAAATGGTACGCACTGTGGACCAGGATATTTAGTAAGAGAGAGAGGGAGAGAGAGAGTGGGAGGTGGAGGGTTTTAGAAAGAGTGAGAAAGACAGCTATTTGATTTTTGCATTGTGCTGGTCAGTTTTGTTTGCCATTTCGCCTCGAGTTCTGAATTTGTTTGTGGGATTTACAGAGCATCCTCTCTCTCTCTGCCTCTCTTCCTCTCTCTCTTTCTCTATCTCTCTTCTCTGCTCTCTGTAGAAGTTTGGCTGAGCTGTTGTTGCTACTGTCGGCTCATTAAAAGTTTCCTGTTAACAGATTTGTGGTCAATTTAAAGTTATTGCCAGGCTGGTCAACTTCAGTTAATTGAATTTCGGTTTCTGGTTTTGGGCCAACTGTTCTGTTCGACTCGGGATCGTGCTTCTGTCCAGTTACTTACGACCTTTCCTGTGTATAATGTTGAAATAAGCACAAATATTAAAGGATGAAGGAGCATTTTGATTACAGGGAAGTTTGGAGAGGATGTAGAGGGTACTAGTAATCCTTGATGTTGTGAGTTTAGTTACAATATCTTTAAATACAACACAAACAATTTGCATATGCAATAATAAGATTATATTTAATTGCAATTATATTTAATTTCAATAATAAGATATAATTTAATATACTTTCAATTTCTTTTACTCTGCAGAAATACACCGATGAACGTTTGAAGAAAATACATGATACGTTGATAGGCATAAAGATAATTAAACTCAATGCCTGGGATGATGTGTTTCTCAAGAAGATACAAGCGGCACGCAAGAAGGAATTAAAGTATCTGTATAAAGATGCTTTCTTCTGGACCTTAATGAGTAAGTGAAGAGTTCATTAAGTTAATTTAACTAACTAATTTAGAAACTAATTGAACAATTAAGAGTTATTTATTAGCATTAACATATTGTAGTAAACTTATCACTTTTCTATAACCTCCTTTCCAATTGTCTCTTGGTAGATATATTAACTCACATTGCCACGGTACTGGTGACCTTTGTGACCCTGACCGTCTATGTCTGCCTGCCAAAGGATACACGCCATGACTTCAGTGCAAGTCACCTGTTCTCCGCCTTGGCACTGTTCCAGCAGCTAACGGTACCACTGCTGATCTTTCCCATCACGGTGCCCATCATTATAGCGGCACGCGTGTCGACGCGTCGTCTGGAGCGTTTCCTGCATGCACCCGAGATACAGAAGCAGTTCGAGGGTATCCGCAACATGGCACGCATTTTGAGCAAAAGCGACGCATCGCTGGACATGTATGAGACGCAGGAGAAGTCGAACATGACGTTGCGTACGGCGCAGGCGGAGAATCGACGGAATGAGCAGCGTCAAGCATTGCGTATCTGCATACCACAGGAGCCAGCCTCGCCGGCGCCTCTGGCCCAATCGGAACCCATTACACCGCTGCTGCAGAGCAATGGCGAGCCAACGGCAGAGGATGTAGCGCCATCGCCGCCAGCAGTGTCACAAGCTGACCCCGTTGTGGGTCACCATCAGGTGGTGCAACAACGTCGTGAGTTACTTCGCAATACTCCCTATGTGGCCATCAGACCACCCAAGTTGTTCGGAGGCACCGCGGAGAAGCCTCTGGAGTTCTCGGTGCTGCGTGCTCGCAACTCAGATAGCTGGCGGCGTGATTCATTGCTGCTGAAGATGCCTGACGACATTGCCGTCTCGATCAACGACGGTCGCTTCTCCTGGCAGTCACAACGCAGCATGGCCCAAGTGCAGCTGCATGTCCCGGAGATGGCCATACCCAAGGGCAGGCTGACCATCATTGTCGGCAAGAACGGCAGCGGCAAGACCTCGTTGCTCTCGGCGCTGCTCATGGAGATGCCGCTGCTGGCGGGGAATATGTTCTGGCATAAGTAAGTACATCTTTGCCTCTTCCTTTTGCCTTTGTTATGTTTTCTGTATTCTTTTGTCGCTGGAATTAATTTTTAATTAAGTTCTTGACTGCTCTCTGCCATTTTCTGTTACTAGACTGTATTCCTCTGAATTGATGTCTACATTTCTAGTCCCTTTTTCAACTGTCCCACTACTGTTAACTTCGGTCTCTCCGAGTTTGTTCCTGGCTTTGAGTCCCTCTTACAGCGTCTTAGGTGTAACTCTTACTTTATCGTCGATCAGCTCTAACCTCTTTTAACATATAATATCTCGACCACTCACTTTCTTCTCAAACTGACACAATCCTAGGCAATTGTGCCTCACACATACCAAACTATACCAGGTATGCCAAGTGCATTTCAATACACTTGATTTGCGAATCAAATTGAATGTAGTACAATAAATAAATGTGAAAATAAATGGGAAAACAGCAGGAACTCGTATGCCCAATTTCCCCTAATTTCCCCCGCCTGGCAATAAATTTCGTACACTTAATGTGCCTGCCAGAGTTGTATATGGAGTATAGTATAGTGAGGAGGTACATCTATAGGCATGTTCGGGGCATCACTGCGTTGCATATAGAACGCATATTATGCCAATGCATTTCAATGGCAGCCCTAAAAGTAGGCAACAAAAATGAAAACGAAATCGCAACTTGTGAATCGCAATGCGAAATATTACACAAATACACGTGTATGCATAAGTGTATATGGATGTGTGTGCGTGCGTGTGAGTGTAAGGAAATTTATTGAAAACATTTGCGAAAGGCGTCGGAAAGGAAATATGGGGGAGGCGTGACTGAAATTGGAACTGCAGGAGATGCGTTCAAGCTTATTGCATTTTATTTATGGCTCGTTCGAAGGCCAAGAAAACCGAAAAGTGAACTAGAACTTAACTGGGAAAACTTGCAAGCAGCTTGCTTTGTATGCTTTACCAAATTGCCAGCCAGCATGCAAAAACCCAAAAGGGAAAATGTTGCTAAGCAGCGGGGAAGGGAGTACAAACAATTGGAAAACTTTAATTAAACGTAGCCGAGTGTGAAAACAGACGATTGTGATGCCAGCACGTGCGTTTTGAGGCCCATTGTTTATACAAGTGCCGAGCGAGTGAGTGGCTAAAACAAATGTCGGCTCCAATTAAAGTTTTCTAACCTTGAACCATCTGACAAACTGCCAGTGGGGGCCAATTTATGAATGTGAGTGTGAATAGTGCGACGAGGCAGCAGCACCACCAGCACAGGTTGGCTAATTAATTTGAGTGTACAGCAAAAATTATGCAATTAAATGGCGTTAAATGAGCAAACAAACTAGGGGCAGGCCATGTCCCCCCCTTTCGCATGCTTCCCATGCCTGCCACCAGCTGCCCTACTCCTCCTTTAGAACCTTGCAGCAGCAGCAGCAGCAGGAGTCAAGGCTGTTGTTGACACAACGGAAAATGGTACATAAATAATTCAAATATTTACTTGGGGGCGTGTCAGCATAGCGGTAGTTAGTTGTCCCCCTTCTCCGCCCAATCACCTCCTGTACGTCTACTTGGCTAACAGGCACAACGAGGCAAAACGTGCGTAATCTAAGCCAGCGCAAAATGTCAAATGAGGAGAACATGCGCAGCACAACAACAACAGCAAAATAAAGGCAAAAAATAAAGCAAAAGCAAGTTAAAGTTGACGCTTAGGCGCAAAAAATAGTTGAGCTTAAGAAGGATCTGTTGATTAGATATGCTGCTGAGGTCCCTAATATTTCCATAATATATTGAAGCCCTTTTAAATCTACCCCTTCCATCGACAATACCTTATCTATTCATTGTAAATTGTATTTGTTTTATTGTAGTTATTTGTTCAAGTTTATTTTCCGTTTTCATTGTAAAATAAAATGTATCATTTACTTGGTTTTAAACTTAAATTTGTTAACTACTATAATTGAATTTACTATGTCAACTACACACTTCATTTAAGTATTCTCTGCAGCTGCAATGGAAATTGAGAATAGGAACATTAATTCTACCATTAAATTCAGCTTAAACTTTCTCTTCGATTCAATTTATTGCTAATCAATTAGTTAAGCTAATTTGCATTTTACTGTGGGAAGAATGCTCAGTCGCACTGCCAAACAAAACCATTGTGAGGCGCACGGGATTTAAGCCATTAAAACGCATCACGCATACGCGCCGTTGCACCTTTTGCAGCTTGGTGCAAATTTAAATGAATGAACGCGCGTTTGTCGCAAATGTCGACGAGAGTTAATGCGCCAGAGCGAGAGCTGGGACAAAACTGGGACAACTCTGGCGTCAGTCGTCAGCGGCATGCCGCATGTTGCATGCCGCATGCGACTTGTGGCACTTAGTGCCAGCAGCCCAGCAATGTGTAACGTAAAATGCGCAACAATTTGCGAGACAGGTTGCAACGACAGCGAGATATGCTGTAAGTGAGAAGGGAAATACATGAAGAACTTATCTATAAAGTTCTGGAATTTAATATAAATTTGAAACAAAATAAATTTACATTATTTTAAAATGAAATATACCGAAGAATCTGAACAACTTTTGCTGGGAATGCACAAATTAAATGCATCCAATCGTTGAAGTCGTCCAAGTCAATGGCGCAGTCAGCGTCGACGTCGACGTCAGCATCAGCGTCGCCGCAGTCATTCAACATATTTTTACAGTCGTTTCCAGGCGCATCACGTGATGCGGTAATTTATCACAAAATGTCTGTATATGTTAATTTTATTGCACATAAAATAAAAGCTGAGAAAGGCAAGTTGGCAAAGGAGAGGAAAAGGGAAAGGAAGGAGGAAAGGGCACACACTTCGCCTGTAACAAAGTGCCCGAGCAAAGCGAAGGCGTGGCTTGCCATATAAAAATGCATTTAACAAGCAAAAATCGCACACACCAGCAGCAGCAGCAGCAACAGCAGCCGCCTGGCGAATGGAGCTGAGTGTGCCGCATCCGCATCCGCAGCCAGGATGCGCCTTGGCTGCTCCTGTTGATTTTTACTCTGCTGGGGCAGCTGCCCCTTTCTTCCTTTTTTCGTTCCGCCTTGGCAAACGCAAAATGTGCAATAATTTCAATTACTGTAATAAATGTCTGTGTTGTTCGAGCTCTGTCTCGCTCACACTGCCTCTCTCTCTCTCTCTGCTTCTCTCCGTCTCTGTCGTTTTTGGCTTGGCAATTTATTGTAGGGCTGCACACACACATACACACGGACTGTGGCATAGATTGCAGAAGCCACGTGAACTTAACGATTGTTAAGTGTGTGCGCTTTTGTGATTTTCAGTTGCCAGACGACGATATAACGATACCAGGCAGGAGCAGACGAAAGGACAAGGGGCAGGACAAGGGGTATCCATGTCTAAGCTCACTGCGTCCAAGTTCTGTTTGATATGAGGTGCAAAGTGTGATTTAATGGCCCGTGTGTGTGAGTGTGGTGTGTGACGACTCGCTGTGAATTGCTCAGCGCTTTGCTTAAACGGATCAACGGGGCGCATACGTAATGTGACTTACGCGCAGTGTTAAGCGGTCACTGCGAACAATAGTTCACTTAAACTGACAAGCAGCTTAATCATTTCAACAAGATTGCAACACATTTGTTACTAAAAATCAAAAACTTACTACGAAATTGAATTCAAGTTTATTTCTAGTATTCTTCTTTTACCTCTTGACATCAATATCTTTCAAATTTTCTATTCTAAGCTAATATTTTTATAGTAGGAAGAAGCCTAATCTTAATGTTATACAAAACTAACCGTACACACTGAATTTCTTGTTTCAAGGCTTAAAGCTGCTTAGATTAGCTGATATTTGCTCCAGCTTATTTCGGTAGCAATTTAAATCCTGATGTATGCATCGCTTGCACTCAAAAGTGGCTGCAAATCAAACAAATCTCTGTTCGCATCTCGAGCAACAATTGTTAATTCAATTAAGTCAAGATACTCGTAAACCGCACAAGTGTGGCAGCATTAGCCATCATTATGACAGTTTCTGAACAGCGTCCTAGCTGCCTATGGTTATCGTAGTGTATGTGTGGGCGTGTGTATTTGAAATAATTTGACAGGCGATTACAGTGGGCCTGGTCGCAAGTCTGTGGTCTGTAGCAGCCGTTGTGTGGTCGCCAAGAAAACCAATCACTTTATCTGCACCTCACGCGAGTCACTTAATTATGCCGCGAGTGTGTGTGTGCTGTAGTGTAGTTAAGTGTTATCATTGTGTGTGTGTATGTGTCTCTGTGTTTGTGCATGCCTTGGTTCTGCGGTTTATGCAGCGAAAGTTATCATTTAAGCCGCTTAACCAAATTGCAGCTAATTAATTGAAGTCATTCGCCTTTGCGATAATTAGCGATGTCACGTAAAAGCGAAAGCAACTCTCTGTGTGTGTGCGTGGGTGTGTACTCTGCTTGCTGTGTTGATTAACGGTGAAAGTTTATAGCTTAGGGACATTCGAACTAATCTACAGTTTAGCTAAGCTTAGTTGGCAAAACGTTGTAATTCGAGCTTGGTTCATGGGTATTTTGCAGAACGAGTTCATTTGGAACCGGATGTACGTGACTAGGAGATTAAGCAATGGAAATATTTAGTTCTATAAAGACTTTCCATAATGGTTTATTATTATATTATAAAGTAGTGTATTAATATATTATTATCAGTGTTTTCAAATTAAAATATTTTCCTATTTCAAATATAACGCGAAAATCTTGCAGTTAAAATATTTTACTAAGTCTTGTGAACCTTTATATATCCAGCTGTAAGTTTTGATTTTTAGGAATTTTGTTTTCATGTTTTTTTTTTATACATTTTATAATGATTAGCCTTTTAAACTGTTAAGTTTAACTGGCAGCTTTTAAAGTTTGGATTCAATAAAGAACCAAAAAACTCTTTAGTAACTAGAGGATTTATAGTGCTGAATAAGTTTACCAGAGATGCAGTTATAAATTTCGATTTAGTTTATCATTTTTTGCACTATTTACGATCTTTACTATAACCCTTAGTATATTAATTCCGATTAATTTAATCAATTCTATTTATTGTGTTCTTTTTATCTATTCCTTCCTCTAATTAATGCAGAAACTGCACCATATCGTATGTGCCACAGACTCCGTGGCTACTGAATGATACCATCAGGGAGAACATATTGTTTGGCGAATCATTTCGACCAAAGCGTTACGATTTTGTGCTGAATGCCTGTGCACTTAAACCGGATATTGAACTAATGCCAAGCGGCGACTTTACGATAATCGGCGAGCGGGGCATCAATCTGTCCGGCGGACAAAGGCAGCGTATCGCGATAGCACGTGCAATTTATTCATCGGCCAATGTGGTCATTATGGTAAGTACTTCTAGCAGCTCCTTGGGTGCCACCGATAAACCCAAGGCCAAGGACATCGATTCTGTTTTTAGTTCGATTGTTGCGGATTAACTGCATGCCAATCGGACGCCTCGTTGAGCTTTATGTGCGATTCGATGCGATGCGATGCGATACGATTGCATCGTGCGTGGACGGATGATCGTAAAATGTGCGCAGCGCGTTTAAAGTTCAAAGTTGCCATAAAATCGCTCATGAAGACGACACATTGTGGCAGAACAGTTCAGTTTTATGGCACGACCAAAATACGACTTGTTTTTCTCATGCGAATATGAAAAGTTTTTAATGCATGCCATATAAATTGGAATTTTCTAAGTGATTAGGTTGTAAATTAAGCCCCAAGTGCAGTGCTTATATTTTTTAGCACAGATAAACAGGATTTATTATGGTGCGTATGCGAGAAGTGTTAAAGAAGTTTGTTAAAGGTTGGAAAGTATTTTTAAATTATTATTAGTAATTAGACAGAAGAGCAATATTCTTTTAAATAAAAGTAGCAAATCCTGAGAGAGAGAATACATTTTGTTTTCATTAGATCTGCATCGATTAATTACGAATTGAATGTCGTGAAATGGACACATATTCGAACATATTTACTTACAAAAAATATCACAATATTTATATATATGGTAAAGTGAGTCGCATAAATAACACAGGACAAACTCTGAAAACTGCATAATTATAACAATAATCTATTTGAACAACTTATCTCATATTTATCTCTTTATGCCATTTAAAAACAATTTCAATCGAACTGACTGTGACATACATAACTAGGTCAATTACCAGCAAATGCCCAGCAAATACCACACCCACTGTCAACTGACCATATTGAAATGCAATTTTCTTTTCTAGGACGATCCACTGTCATCGCTGGACAATGAGGTGGGCAGCCACGTTTTCGAGCAATGTGTGCGCCAGATGCTACTCAAGTCGAACCGCAGCATCATCCTGGTGACGCAGCAATTACAGTTGATCAGGGAGGCGGATTATGTAAGTGCCGTTGTCGGGATGTCGGACTGTCGGGATGTGCCAATCGATGTGCCAGTTGTGGCCCTCTGGCCAGACAGCATTTCATATTCAAATTTTCACAGCTTCCCTTGCCTTCTGTCTGTCTGTCCGCCTGACAACTAACTGTCCGGTTTTTTGGTGGAGTTACGTTTAGTCGACTTGAATTGCGGTTACTCTTCTGTCTCCCTGTCTCTCTATCTCTGTCTTTTTCCTTCTCCGTTTCTTTGCACTTGTGCTTTTCTGCTTTTTGGCCTGGCATCCGTTTGTTACTTTGCGCTCCAAAAGCCGGGCCCATTTATCGCCTTTTGGCCATAAATGCAATTGCCTGGAAAGACCATTTGTTGCCGGTCTGCTGGCTACCATTCTCTCCCACTCTGCCACTCTCTCTCCTTCTCTGTGCCTCTTGCTCTTGCACTTTTAACAATTATTTGCAGTGGAAATGCAGACAGAGAAAAATTTCAAATTTAAATTTCGAAATTAAATTTATTGCCTTTTGTGCTGCACCTCTTTTTTATGCTCAAGTCTTGAGTATCTTGATATAGTTTTTAAAAAGAGTATTATGATTTTGGAAGTAATTGTGCAACATGAAAAATTATATATTGACGTTTAATTTGCTTAGTTATTTACTTTTGCCTTATTTAATTGCACTTGAAATGTTCCTGAATAGGAATACAGTAAGAATTAATGCTAAAGGTTATTTCGAAAAATAGTTTTATCATTATCAAATTTTCATTTTATATAAAATGAATTATATTTTAAAATCAACAATTTGTATAAGCTAAAGGGGTAACTCAATAGTTAATGTCTTACAAATAATATATTACCTCAAATTATCTATATTTTATGTATCATAACCAAATTTTTCTATAAGAGTCTACAACCTTCACTAACCGTCGGCCCTCTCACTAACCTTCTTCACCTATTTCTTTTCTTGGTCTGCCATTAATTTTCGTTTCCTTTGCACTCGTTTCGTTTCGTTCCATGCCAATCCGTTTCGTTCCATTCGCCCTCAGTTAATTGTGATGAAAGATGGCCGTCTGCAGGCTTGTGGCAGTTACAAGGACATTGAGCTGAAGCAGCCGCAAATAATCGCCAAATGGAACTCGATAATTGCGAAAGCAAACGCAAATGCGAAGAACCCGCAGGAGCAGTCCAAGTGAGTACGAGGAGATAAGGCGAAAGGAAAACACGTTTAAGGCAAAGGAATAGGAAAAGTAAAAGAAAATACTCTGGTTTTTCCTTTGGCAACGGCATCGATTAGTGTGTGTCTTTGTAAGCATTGTCGTCGGCTTATCCTTTTCACTACAGTATTGCAAAATGTGAAGTAGGAGAATCCCTGCAACACGCCGCACGCAAAAACCTTTCTGTTGAGTTTTACGCACACTTTTTGTGCGCTCTTCGATTTTCGCATTTGCCATTAAAGTTGATTTTTATTTCCATTTATGACAAAGCATTCTTGGTGAAAAGTTTCGCCGGCAGCGCTGGCGCAAGCAAATGGAAAACAAAGTTAAGATAATGAGACTGACTGAGTTGCCTTTGCCTTTGCCGGTTTCCTTTCGGCTTTGTTGAGGTGGCACTGTGGCACTGCTCCTAGAGCTTCTGTTTACAGGGAAATTGGAAATGTGAACAGGAAAACGCAAAATAAGACAGTTGTCTGTGTTAGCAATTAGCATTGCATAGATGCAACTGGACCAGTTATTTGTCTGTGTGTTGATATAGTTCCCTTTTCTGTCTCTGTTATTTTCTTCCCTCCCAGTTCGGCCGAGCGCACGGCCCGGGAACGTTGGAAACTTTTCAAGAATGTCAGCAAATTGGGTTTGCAACGATCGATTTCAGTGACATCGGAAGCGGGAACTGGCTCCGAGATGGATGCTACTGATGGAAATATCTCGATGTCTGGCAACAACTTGCTTAGCAATGCTGTGCAGGAGGATGATGAGGACGACGATATGCCAACGGTAAGTTTACTAATCAAACATGACTTCACATACAATCAGAGTGTGCGAGAGGAACTGTGTTATCGGAAACACATTGGCCAAGCTTTTGGTCAAGTCGAACAATATTATTCAACACTCTACAGTTAAAAGCTTACTCTTTATTTAGCTTGCGGTTCGTAAGACAGTTGAATCCCATTAGATTAGCTTTCAATTGCTTAACTTCTTTACTTTTACTTAGGTAATTAAATTCAAAGGTTTTAGGTGCTTACAAAGCTGTTGATTTCAAGCTTTCATATTACTTATTATTTTGCTGGATGCTTTAAAGAAAACTTAAATATTTATTATGATTTATCATAGATTATATGTATATGTTGGAACATTTATTAAGGAGTATTTTCCTACTACACCTTTCTAACTCATGTGTGTTTTTAGTTATTGATGGTTAATCTTTAGCAAAGCTCTTATCTAGTACTTAAAAAGTTCTTTTAATAGTAAATTATATGTCAGCAAAACTTGCAATTTTACAAGATAAATTTAATGATTGATTCAAGTTTGTCCTTTACCTACTATTTCTTATATTTTCCCTCTAGTCTCTATCTCTGGCCAGTGGCAGCAGCTGTGCCCTGCAGTCGGCGGGAAGCTTTCATCTGAACCGCAAACGTTCCAGTGTCTACGGGTCACGGCACCTGATCTACGATGTGCCGCTGCCAATTGATGAGTGCCAGACAGATGACGTGATTCTGCGACCGCGACGTCGTCCCACGTTGCAACGACGCGGCAGCAGTGCCAGGTCAAGGAACTCATGGCATCGGTTGAGTGGTCTAAGTACTGCGACAGCCACCTCCACATCGAGTACGAATAGTGGTGACTTGTTGCGTCGCAGTGTGTTGACCGCCAGTTGCAGCAGCTACGCTGAGAGCATCAATGATGGCACCGATTCCATAGAAGGAATAGTTACGCCGCCTCCACCGCCGCTGGCTACAGAGCTCTGTCCACGTGCTCAGTCTTGGCAACCGGCACCCAAGAAATCGCAGCATGCGCCCGTCACACGCAATGCTTCCTCGCCGCCCGCAATGGTTGCGTCTGTAGGCGGGGAGGGGGCGTCGGAGGTGGCAGCACAGCCAGCGGTACAGACGCGCGGCAGCTTTCAACAGTTTCTGCGACGCATGTCCATGCGGCGTTCCAACAAGCCGCAGCATCATCATCGTCCATTGAGTGCAACCAATTCCATACGGTAAGTGGCGCAGGAGAAGGAGATATAGAAGGAGGAGCAGGACATGGGCAAACAGTTTAAATAAACTGTCTGCGGTTGGCCAAGTATTTAAGTATCATTCTCTCGTTGCATCCCCCAGGAGCATCTCGGAGGAGTCGAGCGCCACCCAATTGTTGCCCACAGTCGAACTTAGTTCGGGGCCATCCTCGCCTGGCGTTGACACGTCCAATCCGCAGGCCAAAACAGAAATTGAAGCAGCAAACTTGCAATCAATTGCCGCCCTTGCAGATAGTCTGGCTGCTGCGGCTACTGCTCCTGCTGCTGTCGTTCCTGCTACTCCTGTGAAGCGTAAGTTATGCAGTTGGCATATTGTAACTGTCTTTCTCCAGTTGCCAACTGGCGGCCAAAGTTGGTCCTCTCGTCTGCTGAGCTGCTGCTCCTTCGCTGAGTTCCTTTGCTGCTTCCGCCGCGACATTTGTATGCATTGAGAGTTGCTTGGTGGCACAATATGGGTCAACTTAATCGATGCTGGCAGACAGTGCGCATACGTGATTTTCTGCTTTAAGCGCTTTTGCCGGCACACAACAAGTTAACATTTTATGGTAACTGTTTATTGTTTTATAAACTCCATTGGAATTCATTTTACCTTCATTGAAAGCTGCAGGTTTACAGCGTAGCTAGAGGTTCTCAGGGAACATGGGTAGAAAGTCGATTGGCAGTTGCCTTTGCTTACCTCTGTGTGGGTTAAAGCAACAAAAAATTTTTGACGCAGAAAAAGAGAATATATATTCTTGTTCAGTATCGAGCATTCAGTGATAAAGCTCTATACACCTGTGTTTCATTTCATATTCAATTGCATTAAAGCAGTAGCATTAAACATATTGTTTATTTATAAATCTCTTAACTTCCTGAAAATGTACATTTGGCGTAGGGTATCATATAGTTGATTAGTTGATACTGTAGTTTTCTTAATGTGTTTGTTTTCTTTGCAAAAGAAATGTCAATTAATGTCTGTTGCCCAAGACTGCGCAGTTCAGGGATAGTTAGCTACAAAGCCCGCTGAATTGGCTGACAATGAATGAAGCAGGAAGTCGAGTAGCAGATACTCTTTAATTAATTATTGCACCTACATTGTAAAGCAACAAATTATCAACATAAATCATAGATTGAATTCGTAGTCATATAACTGCCATAGTTATCTGCATCTCCTTTGATCACAGTGTATGAAATTTGCTAATTAAAAAGTAACTGTCTGCAAAAATTTCCTTTACCCAGCAGTTTTGCAACTTAGAAACAGTTGCGATACATTTGGACGCTGTCTGCTTAGTTTGTTATAATGAATATTGATTAGGTGGAGTTTGTTTCGTCTAGAAGAGATGGCCTGGGCATGAGTGGGAGTGTTGCCGATGCACAATAAATATGCAGAGAGCTGGTGAAAACAAAATATTGGCATATCCCTCAGGATTTCAGTTACACTTCGCCTGCATTTAACACAGACAAAAAAAATGCCTGAGCAAAACTTAAATCAATTTTTGGATTCTCAAACTTTTCAATTCCCCAAACGCGTTGAAAACTTGCTAGATGCGATAGGCAAAAGTTTGGGCTCTAACTTAATGCATTGATCTATCCAACACTATCCGCGCTGTCAATATTTGTCTGACAACTTGGCGGGGCACAAAACTTTCAACTTAATCAGATGGCCAAATGTCACAGAAGTACGCGAAAATTGCAGCGCACTGATTTCAAAGTCAGTTGCGGGCATCTGATTTGGATCAGACAATCAGTGGGAAATGAGAATTGATGATACATACATATGTATGCGGTGATATGGGTGTGAACTGTTTATATGCTTGCCTTAAGTTTTAAAGTAGTTTTTGTGTACTTGTGTGCAATCAGTTCTTGTTGGTTCAAGACTCTGTTTATGGGGTTCAGGATAATTTAAATATTATCTAAGAAAAACTGTTTTAAGTAAAACAAAAAGGGTGTTCAAATATTTTTGTAATCTAACTCAGTGACTACAAAAATAGTTTTCCTTCTAAGCAGCTATCAATCTGTCATTTTTTCGCATAGCCCATTTGCAACTGTGCAGCATGCGGTGAATATTCGATATTCACAACGAAAGTTGCTTGCAACACGTTGCACATTGTAAAAAAATGTGAACAAATAAGACAGAGACAGAGAAAGCGAAAACGAAAAATGAGTAAAAAGGGGGAAAAGTGCGATTGAATAATGAAAAAATATATGTTTTTTCAGCTCGCTGCGTGTGCGTGTATTTGTGTGTGTGGGTACGTGCGTGTGTGATTGTAAGTGTGTATGTGCATATAAAATTGAATTTTTATTGGTAGAAACATCGGCAAAGAAGCGCATCGATACCCAGACAGGTGCAGAACGATGCACCGTAACCAGCGAAGGACTTTTGTCCTGGCAATCGATGCAAAAATAACACAAATATTTTACCCCATACTTGCCTTACTGCTGCTGGTATTGTCGAAGGGGTATGATGGCTGTGGGATAAGCAATTCGTGAGAAGTTCATTCGTGAGAAGTTCATCATTATTATTGTCATTATTATCATTTTTATTATGATTATTATTAGCACTATTATTACCATTATTATTATCATCTTATTATGATTATTATTATCAGTATTATTTTAATTTCTAATATCATCATTATTATTATTATCATTATCATTATTATTATCATTAATACTGTCAATATTATGATTATTTTTGATATCATTGTTATCATTAATATTAACATAACTATTATAAGTATTATTATCATTATCACTTACATTATTATAATATTTATTGTTATTATTATTATCATTATTATTGCATTTAATATTCGCTAGTTTTCGAATAGTTTTGTTCTATTTATTCTTCATCTCTTTCATTTTATTTTTAAACTTCAACAAATTGTTCAGTTTCTTATTCATTTTTTCCCCCACTTTGTTTCGCTTGCAGATGTTAAAATTGACGACAAAGCTTTGCCAACAAATGTGCGCAACAAAAACAACAATAACAACAACAACAATGACGATGACAACGAGGATGACGTGTCGGACGTGACGTCACTGTCCACACAACCGAAAGTGGACAGAGCAGAATGCGAGGAGGAGCAAAGTGCACTGAAAGACCGGTCAGGTGCAGTCGAACGCAAATATGGCCAAATATCACATCACATATATCTGCTATATATGCGCGCCTCCGGTCTGCCCATAATCATTGTGTTTTTTATTACCGCACTAATTTGGCAATTTCTGCGTGTCTACACGGACATTTGGCTGCAGCACTGGAGCGACCATGTGCAACAGAGACAGCAGCAGCAGCAGCATCACAGGGAGAGGCAATGGAAGTGGGAGAGGGACAGCGATGCGCCACGGGTGGATGTGGATGGGGATGCGGATATGGACAGCGACGAAGTCACGTACTATTTTCGCATGTATGCAACAATTTCGTGTGTTTGCATTATAATGGCCATGATATCAACACCGGCCGGACAATGGGCCGGCTGTAATGCCTGTCGTAATTTGCACGATAAACTCTTGCAAACGATTTTGCATAAAACGCTGCACTTTTTTCAAGTGACCCCGCTTGGACGCATCGTCAATTGTTTCAGCAACGATATGGCGATCATTGATAAGGTGAGATTTGTTATGGCCACACATTCGCAGGTCAAAAACGGCAGACAGAGGGTACATGAGTACGTGTAGATATTGTATGTATATTGCAGATATGATACAGTCATATTTTGGTATTAAAGAAACGAGATCTCTGAGATGGGCAACTCTTGAGTTATGCAATTTTATAGTAAAACTCTTTTAAAGCGTAGCTAGCGGGAGTTGATTCTATCACGATTCAGGAAGGACAATTATACAAGTTTTAATCCAGTTCCTACGTAAGAAAGATAATTGATATACTGCAGATAGGTATTTCATAATATTATATACATTTATAGACTTATAGATTTTGTTTGATGATGTATATGATATAGAATATGGCAGCTTATGTAGTATAGAATGATGTATACTTATATGATGTAAGGAATATCATTTATTTATATTAATTTTTGCTTCAATTAGTAAGTATTCTAGGGTATCTAAAGGTTTTCACTGAACATAGTTTAATATTATGCCAGCTTAACTCTAGTTGTGTTCCGGTCAACTTGTTGTTGTAGTTGATATACATACATATCCATGTATACCAAAGGCCACACACATATGTCTGCAACATTTTCAGTTAGGTTTTTGTGTTGTGCCGCATAAAATACGAGCAGCATCTTTCTGTCTGTTGTTGTTGTTGTGCTGCTTCAGATTTTCCACTGATAAGCACGCATTATGCATTGACGTACCAAGTGTGTATGTGAGTGTGTATCTGTGTGTGTGTGAGCGTGTGTAATATATGAGTTTGTTGACGCCAGTTTTCGGGTTGCTTTCATTATAGTTTTCACTCTGTTTGACCTTTCAACATACAAATTTTCCTAGCTTTGTATAGACCATATGTGTGTGGGAGTGTACGCTTGTTGATTGAACTGACAACTTTGATTGATCTGTAATATAGTGAATATATATTGACTATTTGATAAGGAAAGTTCAACTCGTTTATGTAGATTTCGCCACAGCGGAGATTTGACCTATTTCGAGCAATGTATTTGTGTGTAATTTATAAAATCTAAATAGTTAAGAAGCTATAGATTATAAGTTCTAAAAGTATCCCAAATTGACTGTTATTTAAGCTGATTTCAGTTGAGTTTTAATCAGCTACATTAGCTAATGTGTTGCCATTTGAAATTGTGGCTGAAATATTGCGTATACGGTATGCGTACAGTAAGCCACACAATTCCCCATCACACACACACACACACACTTTGAAACAAACGTGTGCCAAATAAATCTTCAATTATTTTGCACTTTGGAGAAACGCTCGCACTTTGCAGAGTCGCAACCGAAATTTGATTATGAAACATTGCCGCATTCGCTGAACGTTTGTGAGTCGCATTTGTCAAACACGTGAGTGCGACGTATTGGTGCTGTATACCTGCTTTCATTGTACTGTGGTACGATATGTTGTGTGTTTATATATATATGTGGTTACATGTTCGTTTCGATCAGCCAGGCAGGCAGGCAGGGAAACACACAAAATTTAGTCATTTGTCAATTTGCAACCGCAAACGAGCAAAAGTCATTTAAAAATGTCTACCAAAAAGCCACACAAACTGATGGCCCGCCTCCTCTTCCTCTTACTGTTCCTGTTCCTGTACTTGTTCCCCTTCCCCTCTCTTCAACGATTCACACGACTGCAAAGACAGCGGCGTGCGGAAAGGGAGGGCATGTAGTGAGATAAAGTGTAGAGCCAGAGTTGCAATCTTTGAAAATGGTTGCCATAATTGGTCTAACTAGTATTTATAAACACACATTTAATATCTTTCTTTTCAATCTCAGTTCATAGTCATTTAAAGGAAGATTACGCTTAGGATTTATATAGATTTATGTTTGCATAGAGCTTATCTTATCAATTGAAATGTATTCCACCAAAAAACCTATAAGAAACTAAATAATAATCGTTTTAATTCAATTACATTTAGAAAAACAAATCGAATCATTTTGTTCCTATTTGTCTTTCTCCCCATGATCCGCACGTCCCTGGCCTGCCTGTCATTGCAAAACATACAATACATATTTCTACATATATATTTTCATTTACAGAAAATCGCCGCAACCAGCCAGCGGCTGCTGCAGTTCAGCCTGCTTTGCCTGCTGGCCATATTGATAAATGTGAGCATTACGCCCTGGTTCCTGCTACTCACCCTGCCCATTTGCGTTGCCTACTATGCCATACAGAAGTTCTACAGGTGTTCGGCGCGGTAAGCACACTGATTGCATGTTGTACATTGCCATACGTACCACTATATTTACACACATACACGTATATGCCTCATAATGTTGACAAATCGTCTTGCATAACTCTCGACTTAAGTGTAACAAATACGCACACATTTATGTAGTATATATGCACTTGCCACGCCCACAAGTCGACTTTGAATATTTTGCCCTGTGGGTGTTGGGTTGGTTGGGTAAATTCTTGCGAAAAGTTTATCAAATAGTTAGCTAAGAGGGAGGGTAGGAAGGGGAAGAGAGGCCGCTGGCAGCTTGATGGCTGTCAACATTTGTTGGCCTAAAGTTTTTGGCCATAAGCAGTCAAAGTTGGTTCAAGCGGTCCGACAAAAGATCTGCTTCGCAGTCTGCTATTGTTCAGATAGTGCGAGTGGCGCAACATTAGCCAATTCCTATGCCAGCACTTGCGGTTTATAATTGTCCTACGAACAGACAATAACAACAACAACAAAGTTGACAATTATTGTGGTCCATTAGTTGGGAGTTTGCTTAAAGGATGACTTTCAAATTTGAATGAGGAAATCTTGAAAGTTTTTTACAACTTTTTTGTTAACTTTTCAAGTATTTTATTTTCATATTTTAAATTTATATTTAACACAAATTTTATTGTGTAAGTTTTTAAAGAAGATTTATTAAACTGCCATCGATTTTTGGGATTTCGCCAATTGATCCTTTGTTCTGTTTTACTTGTATGTTGTGGAGAGTTTATATATTTAACTATATATTTTATTTAAGTATCATATTTCTTTAGATGATACAATTCTTATTTATACCTATCAAATAAACCGATTCTGTTTTCTGAAATTAATTTATTTTGTCCAATTTTTTTTCTCAGTGAACTGCAACGCATCGAGAACATGACGAACTCGCCGGTTATATCGCATCTGTCGGAAACAATACAGGGTGTGACCACAATACGTGCATACAATCAGCAGGCACGTTTCACCGAGATTCTGTTCAAGCGCCTCGAGGCGAATACGATTGCTTTTACCATATTGAATACGAGCAATCGCTGGCTGGGCATATCTTTGGTAAGTCCTTTGAGGGTGCCCCGTGCCGTGTCTGCCTGTCTGTGTGGTGGACGTCTTTGGACTCCTTTGGTCAATATGCCAACTATGCACATTTGATTTGCGCAAACACGTCTATTTTGTTTGTGCGCTGCAATTGAACATTTCAACTCGATTGGCATCTCACTTAGACGCAGACGCGTCAGCGATTGAATGTAAATTTCACTATACCAAGTTAGCCGGGACACATAAGGGGTGTATACCTGCTAACACAACTACTAGATAACACAACTTACTAGCTATAGATATGATGGAATATTAAAGTTGTTCTTTACTTTAATCAGTCAGGCTAATTCACTTTAACCTTTCCCAAGTATATGTTTTGATTACAGGGTATCTAAACGTATTGCAACAGTCAACTTGTCGTTGCTTGTTGGTGCAGGTGCTGGTAGGTGACCCTTAGGGGACCTGACCATTTTCACACACATACACACAGATATTGGCAAGCGAGTTGACTCGTCCAACTGTCTGTCCCCCAACTATGCCTTCCCCGTTCCCCCACTTTCTATCTCATCTCTCATTCTACTCGTGTTTACTGGGTATAGTTTACAGTGTTCAAGTGTCTGTTACGGAGTTTAAGTGTCCATTGATTGTGCTCCAATTGCTGCACATTGTGTTGACGTATGCGATTCTGGCAGCTGCAAGTAGGCGGCAGACAAGAGCTGAAGGCGTGGCCAGCAGGCAACAGCCTGCTTTATTGGTTATATTGACAGTGCGGTCAGCCAACATGTGGTTGAGGTACTCAATAGTGACTCAATATGTGAATCCAATGCAGTAGATCAAATTATACATAAATTGAGTTGTTTATATTGATGGATCTGTTCGATATGTGGCTTATATTATTAATCATTTAGTCTAACTAAATCGGAAACTAAGTAGACTGCACACCCTGACCCACAACTTAAGTCCCAAAGGTCTCTGCTCCTGTAGAGCACCACATGGGCAGACATGTGTGAAGGAGAGCCGTCTGTGATCTATTAGTTTGTAATTAGTGAACAAATTGACTGTTCAAATCGAACGAACATCGAGCTAACTACGCACTAGAAAGTAGAACACACAAGTCAAAAGGTGGAAGAGAATGGAAGTGGGGAATGGCCGAGTACGTGTAGTTAGGCAACAAATGCAACAGCTTTGTGGTTGAGGGTAGAGCAGCACGCAGCAATCAAACCTCGACTCAAACTCATGTCCAAACTCTACCAAACGAGCCCAAAACGAACGCAGCCCACAAAATGGCAAACAAAACTTTTCAATTGTGGTTTGCCAGTTGCCACCACTCTCCTCTTCCCACTTACCCTGTTCCCCTTCTTGGTGAAACTTTCATTAAGATGAAAGAGAGTAGAAAGTTTTACCGAGTTTTTAGGCAGGCAGCAGTAACAACAACAACAACAATTCAAGGAAGAGTAACAACAAAAAATGGAAGTAAAGCCGAGACACGCACCCACACAGACACACCCATGCACACGAACGTGGGCTGATTAAAAAGTCATGTGGAAAAAATCCTTACCAAAATGCCGACACTAACAAGCAGTCATCAAGCAGCCCAGCCCATGCCCAACCTAATGCTCCCCCTTTGACCATCTGACCATCTACTCTAGCTGCATCTGTCTCTTTTCATTGCAGGATTACCTCGGCGGCTGCATTGTTTTTGTAGCCATTGTGACGGCCCTCGCAACGGCCAGTTTCAGCTGCAGCAGCTACACAAGAAAGGCAACGCAGTCCGTCGGAACTTATGTCATCAATAAGGGCGCCGATGCCGACGCCGAGGAGCTGACGCCAACACCCTCGCTGGTTGGGCTGGCCATAAACTACACGTTGTTGGTGCCGATTTACCTTAATTGGGTTGTAAAACTTTTTGCCGATATGGAGATGTATGCGGGCTCTGTCGAGCGCATTGCCGGCTACACACAGCAGCAGCAGCAGGAGGAACTGAAGCAGGAACAAGAGCAGCCACACCAGCAGGAGCTGCTGCATGTCGAAACACAAAATGAAGTCGATAGGTCGCTCGCTGTCGACAAAGTTTACCCGAGCGCAACGTCAGCTGTCACCGCACTTACCCTGCAAGAAGATTCGGGTAAATTAAATGCACCGGAGCAGGAGGCGGAGGTGGAGGAGGAGAAGGAGGCGAATCACTTAAACTTGACAACGATTAAAGATGCACGAAGGCAAAGGCAACTGGCGGCTGCTGCAGCTGACAAGGCCGCGTTATCTAATGAGCCCGCCAGGCGTAACAAAATTTGTGAGTACAGGAATTTAATATACTATCGATATTCAGGGCATATTTTACAGTTGATTTACGATTTACGCCCATCCCGAAATTAAATTTGCATATCTTACGACGATCTATTTCAGTAGATGGCTTGATCGTTTCTCATTTATTTAAAGGTCAATACACGCAACCTCAATAGAATCCGTGTTAATTTCGTTCTTCTATATGTATTTTCACAGATCTTCATTCCATTTCATTTATATCTATAATTGGCAAAAAAATAAATACAATATTAGTCAATTGTATTTAGTCCACTTTATACTACTTTGATGAAGGCACCTCATCGAGCATATTTACCCATACTTACCAATTACATATTCGCTTGGCACAAATATCTTACCATCCTCCCAGTAGCAGTTCTTTGTGTAGAACTCGATTATTTTGTTCGAGCATAATTTCTGTGCTTCAGCGGAAGTTAAAAGACGATTCTTTTGATCATCGAACAGCACCAGGTAGCTGGTCTTATCTGCTTTTCGACAGAGTCCCAGCACCTCCATGGCGCACAGCTGTTGCAGCTGCAACGAATCGGAATATTTATCAATTGTCATTTCAAACATTCTCAAGTAAAGAAGAAAGCACAATATTCAATTCAGCTAAGAATTAGTTAGGAATATTATTATTTCTTAGATTCAACGTGACTTGATGTATTTTGAATAGCTTGCTTGATCTACAATATTGCAATTGTTGAAATTTCAAATGCTTGAAGAATATTGACCTGTTTATTATATTTAAAGAAAAATAACCGGTAGTAATGTGATATACCGGCTACATACCTGACAAACACGATTTCTTCAATATATAACTTCTATGTTTTGCGTATTTTGTGTTTCATAATTTCGGGGAGGCTCTTTAAGAATTTCTATTAAGAATTTCTTAAATAACTCTTATCGTAATTATGCAACCAAATTAAACCAATTTAAATTTCATTTGGCAAATCATAGTTATTGTGTTTACAAAAAATGAACTGTCCTGCATTCAAATTACGCTTACAATTTAATTTAAGGGTGCGTGAGGGGGCGTGGCCAAAATATAAAATAAACTTGATCTGCGTGCAATTATAACACATATTGACACTAAATTTGGTAACCCTAGGATTAAAATAGTCTCTGAAATCTAGATTTTCATACGGAGGACGGACAGATAGGCATGGCTATATTGACTCGGCTGTTGTTGCTATTTCAGAATATATATAGTTGTGGGGTCTGCCACGCCTCATTCTACCTGTTACATACATTTTCGGCTGATAAAAGATAGTAAATAACAGACGAAAACAAAATTCATATGATTCAACCTCGATTTGGTTTAACTTTCAAACAGTTTTGCACAGTTAGGCTTTCAAACAGTTGCGAATTATCGAAACTCCATATTGAATAATTCACCTTCATGAAGGTCTTTTAAAGAGGAACAGGAACATGTTCACGGTGGTGAATAAAATTATAATACAACTTCATAAATACTTATTTATATGACTAATGTAACTTGAGGTTGAAATGTGATTAGTCTCAAAACAGTTTAAAAATTAAGCCTGATCATATAATAATAATAATAAAAGTAATGAAGGTGTTCCTTATTTGGTATGCTATTTTAGAATTGGGTATGGCTTTAAAATCAATTAATATACATATGGTAATAAGAAAGAAACAACTCTATATCTTATCGTTCATATCGTATCTGTTGCTTGTATAATTCGAGTAATTTGTTAAGGTGATTTATGCATCTTGGCGTTGCTAAATCGTTTAGCAACGATCTTTTCAGATAAGTATAAAAGCAAAGTATTACTGAAAGTCTTAAATCAGTAAATATGAATTATTTTCCACTTTTCTTTGTGCTCATAGCGTTAGGTGTTGGTCCAATTTACGTTCCTCATATTCCTGATTGATACCAACTATGGAACAGACTTTCTAAATAATTGATAACTATGAGGATTTAAAAAGAGACTTCATAAATATGAATAATAAAGAACACTTTTAAAAAACTGGTTCACTTTAATCGAAGCTTTCTTATACATCAACATGTTGAAACTCTCGTTGCAATGCTTATCTTTTGTGCATTTGTAAGATCTGTCTTTGAATAAATAATTGATCTGAAAGACAAACGATAAAATTGTAGTTTCACGATTTTTGTTCCAGGTTTTGTTCACGTAAATTGGATAAATCACTGGTGTGTGGGTAGGAGTAATTGACGACTCTATATCTCAAACATTTACATAGCATACAGACATAAGTATTGTATCTGTAGCTTGTATAACTAATTCGAGACATTCGTTAAGGTGACTTATGCAACTTGGCGTTGCTAAATCGTTTAGCAACGATCTTTTGAGAATAGTATAAAAGCAAAGCAACACTGAAAGTCTTAAATCAGTAAATATGAATTATTTTGCACTTTTCTTTGTGCTCATGGTGCTAGGTAGTCCAACTTCCATTCCTCCTTATATATCTACGGAACGTATCAACATTCGTGGTTGATACAAACTATGGAACAGAATTTCAAAATAATTGATAACTATGAGGTTTAAAAAGAGACTTCATAAATATCAATAATAAAGAACACTTTTAAAAAACTGATTTACTTTAGTCAGATTAATCGAAGCTTTCTTATACCTGGACATGTTGAAACTGTCATTGCAATGCTTATCTTTTGTGATTTTGTAAGATCTGTCTTTGAATAAATAATTGATTTGAAAGACAAACGATAAAATTGTAGTTTCACGATTTTCGTTCCAGGTTTTGTTCAAGTAAATTGGATAAATCACTGGTGTGTGGGTAGGAGTTATTGACGACTCTATATCTCATATATTTACATAGCATACAGACATAAGTATTGTATCTGTAGCTTGTATAACTAATTCGAGACATTCGTTAAGGTGACTTATGCAACTTGGCGTTGCTAAATCGTTTAGCAACGATCTTTTGGGAATAGTATAAAAGCAAAGCAACACTGAAAGTCTTAAATCAGTAAATATGAATTATTTTGCACTTTTCTTTATGCTCATGGTGTTAAATTGGCCACCTATCATTCCTTCTAATGTATCTACGGAAGAGAATTTCTAAATATAGTAATTGATAACTATGAGGTTTAAAAAGAGACTTCATAAATATCAATAATAAAGAACACTTTTAAAAAACTGATTTACTTTAATTAGACTAATCGAAGCTTTCTTATACCTCGACATGTTGAAACTCTCATTGCAATGCTTATCTTTTGTGCTTTTGTAAGATCTGTCTTTGAATAAATAATTGATGTGAAATACATGAACGATAATTTTGTAGTCCCACGTTCCAGGTTTTGTTCAAGTAAATTGGATAAATCAGTTGTGTGTGGGTAGGAGTAATTAACGACTCTATATCTCATATATTTAGATAGCATACAGACATAAGTATTGTATCTGTAGCTTGTATAACTAATTCGAAACATTCGTTAAGGTAACTTATGCAACTTGGCGTTGCTAAATCGTTTAGCAACGATCTTTTGGGAATAGTATAAAAGCAAAGCAACACTGAAAGTCTTAAATCAGTAAATATGAATTATTTTGCACTTTTCTTTGTCGTCATGGTTTTATATGATCCACTTGGCCCTCTGAGAGATATGCAGAATGGGAAATACCTCCGTGGTTGATACTAGCTATTTAACAGATTGCCTAAAAAGTTAACAACTATGATGTTTAATAAAGAATAAAGAAAGTCTTTAACTAGTTAATTTACGAATATATGATGCCCATCTTTTTTGACTGGCAGTTGTAAACTAAGAATACGCTACTTATCATAAAAATAATAATAATATACAAACTGCTATGCTTATCTTTTGTGCATTTGCAAGATATGTTTGAATATATTAGAGTTAATAGTAAATAAAATACTAATCCCACAATTTGCACATTATTTCTGACATTTGAAGTTCTGGACTTTGGTTATGTAAGTTTTTCGTGAAAGGGAGAAGAGGAGAGAATTAAATGAGCATTAGACGACCACAGTTTCTGAACTAATTCTTATCAAATGCTCTGGCTAAAAGCGTGGCACGACACTCGTTTTGGACCCTTTTCATTAACTTTTTGTTTGTCTGCTGCCCTCATCAGTTTTTGCTCCGATGAGTTAATTTTTGATTTTTCTTTTATATGTATTTTACTTTTTGGCCGACAGTTGTGGGTGCAAAATAAATCTGGTGCAAAG
Organism: Zaprionus davidi; assembly: GCA_018903715.1. Classification (NCBI taxonomy): domain Eukaryota; kingdom Metazoa; phylum Arthropoda; class Insecta; order Diptera; family Drosophilidae; genus Zaprionus; species Zaprionus davidi. The sequence goes on from JAEIGL010000005.1 coordinate 11,443,241, forward strand.
GTCACAACTTTCATGCTCAGTCGATTTTGTTTCTAAATTCTAAAAATGAGTCTTTAAACATTTGTTTACATGTCCTTTTTTAATCTTTATCTCTGGCAGACCGAAATGTTCCTATCTCTTGGCCACAGCGCGGCGACATCAGCTTCGAAAACGTAAGTCTGCGTTATGAAGGACAAAGGCAGAATGTTATCGGGCACCTGAACTTGAAGATACCAGCAGGTCAAAGGGTAAGTGCTATGGCTGATGCTGGCAATAAATGAAATCACAGTTCGTATTTTATATGTGTTTAAAATGTGTGTATGTGTGTATTTCTATGTGTTTGAATGTGTGTTCAACTAGCCAAGAACTGTAACAAGAATCGCTGTTGCAACAAGACAAACACTGCACTTCGACCACAATCCAACCGAAGCTAAACCAATCTAACCGTACTACGTTTCTAGCAGACGGCGTTAAAAGTCAACAACTGATTGAAAAGTCAGCCAATGATATCCTACATACAAACATGTGTTAATATATACATAACCTATATATATATATGTATGTATACTTATCCTCAAACATGAACAGAGACTGCGCCTTCCATTAACATTATGGCAAAGTGCACAGACATCGTCTGAAAGCCACGACTAAGTTATTTCCTATACTCTATACACAAATGTTATAAAGAGTATCTCGTTTTGTTAAAACATATTTTTATATTTTTTTCGAGGATATAACGTCAAGATAGGTAAATAATATGAGGATGTTGAGTGGTGTCAATTTGTATAATGTGTTTGTCATGTTTCCTTATACTTTCAGTTTTAGTATTTCAGATATCACAGAATATCATTCATAAGAATCTTAACCTATATCCATATAGAATATTTGCGACACCATAACTAATTAGTTTGTAAAAGGGTGTCTCTCAGTCGTTCAATGCCATCATGTGTGTCTGTATGTTATTAACAAATATTATAAATTTACTCAAGTATTTGTAAATAAAGTAGATCAATTTCAAGACATGAATGAAGAGACCCCAACAGAACAACATAAAGCCAGAAAGATACAAAAACAAATACAAAGAGAGCTGTGTGGAATTATGTAGACAGACGTGCTTACGAATCACTCAACTGCGAGTGCACACGGGCATATTTGAACAGTTGAAATTATCGATAAAGTCGACTACTAAAGAATCAATGAAAGTATTTAAACAATTTATATGCAAAAGGGATGTATTGTCAGGTGTTTGCTTAGCCTGTGTAGTTTATTATAGCAAAAAAAAGAGTTTTCATATCGAAATGTGGTTAGTAGACCATTAACAACAATGGGCTGACAAATAATAGTAAAGAATTTGCAAACAAAAATAAATGTGCAGTTGGGATAAAAACATATGTATATGCTTTTAGCTTATATTAAATATTCCTTGTTTTTGCGATACAAGCTAAACAAATAACTTATTGTAATCAAGAAATATTAAAACAGTATTTCCTCTCGGTTTTAATGCAAAACGTTAAATTAATAAATCACAACAAATTGTGACCACAACAAAGACGAAAATGTTATTAAATTTTATTCATAGCAAGAAAATTGTAAGCTCAATTAAATGCGCAAAGGGTAACTTAATTTATTATTTGTTGTGGAGAGAATTGATAAAATGTATGCATGAAACCGCTGTCAAGTGGTTGTATTTGGCTCTTTCTATTTAGCTTTAAGGCAAACGTTGCTGCACTTCAAGAAAATAAGAAAGTATTTGAAGATTTAAGCCATTAACAATTTTTATATTTAGATATCTGATATATGTATTAATATATTATAAGTTTATTCATTCATTTAGTTTGCCTATATTTTGGAATGATACTTAAATCTTCTTAGTGTGTAGAAAAGTGCATATTAAAATGCTGCTGCGTACATTTGCACATATTCTATTTAAATTGGTTTCCGCAGCTAACAGTCATAGATGAGAGTAAATGCAAGATACGATATATACAAATAGATAAATTGTTGATGAGTACAGTGCGCAATGGCTAAAGAGCATGCTTTTTAATCTAATATACAATCTGTAATGTAATCATATGATCAATCACAATCAGTTTCTGATAGTTCCTCATAACGTGCTGCACCTGTAAGCCCACTTACATATCAATTGCAAATGATAACCAGTCCAGACTATTTGCTGTCTCTTTATCAGTGTCTCCCTTAACCTCTCACTCACTCTTTCTTTTTCTCTTCCTTTTCCAATATTTTGCAGATTGGCATCTGCGGTCGCACGGGCAGCGGTAAGTCCTCGCTGGCTCTCTCCTTGTTTGGCGTGCTCCAGACTACAAGTGGCCACATACGCATCGATGATGTGGACATCGAGCAAATTCGGCCAGATGAGCTGCGTACCAGATTATCGATAATACCACAGGATGTGCATTTGTTCAATGCAACAATACGTGAAAATCTCGATCCGCATGGTTATTATGCGGATTTACAATTGTGGAATTGCCTCGAATTGGCACAGCTCAAGGAGTTTGTCAATGTGCAGCTGCCGTTGGGTCTGGGTAAGTTCAATTCCCGCCACAATGCAATCCTCGTTTTAGATGTGCGCGTTTTAGTGTGCTTTTATACCCAGTATTGCGACAGCGTAGGGTATTTAGAGTTTGAATTAGGCATGATTTACCAAACGTATAAAGTATATTTATTTTAACGAAGCTTACAGAGTTAAGAACATATTAAATGCAATACATTTTTTCTTTCAATTCAGTAATAGCAAGTTTAAAAATTATAAAACTGAATTTATAAGTATCAGTGTTACGAACTAACTTATTTATTAAAAACTGTTAAGTGATCTGTCGATTAGGTTGTTAATTATCCATTTATATGTTCATATTTGTTAGAAAGAAATATAACTGGGCACCACTGAGCTGATTACAGGGCATCTGTAGTCGACTGTGCTCGACTACAGCTTTACTTTTCTCCTTTTTTTGTTGTTCATGTTGTGTAAACAAGCAAACTGACTGTCAGTTTTTGGGTACTGCGGCTCGCTGAGCTCCGCTGCTTGTGCATGTGTGAGTGTGTGTGTGTATGTAGGTATTTGCCTTATGAAAAAATCATGTTTATTTTTGGCAGCAAACATGACGTTTGGCTTGGCCGCCTCGCCAGCGACTACTGCTCTTGCCACTCCCCTTCAGCCTTCCCTTGACAGACTGTTTGATGTTTGCGGGGTAGCAAAAAAACGCTGGATATAACGTTCATGCATGTTTGATTTTTTGTGCTGATTGGCTCGCATGTGGCATCTGCGCGTACATGTGTATCCATCAAGTACGAGTCTATTTGCGTGAATCCAACTTGATTAGCCACTCGGCGCAGACAGACATAGATATATCTATTGGCTGGCTTGAACAGACGAAACGTACTGACAAATACTTGTATAACAGGCTTTTGATGGACCATATCTGTAAACCTCTTTTAACTGTTAAAACTGGTGTCTAAATGGCGTTTAAGTGTTGTTGATGGATCTGCAACCGGCATTGGTCGATATATCTATAAATATTGAGTAAGTAACATTGTTGTTGGGATTAGGTGTGAACTGTGTCAGAAATATAAGGAAGGTAGCCTTATTATGCGAATTTGCAGTAGAATGGAAGTCGAAGCAGTAGTAATATGAGTAGAAGAAGTAGTAATAAGAGTAGTAGTGGTATTAGAAGTCGTAGTAATAGAAGTAGTAGAACAAGTAGTAGTAGTAGAAGTAGTTGTAGAGGAAGTAATACTAGAAGTAGTAGTAGTAGAAGAAGTAGTTGTAGATGTTGTAGTAGTATTAGTAAAGTAAAAGTAATTGTACAATAAAAGTAGTTATAAGTAGTAGTAGTCTTACTAATAAGAGAGCAGTTGTAGTAATACGAGTAATAGAAATAGTAATAGGTATGGAAGTATTAGTAGAAGACTACTTATAGTAGTAGTAGTAATAGGAGTACTGGTGGTAGTAAAATAATATAAAAATAGTTCTAGTAGTAAAAGAATACTTCTAGGAGTAGTAGTAGTACCAATAGGATTACCTATATTTGTGTTGTAAGTAGTCGCAGATGCAGAAGTTAAAATTGAGTGTTATTGTATGTAATAATAGCAGCACAGAGTTTAAGAGCAGACAGTTCTTCCAGTTTAAGACTCTCGAGTAGCTCCGTCTCATAAATGTATGTATGTATTTTTTTTATTCTCTACTGGGTTGAGAGTCTCAATATTCCATCAGCTTGATCCCCCGTTTAATTGAATCAATTACTCGACCACATGCTGGGCTGTGTTTACGGTGCAATCGCATTAATCGCTGTCAGTCTTACTGTACTTTGCAGCGCAGTGCCACGCCCCTTTGGCAACGCATTGTTGTCCTGCCAAATGGCCGGACGACTGCGCTTAATACGCCTCGTTAGGGGTTAAATGCGTGCTTAGCCAAGGGGCCAGAACGTCACGCTTATTAAATACAACTTTAATTACGCACTAAAACTGCTTTTTATTGCGAAAGTGTGCGTGTAGCGTACTTTCAATGCCGTGTATACCTTTACTTATCTCATGATTCTCTCTTTCTCGGTTTCTCTTTCCTCTTTCCGTTTCCTGCGCAGACACTGAAATCACGGACGGCGGCTACAGCTTCAGCGCCGGCCATCGGCAATTGCTCTGCCTGGCACGTGCCATACTGCGCGGTTCGGTATGCCTTGTCCTGGACGAAGCAACAAGTACCCTGGACAGCAGTACAGAGAGGGCTCTTCTGCAGGCTGCGGACAAGGCTTTTCAGGGTCGCACAATTATAACGATTGCCGTGAGTTGAGTTGCTTTATTGCCTTCATTGTAGTTTCCTTTTTCGTTTGGAAAAGGCTATTGTGATTTTAAAAAATATATGAAGTATATATATGTATAATATATAGAGATACATAGATTTGGAAACAATTGGTAAATCTCTAGTTATAAAATTATATTAATCTCATTGATAAATCATAATAGAACTTAACCAAACCAAATCGTTTAATCGGTCCATTTTATAACTATTGATCACTATCTCCTCAATATATAATATATAAAGTGAGATATTACTATATAGTATACATTTCTTATTGTATCGGCATTCTTAATTCTCAAGAAACAATTAGATCAAGTATTTATTTCAAGTGAAAGTAATAAATGCTTTTGTCTATTCAATCTTTAGCGCAGATTTTTCTTTGATAAATATATTCATTATGTGTACTCACTTTCAAAAGGGTATTCCACTTCCTTGTTCATTCCTTTCCCCATGCTCTTTCGTATTTGTAACCTGTTTCTTTATTTACAGCATCGTTTGAGTACAATACTGGATTACGAACGGATTATAGTGCTGGAGCAGGGCCGTATCGTTGAAGATGGAAACCCAAGGCAGTTACAGCAGGACGCAAGTTCTTTGTTTTATGCCCTGCTGCATAAGGCCGGACAGAGCTCATAGAGCAAACGAATGAATTGTCCGCGCTGGAATCTCGAGTGAAAATATGACTTAATTATTTCATAATAATTGTTGAGTTCAAAGCAAAGTTCATCGACAGAGATTCAGAGTGTGTATGTGTTTTTGTATATGAGAGTACGAATGTATGTGTGTGGAGTCGGTGCTTTGTAGTTGCGCGCTCGTGTGTGTCAAATGTGATTTATATTTTATGTTTTCTATATATTTTATATATATATGGATGTACTTGATACCAAATAGTATACAAGCGTATTATATTCGATATTTTTTGTACTATGTGTAATTTGCAGTATTTTTTTTATGCTTAATAATAAAAGGAAATGTTGTCGAAAGCAAACATTAAATTTCCCCTGCATGCGGCGTCGGCAACTGTGCGTATGCGCTACGTGACCACGTGACATTACGTATACGCTGAGGCGTACGAACGAACACAGACATGACCGTCGTACGCGTGTGTTCCATAAGCATGCCGCAAACGATCTGACAGCCATATGATTTGTGCGCACACGCACACACACACACACATACGTATATTTGATTTTATGCAACAGTGTGAGTAAATACATCTGGCTGATTGTGTGTGTGTGTGTGTGTGTACATATGCATTTATAAAAGTGAGGAAGTATGTCATTCGATGGTGTGTGTGTGTGTGGAGCTGCAGCTGAAGCTCTGCAATTGCACAGCGGGCGAACGTGACTTTAGTCGACTGCGCGGGACTTCGTGGGACTTGGAAATCTGCTCAAGAGTAGCATTCTTAAGCAAAGTATTGTATCTGCATGTGCTTTAAGCGCTCGATGAACCACTTGGCGGCACCAGAGAGATCGAGATGGTGAGACTTTTCTCTCTGCTAAGACGGAATTCAGGCAACGCTCAAAAGTATGCTTTGATTTTTATTCGATCAACTCAACGTTCTTAGTTTGATGTTAAATTGGAATATTAGTATATGTATAACTTGCAATCCAATCAAATTTCTAATTTCTAAAATACAACCCCAATTATGTTACTTCACTTAGCGGTTTTAATGCATCCATTCAACCAGCCAAGTTAATAGAGCTATCAAAATACCGGAAAATTATTTGCTTTTAACAAGTGTTTCCAAAATGCAAACATATTGTTGCTTTGCAGAAGCTACTAAGGCATTACTGCAAGATACCCTGTAGTTGAAACAGCATAATTTGGTATCTATTTAAAAACATATGCTAAACTAACAGAATAATATTCTTTGATTTAATAAATTAAATAAATAAATATACTTTGGTTATGCTTATTCCATACTAAGTTTATCACAGTCACACACGCCCTACTTGCACCTACTGCATTGCAGGATATCGGTAACAAGTATCAATATCAATTGCACCACTTTCAGCAGGCAACAGCCGTGCAACAGTTGTGAAATATAAAGGAAATATTTCCAAAAGCACTTTGATTCGGTATCTAAATCAGGCCAATTAGAATCGCAATCGCCATCGCCAGGGCAATGAATATGCAACGAAATGTGGCAACAACATTTATGAATTTACGTGCTCTGGCCCCTGAATCTGAATCTGCCTCTTACCCCTTCACAACACGTCCTCCGCCCAGCTAGCGCCCTCGTGCCGGGTACAAAGGCAAAATATTATTGTGGAATAAATTGATTGTTAAATGGACCTGCCCAGCCCAGCTGGGGTCCATCAACGAGGCGTAGAATGGGCGGCAACTTTGCGATTTTAAGCGTTCACTTTATATGCATTTTTCAAGTAGTTGGGCCTGTGGCCATTCAGTGCCTGCCAGGCAATTAAACTTAATTGGCAATGAGCGCCAAACCAAATGCGAAAGTACTTTTTTTTTTTAATATATAATTCCTTCTTTCTCTCTCCCACTCTGCATGTAGTATACTTTTTGATTTTCTGGTTTGATTTTCTGTTGATTTTTTTTTTCAAGCTGCTTTGATTTTCTCAAGTGCGGCCAAATTGGCTGCGATGCTGTCGAAATGGGTTAATTGACATGCAATCGTGGCAAAGCGAACGTTTTTTGATATGCTTGGAATTTTTTGTGTACTGGTCGGCAGTGTTCCGCTTTACTTTTGAGGTAAAAAAGAGGGCAAAAGCTCATTGACAGATTAAGACTTGAGCTTATATTTGGTCATTTACTTTGATTCAAATAAGTTAGTAACATAAATAGAACATAAAAATACAATAGAAAAGTGAAGTTATTGTCTATGATACAAGTATTTAGAATAGAGTTGTGTCAAATTTAGATCATTGAAACAGCCCAACAATTAAAGTCCACATTATAAATCATATGCTCTTTGGTTAGATTCTTTATAGACACTCTTAACTTTATAATAAATAAACTGCATACCTTTAAACTTAATTCATTATTGAGTTTAAAATATTGTAATTTGATGAACAAAGTTGATTCTTTATGTTTATGGGTAGAATAGTAGATAAATCTTGAGTCTACAGTGTTTCCTCTTCATGTTCTATTTTACTGCATTAACAAGAGAAAGTTTTTTCACTATTCTCTAAATATCTAATTAGATGAGTATATTCTGTACGGCAAACTTAACCTAAGCAATTGCGTACTCAAGTGTTTGAGTGATAGATTATGCTGTGTTCTACACAATTTCGACACATTCCCATTGCTTCGTCTTTCCTTTTCTCTCCACATTCGCATTCGCATTAAGGGCGTGTTAACTGCTTTTGACTAATTGCCGCAGCGCGTCACAAATCGCAGCCAAAAACTTTCGAGTTGGTCGTCGTCGTCGCCGTCGAGCTAATCCACATAATTGGCAGGGGCACCACACGCTCTCCATCTGTCTCCAGCTACTTCGCCTTCTTCCCCTCATACTTCTCCTCCTACTTCAACGTGTTTCTTGCCTTGTTGTAGTGCTGCCTCTGCCCACACCTCGTCAGTCTTGTTAATCAGTCAGTCCGCTGTCAGGCTACAATCTGGCATGTTTAGAATATATATACGTAATATACACATACATATATAGATAGACATATGTGTGTGTATGTGTAGCATGTCGTGTTCGTGCATGTCGCTCCGTCTAGTCACCGCGACTAACCTATGTGTACATTGGTTAATTCATTGTGCTTGGCGCGCCACGTCGAGACTCGTTTATTTCTTAGTTAAGTTCTTTGATTTCTTGATTTATTTCTTCTACAGCTATGCATGTGTGTGTGTGCGTATGTGCGTACGTGTGAGTGCCTACAACAACTGCTTCTGCTGACACACTCATCAAGCTTTGCTTTAGCCTTCTTTTTTCGTATTTTCTTTTAAGGGCGTTTTCATTTCTTCTTTTCTATTTTTCGCCATCTCAGACATTTCTACTTCACTTTATTATGGCTTCTCGTATGCTCTGTCTTCATTGAGCAGCTTAACTCGACCAAGAGAGTCTTACAAAGCTATTGATTCTGACACAAGTACCCTTATATTGTGTCAGAGAGCTTAGCATGGTTAGATTGGAGGAAGTACTAGAATTGCAGTATATTTTGTTTTTGTTGTCTAAAAAATTAGAACTAGTTTTCTAGAAAATAGAAGATTACCAAATTATCCAAGTATTCAAAAGACTCTGGAAGAAATTACACTCAGCAACAAGATAGAGATCGGACACAGTTTTATCTTTACTAAGCAAAAAATACAATTTCGCTTGAAGTTGTCTTTGTCTAACACTGATTCCCAATTATGAAGAAGTCTTTTTCCGGGGTTTCCCGCACGATATTTACCTCGAGCAGCGAAGGAGTTTATTGTTTATGCACTGAAGTATGCTTCAATTTAGCTCTTTTCTAGCCTTTGTTTACTTTTCCCATTGTTGCTGATGAAATTAATTGTTTGCGTGTGTGCGAGTGTGCACGTGTGTGTGTGTAAGAAAGTGCGGGAGAAAGTGCTGGGAAAGCACTTAGGCAAAAATAAAAGTTGCAAGTTAATTATTTCATTAATTAGAAGCACAGACTGATGAAGTTGATTGATATGTTGAGCGGCTTGCGAAAGTGTTGAAAGTGCTGTTGGCAGGCAGTCGGTTGCCAGTCGAGCAGTTGCTCTATCGATAGAGGCGTGTTCAACCCCTCTTTTTACCCACGTACTCCCCTACCTCCTCTACCCCATCTCTGTCTCTTCTAAGTCGCTTTGCAAATGCGCTCAAGTGCGCAACGTGTTTTATGACGTCTTTATGTGATTTTCTTTTTATATCGCCTCTACTATCGTCTCTATTGCGGTTTGTTTTTATTAAATTTTCCACATATACGCACATCTATACACACATCAGGCACACACACACACATACGCACATAGCACACAGCACACACTAATGCATTCGAGCTTAATATGCTCGCTCGCTTGTCGAGGTATCCTTTTCGCTCTGTCTGTCTCAGTCGCTTTAATAAAAGAAATCTGTCAAATTCAAACGCTCGTAAATGTCTTTCACAGCCCCGTCAAGCAGTTTGTCTGCCTTCTCGGCTCCCAGCTAAGTCTCCATCTTAGCCTTGTTTCTTCCCCTTCCATCGTCTTTTTCTGTTTTGTAACTGTTTACTCGACTTGAACCCATTGCCCTCTTGCCCCGTTCTGGCACTCATGTTAGCTAATCATATTGTGTTTTCCACTGAAATTTCACAATTCAATGAATTTTACTTTAGTTTCAGTCTCCCATTTCGATTAGATTTTTATGCCCTGCAGGAATTTTCTAATAAAGTTTGTGCAAAAAATATTTATTCTTAGATTTATATAAAAGTAACTGCATTGGTAGATTCATCAAATTCCTCAGCATATTCTCTAGAGTTTAAAGATATATAATAGATCTGGCTGAATATTATAGTATGCCAAAGTTTAGTGTGTTCCTCATTTAATAATATCTGAAATTGTTTTATGTAGATATTATTAATATACAATATGGTCACCCTAACTTTTTGAGCTTTCGTTTTGAAATAACTTCAAAGTCCTATCTCAATTATGGTGCCATTTTAAAGAGCTACAAACTTAAGAAACTAATGTACGATGCACAGAACATATTAGGGTAACCATATTACGTGTAGCAACTATTCTAATAAACGGTCATTGGTATTGTATTTAGAAACTCGTAAATTCAACAAACCCAAATGCCTTAGAAGCCAAAAGGGCTTTCCTAAAGTGAGCTCCAATTTGTGCGTACCATATATCTGACATATTTGTCAGATTCGACTAAGCGATGTCCCAACAAAAGTCCATAGAAATCCACTTAATGCCAACTTAAGAAACTTGACCTCATCTTACTGCGGCACAGACCTCGCTGCTGATTGCGTGCTTAGCTCAGCCCCCTCAGTCGAACGACGAGATGAAAGAAAAACGCAAGTCTGGAGGATAAGCATAACTTGATTATCGACGGCAAAGGCAGCTCAGGCTGCACGCATGATAATCAGGCGATGTCTTTATAATTGTTGAAGCGGCAAATTCGCATCTTGTGTGCGAGAACAAAAATGACAACTCAGCGCATTTATTCGCCAGGTCTACAGGTGTGTGTGTCTGCTGGTGTGTGCATGGGTGTGTGCGTGATAACAGGGTTTTATTGGTCGAATGATTCCGTTGATACTCCCCATAAACACATTGATTTAATTTGTAGCTTAAATTGCCGTATATCGTTCTGCATTGATCGGCTTTCGGCGACAGGCGAGGTGGAGGGTGGCGGCGCCATTAAAATCAAGTTAAAGAGCAACCGCAGGCACAGTGCAGTCGAAAAGTATGCAACGGCCTGCAAATAAATTTGATAGCCAAGTCAAAGCTGGAAAACCGAAAAAAAATACTCAAACAACCCAAAAAAAGGAGTTCGCATCAAAAAGTAATCCACAAAACCGGCAGACCAAATGCGGCAAAGAGCTCACACACACGAGCACACACACATACGGCGCACATACACAAACAAAAAAGCACAACTGTCTGCGTTGACCCAGTGAACGAGTAAGTCAACTTGCCGGCCTATCTCAATGTGGAACGCATTCGCTGAGAGCCATGCTGCATCTGCAAAGGAAGAAAGAGAGTGAGAGAGAGAGAGAAAGCGACGTCTGCACAGCATCCGAACAGTTGCCGGGCACGAGGTCACTTCGGCTTCGGCTGCGTAACAACCCTGTCTAAGGCTCGTGCTTATGCTGTTGCGCTTGGGCCTCAGCATCGGTCTGCCGACTTTTGCCTTTCAGTTTATTCGTGTCTGCCAACGCGTTCGATTGTCGCCACATGCGGCGCAGCTGCTCGAGCTGTGACAACGCGTGAATTTCACGTGATTTTCAACATCTACTTCCGAGTTCGCAATATCAATTAACAGTGTGCGTACGGGTGTGTTTCCGTGTGTGTGTGTGTGCATGTGTGTTGCGCCAAAATAAATGAAGAAAAGAATTACATATGCAAATAGTTTTGATGCGGCTCGTCCTGCTTATCACGCGCGTCATTTACCGATCTGACTGTGACTCTGAGTCTGACTCTGACCTAGCTCAAGCGCGAGACGTGTGCGTGCTTGCCAGCAGGTGTTGCCTCTGCTCTGCACACCTGCCCGCTGGGGACTTCACTTCACACCCAGATTTGCGCTTTTTGATAAGCCGAAACCAATCAAGGCGACCAAAGCAGGTAGAGATAAACCCAACAGAGCAGCCACTATTGCAAAAATGTATTTCAAAATATCAAATTCTCTTTCATCTGTGAATTTGCAAGAGTTTTTTGTAGGTTTCTCAAAATTAAATCAATTATAACTGATAAAGCTTTACGGTGTAAAAACACTTGTAAAATGGAAAATATCAAACCTTAGGAAAATTATTGCAAATTGATAGATTAGATTTCACTTTTAATTGCAACTTTTAGTTTCTTTTGTAGTCATCTTTATTAAATACATTCGTTATTATTCAAATATTATATTCTATGCATTATTTTGGAAATTGATATGACATTAGTAAAATGATGAAATATTTTGAGATTCATTTACTCTAGTTTAGCTGGCAGCTTAGCGTGCCTGCCACATTATGAATATGAATTCATTATTTATCATATCATGGCACTTGAGATTCTTGAACAGCTTTCGACTGCTAAATAATGAATAAATTTATCACCGTTGTGCTTGATAATTGCGTTTGCTATATATACACACACACATACACACAGACATACTTTCTATATAAGAATATCATTTGTCATCGTGATTTAGCACTTCAGCTTGAGCCTTTTCAATAAGCGCTCTTCATTAGTCGCAAATCCACGGGGGGTGCGTTGAAACCTCCATCATCTTGCCCTTGTCCATCTCACGGGCTCCGTCCGTCTGTCTGCCTGTCTGTCTCGGCCCTGTTATTGTGCTGTCAGTTTCTATTAAAATGCGGCTTTATAAATTGCTTACGCTTTTTATTATATTAATAGAAAAGTTACTTTGCCTTTTGTCAGCTGCTTGAGCGGGATATGCGGCTTAATATTGTGAAACTATTGAGAAACCAAGAAAGATTCAGCACCGTATTGACCATAATACAAAAGGAGTTTTAGGCCTAAAACAATAAAATGCTTTTTATTTAAAAATAAAAAAAGGGAACCAAGTGAAAATTAATTCAACTCTGTATACAATTTGAGGTAATAAAAATAAAAAGCTCTTTCAGTGTAGAAATAATTATAGTTTATTTGTCAATTTGTATTTTTGCCACATCAATTAACAACTTAATTGTAGGTTAAATTAATAAACAACTATAATTTAATTGCACAAGCTCATTATAAATTTACCCATTACAAAATGCACTTAATACTGTCGGGAAATGAAACTTATACGAGACAGATAAGAATGAGTTCCTCAGTGCTAAACAATCAACTGCACTAAGCATTAATCTACGACTAATTAGAGTTGTGTGCTTTGGCAATTATCGAGAGACAGAGAGGGTAAAGAGAGAGAGAGAATGAGAAAGACAGATGGAGAAGAGGAGGTACAAGGGGGCAACTGGTTGAGCTGCCCTCGTGGAATGTGCTTGGCTCCTTGCCTCGCGAAAGTAAAAGTAATTAAATACGCACACAAGTATGCAACACAGAAGTGCCCCAAGAAGATAAAGACAGAGAGAGAGATGGAAGGAGATAGAGTAGGAGAGAGTGGGGGCATCCTTTACGAGCCACACAATTTGAATTTTTAATTAAAAGCAACAACAACGCGCGTGAAAAAAGGAAAGCGGAGACGCGTGCGTGAACTTTTGTGCAAGTCATGTGTGGAGAAAGACAGAGAGAAAGCAAGAGAGAGAGGGAGGGACAGAGACAGAGAGAGTTAGAGCGCACTAATTAATTCACTAAATAAACAAATGCGGAAAACGCATTGTTGCCAAACTTGACCTAAAAATGACCCCAGCAAACGGTTTTGCGCTCAAAGGGCAAAGGAAGCCGCAACAGAAGTCAAAGAACTTTTGCAGCTGCCTTCGAGGCGCAACACCTGCAGCGGGCAGGAGAGAGTGCATCTGTGTGCGTGAGTGTATGTATATGTGTGTGTGCGTGTGCACGCGTATTGCTTGCACTTTGCATTAGCATAATTAAAACTCAACAAACAAGCTGACGGCAAACACAGCGCACAAGTGTGTGTGTGTGTGTGTACTGAATGTGTTTTTGTGTGTGTGTTGTTAACTGGGCTACTAAAGTCAACACAGGCGCAACTTGACCCACGGGCTATGCGACCGCAAAGTATGCAACAAACTCTATTACAAATTGCGCCTGCTAACGCGCTGGCTCTCTTTCACCATCACACACACACATACGCGATATCCTTGAACTTTATTGTTTGCACATCAGCGGTTTGCCAAAGCTCGGTGCGTGCTGCGTTTTGAGCACTTCCAGGCCTCCTCTGTGCCGCCTTTCCGCCCTGTCGCCCCACGCCCTCTTTTATGTATTTCTCTGCATGCCTGTGTGTGTGTCAGTATTTGTGCTTGTGCTTTTTTATTGCATGCTGTCAGGCGCAGCAACATATCGGTTTACCATTGAAAAATATACGCTCGCATTTTTCAGACAGTTTTCACAAAATTGTACAGAATGTATTTCTTTATTTTTATTTTTTCTTCTTTTTGGACCAGCTTCCCTTTTATATTTGCAATGTTCTGTTGCCTTCATTTGGGGTTTTTGGGGCGTGGCATATATATCTCGTGGCGTATTTCTTTCAATACTCTACGGCTCAGGCCCCAAAAATGCGTCTCTATGGGAACTGCAGTTAATCTCAAAGCGTGCGTCAAAAAAACAAAAAATAAAATGAAATCACACTTTTAATATTTTTGCCGTTGGCAGTGTAATTTAAATATAAAGAATTGATTTATCAGTTATATTTTTCGTTTTTTTAACAATGGTGAGAAAGGCTTCAATCACGCTTGGCTTTTTTATTTTGCAAATAATGTTCACTTTTTCAACCAAAGTTCGTTTCTTTTCTCATCTGAAAGTTGTGCTATTTGAGCTCAGTTGGGGAAATTTATTGTGATTGTGTAAATAATTTGTGTGGAAATATCTATAAAGTGTGAATTTAAAAGGGGAAAATTAATGAGGGATTAAAAATTGTGATTTTATTTAGTATAGTTCTGATGGATGATAAAAACTACTGGATAAAATTAATAAACTACTGAAGAAAATCATTTGATCTCTTTGAAAATGTTGAAGAAAACAAATGAATATTGTTTTTAGAAATATATAAAATCGGCTTAAATATGGTTTGAAAAGTTTCTTCAAAACAAATTATTTTTAATAAATTTTGTAAATAAGAATTCTTAATTTTCACGCTTTTGTCAAAGCTTTAAAATCGTTCGTATTTTATGCAAAAAAAAAATTTTTTAATAAAGTTTATTTAATCCATGCAGCATATTGCATGAGCGACATTTTATTTCATGTATTTTCTCCGATCGATTTGAAAAGCAAATAAATACTTTCTTTTGCCATCGCCTGTTGCTGTTGTTTGTTCAATTCGCCTCAATTTGTCTAATCTATTTCTTGTACCTTGGCGCTTGTTGCTCGCATTTTATGAAAACCAATCGAATTGCACTTGCAACAAGATTGATTACATTTTCATCATCGTATCGCATATTACCAGCTTCGGACATTTGCGTTGATTGCGTTCAATTGATGATGAGTTTGCTTGAATACATGCTAAATCAAAATCAAAATCGAAATGGAAATCAAAAGAAAATCCAATTGGCAGGCAATTTGAAGGGAAGCTCAGTTTCAGCTTCAGTTTCTGTCCCACTGCTCTCCACTCGCCCCACGTCGCTTGACTAATCCCAGTGCACATTATGAAGTTGGGGCTTCTTTCCTTCTCGATTTGTCGCCTGAATTCTGCAAGGAGGGGGCGACTTAAACACACATTGGCTCTGCTTTATTTCCAATGTTTTGCCATAACTTTATTTGCAGTTGTTGTTGTTGCAGTTGCAGCTGTCTGCAGTTGCACGCGTTTGTGGAGTGTTTTATGCTGCACACACTTGTTCGCAGGCTGCACCTGCGTGGCAGTTGTGGATTGCAGGCAGTATAAGCTCACATATATAGTTATAGGGTCCGTTACTTTTATTTGGTCATTTTTCTTGAGCGGAAGTTACTGAAAATATTTTAACGCATTTACACCCTGTAACACAGAAGAAGAAAGAGAGAGTTGTAGAAAATTTAAATATATATATTTTTATTATAGCATATGCAAAATAAAATCCTCTTGTGAATTATTATTTGTTTGAAATTCATTTATAATATATTTTTTAATTTAATTTAACTATTATTATTATTAATAACAAATTACCATATTCATTTTATTTTAATATATTTTATAAAGTTATTTCAACAATATAGAGCTCAACTTTTGAATAAACTGATTTTCGTCAATTATCATAAATTTGCATCCAATTATATTTTGTAGCATACTTTTCTGCGCCGACTGAAATGATTTGACAGACTTTTGATACCAGCCTGAAAGTATGCAACAGTTTTTGTTATGCCCCAATCGGTACATTTACTTACAGGGTATCTGCATGCGCTTGAATTGCGCGCACTGTTTACTTGTTTATGTCCTGGCCGTGGGTAGCCCGACGCTTAACCTGGTTTACTTTCAAGTCGCTGCCACCACGCGCGGTGCTACATCAATACACACACATATGTACATACATATAAATATATACAAATGTGTATATGTATGTATATGTATACACATGAATGTTTGTATATTTTTTATTTATTTAAACTGTGGCCCAATGTGCCGTTTGTTGTTTATGTTGTTGCCCAAAGTTTGCAGCTAGCTGGCTTGCTGAAAGTTCAAATTGTTGGGATTGTCCCGGCTATACATTATTTTCAAAAGCAAAAAAGAGAAAAAATAAAATAGAATGAAGAAGAACTGAACCCAAATAAAAACAAACTATAACTGTAACTATGCAACTTTTCTCTGTGCTCTTTTGCAGGCGACCCGCAGTAAGGAAGACTCGACTCGAGCCTAAACTGCGGCCAGGCTCCTCGGCTGGACTTGCCGGGGACGGAAATACAAACAACATGCGTAGCTTATTAAAACACGCTTAGCTCGGGCCCAGAGCGGAACGCAAATGTAACAAAAATTAAATGAAATACGTGCGGGCCAAAGAAAAATACGCCAGAAATTCGTATGAAAATTTTAAACAAGAGCCAAACTCGCGAGAACAGCAACAGGAACAACAGCAACCAGCCAAAAAAGGCAAAAAAAAAACCAAAAACAACTGGCAAAAAATAAAACACAAATAACGGGGAAAACAGTGGCGAAAATTGTGCGAAACAATTTATATGAAAAGCAAACAAAGCGACGCTGCCTCTGCCAGCTGCTGTTTAAGCAAACACAAAGTTACGACTACGCGAGTGACTGTGTGTGTGTGAGTGCGCGCGAGTGTGTGTGACTTTTCGTGGTGTCCACAGTGCGACGGGTACTTCATAATTACAGTTGCAGCTTGTATTTAAATTTCACTGGCGGTGCGCCGCAGCAACAGCAGGAGCAGCACCAGCAGCAGGAACTGGAGCTGAGCGACGATTGTGTTTTGCGTATGTGTGCGACGGTGTCGTATACGTAACGTGCCAGCGCGTCGTATGGTTAATGTGAGTAATAGACCAACTTTTTATTTCGCTTTATATTGCATGATATGGATTAAGTATAGGAACGTTAGCTTATTTATTCCTCTTTTTACAGTCGAATGCGTAACACGCTCTGTGCGAGTGTTGACTTTATATGTTAAACTGGTTTCTGTTGTTGTTGCTGGTAAAATCTAGTGGGAAATTTAGACAAGCAATCAAAAGTGTTTATACATTGCGCTGGAAATTGTTTGACTTGTATGCAAGGAACTGAAAAGGAAGAGGTGGAGACAGAAGGTCGCTTAAAATGAACTTCAAATTGTTGCAAATCTGAAAAAAAGTGTAAAGAAAACAAAGAAGCAAAGCTGTTGCTGCAGTGCATCTTTGGTGTATTTAAATATAGGGTATAAACTATAAGTATACTACCTGCAAAGGGCACTGCATGCCTGCGCTTGGCTCGTCCTCACACTTTGTTGTTCTGCTGAAATTAGCCAAATGGCCGAACTCGACCCTTGTCAGGCAGCATGTACGGCAATTTTTCACTTTGTGCAACCCATTTCTCCCACACACACACAGCCATACAAATATATATATATCTAGCAATCATATCATGAGCTTGTGTAAATATTGAGCTTGGCCCATAAAATCGAAGCCCCAAGTTTAGAGGCCTGCCAAGCAGACAGTCTCGATAATTGTTCGCATAGCTTTAACTTCGACAGCAGCGCAGGCAGCTAAATTAATTATTAACTTGGAAAGACACAGACAGAGAAAGATAGAGATAGAGGGAGAGGGAGAGAGAGAGGAAGCTGAAAAGAAAATAAGCGTAAAAGGAAAAATTAAAGGCAAGTGAATGGACGACGGCGGCAAGAAAATGGCCAAGCGGAAAAGTTTTTCGGTTTCCATTTGAAATGTTTTACGTTTTTATTTGTCATTCATTGCTGCAAACTTTTGTCGTTTTATTCCTCAAGTTGTTGTTGATATTACAGCTGTTGTTGTTGCTGGTTTTCTTGCCACGATGCGGGCTTTTCGCAGCTTCGACGTTATCTCTGAGCCTTTGTCTTTTTGGCCACACTCGCGTGACGAGAAGTGAACCAAGGAAGGAAGAAGGAGGAAGCGCGCCGCAGACACAGTTAGTTTGGCAACGAATATTGCCAGTAAGTTGGGCTAGCCAAGGCAAGGCAACTCAAGGCGAGGCAGAAAGAAATCAGCTTTGAGCAAAATGAGGCAATAAAGATTTATCTTAAAAAATACGCCAAAAACGACGAGGAAGCCGTGAAGCAGGAGAGGGAAAGGAGGGAGATGAAGAGGAACTCAATGCAGCAGATTTGTCAGGGATTTGCAACTGACAATTTATGTTAGCCCTTGGCTTTACATTTGCCCACAAAAGAAAATTTACATTGATTTTGTTTTCTATATTTTTTTCTTTTGGATTTTGAAGAAACACTCGCACGCATGCAAAGTGTGTGCCTGCGTGTGTCTGTTTGTGTGTGTGAAGAGAATTGTAATCTATGCCGCATGCAACATGCATAAATTTTAATTAAATTGCCTGCATAGCATACGAATTTGTCTAGTTTGCATGGCAAAAGGGCATAAGACTATCAAATACCACTTAAACCGATACAAATATCGATTACCCACAAGTTGTAAATACTTTTATTGAACTGATATTGAGTACAGGGTATGAGTTGTGTATCAAAATGAAATTTTCGTGTTGGCTTTTTTACCAAGGAAATTTAAATTTTTCCCGTGCTTGTGGAAATTTATCAGGCGACACGCCAGATGAATGCGAATCGCTCAGCTGGCAGCTTTTCTATTTCGCTCTCCCTTTACCTCTTTCTCTCCCTTTGCCTGTCTCTCACTGCATTCCGTTCAATTATTCCTGCTCGAAAAATATGAATTTTAAATGCATTTGACATTTCGGGCCTTGACATCCTTAGGCAACTCAGTTGCTGCTGCTGCTGTCGATGTTTTAGAAAATCACACTGTGATAAACTGTTTTCCCTCACACATGTGTACATGTATAATACACATACTTGAACACATGTTCTGAACACGCGTTTTTATCGAGACAAAAACAGATTTCTGCTTTCATTCAAATAAATATATATAAATTTGTTTACCACCTGTAAGCAGCGTATATATACCCTTTTTCTAAGAACGTATTATATTTATTAAGAACTGTATCCAACAAAAGATATATCGTTTGTATGGTAAAGTATTTAACACAAGACAATCGCTGATTGTGCTTGAAGTTTGTACTGAATTTAAATTGAGAATGTTAAATAAAGAATGACTTACTTGTATAAGGTTATACATATAATTGAGGAAACGCACATGTTGATTTCGAGCTAGTTTTCCCCGTTAGAGAGTTTGTCTTCTTGCAGGTTTCTGAATGTGACGAATATTTTGTTAAAAGTTTCATAGAATAGTGCACTTAATTCGTTTTTAAACATTATGTTGTGGCCACTACCGGCGAGTTTATTTGTAATTTTATTTTTTTTGATTTTCTGGCAAAACTTGTGCAAACTATGCGCAAATATGAGATGTGGGCGACTGCGAGAGACTTTTTGACTTGCACTGACTATGACAGCAGTATAACAGGCAGTTCGTGGAAAAGGGGAAGAAGAATCACAAGGAGAAGAAAGTTAGGAAGCAGAAGTTTTAGCCAATTGGCGAACCAGTTGAAAACTTGCTGTCCTAACAAGTTTGTTTTCGTACGTTAGAGGGGAGAATGAGTTTTCAAGACAAGCCATTTTCTTAGTTGGCCGTCACAACAATTTTCAATTTCAATTACAACTATGCACACACATTTACAGTGGCACACAACCTGAGTACAGTGCAATCAAAAGCATTAGAAAGAAGTGTCGGAATATGCTTCCCAACTCTTGCGAGTATTCATATTAGGATTCAACTTTTTATTTGCGAATGTTTTGAATGCTTGTGGCGAATCTGCTTTCGACGCATTGTGGCTCTATCACTCTCCTGCTATCTCTGTCTCTTTCTCTCTCTTTGTTCTCTGTCATCCGGTTTAGTGAGTAAACTCAAATTTTATTCATGTTTTTGTTGCTGTGAATCGCGTGGGCTTTGCAGAAATTCCACAGTAAATCAACTCTGCAAAGCACAACGCACCTAAAACTCGGCTATAAATCTTGAACACACGAGACTCTCTCTCTCTCTTTCTCTCTGTATATATGTTTACATAGTATATTATATACACGACTTCAAAAGTGTTTGGTTCAGTGTTTTTATACTGTCAGAAGTCAAGGCTGTAACCGCCAAGCGATCACTATGTGGTTACCAAAACAAACCATAAATAACGCCAGGAATATGTTGCGATAGATATAAATAGAGAGGACGAGCTAATCGACTAGTAAATGCCCTAACCTTAAGGTTAGCTCAGATTAACCTTAACCTTAAATATGATTCTAATCATTCATTTTTAGATCAATCTTAAAGAAGTTAAACATATCGTAGGTATTGGAACTACTATCCATCTACGGGGTATATATAATTATTTACAACTATAGACTGTGACCTTCCAGACTTTTGTTCAACCGCGGAAAACACTTGAGCGCAACCAAAATTAAAGCGAGCATCAATTTATTTGCGGACTCGGCGCTATGTTCTATTTTCTATATCTCTCTTTGAATTCCATGTTCCATGTTCTTCGGCCTGCCTGCTCTAAGATAAAAACGTGACCGCGAAAACATAAAATATAAAAAGCCGAAGCGAGCCAAATGAAAATGGCAGACATACAGCGAGAGTGGGGAGAAAGAGGGAGAGTGGCATAGACAACAGACGAGTTGTCGGTCGCTTTAATAGGCTGCGTTTAGCATAAGAAAGCAGAAAAAAGAAACATAGTAAAGATGGGAGGCAGATGGGAGGTAGATGGAGAGTGGAGAAAGTCAAAAAAATGTGGCATATTTTGTGGCGCTTGTCAGCTGCAAGTGGCGCCATAAATCAGGCCACAGCGAGTGGGAGACGACCGCAAACAAAAGTCAAGTCAAAGGAGACGCCGCAACTTGAAAGCAATTTTAGTTTTAATGTGACCAGTTTGGTTTTCCAAAAAAAAAAACAACATCAGCAGCAGGAGCGCACCGCATACAGCTCCGAGTCAAACAGGAGCAGCAGCCACAACAACAAAAACAATATCAACAACAACAATGGCACAGCAAATGAGGCAGCAGCAGCGGCAGCGGGAAACACTTGAAGAGAGCGCCAAGTCGAAAACGCGTTGCGAATTATTGATGCCTCATCGCTGATTGCTTTGCGTTTACGCCATTTGACACAAGTGTTGTTCCTTCTCCGGCTCTTCTTGTGCTGCTTGCTGGCTTCCTGTCTAAATCCCCGTCCCCTACTCCCCTATCTATGACCAGTATAGACGAAACACACGAACGCTCTTGGGCATAAATAAGTGAAGTTATTTTGTATTTGTAGCATGTACTCGACTCGACTCGCTTCGCCCCCGACTCAAACTACGCCAATAGCCTATGCCCCTGCCGTGTAACATCCACGTTCCGCTTCTACCAATCACGGTTTCTGCTACGGCTTTGCAGCATGCTGTTATTACAGTTTTTGTTTTATACCCTGTACGCATAACAATTTAGTAAGGGAGGGTGGTTTTATTTGCAACATTAGTTAACTTGCTAAATCTGTATTGTGCAAATTCAAATTCATTTATTATTAAAGAGACAGATATCTGCAAATATACAACTAACATATGTACATCAAACTTGTAACGTATATTTCTCTATTCCATAAATGTAATTCTGCATTTAAATATTTACCATGTATAGATAGATTTATTTTAAATTAGCAACTTAAGTAAGCATGGCTAAGAATGGTTTTTACTTTAGTTGTTATGATTGAAAGAGTTCTTCTAGCTAAGGTACCACTGTATACCTTATGCTTTAAGGCCTTACAGGGTATCTGCTCTCCACAAGAATTGACTATAAAGCGCTCCCCGCTTATGTTTTTTACGCAATTCTATCAGTGCACACACACTGTCAGCATCTCAATTTGTGGGTTGGGTTTATACCAAACTCCATTAGGCTGTTTTACTAAGAGGATTCTCTGTGATTCTGTTTTGTTTTTGTGCCCTTATTATTGCTCGCATTAGCAACATTTTTCGGTATCTGTACAAAAAATATGGCAAAACAATAAACGTTACAACATTTCTAATCGCAGCAAGGCGTCTAAAATGTTTGACAGCTTGGCTTAAGTGCTCTCTCGCTCTTGATTGTGTATGTGGGTGAGGTTTGCTTGCTACCACAACAATCTGTATATACCTCTGTAGGAAGTAGAGCCTTAAAGAGCTCACAGCTTCCTGGTAATTGCTTGCAGGTTTCTACTGAAAAACTCTGTAAACAGTAAAGTTCATCGTTATGATATGAAGTGAGCAATGCGGAAGATTCTTTTAGTTTATAGTGTATGAGAAATGTATTAATTATTAGACTTTACATAGTTAATACAACAGCAGATGTAGTCTATAAAGTTAAAGTTATCTTGATTATCCATCAAGACATTCAAAGATTCATTAGTAGATTCCTTAAACTAACTTGTTAGGGAAGGTTTATTTCCTTTATTAATGCTGAATATCAAATGATTATCTACGTCAACAAATCAACCTATTAGGAATGCACAAATATAGTTCCGAGAAAATCTCTTGACATAAAGGCTTTGCTATACCTTCTGGAAATAAATGTTCCTTCAATATTTCATAAATTCGCCCATTCAAACAATGACACAACCATCTTTCACATTCCATGATCCCTCCGCAGGCGCAGCTTCCGCTCAATTTCACAGCGAAATCTTCCCCGGGGGCTCATCGCTCTCGGTATCATTCGCAGCCCAAAGTCAACAGCGAAGATGAGATAATTGCCTGTCGCTGGGCTGGCGGCTTATCAGGCCAGCCTAAGGTCCTTTAGTTCTGAAAGCCTCTGTCGTGGCTGAGTCGAGGCGATTTATTCACTGGGCGAATAAATAAAAAACACAACTCGTTTTTGGGTAATGGCAGCGTCAAAATTCGCCACGGCTTGCGGCTATTAATTTAGTTTATGGCGCTGGCCAATGTTTTGCATAAGCCCTCGCCGATGTCCTTGAGCAGCATAATGAACTTTAGTAGGCTGGCACCCGGAAAGGGGCACAGAGGGACAGAGAGACATAGAAAGATAGAAAGAGAGAAAGTGGAAATGGGCGACTGAGAGTGCGGGAAAATCTTTTCAATTGTAAATGTTTTGCCATAAAAGCGAAAAGTGAGTCATAATTTAATATTAAGCGCAGCTCTGCGGTGCAACGAGCAAGTTGCCCCCCTCCCTCTCTCCTTCAGTTTCCATTTGTTTTTGTGCGTCCAGGCCGCAAGAGACTTTATTGGAGGGGGGCCTGGGAACTCACATTTAGCAGCATTATGGGGCGCATGTATTATATTTACGAGTGTGTTTATGTTTATGTTGATTATTAATATTCATACGAACACATTCATGCATTGAGCGGGCGACATTTAAATGATTTTTATGCCGGCGCACAAAAGTATGCTACGCTTTCTTTCCTCCCTCCGACATTCGAGTTTAATGTTTTGTGCAAAAGAACTTTGCATAAAAACAAAACACGCCACTCGCACACGCATACACACATACATGTATATGTATGCAATAAAAGTACATTTTGTGGGTGTCCTCGTACCCGACGCACAGCTGAACAATTCGATGTGATCCTTGCGCTTTTTATATTCCTCTACAGTGAACTCAATCCCCTCCTCTCTCCTGCCCACACATTCCGTTCCCTTGTTTATTTAGTTTTATGACCCTCGGGTGATAATTCAATTAGCTGCATCCGATAAGTCCAATTTATGGAGCGAGTTCACGAGCTCACCTGCCATTCTTTACGATTTAAAGTTCCACATGAAGTTTAAAGCATCTGCAAATAGCAGGTAGAGCGATTGCAAAAACAGTTACCACTACTTGCCCCTCATAAGTTTACCCATCTATTACTGCGCTTAAAATAAACCCTTTGCCACAGCTGCTCCCCTCCCACTTCACTCTTCGCATATTAGAGGCATTTATGGCCTGCAGCCTGTGGCTATTTATGCTCTTCAGGTATTTGTAATTTTTACATATTTCCACACATAATCCGTAAAACCAAACGGAAATTTGCAATGTCTCAATATTATTTTTAGCTTTGGGACCTTTGGCTGGTGATCCGCTCTGAACCCAGGCCTTAGATAATGAAGCGCACACACAATGCTCAATCCTTAATCCCGAACCGAAGTCCAACCCCCATTCGGAGAAATTATAATGCATTGCTGTGTGGCCTTGGTATTCTATCGAAATCCTTTTAGGCAATTCACAAAAGGACAACACACACACACACTCTCTCATGTAGTTGTAAGTAGTGAATGGGACCCTTAGCACAGGCGATGCCTTTTTGCGTAATATTTATAATTTATGGAGGTTCCCCGGCAAACATTTCGTAGGGTTTCGGTTTCAGTTTCTGTTTCCACCTTTCATTCTCCTCTTCTCCCTTTCTGTTTATAATTTTCAAAGGTATTTCGGATGATCCCAAGGCGGGCAGGTTTATTAAGTAAATTGTTTCCGCTACTTTACGGATTTCCTTGGAAATCGGTTGCGGATTGCGCTGCCGTTTGAAGTGGACGCGGCTGTTGACTCTGGCCCAGACAATGAATGAATAAATGGCTGGACCGGCGTGGAGGAATCCAAATGAGAACTGCAGGAAGTCAAGTCGAGAGGAGTTCGCTTTGTGGCGCCGTGGCTTGCCGTGGCTTGTGTTCATTAAAGCGATTTTCACTGCCAGAAATTTATGTGTCAATGAATTCGCCCCGTTACGCCTTTGACATCAATTTTCCGCCTCTGCTGCAAATTGAATTCGCCGGTCAGGCGGATACAGGACATACAGACAGACAGACGGACGGACAGGCAGGGAGACCGACGTACAGAGGGTCAGACGAACAGAGAGACAGCCTGGCAGCCAGTCAGTCGTTCTGACAGTCAGCCAGTTGGCAGTTGTCGTCGCCATTTAGCTCGTAATTTTTATAGCCCGTTAGGCCTCATTTGGTCACGAAGCGCAGCCGATTCCGCCTCGCCCAGACCCCGCTCTACACTCCCTGAGTATTTATTGTGCCTTATTTTTTGCGCCTTGTTGTTGTTTTTGCTGTATATACATTTCATAGGCTGTCGCCATACGGCTTAAAAGTATGTGACTCAAGGTCACATGCTTGAATACCCTGTAATGAGGGAGAGAGTTAAAAGTAAGCCGGGTGTAATACAGAGTTAAGACGGAACTAGAAAGGTTTACAATTAGAAATTTGTTGAATGAGATTTGACTAGGTAGATATTTAAATGAAAATAAGATGAAAATATATCAGAAATACATATTATGTTCTTCACTGATGAAACGCTAATAATCTGTATAATATGTTGTATAATCAACTTCAGTTTATTATCATTATAATAATTAATAGGGCATCCTCCCATCGTATACTCCCCATATGCCTATACTGCTTTTCCGGCTGCTTTATGACTGCAGCAGAGTCCGATTTATAGACAGCTTTTCGGGAAGCAGCATTGCTTATTGCTTTTCATAGCAGGCTTTTAGGTGGTAAATAAATAAACTTAGTGTCTGAATTTCATCGCAATTACCAAGTGCACAAGTGTGTGTGTGTCTGAGTGTGTCTCGACGTACGTTTGCATGTGGGCCAGCCAGCTGGGGACATTAAGTCCCAACATAATTTATCTGGTCTGCAATACACACTCACACACACACACAAACCTGCAACCCTTGCTGCGTTTTAAGTGTCTGTTGAAAATGGCCTTTTAACATGGTAAAACCATTTAAGATTTGCCCGTGTCGAAATAATGTTTTATAGTTCTGGAGCTGTGAAAGCATAAAGATGTTTAATTTTATTTTCATGTTCTACTGGTTGTTTTTAATTTGTGTTTACTAACACTGTTTCTTTTAATCCAGAATTCAATTGTTTTGTGAATGTGTTCATATTTAAATTGAGGTTTTGCGAGAAAAAAAGGTGAACAAAGTGAATCAAGGCCGCATAACTGTGAATTGCAGATGGAATCCTATTGTCAACTAGCAAAGCAAATTTATTATTTAATAAAATATAATTTAATATTGCAAATAATTCGAATGCATCGCAGTTTTATTTGGCTATGCAAAAAGATTGTTGGGCATTTCATTTCACTTTTATATCTGCATCATTTATGGAGCAAACCTTCTACAGAAGTCCGTCATTTAGCGTGAAATAGTTTTCTCTCCTCCTAAATTAGGCAAACTGCAAAAAAAGAACTATGAAGACTGAGGAAAATAGAAAAAAAATGCTCAACGGGCGACTTGTGCTTGTCTTTTCCTCTTTCTCCTTTTCCATTTCTTTATCTTCTTCTTGTCCACTTTTGCCAATGTAATTTGAATTTATTTTTGGTAAGCAAAAACGATGTTGGCCAGCAAAATGCAAATAACAGCAAAACGTTGACTGGCCCTGAACAAGTTGCTCGACTTTGCCTGCTTCTTTTTCATCTAGTCTGTCGGGGTGGGGTAAGGGGGCCATTGTTTGCAAATTATTTGTATTCATGTTTTGTCTCGTTTCGTCACAGTCAGCGCCTTGTGGAGTGGGTAAAGCTGGTACGGGAGGTAGTCATCCTCCAAGGTCCAGGCCGAAGTCACTTCCGCTGGCCGGCACATAATCTACGTCATTTCCGTTTTAAATTATTTACATAGAAAATATGGCAGACTCACGTCAGCGTCGACAGCGACTGTTGGCGATGTCCTCCGTGCTGTGGCCGGCTCTGGCGCTGAGCTCAGCGTTTCCCCAATTGTTCGTCCCGGTTCTTATGATGTTTTCTTTTTCTTTTTTTCATCGTTTCGGTTTTCGCTTCTTTTTGGCTTACTCATCTTTCTCGGATTTCTTTGTTATTGTTGCCGCTTTAGGCGGAGGAGGCGGCCAATGATATGCTTAAGTGGCCCAAGCGTTTTATATTGCCCATTTTGTGCCGCCGCTTCTCTTCTGTGCTTCCACATTATTATTTTTGTTTGTCTTGTTCAGTTCTGTTTCACTTTTCGCTGCGGCTGGCATTGCAGTTTTTTGATTTCGTGCTTTTCCAGCTTTTGGCAATTGTTTCGCCTGTTTTCCGGTGCTTTTGCTGGTAATTGAATTATCCGCTTGCATGCATCCCTTGCCCTGATCTCTATAAGACAAGCGAAGGGGCTGGGGGGACGGAGCTCAGCTTAAATATTTGCACAATTTTTGGTCCTGGCATTTGCATGTCGGCTCTTATAGAAGAATAAGAGTTTCTTTCTCTGCATTTTTCTCTTTCATGCAAAAGTTTTAAAATGGTTTTCGTTTAATTTATGCAGATTGTGATTGAGGCAGATTAAGTAGAGGACCGCATAATTGTCCAGCCCGCAGATTTGTTTTTGATTTTCCCAAGATATTGCAAGCACTACATACACTATGCTATCAATAAACAATTAATTGAAAATGACCCTACTTATTAATTAATGTGAATTATTAGAATTTGTTCATCTGTTCTATCTGTTTTTGCTGCAATATGTCGAGTAAATCAATTGAAAAGTTAAATATGATTATAGCATTTAAATACCATTTGTTTCAATGTAATTTATCACTTTATTTGTTTATAATTCTTGCATTTTAAACAAGCTAAGGCATTTTTTCTGAATGATCTGACTGATGCATTCGCATAAGCCGCCATAAATTGATTTTAATACTTTAATGGAAATTACCAGTTTTTTTTTATTGCAACAAAAAGGCTGTGAAAACAACAAAAATATTTGTTTTTAATTTTTTTTCTTGCTGTGCATTTTCACTTAATGAATTATTTTGCAATTAAGCTGTGAATTTATTATACAAAATATAGCCCGCTTAAAGCGTCATAATCAGCGTGCAATTATTGTTTATCATTGGCATTTGAGGCGGGCTGGACTCAAAATCCTTTTTGATATGTTAACAATTTGCTTATTTATTGCCCGCATAAATATCTGTTTATTAATAAATGTATTTATCATATTGTGCACTTATTATGGGCTATGATTCATGAGAACTGTGAACCCTTTTGTGCAATTCATTAGGTTCCGCTCGAGCTCGAGCAACTTGAAGCCAATTTGTAACAGTCGACTGACTTGTGTCCGCTGACTGAATGGCGATTCTGAGAAACATAAAAGACAACTGCGACATTTAAAAGTGACCCGAACATTTCTCATGGTCAGCGCACAAAAGTGTGTGGGGGAAAAATTAGAAACAAAAGGGGTCCGAAACAGTCGAAATAAAGATACCCTAGCGTATCAAGAATCTGTAAATATAAGTGGTTAATATGAAATTGAAATAATGAACGATAATAGTGAATATATATCGGACCAGGTTA
This sequence comes from Zaprionus davidi, assembly GCA_018903715.1. Lineage (NCBI taxonomy): Eukaryota > Metazoa > Arthropoda > Insecta > Diptera > Drosophilidae > Zaprionus > Zaprionus davidi. Next base: position 11,472,074 of record JAEIGL010000005.1, read on the forward strand.
GCTGAAACTTAATAAGCCAGGAAGGAATTTTGGATTCCCCGTTCAATTCATCCCATTTTCTTTATTAGTCGAATATCTAACTGTATATATTACTATTTTATTGACTGCACCATGCCAGGCAAATCGAATGATGTACTGCGTAATACTCCCTGCCAGGGGACAGAAACCAGAATGATTAATGCATAGAAAATTGTGCTCATAGAAGCGAAGACTCCTCGAGGAATCCCTTTGCATTTGAACTTTCGCAAAAATCTCATATATCTTTATATATATTTTATATTTATACACACACTACAAAAACAGATGCGTAGTCCCAAATGGAAATTGGTCAAGTTGAAAGAAAATTTAATTTTATGAAATCAATTTTCATTACACGCTCAAACTGCTTCGGGTCAATCGAGTTGTGTCGTTAAAAATATTTTGTAGCACGTGTTGTGTGTTTGTGTGTGTGTGAGCCGGATCTAGTGAAGTAGGGGAGGTAAGGTTTAATGTAGGCTCTGTACCAGTTTCATGTGTGTTTGTATGTTTGCGATTTGTTGGCCGTGTCCAGGGAGTCGTTAAAATGCAGTTTAGAAAAACCCCCAGTGCCAGGCAAGACAAAGTGCCTGATAACGAGCCCTCTATAGACATTTTTCCCACTGCCACCAGCTTTAGTATTTTTTTAGCAGCGCACCATTTTTCTATTCATTTTTTTGCTGTTACTGTTGTTGTTGTTGAAAGTATATGCGCGTTTTTTATGCGATAATAAAATTCATAGCGCCTGCATATAAAATCAACTTACTGACCAACAAAATACACACAGACACGCGACACACAAGTACATGTAGCTAAGCTCTAGCTACAGTGCACATTGGGGCGGGGCCTATCATGTGAACTGCGCAGATTTGCCACAAACTCATGAATAACTTTGCAGGCAATGCAATCGAATAGACTCATTCAAATGGTTTAAAAGCAATATACAGTTGGGCATGCAAGTTTATTAAGTCAAAAGGAAACTTATTTTCTTAATACCAATATTTATATATTTAAGCGTATATTTCATAAGCTAAATGATTTCTAATTCTCATATATTTAAATGTATTATAAATCTTGTAATGCTTTTAACTACGCTGGCAACGTAAAGTTGTAAAGGTTGTTTGAACATTACAATTTTTAAACCTCATAATGATATCACATATTGCTAAGTATAACGTTTAAATTGCCTTTCTTTTCACTAGTAGTTTAAATGTTTGTCAGTCAATATTAGAAACAAAATAAATATTTGTCTAGAGTATTTGTTGTGCCCATTCGGCTGTGATGCGGCCCACTGTGCCGGTGCAATGTGTAGGGTGATTCGCTTTATTTTATTTTTATATACTTTTTACGTATTTATTTATATTTCAGCACTGGCAGCTGTTGGGGCACAATTTGATTTCCATCGGCTTAGCGCTAGGATTTCCTTAATGCTTTTGTTTGGCTTGGCCATATTTTTTTTTTGCGTGCCACGTTTTCTTTTTTTTTTTTTTTTTTGCTTTTTATGCTTTGCTCACGGTGTTTTCTTTTTGGCCCAGTTAAGCCATTTATGAGTGCGGCTTTACTTTGATGAGTTGATTTGCCGACAGGGTCGTTGAGAGGCCGAAAGTGAGCGACAGAGCCGGACATAACTTGGCATTGCACGGCCATTTAAATGCCATTTAATTTGTCGTTGATACCCAACTGAATGTAGTTACATTTTTGGCTAGAATTAAATTAGTTTTCATTAATCTTGTGGTCCAACTAATTGTGCGCAATCAAGCGCAATGCTCTATGAAGTATTCAAATTCTATTAGTGCATATGCATCTGTATGCGTGTAATCATATCAGTGTGGCAATTTGTTCTTTCATCCCCGTGCGTGTGAGTGGTGAAAATCTGCCGCAATTAGACGACAAAGCGTTTTGATGCTAACGCTTTGGTATATCTGAATTATACTCAACACACTGTGACGTCAGCCTGAGCCAGAGCTTGTGTTGCTTATGTTTATGTGTTAGTGTATGTGTGTGTGTGTAGAGGCATTAAAGCATGAAATTAATGCACAAAGCATAGCAAATAGCCTTAAGGACACGCGTGCCATATACGGAGAAGGGACAAACAACACAACACGCACAATACACAATACACCAACACACACACACATACTATATGCATACAAACACACACATGAACATTGGTAAGAAGCTGAGACACATTAATTTGTATGAAGTACTGAGGCAGGCAACCGCAGAAGCAGCAGCAGCATCAGAAGCAGCGACGCCTAATAAAAATTGCCCAAAAGTAAATTTTTATTTTTGCCCGACATCGTGTGCCGCATTATTCGTGTTCTGCTCGCATTTGTGTTTTGGCAAATTTAATTTGTGTCACACACGACGTATGCGCAATTTAATTAAACTAAACGAATGAGAGCTCCCGGAAATCTGCATGAATTTAACTTTTGCTCACAATACGGTAAATTCAGCTTTCACAGCGAGTTTAACTTGTTCGCTTTTGGCTTTAGTTTGTGCTTCTGCGTAGAATCGTGTTAAACAGTTTTCGACAAGCCAAGCAACATGTCGAAAAAGTTGTTGATGAACCTTTTCATCAAGAATCCTTTAAACACACACAAGCTTCAAACTCATGCAGACATTTGCCTTAATTCGTTAAGCTCCGTTTATGGATCATTAACGAGAGGAGAACTAGAGGCTAGAGATGGCAGCGTGAGTACAACCAAGGGAATCATACTAATAGAGCATTGATTATTTTGGTGAACACTCTTTACAAGTAGTTTGTTCTTTAACTAAGTTTCCTTTTGATTAACCACAAATAAATCCAAATGAATATACCTATAATTGTTATTTTTAGGAAGGTTGTATTGTACAAGAGTTATTCCAAAGAATTGTTCAACTCAAAGATGGAAATTCAAATTTTACTGATTCAATTGATAAACCTCAAAGAAATAAATATTTTATTGATTTATTTGTTGAAAATTGATTTGTTAAACATTTTTACAGTTTGTCAAGCTAAGCAAATTTATTGCTTGTCTTTTATTGACTGCAAAATAAAACACATTTTTGTTTATTAAAAAAAAACAGATTTATGAGCTTAGGGAAAAATTATACATTTAACTCGGATTGTAGGAAACAAATTCATACAACTTAAAGTCCTTCTCTGTGATCATATTTTTCGAGTTGTTGAAAAGTTTCCTCCTTTTCGTTTGGTTTTACCAGTTGATTGCATTTTTTGCTTGATAATATTTTATTTGGCATATTTTATTCAAGTGGAAAATCATTAGGAAAATATTTGATAAATACTTTCGATAACAGTTTGAGTGACAACAGAAGTTTTTCCGTGTGTGCGTGTGTATTTTCCTGTGGTGTAAAATGCTTGGAATTATGGCATAGTTTTTCCTCCATTTATACTAATTTCTCTTCACATATTTTCTATCTGTTTGGGCAAAAGTTTTGGCAAAGTGCAACTTCTCTGCGTGGCGAACTTTCAACTTGAATTTCGGGTGAACCGCTTGGCAGAATGTTCAAGTATTTTTAAACAAGTTTTCGAAACTGTATTCAGTACTTCAGTAGCAGCTCAACTATTTCCACTTAATGGCCGTTAGCAACATTTTAGTATGTTTTTTTCTCCTCTTCTTCGTTGCCTTGCTTTGCTATTCTCTATTTTCTATTGCACTTTTTGTGGCTATTTTATTCTACTCTTTTCGTTGTATACATGTCGTGTACTTGATGCTGGCCATTGCTGGCCGGACGGCAAAAGTTTCAATGGAGTGCAAAGCACAGTTTGGTTATGTAAATAGAGTATGATATGGTTTTTTGTGTGGTTATGCAAATGCGGTACAGGCTTTGCTGCGCATGTGAGTGTGCCACTGTCAGTGAATGTGTGTGTGTATGTATATGGTATTGTTGTATGGTCAAGTGGAAATCAAATGTAATTCAAATCGACTATAGCATGTGGTTTTTCTAGCCCAGCTCAGCGCGCTGAGAAAGCTAAGTACAGTTTATGGCCAATAAGAAGTTCACTTTCTTAGCATAATTGACTGAGAGGCTTACACATTCGATTATAAATTCATATTAGCTTATGCCACTTAGATCGACCCACCTTGTAGAATAGACAAGCCAAAAAACAACATATGAAATAATAAAACAAAGTTGTAGTGGCAGCTTTACATACGTTTACTCCAATTTAAATAAGATTTAAAATTTTTGATGGAGTTAAGCTGTACAGTAAAAAGGCTTTATATTTGAAATTAAAAACTATTTCAATACGCATTAAATTCCACCAAAATTGTAAGCCAAAGAGCAATGAAAAACAGCCATCGAAAAATGTATGTTAAAGATGTGCGAGAGCTGACAAACCCACTCGCACTCGTACGACTATTTGCATAATACCCCGGCGGACAAGGGTGACAGTAAGTCGCTCTATGAATTCTGCAGGTGGCGCTGCTGTAAGCGTATTTTAGCCTGTTCCGCGATCATCTTGGCCATAACTCATTTCACCCAACTGATTTTTGATAGTGTGGCAAGGGCTAACGGCAAATTAGCAGCGTGCTTTGGATTCGCACTTGGGTAATTTCAGTAATTTCACATGTTGCTTTGGTTTTGGCTTTATCTTTATAAATATTTGAACAGACTGCTTTGTATACATTTATCTGAAAGAGTGTGTGTATGCGTAAGTCTGCGTGGGTGCGACTTTGGTTCACTGTATACCTTTCACACTCCCTCAAAACTGTGCTCGCACAACGCATATTATATGTCAGCTTTGTTGAGGATTTTACTGGGCCCTGGGACCTGTCATGCATATTTCATTGACCCATAGCACCGGGTGCACTCACTTCGCCCTCTCTCTCGCTCTCCCTCAACCTTTATCTTTTTTCCATTCTCACAGCTAAAGCTGGAAGTGCTCAGATTGCTGCACTTTATTACTGTAAAATATTTAGTAAACTCAACGTGGGCAGCACTCGAATTATCCCAGTTGGTCTAAGTGGTCCATCAGACGGCACTTGAGTTCCACGTTGCGTCTGGCTCTGTTCCCACTAATCGTAAATTATGTTGATTAAATGCGCTGCGTTATATTTACAGATATATGCCAAGTATATAAAATGATCCATCAATTATATTCGACATATAGTTTTCTGGAAGTTCCTCCTACGGGGAATTTGTGGAAAAGTAGAAAATGAAATACACAGGGAGTTTTCTAATTTAAACCTAATGTTAAAAGTTTTGCTTTTAGAGATCCGATTGTCAAATGAGAATTTTAGACAAAAACAAATAAAACTCTTGGCACAATAATTTCGAAAGAAGGGAAAGTGCAAAAAATCGTTAGGAATCAGTAAAAACTGTAAAATAAATGTACGACGGAACAATGGAAATGCGATGCCGACCGGCAAAGCTAATTAATCCCACTTGACCTTTTTAGCATTCGGCTGCCTTGAAAAATCAGTTAGCAAAAGGCATTAAAGTCATTTCGACAGTTAGCCGGGGGCAGACACATTTGGGAATTCAAAACGTTGTCAACAGGGACAAGAGACTGTTTCGTGTGGCCTTCACTAAACAGTTTTATAGTCTGATGCCTATCGAGATGTAATGGAAACTTTTTACTCTTTGCTTTGTAATGGATCCCTTTTCTTTGTCGTCTGGTTAAAAGAATAATACATTAAATATGCTAGGAAAAACATTGGTAAACTTGGGAAAAGAGCTTAAGGGAAAGATAATTTGGTATATCTGGCTTAAATCAACTTTCTGTCATAAAAACTCCTTGGATTTAACCGAATATCTTGCGATCTATGATAGCTTGATTATAAGGTTATGAAGTACTTCTTATTTCATCTGAGTCATACTCTTTATATAGACAAATCAATTAAGCGGTTGGGAATCATAAAATAAACATAAATAAATGTAAATCTGTAGCTAATGTCCTCTTATGTTTGACACTTTTAAATGAGAAATATGTATATAAAAAAAATTTATATTTTTCAATAATATATAAACAACTATTTATTTAAAGTGCACCTTAATAAAATTTCCTTAACTAATGAATCTGGTAAAAAATAATGTCCAGGGGAATTCTTTTCACGATTTCAATGATAGATTAACCGCTCCTCTTAGATCTCTTCGAATTGTGTGACTCGTTCGACGAACTATCCGAACTGCCAAAAAGCTTATTGATAAGCTTTTGCTTGAGACTTTCGTTTTTCTTCTTGTAATGGGTTGTTACAATAGGAGTTTCCTTAACAACATAGGTTGTCGTAATTCTCTTAGCTTTACTGCCACAGGATGATGACTCAGTGGTGCTGCTGTCACTGGAACTAGTCGTAGTCTCCGTTGTAGTGGAGACAGTAGTCGAATCCGTGGTGGTGGTATCTGCACTGGTGGTGTCCGCTGCGGCTGTGGTGGCTGCTTCTGTTGTTGTTGTGCTGCTGTCCTGGGCCTCGGTTAAAGGCAGATACGAGAGGTACATGGCCAGGAGAGCACAGCTCGAAATTATGGTTATAGATCTCATATTGTTGCAAGTACTTTGTGACTGATATCGTTCTTGATACTACGAAGTCTTTTTATAGTAAGCAAGACTTCTAAAAATTCGCAATGTTTGCACAATTCTTAGCAAAATTGCGAACAGACTATTTGCTCTTATGAAATTGGAATACCAGAATTGGCACAGTTTGTAGTTAAGTTGGGATAAATTAAACACATTTGGTAAACACAAGTTTTTGATCTTCGTTCTTCAAACCAATAGTTAATTAAATGGGTCAAATTAAATATGAAGCTAATTTGTACATAATCATGGTGCCACCAATTGGAATATTCATATAACTTTCTATAATCTTGGTATCTGCGGCGGACTAATTTGTATTTCCCAATAACCCTTGACCATACACTGACCTCATTTTCACCTTCTTCGCCTTGGTGGTCATTCGGTCTCATCGCTACACATAATCCTGGCATTAGTTGCCGTTGGTGATACAAATGCGAACGCACATGACGACGCACGCGGACAGATCCAGGCGGCTTATTATTTTTAGTAAATTATGAAAACGATAAGCCTAATAGCCTGGGCTCCGACTACGAGGACATGTGTTGCCAGGAAGCAGTCGCGAGATAACGAAGTCAAGTAAAATCAAATGGCATGAAAATGTTAGCATAGCTCGAGGCTTTCCTTTTTACTAAGCTGCTGCCCTTATGTGGCGTGTGTAAGTCTGATAGTGTGTGTGTGTTTGTGTGTGTATGTTTGGCTCGTCGACGCCATTTTGTTTAATATGCCAGCTGGCGGCCAAGAGCACCGCATGCCAGCGATTATCTAAAAGACATTAGCGTCGTCGCATGCACGACGAGTAATGTACTAAAAACACAGCATACTTTCGGGCTCGTTCCATTCCAGCGTTTCACCGCAGCATCATAAGTTGTGGCACACGTGTCCATGCAAATATGGTGTTTTTCTCGGCAAATTCACACGTGTGCTCGGACACGAGACTGTTGCACTATACGCTTTTATCTTCTTTCCCTTAGCATTACCCTTCGTAAGGTTCCATACTTTCATTAATATCTGATGGTTGTTCAATTTATATTATATGTAAAGTAATATTTTAAGATTGAGCTGTGGACGCTGATCAATGAATAAATAAATAATCCATAACCCTGAACTTAAATTGTTTGTAGGTAGTTTTTTATACATACCTTGTAGTCTGAATATAACAATTTAAATAATTCAAGAATTTAACATTACGAAGCGTATTAAGTGTTTCGCTTGCGTTGACTTTTATTTTATTTCTGTTCATTGCCTTGAATAACCATACAGCCAAGTTGTTCTACAGACCGTAATGGTACGTGCCTCTCTCAGCCCTCTGATATCTGGATGTCCTGTTGCATTGCAACATTTTGTATCATTGCGGCAGAGCTTTAATTTGTTTTTGTCGTGGTGTAGATATTGTGGCATGTTCAAGGCAAAATCATTTTAGTCAGCGGCCTGACAGTGTCTATTATCCCCGTCTATTTCTACTACAATTTTCAGCCAACATTGTTACTGTTCTTTTGGGCATTGTTTGTGTGGTAATTTGTCATAGCTCTCATTGACTTCTACACCCGGCACGCACGAACGTGGACAATCTGCATTGGTCTGCGAGACAGAGGAGAAAAATGTTGAAGACTTAAATATTCATAACGTTTGCTTTGCGTTTAAGATAGAAAACAAATATTTCTGAAATTTTAATGTCTAATAATTATACTTTGACTTTATTGCAAATATTAAAACTTAGTAAAATTATAAATAGGAGAACCTTTATTTTCCCCATTACTTGGCATTCGAATGAAGCAGAAAGACAATCTATTCGCCTTCATATATTAAGAAAATTTCCAATTTCCATGGGGTGCTAATTAAACTTCGACAAGGCAGTGTAGCTTCACAATAATCATAAAAATAATAATAAAAACATATCCATGTTATAAAATATAATATTTTTAAATATTTGTAAATATATATGTATTTTAAAATAATAAAATAAATTATGTCTTTTGCTGTACATATATTAGTAATGAGCATAAAGAATACACTACCTAGTTAATTGGGAGCAAAATAAAAACACAAACAACCAATGTTTATTCAGTTATTAAAACAAATGCCCAACTTATTCGCAATTTCGCGAAGAATTGTGCAAATATTGCGAATTTTTTTAAGTCTTGCTTACTATAAAAAGACTTCGTAGTATCAAGAACGATATCAGTAACCAAGTGCTTGCAACAATATGAGATCTATAACCATCATTTCGAGCTGTGCTCTCCTGGCCATGTACCTCTCGTATCTGCCTTTAACCGAGGCCCAGGACAGCAGCACAACAACAACAGAAGCAGCCACCACAGCCGCAGCGGACACCACCAGTGCAGATACCACCACCACGGATTCGACTACTGTCTCCACTACAACGGAGACTACGACTAGTTCCAGTAACAGCAGCACCACTGAGTCATCATCCTGTGGCAGTAAAGCTAAGAGAATTACGACAACCTATGTTGTTAAGGAAACTCCTATTGTAACAACCCATTACAAGAAGAAAAATGAAAGTCTCAAGCAAAAGCTAATCAATAAGCTTTTTGGCAGTTCGGGTAGTTCGTCGAACGAGTCACACAAGTCGAACAAGTCGAAGTCTAAAAGATCTAACAGGTCGAACAAGTCGAACAAGTCGAAAAGATCTAGGAAGAGCGGTTAAGCTGTCATTGAAATCAAGCAAAGAATTCCACTGGACATTGTTATTTACCTCGTTATTTAGTTTAGAACATTTTTTTAAGGTGCACTTTAAATAAACAATTATTTATGCTTATAAAATTTATTCTATTTTATTACTTGCGCTTAGGGTTTGCAATAAAATTCTGTAGACTCTTTGAATATTATTGTCAGCTGCTGTCTGTTGATTCTCAAAGAAATATTGAATTAAAGATTGATTATTCATTAAGAGCACTTAAAAAAATTAAATTATCAAATTTTTTAGCTATTCAATTTGCAGCGATATAACATATATACTAGCATATATATATATATATATATTTTCAACCCTGGCAAAGCACAGAAATTTATTCTTGAAATTAGGACATAAACTTGCATAAGAGTTTATGCTGCTTTTTTCAAAATAAAGGAACACAGAGCTTTGAGTTCTTGATTTTATATAAAGGTGTTTATTCATGGACTACGTAAATAGGTAATTGTTATTACCGTGCAGATTAGTTCGCGCTTTTTCATTGCGTTTTATTCGGTGTGCCTTTGCCACTCAGCTGCATTATCGCTATTACTCCTTTGTTTGTGAAGGCAAGAGTTTACGTAGTCCAAAGAACTTGATGTACGCATTATCGGTTGCCGGGAACGGCGCGGTTATCCGGACACACGTATGGACAGACGGAAAGATAAGCAGACATATCCAGCTGACAAAACTTTCTTCTGTCGATTGAATACATTATCATAAAGTAATTTCACTCTTTTTGACCATTTTTAATAATCAAGGAATATGAAAATATACCTAGATATGTGTTTCTTAATTAATATAAACGAAAAAACAGTTTCCCATTTTTCGATATTAAAGTTCGTGTTTGGTAGGATGGTCTATACCTTCATCAATATCAGATGTATTCATAATGGATTCTAATCATCCTCCAGCCATACCTACCCGTTTATTAAATTGGCACACTTTCCAACTGAATAAACAGTGAAATTTGTATTTGAAAGTAAATTGCAATGCAAAATATGCTGTTTGCTGAGTCTACTAGAGCTCATTTTCTGCCAAACTGTGCCAATTATCGTTTTAAAGTAAATATCTCTATTGTTTGAAGTTTCGCAAAAAACTTTGCAAACATTGCGAATTTTTAGTAGACTTAGATACTATAAAAGACCTTTGCAGTTCCGACAATAGCATCAGTCACCCAGTGCTTGCAACATGATGAGATCTATAACCATCATTTCGAGCTGTGCTCTCCTGGCCATGTACCTCTCGTATCTGCCTTTAACCGAGGCCCAGGACAGCAGCACAACAACAACAGAAGCAGCCACCACAGCCGCAGCGGACACCACCGCTGCAGATGCCACCACCACGACTACTGTCTCCACTACAACGGAGGCTACGACTAGTTCCAGTGACGACACCACCACCACTGAGTCATCATCATCTTGTAGCAAAGGAAAAGTTCAAAGAATTAAAACATACACTGTAGTGCAAAAATCTTCTGTTAAAAGGAAGTACAAGAAGAAAAGGCTATCGGAAAAGCAAAAGTTATGGAACAAGATCTTTGGTAAAAGCAATAGTTCAAACAAACGCAAATCGAAGAAGAGCAAGTCGAGTAGCGGAAAAGGCAATTCGCATAGTCGTGGGTCGAAAGGAAGGAGCGGAAAGAAGCGCAATTCGAAAAAATCGTCGAAAAGTAAGAGTGGCTAAGCTATAATCAGTAATCAATACGAAACGGAAAGTCAATGGACATTGTTATTTACCTGGTTATCTAGTATAAGAAATAATTTTAAGGTGCACTGAAAATAAATATTTGTTTATGTTGAAAATGAAACAAGTTTTTCTCTCATCAACCATGTGCATTAAAAAACTGTTTCTTTGTGATGTGCACTAATGAATAAGAATTGCAGTTGGAGTATTTAAAGTTATTTCGGGTTGGGCGTATATAAGTATACACATAAGAAACGATGTCCAGCGCGGTAATCTCCTAACCCTTAAAGTACTTTAACACTTTCTTTTACATACACACTAAGATTTGTACATATGTTCACAATCGACCCGACTAACGATCCTAATCAAAACCAGTAAGAAAAGCATCAGTCGCGCGGCACGCGACGGTGGGATATCCGACCTGTCTTCTGCCATAGCATAATTTGTTAAATTCACACATACATGTGGGTGCTTCAATATTATTCACGACAGATGGCGCTCACGCTTCTCGCTCGCCTCCACCCTTGTTAGCTTACACAACTACTTGGTGTTATCGCATACTTTCTTGAATAACTTCTTTGTTCTGTCCGATAAAATTAAATTTTGAAGGATACATAGATATTTGAATCAGCTTAGTATACAATAGGTAGGAAAGTTGTATCTTTAATACGGCCGCTTACAAATCGACTTTAAAAATAAAATTATTAATTTGCGGAGGCGCTGGGCGTGGCACCCAACATTTGAAATAAACTTGATCAGCGCATAGTACACAGGAGTCTACCTGCCAAATTTCGTAACTCTAGTTTTTATAATAGCTGAGATCTGCATGTTCACACAGACAGACAGACATGACTCAATCGACTCGGGTAGTGATCCTGAGCAAGAATATATATACTTTATAGAGTCTCCCACGCCTCCTGCTGTCTGTTACATACATTCGCATAAAGTTAGTATACCCTTTTTTTTTCAATTTTCAATGGTCGAAGGGTATAAATATATATATACTTTATAGGGTTTGCCACGCCTCCTTTCGCCACCACACCAACTTGGTTCCGATCGAATATCAACAGAATATATAAGAATAATAAAAATATAAAAAAAGAAGTAATTTAGGAAATAATTTGTAGTAGGCTGCAGGGTATGTATTATGTATACAAATTGTATATAAGCATATCATGTCAATATTGTCTATAAACAGAACGCTTTAGTTGTGGCTCGCTGTCGGCAGGTATTTCAATGTTTCTCGCAGGAGGAAGAGATCAGATCACGAAAGTCGTTTTGGTTAGGTGGGTAGCGGTAGACAACACTCACAGTAGACCACACTCGACTGTAGCTTACGTACTTAATTTTAAAGTCGATTTGTAAGTGACGCACGAAAGATACAACTTGAAAGTATGTACAAATATATATGTGTATAAAATTATCAAAAATTTAACTACTCCCATAGGCCGAACTGTGTACAACTGCTGAGTGCGCTCAGCTGTTGATCTCGTTTGATATAAGTATTGCTATTTATAGCATATACAGAAGAAAGCTATATATCTGCTGTTTCCATCTCCAAGAAGTCATTGTTGTTGCGTTAGATCCAGATTGACAAAGAATTACTGAGTATGAGGACCAGCAGATTTGAAAGAAAATTAAATGCAACACGTCGTTCTTTGGAGTAAATTGAAGTGAAAACATTTTGTCTTATTATCTCATATTTATACATTTTTTTAACCAAATCAATGAACACATGAGACGAATGATCTAAACTGGGAAAGTATAATTACATATTATTTTATATTTTGGGTCACTCAGCTGAATAAATATATCAATCTAATAATGGGCAAATACAAATTTCCACACAGTTCTATAATATATACTTACGCACTTTTCAACGCAGAGGCCTAAGTTGCGAATTCATGCAAAAAAAGCTGAGCAAATAGCACGCACTTTTGGCAAACAGTATGAAAACCGCTGCGCCCTGAAGAAAAGTATCATTCTTGAGTGACCAATTGAGCAAAATGAAATCAACTACCATCCTTCTGGTCTGTGGCATCTTGGCCATTTGCATGTCCCACCTGCCTTCAGGTGACTGCACAGACACGGACACGGACACGGACACGGACACAACGACAACCTCCACCGCCACGACTGAAGCTTCCGACACCACAACAACTACTGCAGCCACGACTACAACTGAGTCTAGCTCCGACACCACCTCCACCACGAAGTCATCTTCGAGCAAGAAGAAGAAGATCAGGAGGAAGCACCATTACATTAGGAAAAGGAGGGGAGGCAAGAAGATCATCAAGAGACATCGTAGGAATGCCAGGAGTAGAAGCACATTAAGCTTTTTCTAAATGAAAAGTAAAATGATGAATAGCAACTCCATAAAAGTTACGATGCGATTGCAGTTTAAGAACTAGTTTTAAGATTTTCTACACAGTGCACATTAATAAAATTTCATTACAAATGAATTCACTTTGTTTGTCTTAAAAGAGTCTTAGCACTAAGAATGAACGAAAGAGTAACATACAATATAAATATTCAGTTTGTATTCACATATATTATCAATATGCCCCGCCGTTTTTTGTTGGCGAATTATAATCTGTATTTGATTCCTTTGCAAGTCGATTCTTCGCTCGATTGTGTTATTTGTATAGACACTGAGTATATAAAGCTATCCAAATATTATTATTTACTTAAGAATTAAAATTTGAAGTAAACATCAATGATTCGAGCAAAGCAAACAGTACAAACAATACACATTTGAAGTCGATAGTCGAGACAAATTTGGTTAGTCTGCCTACATTTACAGCTAATAAATAATCCAGATGTGAAAGGGGCAACATCGCTTATGACCCAAATTATACAATATCAGCTGTGTAAGCTGACAATAAACTTATAAGTAGTTGAACCGGGAAAGATCACTGTTCTGTTCTAACAAAGAAAAAAAAAACAATGCAATTAACAACAAACATTTTCTAAGAGCAACAAATCAAACAAATGTTTGAAAAATTATATCCCTTTATGACATTTCGGAATGAGCTTGCTTTATCTTTTCTTTTGCTTAACACTCGCTAGTTCGATAGCGATTACCATTCAGTGTTATTATCTATAAAAATCGCTTTGACGACGTACTCATATAAACTACAAAAGTTTCGCATTATTACCAAGCCCAATTTTGAAAAGAAAGTGTAAATTTCATTTTCAATACAAAATTTGGGCTTGTTAACTGTTTCAAGCTAAAAATTCACTTTTAAACTAAAAGTCGATTATTTAAAAAAAAAACCAAATCAAAATTAAGCAAAAGAGTTGTAACCTGATTGATTAAAGTATTTTGTTAATTAGAAAACTTAACCACTAATTCTAAATTAGAATTATTTAAATATTTTACCTCATTCAGCTGAATAAATATTGGAATTTCAGAGAGACTTGGCAAAATTTCAAAGCAGCTCATATTTCGCACGCACTTAGCAAACCAGAGGCCTAAATTTGCAAGGTGGCAATTACAAAAGCTGAGCAAATAGCACGCACTTTCGGCAAACAGTATAAAAGCCGTTTAAGCCGAAAGAAAAGTATCATTTTTAAGTCACCAATCAATTTGAGCAACATGAGATCAACGACAATCCTTTTGGTATTCGGCATCCTGGCGATTTGCCTGTCCTACCTGCCTTCAGGTAACTGCGCAGACTCGGACACAACGACAACTTCCACCGCCACGACTGAAGCTTCCGACACCACAACAACTTCTGCAGCCACGGCTACAACTGAGTCTAGTTCCGATACCACCTCCACCACAGAGTCATCTTCGAGCAAGAAGAAGAAGATCAGGAGGAAGCACCATTACATTAATGTTGTCAAGGGAGGCAAGAAGATCATTAAGAGACATCGCAAAAACAACAGCAACGGCAACAGTCTGTTGGATTCTTTATTTTAGAGGCAGAAATAACTTGATCCTTGATACCGACAACCAATCGCCGAGCATTTACAAATCTTTGAAAAATTACCGTTGTTTTCTACTAATTTAGTTGTAAGAAATGTTTAACTGTGTACAATAAATATATCTAAACATATAATTAATTCGTATTTCACTAAAGAATTTAATTATTTATCGGAATAATTAAACTAAAAAATTCTTTAAGAAAGCGCGTTCCATTTGTACATTACACAGATCGCATTCATTTTACAGAAACGCTCCTGAATATAAGGTATATTCAGCTAAAATAAAAAAAAAAAAGTCTGCTCTGATGACTTCCAAACATATATTAATCGTATATAATACCGACATTTTCGGACGAAAATCAACTTGTTGGTTAGCTCTTTTTATAACCTGTCAGTAACTGTGCCCAAGGTTACCTTTATTTGGGCATTGTTATTTTAGGGAGAATGGTCTGAACTCTCACTGTTTGGAAATAGATAATAGGATACATGCGATTTATATTTTAAATATTATTCATTTACCCAATAAACTGTCTTTGCAATCTCTTTTTTAGTACAACACAACTATGATTCCGATTCTTTCATTAATTTCGTTAATATACATATAGAAATGTGTTACTTGTCGATTCTGTTTCACCAAATACTTAATGATTCTTATATCTTTGCGGGTATATTAATTTGAGCCAGAAATTTGCATTCTCTGTTCGTCAGTCTGTCTGTCTGTTGAAACTTGGCATACATTCTTCTTATTGACCGCTTTTTGTTTTTGTCAAATTATTGCAATTAAATTTACTAGTTCTGTCTTTTTCTATATATATATGGTACACTTTTGAAATTGCATCAAAATCGGACTACTAAAATATATACTTACCATTAGACCAATCGTGCGAAATGCTGGTTTTTGTATGAAGAAGGTTTTGTTTTTCGAAAGAACTTAACTTATCAGTGCCAATCGAAGTAAGACATAATATTGAAAATATACACAATGCCATTGAATTCCGCAGAAACTAGAATGGGAACGAGTTGATAATATGAAAACCTGCAAATGTATAAAACTTTCGGTAGCCATTCTTCCTGGTTTCATTATACTACACTATAAGTTATTAAATATAGTAACTATAAGCTAAAATTAAAAAAAAAAACAGTAAGAAAAGCAACAGTCGCGCAGCACGCGACAGTGGGATACCCTTCGACCTATGTTCCCGTGTACTTGAATTTGTTAAATTTATACACATATACATATGTACATACTTTACAATTATTCCCGTCAGATGGCGCCCGCCTCTCTTGTCAGCTGACAGAAGCATTTACTTTCTTAATAACTTCTGTGATTATTGTGCGATCGGACTGCAGTTTGGAGAATACGTAGATAATTCATTCAGCTTAGTATATCTTAAAGTCAGAAAGTTGTATCTTTTATACAGCACTTACAAATTGAGTTAAGAAATTAATTATTGATTTACGAATGCGGTGGGCGTGGCATCTAACATTTGAAATAGACTTGATCATTACATAGTATACAGGAGTCTTCCTGCCAAATTTGGTAACTCTAGCTTTTATAATAGCTGAGATATGTATGTTCACACAAATAGACGGACAGACAGACAGAGAGACATGGCTCAATCGACTCGGCTTGTGATCCTGAGCAAGAATATATATACTTTATGGGGTCTCCCACGCCTCCTTCTGCCTGTTACATACATTTGCACAACGTTAGTTTGACCATTTTCAATGGTCGAAGGGTATAAAAATCCTGTTTCAATGTAATTTATACGTAGACGATGTTGTCTTTATTTAGGAGAGTTCTTATGTTTAAAGTTATATATTTCTATAATATGAGTGCGAAAAAATATTGCGACCACATTCTTTAGTACAAATTCATTATTTCTAAACGTTTTGAGAGTGTATATCACATAACTATGTTCTGCGACACTATTACAAACCTAACGCCTGACCTCCTTATCCAATTTACTTTATTCAAAGTGCTTTGGAAAAAAAATACATTACTTGGACTAAATTGGAAGCTTCTGGAAAAATTGGAAAATATAAAATATTTTACTATTTTTAGAAGTTAAGCTGAATAAATATGCTATTCTTTTAATGGGCTTAATAAAATTTCCATGCCGTTCAAATTTCTTACGCACTTTGCAAAACAGAAGTTTAAATTGCTGAGCAAATAGCAAATAGCACGCACTTTTGGCAAACAGTATAAAAACCGCTGCGCCCTGAAGAAAAGTATCATTCTTGAGTGACCAATTGAGCAAAATGAAATCAACTACCATCCTTCTGGTCTGTGGCATCTTGGCCATTTGCATGTCCCACCTGCCTTCAGGTGACTGCACAGACACGGACACGGACACGGACTCAACGACAACCTCCACCGCCACGACTGAAGCTTCCGACACCACAACAACTACTGCAGCCACGACTACAACTGAGTCTAGCTCCGATACCACCTCCACCACGAAGTCATCTTCGAGCAAGAAGAATAAAATCAGGAGGAAGCACCATTATATTAGGAAAAGGAGGGGAGGCAAGAAGATCATCAAGAGACATCGTAGGAATGCCAGGAGTAGGAGCACATTAAGCAGCCTTTTCTAAATGAAAAGTAAAATTATGAATAGCAACGCCATAAAAGTTACGATGCGATTGCAGCTTAAGAACTAGTTTTAAGATTTTCTACACAGTGCACATTAATAAAATTTCATTACAAATGAATTCACTTTGTTTCTGTTTGAATATACAGTTATGTTTAGTATGCCACGCTGTGATCACGCTATGAGAATTAGTTTGCTTTGTTTGCTTTGCTTATTGATTCTCTGCTCGACTGACTTTAGTGTATTCATTTGTGTAGACACACATAAAGCTTAACAAATATTATTCTTTAGTTTCAAAATAATATTTGAATTGAACAAATTATTTACAAACAGTATAAATTTGTTATACACACATGAAACTGAAAGTCGCGACATGTTTGTTTAGGTTGCTTCCATTCACAACTAAAAGTGACTATTATGACTGTAAAGGGCTACAATGCTTATTACCCAAAAACTACAATGAAAACAGCTGCCGAGGACTGACTTATATTTCTATTGCATTATTAAAATTCTATACCAAATTATTTAATTTCTTCTTATCATTAAAAAATAGTTGCAATATTGCAAAGAATGTTTCTCATTTCATGCGCATTAAATACATTATTCATTAAATTAAAGATTCAACTTCGCATTTATTTTAATCTGTTGGTTGTCATTAATATGTGTATTTAAACAAGTACAGTACATAGTTTATGTAATAATTATGTAGTTTATGTAGTTATGTAACATAGTTACTGCTTATTGTATAACAATTATATTATATATTTGATAATCAAATCATCAAAACTAGTTTTGAGTATAAAGCGCTGAATATCAGTTTTGGCTAAATGTATCATAGAAATGATTTGTTTCCAACCCCATCAAACTCTTATTACTTTTGGAACATATTTTCATTTTAAAGATAACTATTCTCGTTTATTTGTTGACTTTTATTTATTTGAGTAATTAAAAAATAATTAATTTAATTGGAAACACTTTGAAGCAAGTGACTCGAATAGTAGGAAAGTAGTAGACATTATAAATAGTATTTTGTTATTTTGGGCGAACAGCTGAATACATATACGAATCTTATAATAGCAACCTAGCAATACTCACATAATGTTTCCAATTGTTACTTTTCAAAGCAGAGGCCTAACTTTGTAAGGTAGCAATTACAAAAGCTGAATAAATAGCACGCACTTTCGGCAAACAGTATATAACCCGTTTAAGCCGCAAGAAAATTATCATTCTTAAGTCACCAATCAATTTGAGCAACATGAGATCAACGACAATCCTTTTGGTATTCGGCATCCTGGCGATTTGCCTGTCCTACCTGCCTTCAGGTAACTGCGCAGACTCGGACACAACGACAACTTCCACCGCCACGACTGAAGCTTCCGACACCACAACAACTTCTGCAGCCACGGCTACAACTGAGTCTAGTTCCGATACCACCTCTACCACAGAGTCATCTTCGAGCAAGAAGAAGAAGATCAGGAGGAAGCACCATTACATTAATGTTGTCAAGGGGGGCAAGAAGATCATTAAGAGACATCGCAAAAACAACAGCAACGGCAACAGCCTGTTGGACTCTTTATTTTAGAGGCAGAAATAACTTGATCCTTGATACCGACAACCAATCGTCGAGCATTTACAAATCTTTGAAAAATTACCGTTGCTTTCTACTTATTTAGTTTTAAGAACTGTTGAACTGTGCACATTAAAATTATATTTAACCAACATACATAACCAGATATTCCCTACTATTTTTTATATATATTTGTAAGACCATCTATCTATCCGACTGTGAGCCTGCTTGCTACAATATAACCAAGTCTCCCAGTTTTAGGATTACCTTAATGAAACACTCAATACATACATATAGCTGCTTAGGAGCAAATGGAGCAAAATGATACATACATTCCACATACAGTTTTATCACTTCATGTCTTTGGAGAAGTCTGTTACTATGCCCTCAAATGATCAAATGGTTTTAGCAGACAACTTTTTTTTTTCCATATTTTCATTAGAGATTAACTAATTTTAATTTAATTGTTATAGTTATAATTTTACAAACTTATTAAAAGCGACCTCTAGATTGCAAAACGCCTTAAATGTTTTTCAAGAAATTATTTAAGGCCTTAAATACGTAATAAAACTTTTTCAATGGCAAAATCAAAGAAGTCCAACATGTTTTTTTGTTTGATTTTATGTAAATTTTGATTTTTGAAATACATTTGCTAATGAAATAGTTGATGAAGTCGTTGCCCTAAACCGAAAGGGTATTAAACATTTGTTATTAAGCACTCATTCTTGTCGCGATTTAAAAAAAAAATAAGCCTAAGAGTAGGCTTTATAATAAAAACTTATTTGGAAGGGAGATATTTGCCAACCTAATATATCGGTGATCGGAATTAACCCTTTCCTAGCACTGCAGGTTATTTAACTATTATTTTCTTAAATTTACTTGCCGTTTCGGTTATCGGTGTTATAGATTTACATAAATAGAAGAGTAAATGCTATGTAGCTTTTGATAGAATTCTTTAGAGTTATGAAGCTTTGTCCAGGCAATTCATCTTTAAAGTGAAATTATTTTATTGTGCACAGTTTGAGGGATCTTAAAACTAAACTCTTATAACAAAGCAACGATAGGTTTCGATAGTCCATTGCATATTTTCGGTTCCAAGTCATTAAAATAATGAGGCCCAGTTGATTCTGCTGTGGACGCCCTTGCGATGCCTCTTGATGATCTTCTTGCCAGGCTTGATGACTCTCTTGTACTTACGGGTCCTTTTGATCTTCTTGGCCTTGCCTGAGGATCTCTTGGTGGTTGTGTCGGTGGAGCTGGCTGACGTTGTAGTTGTGGCAGAGGAGTCGGAGGCCACTGTTGTGGTGGCTTCATCTGTTGCCACTGTACTAGTTTCGGCGACCGTAGTGGTGCAGTCAGGATCTGTAGCGTTTGTGGTGTCAGAACAGTCTGTACAGCCAGTTGGAGTATCGGTAGCTGTACAGGCAACTCCTTCAGTCGACGGCAGGTAGGAGATGCAAATCGCCAGGAGGCTACAGACGAGAAAGATTGTGCTGGATCTCATGTTGCTTCTTTGCTTCGATTAACTGGTTACTCGTAAATGATACTTTCTTGAAAGATTCCACGGTTTTTATACTATCTATCGATAGTGCGTGCTGTTTGCTCAGTTTTTGAAGATCTCGTTGGATTTCGCGATTTTGTCATCTGCTTAGTGATGTGCGTGAATGTAAATAAGAAATGGGGACGATTTGGATCGAAGCTTTGTTAGGCCTATTATATAGTAAAATTCGAATATTTACTCAGCTGATCGATTCCAAAAAATGGCATACGAGTATATGTTGTATCCTATCATTTATAATTATGTTAATGTGGATGAATTGGGTTAAAAGATATCATAGGTCTTGAATACACTCTATTCTGTATGTTTTCGTACACTTTGCATGAAATGTTCATTCGCTTTTCAGTCCACTCACTTTAAGAGCAAAACGAGGCGGAAAAATTGTGCAGGTAAACAATAGCGAAGTTGACAAAAAAGGGGATGAAGAGGAGGGCATCGGCCTGGCCATTTATCAAAACTAATAGCCTTATAGATAAGTCATAAAAAGGGAGAATGGCGCAACTAAAACCATTAAAGCAAATGCCTGTGGAAAAGAGTTGCTTAGTTTTCTTTTTGTACAAATAAATTCCAGTAGCATTAACAGCAGGTGCACGATAAAGTTGACTAATCGAACCTGACCACATTAATAAATGCATTGAAAGTTAGGAATTGGATTGCTAAAATGGTAAATATGAAAGGTTTTGTGTGAAGATAATTTTGTATGTATATTACTAAATCGTGCTGATTTCAATTTTTTTAGTAGCTCGCACTGACACGATTTAAATAATTTGAAAATGTTGGCATCATAAAACTGACGCCATAAGAAATTATTTTAATTATGATTTTTAGTTTATGCTGTTTCATATACAAAAGACGTCACACTCAAACAGATTGAACTCGGAGGCATGAACACACAAAGATGTGGCACAATTTTTTATGGGCAGAACACAAAAATCAAGTCCAAAGACAACGAAATCAAATTATGCGAGCTCCAAACCATAAATTGACTTTGGGCCAACAGAAACAGACAAACAAACAACAACAAAGCAAAGCGAAACTTTTGTTTCGAGCGCGCATTGGTTTCATATATTCATCTGCGAGTGTGTGCTATATACGCGTTACATAACTTGTTTGTGTTTTTGTTTTTGTTTGTGCTCTTACGCATGCTTTGATCTCACGTACTATTCAGCATTTGGGTGGATATAAGCAGCAGAATGGTGAATAGAGAGAAGCAGGAGGCGAACGCCTGACAATGAAACAAAGCTTAACACCTCCCGAGCACCTCCTATCCCTCCCACAGAGCAGATGCCAAATAACTGCATTGAAGCGGAAACAAACTTGTGTGTTCTGCTCCTTCCTCACTTAAACTCGCACTCTTTGCTTCACACTCTCTCTCACTTCTGCTGCTGTATTTCTGTCTGTTAGACAGTGCGTATGAGTGATTTTGCCCCTTTTTCGCTTTGTTGAATTGCGCATTTATTTACTCAAGTCTCTATCTCTCGTATTTCTCTCTCCCTTTGTGTTTTTTCTCTTCTTAATGTGTTGACTTCAAATGTTTGGCATTTTTCACGCACGCTTGACCCCGGAGCATCATTTGAACTTTTCGCCGAAATATCTTCCCTGCTTTGTCGAGTCTTCTATTAAAAATCTATTATGAAGCGCTTGAAACTCTTGAATAACTTTTGGGATAACCCTAAAAAACGAAAAGCTCTTTTAATTAGGGTTTTCCCATGCATCTAAGAGCAAGAAAGCGCAGCACCTTCTGCCTTTCTGTTTTTGGCAAAGTTTCTTGAAGCCTTTCCGACTGTCTACAAAGTTGTGCGTTTATTTATTGTTATTAATTTATTGAATGCCGTCAATGTTACAGCCAAATTAATTGGCAATTAACGTCAACAACAGACGACGTGGTGAGAACACTTTAACAGACAATTTTTTGAATAACGATAACGTTGATAGTTAATAAACATTCACTTGCAATATCTCCTGTGTCTGTTTATTATGTGAGCGCATTAAATGAATAGAGACGGAGAGGGAAAGAGGGGAGATAGATAACTTTTGTCGCAATTCAATTAATTTGTTGCATAAATTATTTAATTCTTTTAGCATAACTTATAATGGAAATTATTTTACACATGCAAATTAAGCTGCACGTCGTGTGGCAAATTCCATAACAAAGAGCAAGCTGGACAGTGTGGAGAATGAATGAATGGAATACCCTGTTCATGTACATTACGTTGTTGCTTGTTGTTTACTTACAGTAACAATAACTATACAGACTTAGCCCAGGCTATTAAGGTTAAAGAATAAACAAACCTTTTATTGAGGAGAGAAAATAATATGGATGACTTTCAAGTATCCATTAAGTAGATAAAGATTCACAAGCTCCCCCATTTTTTTGGTATTATCAATTTCAGCAAAGTATAAGATTAAATGAGCTTACTGTCAGATGACGAGTATCAGATGCAAGCCCATAAAAATGTTAATTATGATATTTTCAATGAATGCTTCTATTCCACTGTAACTTGAATAGCCAAATTAAGATACCCTTTCTATTCAACTACAGTGAAACCATTACTCCTTTACTATGCGGCACTTGTCGCACTTGACTCAGGGCGAGGCGCATCGACTCGACTAGGCTCTGGCACAATTAGCCATTAGGCTAAGCCATAAATTTCCTGGTCGGCTAAACATATTAAGTGCCCGGCCAAGTCCGGCCATGCAGGCCATAAATATCAATAATCACTCAATAAAGCAGCACAAATGGCACATAGAGAGAAGGAGCGAGGGGTAATCAGAGAAAGTTCTTGCCTTGTACTCTTGGCCAAGGCATTAAGAGTTTTAATCACCGTTGCCCTGTCAATTACCTACTGCGAATTGAAGGCGCATTTGAGTGTGTGCGAAATAATAAACTGATGCAATCAGATCGCACACACACACATACATACTTCCAAACACTCGCAGCTATCTGTCAGTCCGCAGTTTAGCGCTGCCAGCGTTTTCGCCTTTTCGCTGCTGCACTAAACGCGGCCATAACAGGGGTTTTAGCACATGGCTAAAGACCGCAAAATTTCATGGCTTATGGCGTGCTGTAAAAAATAATTATACATAATTAGGTGTCTTTATGCAAGTGTGTGTGTATTTGCAACAGTTTTAGTGACACACGGTATGCTGCACGCTGAAGTAACTGTTGGCTAATTTGTAGAGCTTTAGGCAGCTTTGAAAGCAATTGTGTTAAAATGTGTTGAAACATATAAAAATAACAACAATTTTAAAGAAAAGATAACTCATCTTCTGTATCTATGGAAATTTGTATTGTCAAAATTCTCAAATAAAATGAAAATTCAGGTTTTCCAACTTTAAGATGTACTTTCTATTGCACATACAAGTGCTTTTTTTTTGCGCAGGCTGTTGACGTGGAATGTATTTCTTTACATTTATCTCTGGAGTTCCCCACTTGCAAGTATCCACATGTAGTGACACACACAAACACTTACACATGCATATATATGTATATATATATATATGTTGTGTGCACCGCATTCAGTTGCGCATTCATGTTCAAGTGTACAACGCATGTGAATCGCATTCAGGTCGAAAATTTATTCATTTCAGCAGACAGGTTGCTCTAATTATGCAGCCTGCCTGGCTGCATGGGAAGTTTAAGAAATAAGGAAGAGGCAGCAGAGCAGGGAACAAGAGAACTGGCTCTTTGCAGATGTCTGTGATTCACTACTGTTTTTTGTTAGTTTGTGGCACAGGCTCAGGTTTTGAATTATTCTAATATATTCTTATATAGTTTGTTCAATCTGTTCTAGATGCAAAGGTCTGCAAAAATTGAATGAATGTGAGGAAATGAAGTGAAATTGAAGTAAGGAAACACGTAATTTAATTGATTGATTAGTAAGGAAATTTAATTAATGTGCACAGATCACAAATTCTTATAGCTTATTCTAAAACAGTCGTCGGTTCCAATCATTTTCATTTTTTCAGTTTCCAATTTTCACTTTCATTTTTCCGTTTACCAGTTCCTAACCCAGTTGTTATTGCTCCTGGCCCGAGAACGACGCCTCTTGATAATCTTCTTGCCAGGCTTGATAACCCTCCTGTACTTGCGCTTCCTTCTGATCTTCTTGGCCTTGCCCGAGGATCTCTTGGTGGTTGTGTCGGTGGAGCTGGCTGTCGTTGTAGTTGTGGCAGATGAGTCGGAAGCCACTGTTGTGGTGGCTTCATCTGTTGCCACTGTACTGGTTTCGGCGACCGTAGTGGTGCAGTCAGGATCTGTAGCGTTTGTGGTGTCAGAACAGTCTGTACAGCCAGTTGGAGTATCGGTAGCTGTACAGGCAACTCCTTCAGTCGACGGCAGGTAGGAGATGCAAATCGCCAGGAGGCCACAGACGAGAAAGATTGTGCTTGATCTCATGATGCTTCAATCGATTGATGACTTCAGAATGATACTTTACCTTGAAGATTCAACGGTTTTTATACCATCATAGTGCGATAGTGCGTGCTGTTTGCTCAGCTTTTGAAGATCTCGTTGGAATTCCCAATTTTGCAAACTTCTTAAGGAGGTGCGTAAATAAAAGTAAGAAGTTGGATTGTTTTGTTTGAAAAGTTTGCTAGGCCTATTGTAAAATTTGCATATTTATTCAGCTGGTTGATTGATTGCGGTTTATATTGGTTCAATTATGGTTCAATTCATATATTTGCTGATCAATCAAACGATGTTATTTAAATGTTATTTATTCTTGTAAGATATGTACTATTTTGCTATTTTATTATGTTATATTATATTACATGTACATATCTATAATTGTACACAACGTGATATTGGTTTTTTCTGAGGGCACAGCAAATGGTTTGCGATAACGCAGATTTGGCTGGCAGCCCTTGTTTCTTTTCCCCAATGTCGAAATTGGATATATGTATTGTAAATATAATTGAAATAGTTCAGCTGTGAAATCTCAGAAAATATACTTTGTAAGTTTAATGTGTATGTATCATATGAATTCATATCAACGTAAACTTTATACATATATATTGCTGGCCGTTACTTCAAAATATTAATTAAATTCCTTTTGATTATGGTATAGTTATAACAAACTTTACGTTTCATTTCTTCCAAAATCCTCATTCTTTGGGTTTGTAGAAACATATCATATCCTAAAAGGTTCTTATCCCAAAATTTTCTAGAATCTACTCTGCTACATTTTCATTCATATATTATTTTTTCAATACCAAATATTTAAAAAGCGTCTAAGGTATGATTACGTACTCCTTTACAATTCTCTATAACAACAACATTCAGGCATCTATTGTAATTAAATAATAGACTATACTTATACACATTCAGGTTGCATTTGTAACATCAATAATTACTCTGTATAACTTTTATAGTTGTTGATAAAGAAATACACAATACATTTGATATTAGGTTATTTTAATAGTGCACTATTTAACAAGTCTTAAAACTAAATAAGTATACAAAATCAACGATTTTGTTCAAAGATTTTACAATTCTCGGAGGTAGGTTTGCTATAGTCAATGTCAAGTTTCCAGTTCATCTTTTACAGTAAAGAGGCCCATCTGCCCTTGCGATGCCTCTTGATGATCTTCTTGCCAGGCTTGATGACCCTCTTGTACTTGCGGGTCCTTTTGATCTTCTTGGCCTTGCCCGAGGATCTCTTGGTGGTTGTGTCGGTGGAGCTGGCTGACGTTGTAGTTGTGGCAGAGGAGTCGGAGGCCACTGTTGTGGTGGCTTCATCTGTTGCCGCTGTACTGGTTTCGGCGACCGTAGTGGTGCAGTCAGGATCTGTAGCGTTTGTGGTGTCAGAACAGTCTGTACAGCCAGTTGGAGTATCGGTAGCTGTACAGGCAACTCCTTCAGTCGACGGCAGGTAGGAGATGCAAATCGCCAGGAGGCCACAGACGAGAAAGATTGTGCTGGATCTCATGTTGCTTCTTTGCTTCGATTAACTGGTTACTCGTAAATGATACTTTCTTGAAAGATTCCACGGTTTTTATACTATCTATCGATAGTGCGTGCTGTTTGCTCAGCTTTTGAAGATCTCGTTCGCGATTTTGCCATCTGCTTAGTGAGGTGCGTAAATGTAAACAAGAAATGTTATCGTTTGTTTGAAAAGCGAGGCCTATTATAAAATTCGCATATTTATTCAGCTGTTTGTTCCCAGTGAATAGAGAATATTTCTAATTTCCCTTTATAAAATTGTGGTTTATATTTAAGTCGTTCAATTAATGTATCTGTTTATCAATCGGGTCACAACAATTTAAAACATACAATTTGTGTCGCTATATATGTGTTATAAATATTATTTGCATAAGACTATGTGACAAAGTAAATCCAACTAAGAAGTTATTGCATTGTAAGTGGAAGAAAATCCAGAATTGTTGCCATATTGTTCTTATTGTTCTTATATTTCTTATTGTTCTTTATTTGCTGCATTTCAATAGCTCTCTGGAGTATTTAATTTAAAATTCACCGACTTGTGGTGACTTAGGGACTTCTTAAGTCACGACGGGAACATTACTCAGGCGATATTCGCGCCTGCCACTGATGGGATTAGTAATTAAACAAATGTATTTCGGGGCTTGCCACACAGTGGTGCTTTATGTGCGGGGCACAAGCATAAATTACCTCTGGGGCGTGGCAGTTCGGTGTATAAATCATAACACTACGAAAGCAAAAAACAATTTTCGCATAAAGAACACGAAATAAAGCATGGTCTGCCTTTAGGCCGAGTGCGAGTTGAGTTGTTTTTTATGCGTAGCAAGTTGTTTATTTATTTGTGTTTTGCTGTTGTTGCTGCTGATGTTGCTGCTGTTGCTCGTTTGGTTCTTTATCTAGCACAAATAATTTATTAGCACACGCAGCGAGTTGTGAAGGTCCACGTGGTCCACATGGCCTGAGATTCAGAGCCAAATAAATCAGGCCAAGTCAATTTCGCGGCTGCGTTTCGATGTCCGCGAGGAGTCAATTAGAAAATTTAATTAGAATTTACGCATTCTCTGGCTAAACAATTCACAATTGATTAAGCAATCTGTGAGTTGGACTTGTGGCGAGCCTCGCTTTCATCTCGCATCAACAATATTCAAAATCAATCAGCCGCCTCGAGGTATGCAACGAAAACTTGGCGCAGGCCACAAATCTTGGCTTAGCTTCCCCCCGCGCTGTCACTTTTCACTTTTGATGCGTGTCAGAATGAGTTTGGATATTTTCAATTGGGGCGGGGCATTGGGAAAGCGGGAGGGGTAGCTGGGCCTGAGCCTGGGGCCTGGCTAATCTTGAACCGAACTCAATTTTGCCCTCTTGGCTTCTGTTTAATATTATTTCGCAGTTTTGTGCTTTTATTTTTTATTTATATATCGCATTTTTCTCTCCTCTTCTTTCTGCCAGCTGCGAGGTGTTGTCTTACTTATTACCCAAAAACAGGCTGCGCATTTGATTGATTAGCTTTCGTTGTGTACCTTATAATACGTATACGCAGGGCAGGCTTGCTGAAAATTGATTTTGAGATAGATTGAAGATTGCCACCGTCAGCATTCTGGGAATTCAGAAAATTCATCTTCGGTGCATGCAAATCGACATGATGGAAGAGCCGCCCCCAAAATTGAAGGTGTCCCTGGTTTCTTTTGATTAAAGTCAGCTCAATTAATTTGCCTGGAACTCATATCTGGCTGGCATAATTGGCTAATAGAATTGGGCCACAAGAAACACGGCAGCTTGATTTAATTTAAGAAGACGTTACCTCGTGAAGTTAAAAGTTCTCGCCCTCAAGCTCGTCCATAATTTGCCGCAACGACCTGCTGACACGGGCAGAGGTCAACTTTACCTTATCAATCAGTCCGTGACGCGAAAGTGGGCTCATTTGGATGCGCTCAATCAGGCGTTAAACCCTCGACACGATGCCGTGGAAAACGCTGAACGACCCTTTGCCGAAAGTTTTACTTTTGCACCTTTTATCTCTTCTGTTTTTACTTCTTCCATTCGCGCTCGCTTTCGTTGCGGTCCCCTTTGACTTTTGGCGGTACAGGGGGGAAGAGAAAACTTTCTGTGCGCTAATTTGTTGTTGCACGTGGACTTGGCCCCAAATGGAGCGCGTCATTAGTTGGCAGCAACGATTCTGATTTCCACCTCCTTCCCAGTGCGAGAGGCCTTTGCCGGCGATTTATTATTAATTGGCCGCAGGCAAAAAGTTTGTTCGCCTATTTGTTCTGTTCGTGTATTTCAATTATTAACACTTGTGCGCCTACATTGCGTTCCAGCTAATTGTTTAATATTTTACAGCAATTTCGCGTGTTCTTTGCGTTTCTTTTGCGTAAATGCTGCATAAATAAATTCCCATTTAATTAAAACTTTCTCTTCTCTCTTCTAATTGCAGATACCTCACAGCAAGTGCCACTCCCCCAACTCGCCCGCTGAGTGGGGGCAATATGATTGAAGGTGAGTCCACACACAACTCGTACATAACTCATGAGTCTCGAAATGATTTTATGGTAAACGTTGCATAAACAAATTGCAAACTAGACTGCAGAAAGTTGTCAAACATGCGAGACAAGTTAGAAATAATGTTTAAATAATTAGTTTGAGTTGCAAAGAAGTTGGTTATTTAAATAATGATAAGCTGGGGGGCAGTTCTTATGAAAAACAACCATCATCTGTGAAAAGGTTAAAAGGTTAATGCGTTGTGGGACTTGATTACGCTGCGGCTAATAGCAACAATGGCTTTTTAATTAGAAAACATTTTATAATGTGTAAATAAATCATAAAATTGGGCTAATAATGCGCATTAAAATTAAATTAATAAAACGCGCAGAGATAATCAATATTTGCAGCAAGACGGGGGGAGACGGATAGAGAAAGCAAACAGTTTTTTGTATTGAATGTAATTAATAATGTCAGCCTTATTGGAATTTAATTAATTTGGCCAAACATATATCAAATATGTGGCATTGTTTAAATTTTAAAATTGCTAGATACCAGACATCGACGCACACACATATGTACATGTGCCCAGCGGTGGCAATAAAATTAAAGCGCTTTTCACTGCGGTTACAAATTGCTTTTAATTGTTGCCGCCGCACAAACGACTCGTGTAGCTGTTGTTGTTGTTCAGCTACGCATTAAATAAGGATAGAAAAACACACGCGCTGCGCCTGTGCTGCATTTGCGGCGGCAATAGAAGGCAGCGTCGCATTAAAGCGGATTTGCTTTGGTCGCGTTTGTCGCCAGCCTGCTCGCCTGCCTGCTTGCACTTTTTTCTGTTGCGGCGTATTTGTTTATGCTTTAATTTAGTTTAGCATATGCAATCGAAAGCACAGCCAGCTGGCTGACGCAATCTAGCCACGCCCACACAC
This sequence comes from Zaprionus davidi, assembly GCA_018903715.1. Taxonomy (NCBI): domain Eukaryota; kingdom Metazoa; phylum Arthropoda; class Insecta; order Diptera; family Drosophilidae; genus Zaprionus; species Zaprionus davidi. The sequence goes on from JAEIGL010000005.1 coordinate 11,501,984, forward strand.
ACACACAATAACAAACGTCAATTGCCCAATGCAAACAGGAGCTAGGGCGGATGACGGCGACCCTCGCTACTCGTTTCCGACTAGCTTCAGCTTTATTTTCATAGCATACTTTTGTGCTGTTTGCATTGCGTTCCTAGTAGTCGCAGGCAGAGGCAGCAGTGGCAGCAGCAGCAGCAGCGGAATGGAAAAAGTGCTTTGTAAATACGCAACGAGTCGCGTCGTGTAGTATTTAGACAGGCAAAAGTGCCTCCGTCTCAGTCGACCACCTTTGCTCTCTCTCTCTACAGTTGCTTTTCCTGCTCCTATAATTGTCCCTTGCATGTGTGTGGGAGTATGTGTGAGTGTGTGTGCCGGCGTCTTTTTATGAACTTGTTAACAATCTAACGACCTTTTTTGCCTGCCTGGCAGCCTGGCGGCTTGCAGCCTCTGCCCATAGCCCTTCCAGTTGATGCTGTTGCTGTTGTCGTGATTGTTATTGTTGTTGTTGTTGCTGCTATGCCAGCAAACGTTGACTTTGCGCGGCGAATCATATGTTTGTGCATAACAAATATTTGCATACTTTTGGGCTGCTCATGAAAATAACATAATTTGATTCTGGCGAGAGAAGAGCATGTGGTAATGTGATTTGTGGCCATGTGTGTGTAGACTATAGGTTTGAGTGTGCATGTGTGTGTTCGCGTGGGTGGTTGATTGTTTGTTGAGTTTTCTTGAGTTCTAGGCTCTGTAAATAAATCAAATAATTTAATTCTTGCTGTTAAATCAAATCTAGCGCGGTTCAAAATATGCTGCATACTTTTAGGCAGCTGCAAAAATAAACATTGTGAATAATGTGTTAGGTGCAAGTAGAGGGCACTTTTCTTATGACTGTACACTACATGGAACTGCCAACTTGTCGCCAGTAGGCACACTTTCCGATGTCGAACTAATTTCGCAGGCAAAGTCCTGCTGAGCTCCTTAAATGCCGCACAAATATTGCATGAACCTATTGTCCAAGCGAGGCGACGAGAGGCTTGCAAGCAAACAACAACAACAACAAAAACTGTGTGTCGCCTGCTTAAAAGTTCCCAGCAGCAGCATGGGCAACAACAACAACAACAATTGAGAGTAAAACAACAACAAGTTGACCGTAAACGACAGCAACACGAAACTCATTAATTATTCATAGTGTTCAGCAGGAAAGTGTTTATGTGGCAAGTGCCGCCGAGGCTCGCCCACAAAATGAACATCATAGAATTGAGCCGACAGCAAGGACACACACACACAAACGGTCAGAGTGGGGACGAACGGAGGCACTGCAAAAGGACCTGCCACAAAAAATATGCAAATTTAACTTTTTTTCCTGAGCATAAAAACAAACTAGCTAAGTCTCTGTGTGCCTGCTGTCTCCGTCTCTATTGCTCTCTCTCTCCCTCTCTTTGTCTGTCTGTTATCTCTTTGTCCCTGCCTCGGTGTCCTTCTGTCTTTCGACTGGACACAGAATTGACAATATTGTTAACAGCTTCTTTTGCAACGAAGCTGATTAGATCCGAATCTGAATCCGAATCGTGCAAAGGCATAGGACAATCGATTGTTGTGCTTTCTGCTGTTGCTATACAAGAAATCTCTACGTGCTAAACGCACTTTTCGAAACAGCCCAACAACAGCAGCAGCAGCGACAACAACAACAATTGAGGTAACAACACGCACAACAACTTTGCATTGCTTTTGCTTGTCGTCTGCCATTTGTAAACATCGCTCGCCTGTTAATGGTAAAATTTTAAAGCTTATTTGCCCACACACATGTACACGCACACGTATATGTATTTGTGTGTTTGAGTGTGTGCCGTTTTGTGTAAATCGTTATTGAAAGCCCAAATTTGAAATTGCACCCAGGGCGGCAGTTTGTATACTTTGCCTGTAAATGGTCAGCGCAGCGTCCTTTGTGGGCTGTGTGCCTTGTGGGTGTGGCCGGCGATGATTTGTTTTGTGATTCTGTGAATGCAACCAGAAAGCATTTTAGTTGATGTTCAGCACTTTTGCCTGCATGTAAGTGCCCCAATCGGAGGGAGTTATCACTTCGCACCAGCGCCAACTGACCAATATTCACACTATAATCGAATTTCCAATGACAAAATGATAAAATGATAGAACTCATTTCTGCCAAATTGACTGCTTGTCACTCTGAGGCTTTGACAAAACAAATGAGCCAAATGAGACTGCATGGAGAGTAGATAACTTGACTTGGCAGACCCCAAAAGTCATTGCTTTAAATTGCAATTAAATTGCTTGAATATTATATGTATTTTTTGAGTTTTTGACTTATTTATTTTATTTCAACTATATTTATTTATAATTTACGATTCAAATTATGCAAAAGTAAAGTTAACTAATTTTTCTTACAATTAAGAATTGTATTGGAAACCCACACAATTCTGAGAACTCAGTAGATCTCGAGAATTGCGATAGTCACACTGACTGTCATATCAACTGACACACTCACGCACACCCACATAAGTTGAGCCAGGAATAGAGAAGTGAGTTCAGATAGAGTAGTAAAGTGTATATATTTATTGGATGAGGACGGCCAGGGCAGCTGATGTTGTGAAAGTTAAGGCAAACAATGGACGCATTGATTAGGGTACGAATTTAGTTTATTGCCCCAATCAGATTGTGTCGGCAAGTTATGTCCTTTAACTTCGACTTAAAATTTGCATTTGCTCAAGTGTTTGAGCCCCATCCCCGACCAGGCCAATTCTGCATACATTAGGCCTAAACCTAGACCTATCTTGGTGGCCTTATTCATAGTTTCGGCCAAGTAGTAAAAGAATTCAGTTCTTTGTTTTGCACTCGTTTCGTTTCGTGTTTCTAGGCAAACACACAAGTTGTAAATTGCTTGTTAGCCCAGCTTTGGCAGCTTGTTTCAAAAGATTTCGAAAACAAACTTACACCCACACAAAAACACACACACACACACACACATGCACTCGCACATTTACAATAGACTTTTGTATTGGTTGCGGAATCTTAAAGTTGAGTATTCGCTGAGCTTTTCAAACGAACTCGGCTTGTGGCTTGTGTAACGATGAAACATGCAAATATTCTTGCTGATGCTTAATGATGAGCTGTGCACCCCGCTGCGTATGCGTAATGCGAACAAAGTTCAACTTCAAAAACTATCGTCAGTACTTAGTTGCCTAAGGAGCTTACAAATTCATGCAAAATTGTTATGAGCAGTCTAATTTACAAATTTCTAATTCTTTTTTATCAAGATATATTGCACAACTAAAAATACATTGAGGGTGAGAAACATTAAATGAACTTGCTGCCAACGTATCTGCAGTTAAGAAACCATCTTTATAGATATATATATATATATATGATTAACTGTTTTCATATTTTCCATAATTAGAATTATTAAATACCTTACCAAAAGTGTAAACAACTCTTTCAATATTTCCCCTTTTAGCTGATTACCTAGCATCAATCTCGTTTTCGGGATCCCTTTTTGATTGAATCTTTTTCATTCACATATTTATTTATCTCTGTTGTGCCTAGCAAATTTCGTGACGCAATTGGCATTCAAAGCGATACGGCGCTAAATTCGATTCCATTCGAGGCGTTCGATACGATTCGACTCGATTGAATTGAATTGAATTGAATTGAAGAATATTTGGCCAAAAAGAAGTCGGCCAAACGTGCATGTCGAGAAAGTTTCTTAATCAATAATTTAGCACAAATGGAAATGGAGCAAGAGCAGAGAGAGAGAGAGAGAGAGATAGAGAGAAAGGGGAGTCGACGTTCGCACTCATTTAACAATTTCACGCTTCGTTTAAGAACCGTGAGCAGCATTGAGAGGCCCCGGGTCTCGAATCGACCCCAAAATACACCCACACACAACTATATATATTTATATATATATTTTGTGGCATTTCTGCCACTTCTTTCATTTTCGGGGCTTTTGCATCAAAAGTTTTTTGCGAAAAATTGAAGAAAAAGAAGGATTTCCATGGCGTTTCTCTTAGTTAACCCTTTTCGGGCGGTGCTCGTCGCTGTCGCTGATAACCGTCGACTGCTCCTAGACGTCATCCTTGTCGTCGTTGACGCTTGAGCGCGTTTCGCTCACGGCACACCCACTCGTCCCTCGCCCCTTGTCCCTCGCACCACTCCCAGCGGAAATGATGACATTTCGTCCAACTTTGTCGCCGCGCGGCGTGTGCATTCGCATAGAAATGCGGTGCCAGGCAGCGTTCTCTGAAGGTGTCTGAGGAAATGTATAGAAAACATTTGGTGACAGTTTGAGAAAATGAAAATTTTCACTTCTGGCCCACGGACAGAGAGAGAGAGAGAGAGCGCGTGAGACTGAAAGACAAACCGTGGGACGGAAATTGTTGAAATGCTTCTCCGTTTTGCTTGGCTGCCGCAAAATTGAAATTGTGACCAAATGTTGTCGCCATCATTTTTATTGATTTCCTTTACATACTAACTTACTTCTATTTGGTTTGATCTGCTTCCTCTGCATCTCCTTGTGCTGCTTCTTCTGTTGCTTTCAGCTCCACCAGCGGAAGGAAGGTAGCAAAATGTTATTATCAATTATCATTTATTATTGTTTTGTGGCCTTTTTCGTGCATCGTCGGTTTGTGCTTTCGCCTTTTGGCATTTATTTCCTTCTGTTTGAAAAAATAGAAAAGGAGGAAAATGTTGAAAGGGAAGACATAGAGAGAACGAGATGCGAAGGCGGCGAGCTTGAGTGATTACCTTTTGAGATGATTGAATGAAAATTGCTTTTATTTCCTTTTGATTCCATTACGCCTGAAGCCGGTAAAAATTAATTAAATCTAACAAAAAAGAAATCTATTTTTAGTTATATTCAATAAATAAGAAAAGAATGAATAAAAAATTATTATTGCATCGGCCGGGAATCGAACCCGGGCCGCCCGCGTGGCAGGCGAGCATTCTACCACTGAACCACCGATGCTTGTGGTTGAAGCTGGAAAAATGTCAATGATTAATACGAATTCTTAATTTGAAGTAAAACTTTCTTATTTAGTATAAATATTTATGTAAATAATGCTGTTTCTTTATTTGTTTGTCAAAGGTGACTTCGTATTTAGACAGCTGAACTAGTCAAACTAGTGACTACACAGAACTTTTAATTGGCACATAGCCTATTCTTTCTATGAATTAACCTACTTTAAAAATTGTATCAGCTTTTGTGTTGTTCATCTGAAGACTAGATCTCAATTACTTGAATTAAATTACAATATAATATAAAGTACTTATAGATTCCCTTATGTCTTTCTCATATGCTGGAAGCATTGACAAACAGAAGAACTCCCCGTAGTGAACTTGTTCAACATTTGTCGGCTTATAAATTGCTCGAACCAGGTGGCACTTGGTGTCGCATGAATAGACATAATAAGTTCGCGTAATTGCACTTGACTCCGTTTGATGCATGCACAACGCAGCAGGCAAACACAAATAGCTTGGGATGGGAGAGACAGCACTCGTTAGCTTGGGGAGAGTTACTGCTGCTGGGGGAAGACGCACCTGCTCTGCTCGAGAATTCCATTCAAAAACAATAAAGTTTGTGTCATTTCCATGTTGCATGAAAGCGTTGCGTGGGTGGCTTACTACGTTGCGTAGCGTTGCATGAAAAGCCACACAATGCAATTATATTGGTGGAGGCAACCCTTTGTCTCCATCTCCATCTCCCGTCTCCGCCTCCGGTCTCGGGCCAAGTGCTCGAGAGTTGCAAATGAATGTCAGCTGCATGTGGGCAATGGCAACTGTCGCCTGATAATGATGACGACAGCTTTGTCAGTTCTGCATTCAGAACAGAAGTGAACAAAACATTACAGACAGAATAGAACAGAAGAACACTAAAGAGAAGAGCAAGAAAGAGAGAGACAGAGTTGAATAGAGTATAACTGACAAGGTAGACAATAAGACGACAGGTGCCCTGACAGTTAGACTACAGACAAAGTGGCCAAAGAAACAGTTTCAAGCGGGCACTTGCTGCCACTTAAAGCTGCCTGCACTACACTGAAAGAAATACCTATTGCATGCAGAAGAAATCTTGTAAAAAAAGAGAAATCGATAAGTTGCATTTCGCACTCTTATTTTCATTTAATATTATATCTCATGTTGTGAAAATACTCTTTCATGCTAACACCTTTCTACACAAACATTATCATTACCAATCATTATTAAAAAAGTTCATAAGACACTTTTTGAATCAAACTTGTAATATTGAATATGATGCATATTTAATTTTTGAACTGATTTAATGTTAATTAATGTCCCATTATTAATCAATGGTTTGACATTTGTTGAATTGATTTCACAATATTTTTACCACTGTACTTTGAGATAGTATTGGATGCTCAAACGTTGTTAGCATTTCCCAGACGTCAAGGGCTTAATTGAAAATGTTTATTTATTTTCGAGTGTGGGTGAGTGACTCCCTGTGTGAGAGTGTTTGTTTCTCTTTGGATCGATAACAACAACAACAACAACAAGTTTGCGCTTTTAATTGAAGTGGAAAATAAGCAAGCAAATAACCCGCCGATTGCCCTGTCCAACCTCTCGCCTACTTGTCGCCAGCAGCAAAGTCAAACGAAAATGCGAGTTCCGATAATTGAAATATCAATTTATATGGTGCAACTTAGACTTAGAGAATATAAAGAAAAACTTAACCAATCTTAGGCTACAGTATAGAGTATATCGATGGGGAATGCAAAGGGGGGGAGGGAGGGAGGGATAGAATAAGATAATGGTAAATACTAAAAGTCCTTATCCCAGCCGCTGAGTTCTTCGGGTGGCTCATAGTCGCTCTCCCCGCCGAGGTGTATGAAGTATTGCACATCTGTCAGACTCTTCAGGTTGCGCTTGATGGGCGACTGCAGTTGCTTCTGCTTGAGCTTCGTCCAGTCCAGGCTGTCGAACCAGCTGTGCCGCTTGATGTCCGCAATGCCCTTGCGCTGGTAGCCCAACCGCTCGGCTGGCAGCTGCTTGCAGAGATGACGAATCAGATGCTGCGCCGGCTTGGGGATGCGTGAGGGCATGTGAATGACGTCAATGCCGCTGAGTATATTCTGGTAGATTTTGATCTGGTTGACGCCGCGGAAGGGCGTCTTGCCCACCAATAGCTCATAGATCAGTATGCCCAGGGCCCAATAGTCTACGGCGCGATCGTGTCCTCGATCCAGAATGATCTCTGGGGCCACATACTCCGGTGTGCCGGCGAAGGTGTTGGTCTTCTCATTGGGTCGCACGTACTTGGCGAAGCCGAAGTCAACCTGTGGAATAGTTTTTCTATAGCAAACAATCCATGCTGAGCTGAGCAAATAACCCACCAACTTGCAGTATCCATCGCTGGTGAGCATCAGATTCTCCGGCTTCAGATCGCGATAGATGAAGTGATGGGCATGCAGAAAGTCAAAGGCCTCCACTACGCAGCCGGCAATGAACTTGGCCGTCTTGTCCTCGAAGTACTGGCGCTTCGACATGACCGTCCAGACGTCGCCGCCCATGCAGGCCTCCATTAGAAAGTAGACGTACTTCTCGTTGCGGTAGGTGCGATAGAGTCTAGGGAGGGGTGGATGAAGTCAGATGAGCTACAAGTGTTGCATGATTCGTTCAACTTACTGCACTATGAAGGGTGAAGAACGACACTTGATCATGACGTTCTTCTCGTTGTAGACATGCTCGATCTGATCCTGCTTGATTACCTCGATCTTCTTGATGATCTTCAGCGCGAACGGTTGCTTTTGATAGGTAACCAGATCAACGCGACCGAATGCACCGGCGCCCAGAGTTGCCACCTTCTTCAGATCCGAGATGGCAATGTGAGCGTGTTCGTTGTCGAACTCGACGCTCTTGTTGCTCGATCGCCCGTTGACGTTGCTCAGTTCACTGGGCTTCTCGCTTAGCTGTCGAATGGTGCCCAAGTAGCTAATGAAGGCCCTAAAGAAGGAGAGATAGAGAGCAACACAAAGATTAGGTGTGCTAGGGGAATATGGTCAGTCCGCTGCCTTACTCCCGATCGAGCTTAAGCACCTCTGTGCCGGGAGCATCCGCGTAGACGCTGGCCTGGCGCACATCGGCGTTCATCAGCGCCTGCTCCCCGAAGTAATCGCCGCGCTTGCGCTTCGCCACAACCAGCTCTTCACCCTGCTCATTCTTCTTCTTGATGGTCACCGTGCCACCGCGTATGATGAAGAACTCGTTGCCCACTTCGCCCTCGCGTACTATGCAGCTGCCGGTCTCGAAGAATTTCTGCAATTGATATTAATCGTTATCGCTGAACAATCGATATACAGTATAACAAGTCTGCTCACCCGCTGTAGTAGGTCGACCACCTTGCAGAGCAGACCCTCCTCCAGCTCTTGCAGGAACGGGGCAGAGCGCAGGAACTGCAGGTTCTCCTCGCGCTCCCTCGAGCCCGATATTTGCATGATGGCGCGGAAGGTTTTACGTTCGATCTTCCAGACACGCGCATCGGTGGCAGCTGCAGAAGATGAAGAGTCGATGTATTAGATACCCTACATTTCTTCTTTCTCCCTCATCGTGTTACCCTTAATGGTGGCCTTGCGCGGCGCATTGTAGAGTATTGCCAGTTCACCGAAGACGGTCGCGGGCCCGAAGCTGCCCACACGCTTGCCCGCCTGTATCACATCGTAGTAGCCCTCGGCGGATACATAGATCTCAGAGCCCTCGTCATGCTCGTTAATGATGTAGCTGTCCTTCTTGTAGCTGGCCGGCGCCATCGCATTGATGACCATCTCCTTGCGCTCCTTGTCCATCAGGTTGTTCAGGAAGTCGTTGCGCTCGATGGCATTGAGTATGAGATTGCGGGTGCTGCAGAGATGCAGGAAAGGAGTAGATTGAATGGAAATCATTTACGGTGTTGTTTTCACTCTCTATAGTACTTACGCTTCGTCCTTGGCAATAAATTCGATTTCACAACTCTGCTGTACGGGCAAATTGGGTCGCACAAAGATGAGGCCACCCTCCACACGCTGCAGCTTCGTCGCCGAGCTCTCCTCCTCCGCCGGCGCATCGTCCAGCTTGGCCAGTTCATCCTAATTGATGCGGTTGATTTTGGTTGGTAGGATGATAAAACCAAATAGCGAATTATTTAGATCTTTGTTTTTCGTCGACTGTTCAATGTTTTTATTGCTCAACTGAGTTTTGTGGTTATTGTTGACAGATTGAGGATTAACTTACAAATGGAAAGTCTGGTGACTGTGGGGATACACACCCAAGCCAGTCTCACGACTGTTTGCCCTGAGCTATGATTTTTAGTGCACTTAGAGAAATCAGAGTGCGAATAAAACAAAAGTTGTTAAAACTTGATGAGTTAAACTTTTACAAATCTAATTTAAAGTTAGATTTCAAGACCAGAGGCATTTAAGTTATGTAGAATTGAAGCTGAAGTTGTAGAGTTCTTTTCAGTATTGAAATAATACTATGACTAAATGTTTAAAATATGTTCTTTGGTATAATCAATGTCAGCTCATTCCATTTCATGAACTATATTTTTTGCTTCTTAAATGCAATTTCAATCTGAATCGGTTGATACTCAAGTGAAATAATTAATGTTCGTTGCTTGGTTTCTCTCAGTGCAGTCGTGCAACTGAGTCGATTGTTTGCTTTAACTTGCTGAGCAAACCGAAGCTGTGGGACAGCTTCCAGTTGCCATTTGCCGCAAAAGTTTACATTCAGCATTTCGACGAATTAAAGATTTTACGAGCCACAACAATGCACTCGGCGACAGGACACGACTGAGTCCTGTGCCCCAGTGGCTCACTCCTTCCGCGGCGTCTTTTGATTAAATATTTACCTCCATTTAGACAGTGGAAACGCAACCATTATAAGCATTTCCGCTACAGAGGGGGAGCAGTCGGTGGGAAGATGAAGCCGCCTACGTGCAGGCGTAGAACAAGGGATAAGGATAGGAATGACGATTGGGATGGGATGGGATGCGTTAGAATAGCGCACAAGTCGCAGCATCAGCCAAAATACCGTCTGTGGGTTGGATAATTCGCTAGCTCAGCAACAGTTTCAATTTCGCCTTGGCGAGGAAGGGATAAGAAGAAGGGAAGAGAAGAAAATAGTGGAGGTACAGGTAAACGACTGGGACAACGTTGCCGGACTGTAAAAGCGCCAAAGTGGGCAACAGCTGCAACTGAGCAGAGTGCCTGATAAACACATATATACTGTATATACTATAAAGAGATTTACGCAGAAGGAGATAAAAGGGAAATACGAAGAAGAGTAAGAGAGAGCACAGACTAGTTGTAGCTGCTGTTTTTGTTAGGGCAAAAGTTGGAGTTCATGTCTGTTGTGAAACAATTAACATTTCGTGGGTAGTCACAATTAGCAGCATGTTGAGGGACTGCTCTCCTGCCCCGTTCTTTTCACGAGAACACAGTCCAACTAGTTTTAACTGCAATAATATACAGAATTTTTCGCTCAGCTGTTGCCCAGACTTTTATGGCAAACTGTACGCCACAAACCGGGTAAACATAAGTAATATAATGCAAGTGGAGCAGCTATGCATGGAAGGTCGTTTAACATATGTGTTGGGAATAAACTTTGGCATAACAACAATTTCCAACTGTGTCAAATTTATGTTAATTTATTAATTCATCTTCATCTTTGAATTTCATTTCAAAGAGATAGCAAAAATGTGAAACTAAAGGGCATTCCTTAGTCGAATCTGAAAATTGTTTGTTATAGTGTATGAGCTTGCAGTGTGTGGATTTTTCCATTAGCAGAGGGTGCTCTATTTATAGTTGCTGAAGGAAAGTTGCAACTAGGATTACATATAGTGGATTTGGAAGAGCCGCTAATGCAGGCAGTCAATTATCACAAGATTCATACATATGTAAATAGTTTATGTTATAAATGAATTATTTCTCACTCACATTCATTTAATCCTTAATCCTTTTAAAGTAATTTTTTAGCAAATTCAATTAATGTTCCCAGAATGTTTCCGTAGTTTGGAATGTTTTTAGCTGGACTACTATAATGCGAGACCCTTCAATTCCTGAGGGATCACTAAAAGCGCTTTCTCTGCTTTAATTACTCTTCATGTGCGCATACTTTCGCAACGTAGTGTGTCAACATTTTAACCACAAAACTCAACTGGGTGCCTTGAGCTCGGTTTCATGTACTTACCTGACTGCTGGTCATGTTCAAGCCATCCGCCTTGGGCGTGTCCAGCTGTTGCTGCTGCTGCTGCTCCTCCTCCCTCTGTCGCTCCGCACTGCGCTTCTTGCGCAAATGAAGCGGCGTGACAGGCTTCAGTAACTCAGCAGGCGGCGGTGGCGGGGGCGGCGGTATGTTAATATCTGGCATTGTGGAGACCCGACGCCGCTGGGCGGCAGCTGGCTGGCTCACTGGCTCGGCGCTGATGCCCATGGTGCTCCTGGACCTTCTCAGATAATTGAGTGACACATTGCTGCTGCTCTTTGCGGTTGCTGCCTTTGGCGACGTCAGCGTCAGCAGACGCTGCTCCTGTTCGGCAGCTGTGGGTAATGTGCCGTTTGTTAGCTTCTCGTTGCTGTTGCTATTGCTATTGCTGTTGTTGTTGTTGTTGTTGGCATCACTGCTCTGGTTCGACAGAGTGTCGTCAGCATCGGCATCGGCGTTTGCTTCCTGTGTGTGACCAATGAAAAATTTTACATTCGCCTGTGCAGCTGTTGTTGGTGTCGCTGGTGTTGCCGCCTCATTGTCGCCGCTCCCATCAATTATGCCATTCACATTCACATTCACGCTGAGCGTTTCTTCGACCTCCTCCTCGACATCCGATTCGCCCACGTTGGGCGCCTCGCTGGGCAGGGCCGTGGGGCGTCGCTCTTTGACGGGCTTCAACTTTGAATTGGTACGTGTGACATGAATTGCGCTGCCATTGACTGCGCTACCACTCGGCCTTTCCCTCTCTCGCTCCTCCTGCGACTGCAGTCGACTGAGGTGGGAGTGAAACATCTTGGGTTGCCCGTTGGGCACTTTGCTGGCATCGCTGGCATTTTCGGCAGCTGCCTCGGGCTGCTGTAGGACTGCGGAGCTTGAGGGCTGTTGTTGTTGTCTCAGCCGCTGCAGTTGCGCCTAAACGAGCCCAAGGCGAGGCACAACACACACACACACACGTACATGCACACACACACACACATGTGCGCACACCCAAAACATTTAGAAAGACAAACAAAAGTGCGAGGTGCAAGTGGGGCGATCCGTGTGAATAGTTTGCGGTGTATTCGTGTTGTTGTTGTTGTTGTTTTTGTTGGTGTATTGTGTACATATTTACAAGTGTTGTTGTTGTGGTTGTTTTAATTGTTGTTGGTGTGGGCATCGTTTCGTTTGAAAGTATAAGAAACATGTGTGCAAATATTAATTGAGTTGGCCAAAGACAAGCAGCAGTGCGGAGAGAACTCGCACTGAGAGCGCGAAAAGTTGCTGCTGCTCCGCGATGTGGAATGGGAAAGGTGTTGGGGCTTGGGTCGGGGTTTGTGCTTGTCTCGGCAACAGGTGCACACTGTGCTAACTGCTGCTCACTCACCTCGCTTGCATTGGGCGTCACGATGGGCGTGATGAGTGATTGCTCCTCCCGTTGTATGTAGAGACCAATTTGCTGCAAATGAAGAGAATAAGATTAATATACAAGCTGCTGTGGAAAATCAAATGGGAAAAGGCGTGCAAACTGAACTTGTTGATGCAGTTTCAGCACGAAGAGAAGAGAACAATTTGAGGACTATGGAAACTGGCTGCACATGATACTAATAATATAGATGGTTGAGCACTAAGAAACATAACCTTTTATCGAATTCTACATAACCTCCAAACGATATTCAAAGCAATAGTTATGTGTTGATGTTAGTAACAGTTGTTGAGAAAAATGTTAACTCTGCTTATGTTAAGCAAACAGCCAACACAATAACAGCACACAGCAAGAATGGATGCCTTTTTCATCTACTGCTATCAACACCTTCCTTTCACATAGCAGGCTTCAAATCCTTTTATAAATAACAAGACAAGCCCACAAAATGTCACACACATGTATCTTTATATAGCATAACATACATACATGTGGTATGATACATTGCCATAAATAAACAGGAGAAAATACTTTCTGAGCTGCGGCTCACCTGGCCCGGCTCACCCGTCTGCACCTGCCGTTAACTCTCGACACTCGTTGAAATTTATGTCCAACATAATTTAACTTCATTCACCATGGAGAGGCAAATCGCGTCAAACGTCAACAGGTCGCCGTCGACAAAAAGCGAATATAAAATAAATATATGACAGCGAAAAGAACAACAAATTCTGTCGCTGCTTTTGCTGCTGCTGCTGCTTGTGCTACTCAGCAATTGCAAACAACAATGACAAAAGAGAGAGAAAATATATGTATATACAAAAAGAAAGAAATCCCAAACAATCTGTGAAAGTAAGCAAATAATGCCGGTCGGGTGGCTCCACATTGAGTTGGGTGGCACTCTGTGATATATAAGGAGGTGGGTGGGAGGAAGGGTGGCAAGAGGGACCTTCTCCGTCTGTCTATCTGTCTGTCCGTTAGCTTTGAAATCAATCTGCTGCTGACACTGCTGATAAATGCGGGGAGTTTTGCAGTTTAATGTTGCCGACGCTACACTCGCCACTTGCCACTCCCACTTCCCACCCGACACTTGCCCGTTGCCAGTTTATCCATCCATTGAGCCTCGATAAACAACAACAACAACAGTAACAAATGGGCATTGTGCTGTGGCGTGGTATCTTATAAATATGTTTCTACACATTGTGGCAAGGATTTTTCATACTTTTCAACTTCATTCTACCCTCCATCATTGCATACAAAACTGTCATTTGTTTGAATCTTATTCACAGCGCTTGATGAATCAGTGTATCTTTGAGTGTGTGTGTGTGTTTGTGAGTGGGGACTTCCACTCTTTTGATTATTTGACAGGCGGGGGATTTTCATAGGGCTTTATCGGATTGATAGGCCTGTAGTCTGTTGAGCCCTGAACCATAAATATCGCCGCAGAAATATATCTTTTAATGTTCGTTGCGTTGTGATTTCAGCTTGAATGAAAATTAAAAAAATATTATTCATACGCATAAATTCATTTTCCGTGAGCCCCTTGAATGAGTCAACCAGCTACTGCTTCTCGCACACACAGATGTGTAACACACACAAATACATATGTACTTCGTTTATATTGACTCTTGATATCTAGCCTCCAACTTGGCCCACAACTTTATCTGTTGCGGTTTCTATATTTATCTTTTCTTATTTACACGCACGATGTACAGTATAAATAATAAATGAATGTTTCCATACACGGAGATATACAAACGTGCGGTTTTATAGCTGAAATACCCTCGACTAGAAAAGTAATGCATAGAAATCGATTTTGAAAGGCTTTAAAAATAATACAACCAGATTGTTAAGATTTCTGTTGAACGATTCTGATATGCAGATAGCAGTCTTGCGATAATATATTTAATGTTTAGATAAATCTCTTATAGGGTATAGACACTTCGTTGCTCACGGGTTACAGTTAACTCGAGCTATGAGTGTGTTTTCTCTGCTTTGTGAACATTTTTATAAAGCGAGAGAGAAACACAAATATTAAAAGAAGTCTCGAACTCGCTTTGTTTATTAACTTGGCAGCAAAAAGAGCTTCTCGTTGCAGAGAAATAAATGAAAACTCTGTTTTCCTTGAATTTCATCTGCAAATAGCCAATAAAAGTCCGAAGAAGCTTGCGCATTGCATTAGTGTTATATTTCAAAGAAAATGCATTGACACGAAAAAACCAATGGACATGGAAAACAATTTAAAGCATTTCAATTTAAAACGAAACGAACAATTTATGATTCTTACAAAGTATTGCAAGACATAAGAAGAAACAGTTTAGCAAATTGAATGATGAAAGAATGAAAGTATAGAATTTTAAAGGAGAATATGATGAAACCTTTGTCGTATTTGGAAACAACATTTTATATTCAAGCAGTTCATGAAATTGTGTAAGCTATAACTGTCATTAAGCGCTCGAGTAGGTCACATACTATATAACTAATATATATATAATATGTATAAGACCTCATGCCGAAAATATTAGCAACGCTACACAACATCGGATTCCATTTAAAATGTAACATACTTGATGTTCTTCACAAACCTCTGTCACAACAAATTGTAGAATGACTTCTAGAGTCACCTCTCATCCTGTCATTTTCCGTTGACAAAAAGATCTCATGGCATTAGAGTGTAGCCTAAGTCGTGTTTTTTTGACCTGACTGGTGGCAGGAAAGTGCCAGAGGTTTCGCTTGAGCTGGCGCCAGCGATTAGTGACTTATTCATTTCAAGCTTAGGCCTGACTTTAAAAAGCTTTTCGAACCCACACACACGCCTCGAACCGCCCCGCGTCCGCTTGAAGTATCTTATCGCCCAATTGGCAGACGGCCATGTGGGCAATAAAATATTCAAACCTTTTTTCTGGGCCAGAGCATCGTTTGGTTTGTTGTCCCCGTTGCTGTTGTTGTTGTGGTGTGGCAGCCCACAAGCCGCACAATAAACACATGTCAATATGCAGGTCGCGTGGTTGGCTCCGCTTTGATATGCTAATCAGCCCTAAACGATGACATTTTCGACAGGTTTTCCGTTTTCCCACGGAAACCTAAAGAGCAAGAGGAAGCAGAGCAGGGCAGATGATGCTGTGATAGTGGTTGCGATTGAAGGTGTATATCCAGACTCTTAATCGCTGTGCAAGGCACATATCAAGAAGCCAATCCGCATTTGTCCTCAAAAAAACAAACAGTCTGTTTTTCTGTTTCCCCTGTTTGGGTTTCCCTTTCCTCTTCTTCTTCTTTTTCTTTACGCCTCCTTCAAATGCCGCACGCATTGCATTTATTCCTCCCGGGGGCGTTGTTTGTCTCATGATTCTGTCGGGCTTTGATGTGTCGATGCCAATGTGGATGCCTATGCACAGTTATTTTATATGGCCACAACGTGCAGCAATCCAAGTCTCGATCTCGAGCACGTTGTCATCTTGACAGACAGACAGACAGACTGTCGGACGGACAGAGGGTTCCTATAGACATTATCATAGATAGCGATGTGCACATCTCGGATTCTGCATATTTATATACAAGTGACTCGTATATATTCTCGCTTCAGTTCAGCTTATGCACGGGTCTCTCATCCCTCCTTTCCATCCCCCTGTGCTATTCATATGCATGCTCATCATATTTTTGCATATCAAGTGTCTGTCTGTCGTGTTATGTTGCTCATCGATAAAGTGCTGAGATTGCAGCGATTCCAACTCGAATTCCATTTGCGAAATTTGCGGGGAAGAGCGCATTTTATGTCTTCGGGCAATTTGGTGTAAACAATTTCGCGGAGCAGCGAAAATGGTGGAAACTGACATTTCCGTATAGCACACAGTTTATTGCGTGATGGATTTGAATTAGAACATGAATAAAGAACATTTTAGGATATGTTTTCCATATGCAAAACACCAACAGCTGACGAAGAATCCCATAAACCGAAATTGATAAAAAGAAATTGGTAATTTGCTTATCGAATTTGAGCTTATAATTCCTCGATGTGTATCCAGCATTTTATTCTTTATTTGGACTTAAGAGCTTTCTGCTAGTTGATATTTTCTAACTGCCAAAGCACTTTCATTATCGGTAGCACCAGGTGAAGTGTTAACAGCAGAACAACATTTCGGGTGTGATAGATATGACGAGGTCTGCCCTGACGATTTGATGAAATGGTAGTTCGTGTTTCACTCAAACTGATAAGGAAACATAATGTGCCTATAACAAGGTTCTACTTTCGTTTATTTACTTGTTAATATAACTAAATGGTGA
The DNA here is from genome assembly GCA_018903715.1 of Zaprionus davidi. Lineage (NCBI taxonomy): Eukaryota > Metazoa > Arthropoda > Insecta > Diptera > Drosophilidae > Zaprionus > Zaprionus davidi. The sequence continues at coordinate 11,518,842 of JAEIGL010000005.1, forward strand.
GGGATCTATTGTAACTTGCATTTATCTTTATCGTTGTAGTTCTTTTGATCATTACAAAATTTCACATTCAAATTTATTTTAGATACTTTAAAAATATGTCTAATAAAAGGCATTGATATATTGATATATACTGATATATATAGCTGTATATATTGGTTAATTATGATTTAAAAGGAAGCATACTCTTTGCATATACAATAAGATGAACTCTACTTTGAATTTGGTAATACTTTTTATAACACAAATCAATTTTGACATCATCAAGTCTTTATAAGATTGGCCCTATCATATGTATTGTTATGGAACAAACTTGAGTTCTGCTCCATTATTAAAATAATAAATAATAATTTCACAACATGGCGTGGTATTTTTGTAGTGCTGCTAGTATTTCTTTTATGAATACATTTTCAATATACCATATATATATCTATCTACTGCCTATAAATGTGTTCAATTATTTTGTGAATTTGTCATGACTTTTCTTTACATCGCGTGGTTGTGGTTCTCCGAAAGAGCGCACGTCATGGCGAGCAACAGTGTTGATAAGCACAGCAAGGTGGCGCTACCAATGCACATGTTGTTGCTCTTTCTCATTTCGCTTTTAGCCACTTTCAGCATTTGGCTGTGGGGTTTACGAGCGTAGACTTCGCTCGACTCAACTCGGCTCGGCTCGACTCGACTCGGGTCTGAAGCATTATTTACGATGCGAACAGTGTTTTTCCCCCCGCGCCTAACTTAATTAAACACTTAATCAACTTATCAGTGCTGCTTATCGGTGCAACAACACACAGCGATCTGTCAGTGTGTGTGTGTGTGCTGTGCTCAGATGGGGTACTCTGTCGGGAGAGAGAGAGTGTTGAGTAGCGTAGGAAACTCACCACGGGACTGTCTTGTGTGTTGAGTATCGTGTCGGTGTTCTCATCTTGAGCAGGCGTGAATTTGTTTTTGCTTCGATGATGAAAGAGCCGCGGAAAGCAGGCCATTTTCTTAGGTGCAAGGAGAGGGGCAAAGTGGCTGTGTATGTGGGTGGCTGGGCACACTCAACTGTTGATGGGGTCAGCTGCGAGGGTGGCTCTAAATAGTTTGCTATTGTTTACACTTTACGCTCGACTGTTGTACGCGCTGTGGTTAGTTAGTGTCAACTTCTATTTTAGCATATTTATCGCACATCTTTTGTTGTTTGCTTTATTGCTGTCGTTGTTGTTGTAGTTGTTGCTGTTGTTGCTGCTGCTGTTATTGTTGCTGCTCCGCCAATAAAAGCGAGCAGAGCCGAGGGTGTTACCCTACTGATTACCCTTGCCGGAGTTGTGATTTACGATCGTGCGTTTAATTGAGGCTGTAAATTTGTTGCAATTGTTATAACGGTTACTATTGCTGTTGTTGTTGTTGTTGCTGTTACTGTTTGTTTTTGGCACACAATTTAATTTAATGAGCACGGATTGGATTTGAATAAATACGCATATCTGCGCTATATATACGAATCGATTTGATTCGGCATTGAGTGCTTCCTCTCTTATCTGCGGCGCCGGCAACTCGCTCATTTATCGCCATTTAGGCACTCATGGGTGTGCGTGTGCGAGGGTGTGAGAGTGTGGCTTTCTTTTTAAACTGATTAGATTTATTGCGGCTCATTTGATTTGTTGCGATTGCACTGTCGAATGTAAGTAAATATTGTCGGATACCCACTGTGGAACGTTTGCTCCATAAATTGATAATTATATTAGAGAAATTTGCAAAAAATACTTCTAGCGGAGCTCAACTGCCTACGTGCATTATCTACCTCGCTGTAAAACTCCCTTTTCATCGGTTTGGCAGCAACAGCAAAAGTTGTGAGGCTCGCAAATTTCACGCATCGTCAAATGGAAGGGCTAATTATGCCCCGAGCAGGGGTTACCCCTTTTAAACTGCTCTCTATCCCCCTCTAAGGATTAGTCGCACTGCCAGTTGGTCTGCTTAATCGTTTCATCTCTTATCGCCTGTACTGCTTAATTGTTTTCTATTTATGCGGGTGGAGATGGGGGAAGGAAGGCAGCTTGGGATTGAGGATTGGCGAATTCAGATTTCATTGTTTACCCAGGGCTTGGGTCTTGTGGGCTGTTGGCTGTGAATCAACTTTGACCATGCCTCGCATTGTTCTATCTTATCAGACCGACAGACTTTTGGTCAAATAGGAAACGACACACGGCACACTTTGCCAACTTTTCGGGCTCATTCACAACCCCCTTCCCCCGGAAACAAAGTGAACAACATCGCGATATGCTACTCCGTTTATATCAGTTACATTTGTTCGCTCGGGGGCTTTCCTATACGAGAGATAGCAGCATCTCGTGCCCGATGTGAACACAACAATTGTTTATTGCAAATCGAAAAAGACAAGAACAAGAACAATAAGAACAACAATGGCTGCATTGCGCTGGGTGCGCTCTTCGTTTTGCTACTCTTAACAACTTTTTCTTGGCAACAACACAGAAAACAACAACAACAACAGCACGCTGACAAGCGATCCACCACAGTCACGAGTCCGTCATTTATATTATTTTATTGACATTTCGTTTTGCAGTTATCAGCGGAATGTTTTTCTTTTCTTTATTTCTCTTTAGTTTTTCCATTGCTTTACAGTTCTTTGTTGCTTTCTCACAATTTTTCATTATTTTTCTCCCCTGCATTTCTCTCTTTTTTCTTTGCTTTTTTTATTCTAGTTGTGCTTTATGGCCAAGGAAGGTTTGTCTTCAAGCTGATTAGACTGATTGGCAAGGTGGTGTGACTAGGTCACTCCGATTAGTTCGGAACTTTAAAATGTAAACTGAATACAGCACACAACACTCCCGTCACAGGGAAAACTAAAGAGCTGCCAGAGTGTAATATTCAAATTGAACTTGGTAATATTCCAAAGTGAACTGCAAGTTTCGAAGAAACAACACGGAAAGAAGTTTATGTCTTTCGATTAGATATCCATATCAGGCACAATGTGATTGATTCGTAGCAAAGTTTACTCTATTTGTTAAATAGAATACAATAAAAATGAGCAGCAGCAGCAAGAACAACAGCAACAACAACAACAACAGTTGATAGCACAGATCCAAGTTCCGAGCGACTACACAACGAAAGAAACAACTTCTTATCGAATTTCGATTTGCTCTATAATTTCATGGACAGCATGATAAGCTGCTCGTTCGGGTACTCGCACTGTTACTGCCACTCACACTCATTCGCTTATAATTCTTGTCGAATTCACTTCATTCACTTTTCCGCACACTCGAAACGCGGCCAACACGCTGAGGTCTCATGCCCCGATGAACCACTGAACCACTGCCGTGTCACTAGAAAACCGTAGCACATTAGTGACGAGTACCCGCATTACTCATATTTCATTCATTTGCATTTCCGCAATTAGACACGTTACGATTTCCGCCTCATCACATAAAAAACAACTTCAGGCGTATTGCACAATTCGAATTTGGTAGCAAAAACAACAACTTGTGGAGCTGCCAATAGGGCGATCGGGAGCACCAACTATTACCCGTACACCTGCCGCCGTGGAGGCTGATAACTCGACTAATTTACCGCGGCCAATTTAAATTGGCAATTTGCTCGCGTCGACGGCGACGGCGACAGCGACAGTAACGTTGGCAGAGCGACGTCGACGTAGTTAAGCGAGCAGCGGAGCTGCCGGCTGGGCCCTGGGGCTCTTTATCGGTATCTGAGTTGAGGCTGAAGTGCCCGCCTAGCACTACGCTAAACGCCTTCACACCCGCGCTCGCACCCCCACCCCACCTGCTGCTCTTATCTTCGGACAGGTGCAGGGCAACGCGTCATTGCTCTGTTTTACTTTTTCTCTCTCTCTCTCAGTTTTCTGCTCTTTATTTTTGTAAACACTTTTATTTTTTTTATAGCCCAACTGGCAGTCGGGGGTAATTGACCATGACCACTGTCGAAGCAGAAGATGTTGCAGTCGCGCTGATAAATGTTATCTCGCTCGATATTATCGAACATATTTGAATGCAGATTAGCTGATCAGTTTTGCACTGATTCCAATTAGCTTATTGCTGAAATGTATGTGAACACGTCACAGTTGGCACGAATGAAGTCAACCGAGAATCTATGTAGGTTGGGATACTCTGAGATCTGGGAACTTTGACAAGTTGAGAAAGCCGCCGTCGACTCGTTGAATGTCCATAAAAACATGCAAGTAATCCTCTTACCGAGAGACAGAGATCGCCTTCCATAGCATAAATAACAAAACATAACTTCCTCAAATTTAGTAAAAATCGACCACATTCTTGATAGCGACAACATAATCTGACGGCAAATACGAAAATTGAAGCTTCTGTGAACTTCAAATCTGGGTCTTCAATCACAGTGACATACTAGCCTGTACTCAATACTGACTGCAGTTACAAATATTCTACTGTTCAAATATATAAATATTTTATTAATAATATTCAAGTATTTATTATCTTCGAGTTAAGTCTTTAATGCGCTGCCCATAAGTGTGCATAACTTTTGTTTCCAATTAGCAAACTGCCAAAATAATTTTTAATTGCATACTCTTGTTCTGCAAACTTTAAAAAACGTAAACCAGTATAAAAATAACCAAATAAATTTTAAATTAAAAGCATAAAAGCGAAATTCAAGTATTCTCTTTAAAATATTTAATTAATTCAATTAGCTTTAATACTTCTCTCGTCTTAAATCCAAGACGTTGCGCTTGTTCTATTTTTCTGTAGCATACTTTCGTGCTGCAGACTAAAAATGTGTAGGAGAAGGTCGTGTAATTTAAACCCGAATGCGTCACGACTTGCTTGTCTACAATATTCCAACTGCGCCTACTCACTCACACACACACACATCTGTCTTATCGCCATCATTATCCAGCGCAATAACTTTATAAAACTCTCTTGAGATTTAATATATGACTGAGCGAGTAAATTAACTTTTTGCTGGCACAAAATTCGGATGCCGAAGCCAACGAAAAAATTATTCATTATGCTTAAAATGCGTAACTAAAGTAATTTGAAAGTAAAGATCGCGCACCCTCACGCACACACACTTATGTAGATGGGAAACGTTCGGGGAGCTCGCTATGACTTTGCGTGCTCACATGTGCCGAAGGGGGAGAGGTGGGAGGCGAAACTTGTGTTAGCCAAGGGGCGTCTATGGCTGTGGGGGTATGCACGTGTTACGACATTGTCATTTGATTAAACTTGTTGGCTGTGGCAGCTGCAAACTTTCTACCGCTTTTCAGCCAAACTTTTGGCGTGTGTCTTAAAGGTGTACGGCATGGCGTATGCGTGATGCGTGCTCGCCAAGTCAAGTTGAATTCGGGCTAAAAAAAGGTCTAGTTGTCGGCCGAGCCGACACTTTGGTTCCCCTTCCTCCATTCCCTTCAACCCATAATCCTATTAGGCTCTGCTCGGCTCAATTCTGTCAATAATTTATGGCCCCAAACTGTGCACACACACACACACACATACACACTCATAAAGTTCACTTGACAGTCGAGCCACAAGGCATTTGCAGCAGGTATTTTGGTATTTTGGTACTATGGAATTTTGGTAATTTATAATTTGATTTTGTACGCTCGCAGTTAGTCGCATTTGTCGCACTAAGTCCGGGCATTTGTCGCATTTGCCATTCTGCTGCAAATAATTGCACAATAATTTGGTTGCAAATCCATTAGAATGTGATTAAATTTGCTGTTCGCTTGTTGATTTGATTCTCTCTGCCCAAATAATATATTTCTACTTGCAGATTCTGTTCGTTATTTACTGCACTCGCGTGTCTCGTGTTGACACGAAAATGACATCAGGCTGGCAGTAAAAAAATTCTCTAATTCGATTAAAAATATTCATGTGTTCTGCATTTCCTTAAATTTCATTTTAATTAAAGCAACGTTTCAAGGAATTCCACCTTCATAGCTACCTGAACTTTGGTTAGATGTGGCTTTGTGAGCTTCACTTCTGCTGTGCCAAATCTGCCACAAAAGCCTCACAAAAACTACAAAAGTCAACCAGTTGAAGAGCTTTGGCAATTTGGCACTGCGACTGGCAAAAATAACAGAACAGGCCGCGACTTGGGTGCAAAAAAAGGCCGAAAAAAGGCCGAAAAAAAAGCTGAGCCAGTGCCAGAGGCAGAGGCAGAGGCCGATTGAAAGTGGAAACACAAGTCCAACAAAATATGGGAAAACAATTTGAAAGTTGACAAAGAAAAGCGCTCGAGTGTCGAGCATTTTGTGCAGTTCCCAGGCGGGTGTAGGTACAGTGGACAGGGGCATGAGTACTTTGACTGGGTGAGTCGGTCTTTGTTTTATGAGCAGACACGCTTCACGACGACAACGACGACGACGGCGACGCCGACGGAGAGGGCCATGATTGATGCGTGCCACTGGGCTCCGTTTTTAGTGGATTTTCAAATTGCTTTTTCACGCTGACAGTTTACGATTTTCTAGTGTTAGTGGGGGGAAAAGGCTCTCCCTTTCCTGGCAGGGGGTGTGTGCATAAAAACGACAGCGTCAGTCAGTTATTCAAATGCAAACGACAGCTGTCAAAATGGCTTTGGCTAAAAATTTCCCATTCTATTTGCTATTTCAGGCGGCATCAAGTCAATGAGTGGCTCTGACGTAGCAGCAACAACAAGAACAACAACAACAACAATTACAACAAGTACAGCAACAACTGATACTGCAACTGGAACTGCATGCATATCGTTGGCCAAATGATAAGCCCAGCGCCGCCCAAGAAGGAGACGCAGCTGTTATCAAGTGAGAGCGAAAGAGAAGCTAAAGCAAAGCCAGGTCAATGTCGCCGCCGCTGCCGGCAATCGTCAGTTTATCGACGACATTGCTGCTGTTTATGCTGCTCCTGGCAAGGACAAGCCAACAACAAGTACAACAACAACAACAGGAGGAGGAACAACTTGAACTGAAGGTGCGCCACAAGCGCGAGAGCAATGCGGATCAGAAGTTCTCGTTGCCAGCTGTGCCGCTGCCACCGCCGCCGCCCTTTCCCGCATCCAAGCACAACTTTGCCCTGAATGCCTTCGCAGTGGCAGAGCATGCAAACGATGCCGTCTCGGGTTCCGTTTCCGGTTCCAGCTCCGCTGCTGGTGCCGCCTCCGGCTGTGGCGGGCTGCTCAAGTCGCGCTACGGCCTCATTCAGACACCGAACTTCCCGCATCGCTTTGCCACGCCCATCGAATGCGTTTGGATAATCGACGCCTCCGAGCTGCCGGCCACGGCACAGGGCAATGTCTCCATCGTGGTCTACCTGACGCAGCTGTACGTGCTGGGCGGGCTCAAGTTCACCGAGTACATGTACTACTCGGACGACTTCAAGGTGCCCGCCCATCGCGTCTTCAGCGTCACGGAGGACGACGTCACCCAGGTCACCTGGCTGCAGTTCAACAGCCAGTACCTGGAGGTGCGCTTCACCATGGCCAGCCTGGACGGTACCCACCTGCGAGCCCTCGATCGCCTGCTGGATGTCTACGGCTTCAACATCACGTACGAGGTGCAGCACGAGGTCAAGGCAACACAGTGCAATACCCTGCAGTGTCGCTTCCTGGGCAACTGCTATGCGAGTGCTGACTTCAGGTGAGTGTGCACTACCACAGAGTGATTTTATGAAGTTGTCTTTCGTATTTAAGGAAGAGCAGTAAGAGCTCAGCAATTGTGGATATTATTCATATTATTATTACTCGACAACATTTGCCTAAGCTTTGGAGCCGGGCAGTACTGACATAACGTATGGCAACCGTATAGAAAAGATTAATTAATTTCTTTGCTTTCTAACATCAAATTCTAATCAGGTCTTCAATATGTTATCCAAATCGCAGCCTTAGTTTCGCAACTTTAGTGTCTATTTATAAAAACAAATATATGATATGTTATATTAAAGTTTTCTCTTATCATTAATGAAAGTTCTCTATGAAATTGTATTGCCAAAACTGTATTGCCAAATGCCACTCTATATATTTCTAGAGTCAGCTGTAAGTATTTCTACATTGGATAGTCCTTTTCTCACTTCCCACATTGGACCTCTAAAAGTTTTATCAATCAATCAGGGCAGCTGGCAAACATGCAGAACGAGGACTCGACCTATGCCAGGCCAAGTCAATCGTCTCTGGCAGGCTTACAAATTCTTCTGCATGTCTGGTTCAATTGTTGAGGTTATTCATAAGGCCACACCTGTATGAGAGTGGGTCAAAGGGGAGATGGAGGTAGCGCAGGGGCTTCTCTGACTGCCGCCTTTCAATTGACTTTTGGCGCTATGCAAAAAGTTCTCTCCCAATTTTTTGTAGAATTTTTTTTATTGGTAGCACGCTAAAAACGTGTTGGCAAAGCCTTTCATTGTTTGGGAGTTTTCCAGTGGGAAGAAGTGGTTAGATTTTTTCTCCGGGTGTTTCACTGTTACACATGGGAAAAGCAGAGCAAAACCAAGCGTGCAACGGGGAAGGGATGAGGAGGAAGGGGAACCTTCTAAAATGTATGACTCCCACTTGGCTTGGACTGCGAAGCGCTTGCCAGTAACCAAGTCTGGCTCTGAATCCGCATCTGAATGTGAATTCAGTATTCAGTAGAAGAGACAAGTGGGTAGGGGTATAAAGGGGGTGGGGCAGCGTCCAAAGATTGATATGCAAACATTTAACAGTTTGCATGGTTAGCTGGTTGTGATTTTTGTGCACGGATTGGCATCGCCATTGGCCCAGTTTGTGTGCATGTATTGACCGAACTGGAACGGAACAGGAACAGGAAACTCAATTTTGAAGCCAACAGTGGTGGAGGGGGCGGGCGGGGTCGACAGGCGTAAAAGTTTTTCGGCTTGCTTAAATATGCGTGGCACCCGGACGCAGGTGCAGTTGCTGCGGCACCGCTGGGCCCTAATGCCCCACTCACTCTTCCCCACTTACCCTGTATCTCTCTCCCGGCGGTCCTCGCCGGCTGCCACGTAGTAGTGGCTCTCGCATAGCTACACTTCTTGGAGCATGACTTATAAATGGCAGCACATGCGAGGGAGGGAAAGGGGCAGAGGCGCTAATGTGCGCCAAGCTGGCTAAAAGCAATATCTTTTGTTTGGCATTGGCTAACATTATGAAGGTTAAACTAATGCCGTGTGTGGGCGAGAGAGAGAAAGAGCGAAGCAGCCAGACAGCAGCTTGAGACGTAAAGAACTCACTGCCATGGGAACGCTAATGCTGTTCGTAGAGTTGCCAGGCTTGTCATAAAACTAATGAGACCTTCGTCAAAACACACTTTAAAGAACATGCCAAGAAACCGCATGGGGAGAGATAATGAAAGAGGAGTGAGAATAAGTAAAAGCACATCAGAATTTAAATGGGAATGAAAACCAAAAAAAATTCACGCATTAACAACGTTTTGGGAAAAAGATAAAGTTATTTTAAACATGTTTAGTTTTGGGAATAAAATATCAAAAATTGTTAAGTGGTTCGTTAAGTGATTTTGAAATGTTAACAGAATTTAAAATGTTTCAACTGGCTTGACTAAAAGAAGTATAAGATTGAAGAACTTCTTTCTCTTCACGAAATCCAAAGTTACGAATCTTGAAAGAAAGCTGAATAAATTCCTAAATGACTTTGGCCACTTCTTTGTTTGATATGCGACACAATTAATTACAAAGTGAGAACCTTCTCGACCTACACTACCTAACAACAACTCTGCCCCATCCCCTTGAGAGAGCAGTAAATTACACTCGTAAAGCCGCGAGGCAGCCTCGCAATTAGCATAATAAACAATGCGAGCTGCGGGCCAAATCGAAGAACTTTTTCAATTGCTTTGTTAATTTGAGTTTTAACACCCGACAAATTTGACAATTTAAAGGCAATTAACTGCCAGACAATAGAACAGAGAGACAACAATGAGGCAGAGAAACAGAAACAGAGACAGAGGGAAGGAAAACAAAGCAGGCAAACAGCTAAAGAGACAAATCAATTCGATACGTTTGGGCAGCAGGATTTATGAGGCTGACAAAATGATAAAAAAGAAATGGCAAAATGGCAGAGAAATGGAAACATTCTGGCGGCAATCAGTGGCATGGGCGGGGGGAATATAGGAATAACACGCAAGTGGCCTGCTACTTAGCATAATTAACATTAATTAGAGCCAGGAACAGGCCTCGGGCCTCGGGTGTTGGTCGTGTTGGCTGACTAATTGAATATTAATATTAATGTCGAAATGAAAGCGAAATGGGGCTGGCTAGAAAACGTAATATTAAAGTGACAGCTTCCGATAGTCTTACGCTGTCACGTATCACAGTCGGGCACAGATATTGCCCGCGAGGCCCCTTCCTCTCCTCCCTGCAGCTGTAACTTAATTACCACCACGCAGGGTGGCACAGACTGACTACGTGGCAAAGATAAACATAAACAGGGAACACAACAACAACAACAGCAAAGCGAACAACAGCGAGAACTGTTAAATGTTTTGAGGCGACGACAGCCAGCTGAAGCTCTGTTCCCTGTTCTCCACTCTCTATTCCTCTTGTGTCCTCTCTGTCTACGCCATTTTGTTAAACAAATGTGCGAAAAAATGCATAACGTTTTCAAAATGTCAAATGTCAGATAAGAAGCCAGCGAAATGAGGGTGCGCGGCTTTGTGCGCGTCACACAGTGCGTATACTTGACAATCTTTCTTCTTCCACTGTGCCTGTTCTGCCCTCTTTCCTCTCTTTGACTTCCTGTCTCTCTTTCACTTTCTTTTCTTTATTAATTTCACTTTTACTGCCGCACTCATTTTGGCTTTGTGCTCGAATTTTTAATAAGCAAGCAAGACGAGGGGTTCAAAAAGGATAGGGGAGGTAATGTTTCAGCTGAGATTTAATGAGTGCACTCATATGCGTCGCTTTGAATGCACTCAGGTACATAAAACAGCAACAAACTTGATAAATGAAGATGAATGGAAATATTTTAATAAACGCGACTGAAGAGTTGCCACTTCAGAAGGAGAATCTGTTTAGAGGCAAGCAAAAAGGTATTTACAGCAACTCTATGAAGAAGATAATCTTGTTTAGTTTTGAATATATACGTCACATTTTAATAACTGGAAAGTTACAGCTCTTATGATACTCTCTAATCTCCGTCGCAGTGCTTAAAAATCTATTGCTGAAATTTGAAATGAAATAGACCACAGCAATTTGGAGTTTGCTTTTCTCTCTTTATAAGGACTGTTCCAATTCGCCTTTATAGCAGTCCATTCCCCCTTTTAAGTCCCATAGAAATGCAGTGGTAAAGTGGTGCTCTTCCTGTTCAGCTCATTACGATTCTGTGCCAGCCAAGTCGCTGTTATTGCTAATAAAGTTTGCATAAAGTGGCACTTCGGAACTCCTTTCTGGTACTCGGGGTACCCTGCAGTCCTTTGGCAGCAAACAAACCACTGGAGAAGTGAACAATAAGCCATAAGCAATATGCAATAAACAATAAACAATTGGCCAGTCAACTGGGCGTCGTTTTAATTTTCGATTCTTGTTGCATCGACTGAATGGAAAAGGGAATGGAAATGGGGAAAGGCATGAAAAACGAGTTGATTTTATTCAGCTTTCATTTGTTTTGCAGCTCGCGTGCTGCATCAGTTTTTGGGTTTACATAAATCTGTTGCAATTCACCGCAAAACTTCAATGCGGCTGCAAAGAACATATATGAAAATATTTTGTATGCTCTGTAAACCATTAGGATCTGACATCTGGCAGCAAATATCGGATTGCAGTAGGGTATATTAGGAGAATATTTTTTAAAGTACACGACGATAAGTATGACTCTGTAATATGATAAGACTCGCACTCTTTTCAGTCGAGTACATACTGCACTTGTTCCCCTACAGAGTGTAGAGTATCTGCAAGTTGTTGCTACACTGCTTGCATTCGCTGGCAGTTTTTACAAAAGGCCTTCGGTGCGAGTCTGTGTTTTTAAGAAGAAATGTATAATTGAAAAAGTTTTTCGCTTTGAGGCGAAACAAAGAGGATTTCATATCGAACCGGATGCGGGTTATTTTCTTTTTCAGCACGCGCACTGGGAAAGTAAAAATTGAATAAATTTTGAAGGGCCACAAATTGGTAAAGGGATTGGCTAATGAACGCCAATTTGAGCCGCACAAAGAGGTGATGAAAAATAATGTGCATTCACTCAAAGTTGCCATAAAGAGGGAGAGGTAATGAAGAGTTATATAAGGCAGATAAGCTTGATGGCTTAAGCTGCTTGCAGCATTCGCAGTATAAATGCAGTTGAAACATACTTACATGTTAACTACAGTCCCACGTAACTCGGTTTATTTCCATTCATTTCATTTCTGTTTCTCAGGTAGTTGGCAAATAAGTAAAAACATTGGAGAACACCACCCCTTGAGCAAGTTGTGACATCATACGTACATTGTATAACATAATGGCCAGTTACAAAGCCAGCAGCGTTTAGCTCTGCAAGTTGCAGCAATGCATGACTGACTGACTAGCAAATACCCTGTAGATATAGTTGACTCTTTTTCTCTTGTACTTTTTATCATCGTAATAAGCAAAGGGAACGACAATTATGTGTACATTTCATACAGACTGGAATACACCCTGTAATTGGTAGACTGCCTGACAATTTCTGCCTTTCTTATACTCCTCCAAAACAAAACTATGTATTTAATTTGATACGAGTATTACAGGGTATAAATAAACGCTGTCAAGCTGTCAAAGGCAACCCGTTATAAGCGAACCTTGTCGGGGCAGAAATCAGGGAAAAACTGAAATTAGGCCACGTTCAAGCGGTAGCAAATTGTGTGTCACACGACGAGGGGGCGTGGCTGGGCAGGGAAGCCGTGCAGAAGGGTCAATGTAGATGAGGGTGTGGGCGGTGCGGGCATGACTCGCTTGCGGCAATCAATGCAGTGCAGCATGTTTCGTCTCGGAGTTTTCGTATTTTTCGCATTTAATAACAAAAAGCGTAGCCTCAGTTGCCGCTGATGCTGCTGCCCCCCCCCTTGGCCACAGTGTCCCTGCTGCCTCTGTGCGCTGCCAATGCTGCTGCAAGTTGAGCAAACAAACCGAGTGCGTTAAATGAGATCAGGTTCACTGAGAGAGAGCAAACAAAGCGAGAAACGCAAACTGTGCGGGTGAGCACAGATAGAAGAAGGGCGGGGAAGGGGGTAAAGCTGACAATGTTGTGGGCGTCGCATGTGCAATGACTCGGGCCTCATCCGTTGGCAGCGAGTAACTGGGAACTGTGTCAGTGTCATTCGCATATGGCAGCGAGTCACTCAGAGGAGAAAGCGTGTGTTGTTTGCCTTGTCAAACATTGTCATTTATCCAAAGGGGACAGGGAAGGAAGCGCGCAGGGGAAGCGGTGAGGTGGCTCTGAGAATGAGCTAACTTTTTGGGCTTTGCATATTGCAATTAAGTTTTGTTTGGCCAAAATTTTGACCTGTCTTTGTCACATCATTCGCAACAGAAAGCGGCAGGCCCGTTCCTCGTATCCTTCTCCCTGTCCCTCTTCCTCTTTCTGTCCATTTCCTGTTGCCCCCGAAATACGCTCAATTAAAAGTTGTCCCTGTCAACTCGTGTGACAGTTTTCAGCTTTAATTTTCCTGTCTGTCTGCTTGTGTTTTTCCTTTTCCTCAGCTTTTCCTCATTGAACGAAAACTTGCTTTTTCTCAAGCTTCTCCTTGAGTTTCTTTGGCTTCGAATTGCAGTGGGACAACTTTACAGTTATAATTGGCTGCTGTTCTTTTTGCCGAATTCGCACGTGTCGCTGCGGTTGAGCTCTCTTCCTCCTCCTCTCCTTGGTTCTCTGCTTTGTTTGTGGAAATTAAATTTTCTGAGAATTAATTTTTATTTATCAAAGATAAAACCATAAAAATGCAAATTCAAATTTATTTTTTAACTGCGCTTTTTACGATTCTCGAGCTATAAAAGAGAAAGCAAAACCAGCCGCAGGCCATACACTCGCTACCCCTTTACCCCACACCACACACACGCACTTACACCTATACACCTACACACACACACACATTCAGGGATACGCACATCAAATTTAATGGCATTTAATTTGATTACATTAGGTGCATAGAAAAAGTACTGGAAAAATGTATAGAATAACCGGCAAAACATTTCCCTCTTTTCAGGTTTTCTTTTTTAACGCTAAAATTTTATTTGCTGCCCGACACATACACAAACACCCACACACACACGCAAACGCAGAGCAATTTGTTGTAATTTGCCATTTCTCTTCCTTCTTATTGTGTTTTTTCACTGCCGGCAGGAAAAGCGTTTCTTTTTCGTCCGTTCAGAGTTTGTTGAAATTTATTTACGCAAGTTAAATGCATTTAAATGGATCTGTTCCGGCGTGCTTCATACATATGTATTTCGATAAAGTGGTAGACAAATTATTAAATTAAATACTTGTGAAAATTTGCAAATTTTCTGGAGAGAATTATTTTTAGCACTTAATATGATTTTTTACATTTTAATAGCTTGTTCAGTAAAAGTTAATCATAGAATGTTAATGTTCAGTTTTAAATTAATAATAATAATTTGTGAATAATAGATTAATAATTATGTTATTTGATTAACTTCTGATCAATAATTCGGTAATGGTTTGAATAGATTCATTTGGCTTACTTAATTTTACATTTTATTGGCCCAGTTTGGCTTAATATTATTCTGTTATATTAAAACATGCTAAGGTTAATTTTATATAAGGGTAATTTGAAAGCAAGCATAAATTGATAAAAGTTCTAAATAAAGTATCAAATATCAGTATAGTATTTGTTTTAAATTTGAAATTTAAATTCTCCAACATTAGATGCAATTTTATGGCATATATATTTTACAAACATTGTCAGCAGTTTTAATAAGCCAATTTAATTTCCATATTTCTAATTATTTAATTGAACACTTTTAATTCAAACCTGATTTCCATATATCTAATAATTTAATTCAATACCTTTAATTCAAGCCTTATTTCCATATTTCTAATTATTTAATTCCACACGTTTAATGCCAACCTTTTTGTATAAACAAAGTCAAATTGCAAAGTTTGTTCAAACAGCACTCGCACATTGTTATTAGGCTGGCAATCCTTGAATTTATTCTTCATATTTGTAATTCAAATTTAATGCATGCTGTGCCACATATTGCTGCAGATAGACAACACATGTATGCGGAAGTATGTAGATGTAAATGCATATCTTTCTATATTATATAGATGGCAACATGTTATCTGCTGTCGGCCCGAGAGAGATCCGAGTCGCCGCTTCAGTTAGCTTTTCATAATTTCATGCATCCATTTGAGCTACAACTGGCCGCCATTCATATTTGCTCTGACTTTTATCCCGATGCGATGCTTTTTGGCTTTTTGTCAAGAAGAAATCAGCTCAGACCGTCAGCCAGAGGCAGCTACACTGAACGGAAAGGGGGCATGTTTTGAGCTTATAACGAACTATAGTTCTTATCGAAGTTCTTCTTAGTTGCACATGTTGGTAGTGGTATTATGCGATTAGGCTGCATCTTCCAATGCACTCAACTGTTTCTCTCAGTGTCGGATTGGCATCTAACTTGTCTTTCGCTTTGCTGCTGCTTATTGTCGGTTACTCGTAAGTGCAGCTTGGCTGGCGCAGCAAGTATGACATGTTCATGGCATCCACGCGCCATTGGCTGCCAGGCAAAGGCACTCACACACACACTCACACACACAATAAGCGAGTGTGTGTGCCATGGAAATTATTAGTTCTTTCTGCGATTCACAAAGCTCAGCCAAGTGACTGCAGTTTGTACTGTGCACTCTGCACTGGGGCTACTCCTCGACTACCACGGGTAAAGGGTTAACAGGATAAAGGGGCAACTGGATACTCGACTGGGTACTCGCAACGCGGCACTTTGCTGTCAGCATTTTTCGAGTGGCCGGGCATAAAAATGAAAATGTAACAGCTTTTGGCACGCTGTTTTAATTGCCAAGCGGCATTTGAAATTTAAATGAATTTAAAGCGCACTTGCCATAAGCTTGTGGCCCGCACTGTATGCCAGCCAGCCAGCCAACCACCCAGCCAGCCAGCGCAGCTCCATTGCACAATCAAAACAATGCCTTCACGTGCCACATGTCGTATGCGCAACGTATTTAATTTTTATTTACAAGTGAACGCCGCTGCCGCCAGGCAAGTGCAAATAAAACGAATATCTCTCTCGAAAATAAAAGAAATTTAAATAAAAATCTGCAAAAAGCGGCACAAAATGCAAATTTCATGCAGCAAAAGTTTGTGATGCTCCACAAAAACTGCTAAAAATATGCGGAAAAACTGCTGCATACGGCCGAACAGCTGCAGGTGAATTTCGTCGAATCGTTAAAAAATGTAAAGCCCGTTGCAAAGTGTAAAAAATCCATTCGTCATGGCCTCGCTTAATACCCTATAAATACGTACTGCAGCAGTGTGAATGTGTATAGCGGATTTTCGACTATTGTTTTTGAAAATATTCTTTTGAGTTCCTAAAAGAGCTGGAAACAGTCAAAAACCTGGCTGTACATAGCGTATAAGGAAGTCGCATTAAAGACGCTCTCTCATCACACATTGCTTTTTTTCGTACATTTTTGTGGCCTAGCTTTACCACTCGAAGCCTTCTCCTCCTTCTCGACTCGGCACGTGGCATTTGTTTTGGCCAAATGCTTCCGTCACAGGCGGCAGGACATGCAAGGACGTTGTGCACGAGTCTTGTAATCTCGCTGCCAGACCAGCTGCCCGAACACAGAGGCAATTAATTTCCGCTAGACAAAGGCGCAATTACTTATATACTTGAGATACAGCAACAACAACAACAACAACAACGCAAACAACAGCCAGCGCAGCCAGTAGGTCAATGCAAGGCCACAACAATGGCCACTCCTCTACATATAGTCATGAACTATATGGGAACATATAGGGATATTGTGTGTATGCATGATTAATACCTTAAGATAACAAAAGGCGTAGCTTTAAGCAGGCCATACTCCCATTTTGGGGTCAAATGTGCTTTTAATTTATAGCCAATAGCGGCAGGAGAGCGAACACCTCAAGTGAAGGGCAGTAAAAATAAATACGTAAGACTGGAATGCTTTTCGATTGACTTGAAGATACCCTGTCGGTGAAGATACTCCAGCTAATTGTAGAGCTGTCACTTTCTTTACTCAAACAAGTATGGCAAGTTTTGAATGAAAAAAACATATAGAAAGTATGTGATATCGATGGAGTTACATACTTATTTCCATATCTATTAACAACCCCGTATACCTCTTCCTTTTTAACTCTACTGGGTATTTGGAATACAACAAATATTTATTGCTTGTCCCGTGCAGAGACAGGAATCAGGAATCTGCCCATTAAAGTCGAAGAACACGAAAACTTCAAGTGAAAGTTAGTACGACAAGAAAAGAAAAGCAAAAGTTTTTGGTTCCGTTTGGTTTGTGTTTGGTTTTTTTTGTCGCCCTCCTGGGCACGTTTTGATTTCTTTCGTTACAAGTTTTAGGCCAGACATACGAGACAGAAGAAGAATAAAAGAATAGAGCAAAAACGAGAAACTTTTTCGCTTTGGCTACGTTTATTGCTTGTGGCCAACACGGCGCATACTTAACATGCATTCCATATTGACACAGCCAACTATCGGCTAATGTATATTGCCCATGGCCCTAATAGCAGATCAATTAGAAGGCGCTCACCCTCTACTATATTGTTTTGCTACTTCTGCTCCCCTTGACAGACAAACAAACTTAATATTTAGTGTCAATTTGCAAGTGAACAGGGAAAACTTTAACTATAAATTCCTTGTCGGATTAAAGTGAACATAAGCAAAGCTTATAGTAAGTACTTTGTACTACATTGTTGTGCTGACAAGTAAATATCGGAAATGGAGACATCAACTTGCAATAACTTCTCATTAACATTTCCATTCAATGCATTTGCCAAGCAGATTGCTTAAATTCGGCCACATCTGTGAGATAATTTGAAAATTTGTCTAAAAATTAATTTCTGTTGACATCTGTCAACGACGCATGGCACAGCACAACAACAACTGCAGCGAATTGCTATGGCGACAACAACAACAAGAATAAATAACAACAATTGTGATTGTTGCCACTGAAAAACGAGCGACATCGAGACAGACAGACGGACGGACAGACAGACAGTTGAACAAATGGCAAAGGATGCGCCATTATTTAACACGCAAGCGGCGACCTTTTTATACCCTGTAAATGAAAAATGAATGGATGCGGGTATGACAATATCAAGTTTATAAACATATACAAAAATAATTTAATTTTGATTTTAACATTTTAAACATTAGACATAGGAAAGAAATGTTGTTTATAGAGCTTAATTAATAGATTCGTGAGAACTTTTATTTTAAGTTACTTAGGATAGTTTCAATATTCAAAATAAATGGAGATTATATCCTTAAAATATATGCATATTGTATAGAATTTCTAAATTATGTTAAACTTGCCTTATCAAGAGTAACCTTTCACACGTGATACAATAGCTTATAGAAATATCTCTTAAATACTCAATGCATCCATTTCTAGAGCATCTTTTAATCATCACTCTTTTGCAGTCCCTATTCCACTTCTTCCTGTCAACTGTAGCTAAGCTCACGGTCCCAATTAGATTGTCAACTCGAATATTTTGTTAGCGTGAATTAATTTTAGTCATTTAGCGAGAGCCGAAAAGCAATTTGCTGTCGGAAATATCAACTAGCTATGCGGATTGACAAGCTGGAAAAATCAAATTAAACCGTTTAGCCTGACGAATTAGGATTTATTCTCGCACATCCGTGGAAATTTGAATATGATTTACTTGGCATATTTGCTCTTATTCTTTTTGATGAATGCCCAAAGCGGTTTTTAAGCTATTTGACCATTGTAAGCATCTCCTTTGGTTGTTATTGTTGTTGCCTTTGCTGGTTTTAATAACATTTTATGAAGAAACTTTTGACATTTGAAGGCATTGACGCCTGTCTGGAGTCCCGCCCCCAAGCTTTTACACTGTCTGCGTTAATGAAGAGACGTGAGCAGGCCCAAGGTCTACCCCGACTCTGCCCAGTTCCCCACTTGTTGGCCGTAATTGAACTTAATAAGTGCTGCACAGCTCTCTCAAGGCTGTCGACTTTCATGTGACTCTTCAGTCTCCAAGTCCGTGTTGTCCTTGACGCCGACTTGTTCGAAAGTATTGCCCGGGGTTAGGTGTTTGGGTGTTTGACATAGTCATTTAGTTCTAATGAGTTCGAAGTCGAGGCTCAAAAATGCGCCTGGCTAACTCTTTATTTGCTTGGCCAGTTTCTTCGTCCCCACAAAAAGAAACCAACTATATAGTATATATTGCCCCCAAAGAGCTGACATAGCTTGGCTGGTGCCAAGCCGCAAAGCGAGCGATAAGCAAATGCGGATCCTGCGCTGACAACTGTGCCAAGGACCTTCAGCCTGTCCGAATCTGACAGCTTATCTCTGACAGCAGTGGAGCAGGGGGCAAGTCCGGCCAACAACTGGGTTCAGTGGAAATAAACTAGAAACTACTAAATGCCAAAAAAGAAAAGAAAACAACAAATTAAACAAAAAGTAAATAGCAAAACAAATACTAATGAATCACATTCGTATCGGGCATCCTCATCTCGTTGCAGCTCCTACGGATGCGCCTGCTTCGCCGGCTTCAGCGGCACTGACTGCGGTCATGGTCCCCTCTGCACGGACGTCCACACGAACATCTGCCAAAATGGCGGCACTTGCAAGTAAGTATTGTGGAATGTAGTACAAATATTGTAATGATCAAGTCAAGTTATCATTGTCATTCTGTCTATCCGTATGTTGTACTAGTCTCTTCAGAGTGTGGTGTAGAGTATTTTTATTATCTCTCATTAGTTGTTGTCATTTCATTGACCTAATCTATGGTATATTTGTAGTAATTTAAAATACATAAGTTAGAAAAGCAGGTCAGTTTAGACAACTGTTCTGGCTTGTCTAATGTATTCTGAATTCTTAAGTTAAATGAGACGAATCTCTGTTGGTTAATATTTACCTCTCGGCTCGGTTAATCATATTTTATAATTTCTGCCAATATTTAAACAGTTGTGCTTCTTAAATAAGAATAACAAACAAAGACAGAGAAAGACAAAGAGACAAAAAGACATAGAGATAATAAGTAGAGTGGAAGAGAAAGAGTGTTTTCTTTGAAGGATTGCTCACGTATTATACGCATTTAATAATTAACTATAACTCACTTGATAAATCGCATTTCGATTGCAGACATATCGGGGATGCGGCCATAACCTGCCACTGTCCGACGGGCTACAAAGGAACCAAATGCGAAATACCCGAAATAAACGAGGCGACGCAGGGTAAGTAAAGCAAAAGAAAATTTAATCAGAGCTAAAGGGCAATAATAAATGAAGCATGCGAAGTGGCAAAAACAACAGAACAGAACGAAACTCAACCTAAAGCAGAAGAGAAAGAGAAGCGTGACAAAAAGAGGAAGAGAGAGGGACAGAGAAAATGGGGGACAGTCTGAAGTGAAAAATAGAAAGAAATAAAAATGCAGCTGGGTAAATTTAATTAAGGAAATAATTAAGCATTGAAAATGCACTCAATGCCCGCCGCCAAGAGAGCAAGAGGGAGAAAGGGGGAGCGACAGAAAAACACACGCACAAAGTGTAACGCGATTGCCGATGGGTGGTGGGCGTGGCCAGTGTATTATGCACTGTCAAGTGCAGCATGGGCGATAACCTTTGTGCGCGATGCTGTCGCATCATTTAACCGGCAAGTGGAAAGGTTGTTGCGCCGCGCCCGCTGCCACGCCCCTTCGGCGACTTTGTTACTATCGTTTGTGTGGGCGTCAAGTGCAAGTAGAGGTGCAACTGTTGCCAGCATGCAGAAGCCGCAACAATCAGAGCAGGTGACAGTCGCCACACGACAATGAGGCAACACGACAGCATTTTCTTATGAAAGAATAAAATGAAAATATGGAACATTTTTTTTTAAATATATAAAAGAAAGAGGAGAGAAATTCAAAAAGGAGCATAAAAAATTAAAACTAATTCAGACTATTAAAAACACTTGAATAAGATACTTTGACAAGACGATAATGCAAAGAGAATTCTCTCTTATTTCACTTAGTGAACGGAAGAACTTCTTTATTAATCTCCTTTTTCTTAAAACTTTACTGTTGCTACGGCACTGTAGACTGACTATTGCGCCTGTCATAAGAACAATAATCCATTCAAGTATCGCCCCTTGTGCCCACATCTCATGCTCTCCACAAAATGACAATGTCATCGAATTCGACACTCGCATTTTCCTGGGGTCAGGTGGGAAATGCATAGCAAATGTGGGTCACAGGCGAGATGTTGTTGCCTTCCTCCTTCTGGAGGAGGGATATCTGGATATCTTCCTGGTGTTTTCTCGCCACTCGCCGTAAATATTTTTCACATTTCTGCTGCGTTGTAATCGCTTTTATTGCATTTTTAGGGTTCTCCAAAGGACATTGCGTGGTCTCCCTTCGTATCGGACAGACAATGCAGCTTAGACTCCGACCCCTTAGCTGCCCCTTTCCGTTCATCTATAATTCTCTCAGTATTATTGAATTATGCTCACCGTGCTTGGCCACATGCTTAACATTTGAATACTTAAGACAAATAGAGAATAATGGAGAATGAAAAATGCATTTTATAGAATTCGTAATCGTCCTCTTTATTCCTCATTATTCTCTCTTCCTTCCATTAGGTTGCATTGGAAATTCCAGTGCCAGCAATTGCCATCGCGCCTGCGAGTTCGACAACAATATCTTTGACTCCAGTTCCAGCTACGGCTCTGTGTCCGATTCCGGTTCCAGCTACAGCGCCAGTTCCGGCTACTTCAATGCAAAGGGAAATCGCAATGCAGCACGTAGCGGCAAGACGCGCTACGAGGTGACCATGCGACTGGGCGCCAATCTAACGGGATACTATCGCAACTCGGAGCGTGAGCAGTTGGCCGGCGTCATGGAGCGACAGGTGAGTGTGCGAGAGCATCAGTTGAGACCCACTTGATGTACCCGGCAAGCACGTTAAGCATTGCACTACGACGACTGACCTCTGCCCCGGCAGCTACGTGACATGTGCATCGCAGTGCACACACAGTGCACAGTGCAGTTGTGCCTCTCCAGACTGTAATCTATGATTTGGCAGAGAATGTGGGAATATTTTCTGATTGTGGGAGCTCAAAATGTAGCTTATAGTAGAAAAGTGTCCTTTATCTTTATCAATTGCATATTGTAAATTGATTTCAAGTGTTTTAGTTAGGTCAACAAGAAAGTATTAAGTTCAGAACATATGAATGAGTATATGAAAACATTCATATGGAAGCACAATTGTAAAGATTATAAAATCATAATTGATATATTCATGAGTGTTATGTACTTGTTTTCTAAAACAGTGTCATATTAATTGATCTGCTGATAATCAATCATCATATACCAACATTGACAGACAGCCTGTGTTATTAATAATATAATTAAACCTTTACCCACAAGTTCCACTCCAAATTCTTCAATTGACAAACTATTTCTAGAGTTCATTCATTTTTAATTTCAGAAAAATATCCTTTGCCCTATCCACACTCACCCTACAGCAACCATTCACAAGTGTTTCTGTACTCACTTTAATTAGCAGCCACTTTCAAGCTAAATGCCAGACAATTTTTTTTTTCACATTTTTCTATCGTGTTTTGCTGGCTGTATTAGCATCCTTCGGCCTGGCAGTTTTATCGTCATTATTGCTCGACAACCGCAACGGGCAGACAACTTCAGGCAGCAGGCAGTTTTATTATGCTCAGCCCACAGTACACGCAGTCCCCTTGTACCGTCCCCTCCCCTCACCGCGTGACTGGACAGACACTTCTCTAGGCTCTGAAGCGTATCTCTGCTGCTGATGACAGGCTACAAACACCAACACAAAAATCATCATCAGTCAACGTTGAGTGGCCCCAACAGCCTCCTCCCAATTGTCCCCCAAAAATTATTAACTGTAACTGTTCAGTTGACATCTTTACTGAGGGGAGTGTGAAAGGAAGGCGTCAACGACAGCAGTTGCCCCTCGAGCGGTCAAGATTAGCTTCAATTTTTGTGGTAGAAAAAATTCAAATGAGCAAAATAAAACGAAGAAACGAAGAAAATTTGAATTAAATGCGCAAAAGACAGAGAAAAACAGGGAGCTCTGAGACTTGGTTTGTATTTAATTTGGAAAGAACATGACAATAGAAATATTTAAACTGATGTTTGAAATTTAAGAACTGTTTAAAATAGATATTCAATAATCCTTTTGCCCTTTTTATTGTTCCTACTCCTCTTAAAATACATATACAAATATTAGTTGAGTTGCCTTTTCTATCTACCAATAACTCCCCTACGCATACATTACTCATACGCACTGCTCTCACTGCAATTTTTATTTATAAGCTTTATGGTCAAACAAACGCAAGATAGAGAAAGTATAAATTGATATTATATAAAAGAATAAGTGACAACTGAATTCACTCAAATTAACCCACATAATTCTGGGTTAGATTGAGCTGATCCTCCTCGACAGCGCTCGCAGCACTAGTCAGCGGCACCGTGGCTGCCTGTCCAATGGAGTGAAGCATGTTGCGCACTGCGCCCGGTGTACGTTCCAGCGAGGCGGTCCATGGGTTATGCGATGGCAACGTGTTATTGGGCGTCGGGCTGCCTGCGATGCTCTCCATTATGGTGGGCATGCCGTGCTGAGCCAGCGTTGGTTGCAGCTCGCTGCGTTCCTGCAGCTGTGTAAAGTTGCTGCCGGCATAGTCCCCGCGATTGATGCTGTGGGCAGAGCGCGAAAGCGGCCGCCAGCGATTGAGTTTCTTCGAGGGCTGGCGCTGTACGGGTGGAGTGCGGCTGCCGGCCTCGAGATTGGATGGGCCAACACTGCTACCGCTGCCGGCGCCAGCTGCATGCTGCTCCAACAGGCTGCTTACAAGTTTGTCCAGCGCCTTGAGGTCCACATTCAGCTGGGAGTTGGGTATGGAATTCATGCGGCTGCCTGCTAGGCTGCTCGGGTTCGTGTGCATCGGATCCTCCACATGGCGCTTATTGAGTCCGGCTATTTTGGCCAGGCGTTCAGTTAGCTGGAGAGAGAAAAAGAGAAGAAGTGCAGTGTAGAAATATAAATTATGTATTTAAAAATATATATATTAATATTATTAATTAATTATTTAATTAATAAATACAATAATCTATTTAAATTAAATCAGCGAAGTTGCATTGGAAAAAAATCGAGCTAAAAAGTGTTGCCTACTTTTCGGTGCTTGCTATATTCCAAAAAACTTAACCCTTAGTTGAACCAAAAGTTTGCCTTGAATATTACCAAGTTGCATTTCTGCTACGGCACATGGCAGCTGGCTGTGGCAGTGCCACCAAGTGAAGCATGCCACAATCAGAATTAAACTGTAAACTAACGAAAAACGGGCTCAGCCGTTGAGATTTGTGCAAGACTTACAGCGGGGCCAAAGAACGACAGGCAGAACTCAGTGGCGAGTACCCGCTGCGTGGGATGGCGGGTGAAGCGGAGATGAGGCACAGCATGGCTGAGTGGCTGCAAGGATTAACAATGCTCGCTGCTGGCGGCCTCGGACGAAAAGCAATATATTTTGGGTACTGGCGCAGGCCTGCTCAACGAAGGCGGCGGAGGTGGAGGAAGAAACTGAGGGGGTACTGTGCTGGTTTGTGCCAGGGTTGCCAGCGCTTCTCGCGTGCTACTTTAATTGATGTTTCATTTCCGTTGCAAAGTGCTTCCGCTTTCCTGTGCTCCACATCCGATGTTTGTTTTGTGCGGCTGCTACTCGAGTGGCAACGTGAGAACCTGAACCTGGGAGCCTCGAAACCTGGCAGCCCATTCACCACCACCAGTAATTGAGTATCAATGCGGTTTTAAGTGAAAAATGTTGCAACAACTCTACCATTTACTTTCCTATTCCCTTCCCATCTCTCTCTCTCTTTCTCTCTGCCTCTGTCTCTGCTCACTCAATGGGCAGGCACTTCCGTTTGTAATCTTTGCCTTGATTTCGCATTTCTTTCTGTTTTTGGTTTCTCATTCGCCCTCACACTCTGTCGCTCTCTCTCTCTCTTTCTCTCTCTGCCTGTCTGTCTTTCTATCTCTGCCTCTTTCCTTTTCAATTGCCTTGTGCTTCGTCAAACGGGGTTAATTGAGTTTTAGTGGCCGCGACTCACTTTAAATAGATTACAAGCCGTTAAGGCTGAGCCCAGCAACCACTCGGATCCTCACCCTCTCCCCCCCCCCCTCCACCCACTCCTCAAGCACTTGGCAAGTTTGTTTCACACTCTGCTTCGACTCACGCCCCAAATATTTTGCCCATGTTGTGCCTACGCTGTGTGTCACTCACTCGACATCCGCTCTTTCATGTTTCCATCTTCCATCGTGGCAGCGTCTTCTTTTTGGAAACTGAAAACGAATTAATGTAAAAGTTGATTTGTGGCCATTGACGCTTCGCTGAGTTTCCACTGAGCTTTCCCACTATAACTTTTAATTGGAGGCTGTGCAGGAAATTAGCAAAGTTCTTTTTCCCTGCCTCTACACTGATAAATATCTTTGCGCGCGTGTCTCGGATAATTATGTGAGGGCATTATTTGTTTGCTTTCATTATAGTTTGCTTTTACTATTTCGACCTTTAGATTAAATCTCTTGTTATCGCGTAGAGCAAATGTCATCTCAGTTTGAAAGCCTTTTGAAATTCGCTAACATCCTTTCACATTATCACCCGCCTTGACTTGTTATATCCAAATCTTCATCTGCCTGGAGGCATATGCCCTGCATCAGTTGTCGCTCAATTTTCGATTCTCAAAGTCAATCTTCACGTCTTGAAAGGTGTGAGAAAAAGTAACAGATTCACTTGTTTTCCTCCCTGCTGTCAGCATCTTTCGCTTAAGCACTCTGCAGACTTGCAGCAACTCTGCTATTGTTTCTTCAGTTGTTGTGGCTTTTGTTGTTTCTAGTGAGCAATGGCTTCATCTGTGTTCTACCATAAATCTTTCTCGATTCTCAGCTATAAACTTGAACTGCACGAGTTTTTGCTCGTGCGACAAGAACGCAAGTCGAGGTCGAGACTTGTTCCTTACCCCCTACAATGCCATTGATTTATGACCGTCCGACTTGGTTTATTATCCACTCCTCTCCCATTCTCTCTCTCTCCTTGTATGTGTATTCCTGCTGGTGTCGCGACTGGCAGCTTCTGGCTGTGTCCTGCAAGTGGAGTTGTTACTCGCGACTCCTGGCGCGCTTATCAACAAATGATTGAGGTCAGTTCTTAATGAGTGCAGAACTCGTTTGCTCCCTCCCACCACTTGCCTCTGTCTGCGCTCCACTCTCTGTCTCTGTCTGTGTCTCTCTCTTATGTTCTGTATTTCTTTTCGCTCTCTCTCTCTCGTAATTGCTGGTAATTTCGCTTAAATGCTGTCTTCCCAGCGGGTTCATGTCGAGAGTCCTGACAAATGCGATTAGCGATTACTTATTGTTATTCTAATTGTTTTCCTTGTCTGCGCTTTAGCTCCCTTCTCCCTTGCTGTGTCTGCTCCTTCTTTTTCTCACTCCTTCTGTCGCTGTGATCCTTGAGGTGTATACAAATAATTAGGGTTTTATTGGTCAAGCTTGATAATACTTGTTTTTTTTAATAGAGCTAAACGATTCATTGAGAGCTGATTCAACAATTTCTATTAGAGTTATTACTTGTTTAAAAAGTAAACTAAACTCTTGTTTTTATTTGTCAAACTATGAACACTTGCAGTTTTTATTTGTCGAAATGGATCTTTGACTTATTGATGCTCAAGTTCCAAGTGGATAAATTATTATTTTCTCACAATAAACGAATTAATTGTTTATAAATACAATGATTACCCAGCTGATTAAATAGTTATCGGTAATATTCGATTTATGTAATAATTATATAAAAGATAAGAGCTTCAATCTGAAGTCATCATTCAAAGTTCGATCTTGAATCGATAAAAATGGGAAGTTGAACGTTTGCATTCTGGTTTGCATGATGGGTACACCGATTGTACAGTTGCTACCAATGCAGACAATGATGACTGCACCGAACCTCCCACAGCCAAAGAGGAAACTACAATACCGACAACTGCTGAGGAAGCAGAGGAGGAGACGGCAACTGATGTGACAGCAGAAACAACTGAACCATCAGCTGCAGTTGATGCACATACAAAGACAGTGACACTACTACTGTATGAAACTGTAGCAAACATAAGAGAGGGAAGAAGAGGAGAAGAAAACTGTAAGGTGCACGGATGGTAGTTGTCGATATGTGAAAAGGCGTAGCAGTGGAAATGGTAACCTGAGAAGAAGACAGCAAAGAAGCATTAATGCTGGTAGACTGCAGCATTCGCAATGTAATTGTTCACATTGCGAATGCTGCAGTCTACTAGCAATAATGTTTCTTTGCAGGCATTTAACAGGCATTTAATCATGCTGACCACTCAAGTGACCTCAAGAAATGATCCCACCTTCTCTAATTAAGAGCAAAATGTATAGGCACATATTAATAAACCTAAAGCATCTTCATCCCATCTAGCAGACTTTTATATTCCTGTAGACGTTGTATGCATAAATATAATATTTGTATTAGATAATAACAATCTACTATAAATAATTTACTTAAGTCTGAATTAATTTCAATTGTCTGCAAGTGAAAGACAGACAACTGACTAAATAGACAAAAAACCATTTGAATATTCCATTTATTTTGTGCATACCCATACAACATAATTTGCAGCTGTGCAAATTCTGGGAAATCTTGCGAATCTGGTGAAGAGCTCACAGCGCGATTGCATTGCGACTATAAAAGCAGTTGAGCTTCCTCAGAAATGTTATCAGTCGACTGAGATCGGCCAAAATGAGAGTTCAAACACTTGTCCTAGACTGTGCCGTCCTATTGGTCGCTGGCCTGGCCATCTTGCCGTGCAGTAATGCACAAACGGCCACAACAGCGGCACCCGCTACAACGGCGGACGCTACAACGGTTGCGGCAACTACAACGGTTGCAGCTACAACGGTTGCTTCGGCGGCGGCGGCGGTAGTAGCATCCTCAACCACTGTGGCCACGACCACTGCGGCCACCAAAAAAAAAAAGAAATGTGGTTGTAAGAAGCGCTTAAAAAAGAAGCATAGGGTCCATAAAGTCGTCATAA
This sequence comes from Zaprionus davidi, assembly GCA_018903715.1. Classification (NCBI taxonomy): domain Eukaryota; kingdom Metazoa; phylum Arthropoda; class Insecta; order Diptera; family Drosophilidae; genus Zaprionus; species Zaprionus davidi. The sequence goes on from JAEIGL010000005.1 coordinate 11,547,043, forward strand.
AGAAGATCAAGAAGACACGTCACAGTACTGATGGGTGCCGCAAGAAGCACAGCAAACGTGGGGAACGTAGTGAACATCGGGAGCGCAGAGAACGCGGTGAAGGACGTGGAAATCGTAGGGCGAGACGATTCTTAAGGTACTAGATAACGCCGAGTATCTCAACAGCATAATGATTCCATCCTTATGTATTCACACTTTTATAACTATTATTATCGGAAAAATATATGTATTGAATGAGCTCATTCACAAATTACTCAAAATATTATATAATGACATGGTCTGTTCAATGTTCTTCTGTTAAACAATGACAAGTAAAAGCTTATTATAATACATGTTCATTAACATGACAAATGTATGTTAAGCAAACAGTCTTACATAATATAACATAAGGTTAACATAAAGTTAACAGAGAATTTGTAGTACAAAGGTTAATAAAGCTCTTCAGTTAATTCAACACTTACCTCGCCCGCTGCATTACTCGAGTAGCTCATGCGCTTGACCTTTTTGAAGGTCACATCGCTCTCTGCCTGCGCCAAAGCACGCTCCAATGCCGAGTCCATTTTGGCATTGCGTCCCTCGTCCAGACCCTGGAAGCCTGTGCCGCTGTTCAATGAGAAAAGAAGCAGAGAAATCTTTTAATTGCAGCAGCAAACTGCAAACTGGGGATATACCTTGACAATGTTGATGATATATTAAGTTTAACATGCTATAACATGATCTTACTGGAATATGTTGATGAAATCGGCAACATTCTATTGACATGCCTGAATTATAAAAATTATCTGTGAATGTATTTGGCTTTGATAGCCAATCAAAGACTCATCTTCAATATATTGTGCAAGGTTGCATATACATTAGCAGTCACAAATTATGTTAAGCACAAAATAACATAGCATAATAATAATAATATCCAGGGAAGTGTAAATTCAACTCAAACTACATTAGTTTTGGCTTGGAAACTGCAGCTGCTTAATTTAAATAATATATGAAGTTGGCAATTCAAATTTGCTTTCGTAACGTAAACATCTCTTATTTTTGAAAAATACTGAATAATTCTCTTGTGATAGAATGAAAAACTGCTGACCGAAATGCACGCTTTGTTCATACTCCCCATAGATATTTTTGCAGCTTTCCTTTTTGTTTTTTTTTTTTTGTTTAAACAGTTGTAGTTTAAATAATAGGCGTGGTCAGTGGGCGTTAAATTAAAAGCGCCAGCAGCTGGGCTGCTAATTTGTTGCATGCATTTCGTGTGTGTGTGTCCGTTATAACAATTGTTTTTTTTTGCCACCGTTCTATGGTGTGGTAATTGTTCTGCGCGGAAAAAGTGCTCCTCAAAAATTAACTAGGGTGCAATTTGAGTTTTTTGTTCAGATACTTTACAAACGCGCAGTTAATTTGCAAGCACTAAAAATCAATTAGTATTTTTTGCACATGAATTCCGAATTCTATGGATATATTTAAAGCATACTTCCAGGCTCATTTACAAAGAATTTGTCGTCGATTTAAAGCTCTACTCAAAAGTATTCTTTTCCTTTTATAAAGAGAAATCCATTCAAATATCGGATTCGCAACAAGAACCGCTTTTTGTTACCGAAATCGAAATCTCCTTCGATTTTTGGCATCGTAAAAGTGCGCAAAGAATGCCATAAATTCCTTGCAACGATTTCAATTATGCGATAAATATTTTGAACGTTGCCCACTTTTCCATCCGCCATCAAAATTATTTATATCCCCAATCGCACGGGATTCTGTACATTTTCAGGGGAGAGAGTGGGGGTGCGGCGGTTACAGAAACCATATAAGTATAAATACTTTTGTTATTTACCTCTGAAATTGTTTTTGAACCATGCGTCGCACTCTCCCGCCCGTAACGCTGAGTAAGACGCATGGAAGAAGTAAATTGCGTTTGCCTCAGGGAATGTCGTGAATACAGTCAAACACACACATACACAAATGTACACACACTCGGACTTAGAATCACACATGCGCTCAATTACCGAGACAAGGAGAATAAACAACAATTGCAAAATCGTAAACAAAGCCGAATATGAGAGTCGAAATCGGAATCAGTATCGGGTCTTACCTCATGAACTTGTCAACACTGCCGCCTCGTAGCGTTCCTGAACGATGTCGCATTGTCGACCGATTTGTCTTGCGTACAGTGCGCAAATCTGTCTCCCAGAAACTGTAAAGAAATCAGAAGTGAGGAAATTAGTTGAGGCTAAAAGTGAAACAAGTCTTTGCATATCGTTCCCTCTCCTTCATTCCATTTAATTGACATATAGTATTTCATCTCTTAAGTCTCTGTTTCCGTAGAGTTCTTCCTTTGATTCACTATCTGTCTGTTTTCTTTTGGATATTTCTTACTTCGACTTTAGTATTGTATTCATTTTCTTTATCCTCTTTTTTCTCTCTGCAAAGGGAAGAAACCAGACGAGTTTTCTCAAACATTTTCCAATCCTTTTTCTTACTAACCACAATCTGCACATTTGCAACTCTCCACATAAAAAAACACTTTACAAGCGAATCAATTCACCAAAGCGGAGCAAACAGTCTAACAACAAATAAATATGAAATCATGCACTTTATGCGTATGGCAAAAATCCGTCGAATCGCAATGAAAAACCAAAACGAAAACAAAATATTGATCAAAGCCATCTGGTGACTGTCGACTGAACTGGCTCTGGCACTGCCGTCCTGGCCACTTATTCGAAGAGATGCGCGACCCGCTGCAGCTCCGCAAACACAAACATTGCATAAACAACTGTTAAATGCGCTGATAAAAAGAAAAACAAATATGGCGAAGCTGGCAAAACAAGTGAACGCAACCACAAACTGTTCTGTATGCAAAAGAGAATAACAAAAACCATTCCAAAACTATTGAAAATATTCAAAAACAAATAAAATAAAAACTTTCACATAGATTTTTTGATAAAAATTAAATTCAAATTTAAAACCGATTTAATGTATATTTTCACGTAGTTTAGTGAGCTTAGAAAGAGTCATAGTAAACAATGAACCAACTATCTTAGAAAAAAATAAGTAATCTTCTTCAAACTCAGGAAAAATATTCTTTAATGCGTGCTTAAAGCTTGGCACTGTGCAGATTAAAGGCGACGTAGCAGTTCTGCCTGCAGACATCTGCCAGTCGCCAAGTGGCACCCATTAGCACAGAAAAAGAAGACTAAGACACAGAGAGAGAGAGAGAGAGGGACAGAAAGAACGAGGAAGACACACAGTGTCGTCTATTCCCGTCTTAGTTGCCTATTTATTATGTTAGGTCTCGCAATAAAACTCATCTATTTTCATTTAGCCTGCCTCGGCCACTCGGCGTATGAGTAATTTCTTGTGAAACTCAAGAAATAAGCCCGTTAATTATGCGATTTGTCAACTTGCACTTGTTGTTGTTGGTGCCGACTTTAGGTTTATTAAATGTAATTTATGAAATGAGCCATCAAACACCGCCGTCAGTAAGCTATGAAGTGCACGCGAGGAAGTTGCTTTGCCGTAGTTTAAATTACAGTTTAAAGTATTAATGTTATCAACAATATGTAAATAGGAACTTTAAAAAAATAATATTTATTTAAGAAACAATAATGTTGTCGATTAAGTAAAAAATCTTTCGGTTCCATTTCGTATTCAAGAAGCCTCAACAAAAGCCTGCACGTAATCTCTTTCCTTCATTCGTTTTCTTTCATTCTCTTTCTGTTTAACTCCTTAATAATTTCGATTTCATGAAAGCTCTTCAAATTTAACCCAATTCATTATGTCTTTCTTCGGTTGAGTAAAATCCTGTGAGTCGATTTCCAGCTTAACTTTTTCATTTTTCAGCTCTCATTCATTAATAACATCGACAACTGTTCGAGTGACTTCTCGCAGCTGCCGCAGATAATAAGCTGGAGGGAAAGTGCTGTCGCACTTCGGTTCATCGGACAGAGAATTGCAACTTACCGCTTCAGATCCGGACTGGCCGTGTAGGGGGCGGAGACCTCCTTGATTTTCAGCACTATGATTGCGGTTATGAATATGCAAATGACATTAATGACGGTCAGGCAGGCGGAGACGATGCCGTTGATCAGGAACTCTGTGGGCAGATAGTCCGTGTAGAGAAAGGGATACGCGCTAGTCGTGTTCATGGCTTCGTTCTTCAAGTGTGGTATGCGCTTCTCCGGATAGATGAGCCATATGCAGGCCTGCGACCAGAATAGACCCTGTAGGAGACAGAGAGACAGTGAAAGAGAGAGACTGAGAGAGAGAGCGAAAGGGAGAGTGAAAGATAGCCAGCCAGATTTAAGGATTTTGGGAGTGCCTGCTGAGGTCATAAGGTCGTCGCGTGCACAACGCCAAATTGAAATTGAAACCGGCACCAGCTTCGCTCTTAGCATACCAAGTGGAGATCCTGGCCTTGAATTGTTATAAATTTCAGCTTACACACAGACCACACACACACTCGTGCACACCCACACAAACACACACACACAGTCATGTAAACCATGGAGCACATAGATAAAACTTCATTGTCACATTGTCTGCTCGTTGTCTTCTTCTTTTTTCGTTCGCTTTTTGCCTTTGCGTTGCTCTTATAAATTATAATGACTCAGCGCAGTACACATACGTACACAGACTGCGGAAGTGCGTGCCCCCAGCAGACACATACATATGTGTGAGTATGTGCCCGTGTGTGTATGTGTCTGTTTTTCCTGCCCTTCTTCTTACACAGTTTTTTTGGCTTCTATTTATGGCCATTTTGGCAAACTTATTGCTTGTTCTTATTCGAAAGTAAAGACGACAAATTATTTAGCTAGCAAAAGAAAAGTCCATTAAATGTTAATATGGTAGAAAATAAAATTGAAATTATTTATTTGGCAACTGGGAATAAACAACACGCACGGCTGAGGGAGATTTTTAAATTACAATAATGTAAAATTTATGCTGATTACCCAAAGCACTGGCAATAAATACAAATAAATAGGAAAGCTCACATAATAATCAGGGATAGAGCTAGGCAGACATACAAATATATATTTAATTATGTATATGTAATATTTATTCATTAGAACTATGCAGTAAACTGACGGGAGTAAAGTTGTGGAAAATATTCTTGTTTATTTAAATAATTGTCTTATATAAAACAGAAAAGAACATAGAGTGCAGTTTCCACCTCTCTTGTGTTGCAACTTTGGTGCAGACAACACGCTGCGTATGAGTAATATGAATAGCAAATAAATGTAATTACTCATACGCTACGTTGGCCGTCGCACTAAAGTGCATGCAATTAATTGTGGCACCAGCGTTTTGGGGCGATGCAGTTAGCAGATTTTGGGTTAAAAACGTGCAACGTGCTGCCCGACAGGGCTGACAGCGTCGGAGTTTCAATGCGTGCGTCTGATTTATGTGACTCATATTCGAGTGGAGCCAAAAAACTAAACTATGCAGCTGCCGGTAGAGCGCTCAACTGGCTTACAGCCTGGTTAGCATACACACACACACACACACACACAGGCACACACAGTCTGGGGCACACACACATGCTGGGCATGATTAAGCGATCTCAGCGCCATTGTTTCAGCACATGCAGTTAGCGAGGGACCTTTACAGGGTATCTGCAAAAAGGAGCTGTCTCCCTCTCCACCCCCCTTCCCTCCCGCTCCCTGCTCCAGTGTCATTTTGTCATGCTTGCGGTCGACCGACTGCGCCTTGCCTCGCCGTCTTGCGGCATTGTCTCTCTGTCACAATTGATAAATGTCAGGCCAGCCTCGTGTCGCCGGGAGTTTGTTTGCCTGTTTGTTTGCCCCGTTCACCCCTTCCGCTCGCCAAGTTTTTGCATGCTCTGCTCGCTTCCTGCGTCTGCTTAATAATTCTACGCAGCATCCGCTTGCATAGCAGAAGGAGCGGAGGAGGAGCAGCTGGAAGAGGGCGGCTGCTCGCCGCCATTCGCACTTGAAAATTGGGTCGAAATTTATGCACTCGTTGCGGTTAGCTGCCACAATACCAGGCAAACAGCTGAGGCGCAGCTGGAGCCGAGCTGAGAGCTGAGGGGCTGAGTGGCCACAGTGGCAGCTTGAGCCTGAAGCTGAGCCAAAGCTCAGTTGCAACTAGGCAATCGGCCACATGGATTTATGACCAGAAAGTTTTTGTGCCCTGCCTTGCACTTCAGATTAATCAGCAAATTGTATTTTCATTTAATTTATGTGTGGCCCAGTCAAGGCAAAGTAAACTTTCGCTCTCTGTCTCGCTTTGCTGCTCACACTTCTTTAGTGCAGCTTCCTCTCTGGCCTTCACTTTGAGTATTGAAAACTCTTCTTGAATCGATTAACAAGTACTTCGCTTCCCGCATTCCCATACTTCATACACCTCATACCTTACTCAGTTTAGTTCTAGAATTCATAAACTTGTTCCCTCTTCCACTGCAAGGTGTGTCATTCTGTGCGACATTTGCATAGTCTCCATTTCGCAAGGGGCTCAAGCTGCGCAAACAATTCCAGCTGCGCCGTTTGCAAATTGGCCTTAAACTTGTGTCGCGGCCGCTTTCAAGGTCGCCCCCAATTAATAAGAAGCTGCTCCCAAAAAAAGGAAGAGCACAACGCAAGGGAAGCAGGCAAAGGAAGTAGAGAACAATAAGCGTTGCCGTTGGCAATCGACGTGTAGATTTGCACTCGACACACCAATTAAAGTACAATTTTTCCGGTTTAGAGACTGGCAGAGAGGAGGAGGACAGGATTTGCATACTCACACAATTGACGACGGGGGGCAGCAGGGATGCGGATATGGCAACGCCAATCAGTGGCCCTGCGGAACCCTGAAGCAGGGCGACGGCGACACCAGTGCCAGATGTTAGGGCCCAAAGCACGCCCATCCACAGGGCGCGTACGTTGCCTCTGCAAGCGAGATTGGGGTTTATTGAAAATGGAAACTTGCAAAAAGAGAAATTAATTAAAAATCAAAAGAAAAACAGAGCCAAATACAAAACAGCAGGCGCAAATGATAAATGGCCGCGTGATTTCACACTGCAAATTGAGTTGAATTAGGATGAAAGTCGCGACCGTTCAGCCACGTCCCGCGCGCTTATCGACCCTGTCAGCTGGACATACCACCAGGTGGCACCACTTCTTGTTTTTTTTTTTTTTTTTTTGGTGGAGCAATTCACAACTTTGTCAAGTGTCAGCGGCTTTTGTTATCACTTCCGGCAAACCGACCTTGTCGCCGGTTGTGAAAAATGTTTGCAAACTTTTCATTGTGCTTGCTCTGCTCTCTTCACTCTCTCTCTTTCTCTCCCTCTCCTTCTCTTTTCTGATTCTGATTCATGCACCTCATTTGCGCTCACACTTCGCCTACATGGTAATTCGTGCTCGTCTTTTTGCTCGCTCTTCTCTTTCCACCTTTTCCCTAACTTTTCTTGATTAATGGCGCTTGACTCTTCGCCAGAGTTCCCCCCCTGCTGCCAACCAACTCCCTTTGACACTCTCTTTAGGAGGCGAAAAAATCTACATTCACTTTTTATCAGGCAACAACTTTATTATACACCACAATTTGCGCTCAATTATTGAAGAACTCGCGAGTTAGTCCCATAAATTAGTTCGTGTATAATTTTATGGCCGCCATTTCAACTTCTGCCAAAGGACGCGACATATCCGTGTACAAAATGGCGCTGTAATGGCTCAACAATGGGCCAAAGTTTAAGGCATTTAGATATATTTGTGCATTTTCAAAATGACCTGAAATATTTCAAGTGAAAGCAGAGATTGAAGGAAATATCATTTAAATATTTTGTACAGTTAATGATTCTAATTTTTATTGCTAAAAGATCATCGCTTGGTCATACTCTTGAAATATCTAAGACAGATTACTGTGCAGAGAACTTCTGCGTTTTGCTTGTTAAGATTCTATTGAATCATTCTTTAATTACATGGGACTAATCCTCCTGACTTGAAAATAACTCTATAATATGTTCACAGATTAATGATAATGCACTTGAGAGTAATTTATAGAAGATTGACTTACAGCACTTTGACAAAATGTTAAGAAAGGGTCAGCTTAAGCTGCAAATTAATCTGCTTAATCCAAACACCTTTAAATTCTTTACTTCATTTTACAATAAAACAAAACAGTAATTTTGAAGATATTTAGAATTCTTTAAAGCAGCTTAAATCCTCAAGAGCTTCTTATGCAAGCGTATCAGAACTCACTTAAGACTCGCCTTAAATGTGTATTACAAAGTTCTTTTCTTATCAGTGAGGAGTTGAGGAGAACAGAATGGAATGCGTTGGCATTGTAAATCCATTAAGTATGTTAATTACGCATCGGCTCAGAGAAATGCCAAAGTTTGCTGCAACTTTAAGTCAGTCGGAAAAGTCGGAAAATCTATGAGTGAGAACGTAACGTAATAAATTACTTGCAAATAATTCAACTAATCTGATCCGTTCGCTGTTTGCCCAGAAATGCGAGGCGTGCGCTCATTAGGCAGACACCCCAGACCTCGCCGCAGACCCTTCCTCTCCAGAAATGAATGGACTCTTTTTGGTTTAGTATATGAGCAGACATTTATTACGGCATCGTTTTTTGTCAGCTTGGGAAGACGCACAAAGCGAAAATCTTGAAGTTGCCACGCGCCGACTGCGTAAATCTCTTGCTCCAGCGGGGGCAAATAGGCTTAGGCCTAAACTCTCTTCCCCCCCTTCCCCCACACACACACAGACACTTTCTCTCTGTCTATTCCATGTGATGCCTCTCTGGCGCCCACTCAGCGGCAGCAACAATAAATTAAGCTCAGGCGCAGCTACCCGGAAGTTGTGCGTAATGAATGTGTGTCGGCAATTGTGTTAATTGCGCAAAATAAATTGTTAAAATAATAACACAAAGGACAGACAGCCAGACAGATAGATAGAAAGAGGGAGAGAGAGAGTCAGCTGGGCAGAGCTGCCAAATCTGACAGCCGAATGTGTCTGCATCTCTATTGAGGGCTGCTCGCTCGGCCGAACAATGCTCAATGGCCTCATACAAATCATCATAATAATAACGAAATCCGCCTCCTTTCTATGCTCTGATTGCGTGACACCCACGCCAACACACGCACTCGCACTTACAGTCACTGGCAGCAGTATTCGCATATATCTCTCTGCGATGCGCGTGTGTTCCTAATGGTCAGCATCCTGTTCAAATTCCAGAACTTCCCTTTCCCCTTCCCTTTCCTGTTCGACGCGTAATTGTGTCACGTGGCGCGTGAAAATGGCATCGTCATTGGACGTCGAATTAGTGGTATTTGTTTGGCCGAAAATACCAGAAAAATACCAGAAATTCAATTGAATACCGCAAATAATTATGGTGCATGTTGGCAACAATGAAGTAATACGATAAATTGAAACATATCTTGTGTCCGCTCCGACATGGCAAATTGTATTCAATAACAGTTATTTGAATTGCAAACTGTATAAATCTTAGATTTAGTATATATATATATATATATATATATATATATATATATATATATATATATATATATAAGTCTTTTGTAAAGGATTTAATTAGTTGCATTTCTTGTTCAGAAACAATCAATTTTCTTGATACACAATGTATATATATATATATATATATATATATATATATATATATATATATATATATATATATATACATTGTGTATCAAGAAAATTGATTGTTTCTGAACAAGAAATGCAACTAAATAAATCCTTTACAAAAGACTTAGAATAAGTTCATATGGATTATCCATTTCTTTTAGCTATGCTATATATTCATAATAATAAAGTTTATAGTGAAGTATAGATATATATTATTTTCCGCATTGTGTGCAGATTATTCCTGACACAAACATTCTCTTTGAATATGAAATCTTTGTTTATTCCACTTTCCGCTATTGTACCTTGGGCAACAATTCTCCCCTTGACATTCAACTCGATTAATTCAATTTGAATGCAGAGCTGCCTGCGGGGCTGTTGCCATCCAACACGTTGGCGGTACAGCAGCTAAGACCCCTCCATAGACTAGTCTATTGTTTTAGAATAATTGGCTGAGTCTTGACTTCAAAGACACCTTTGAGCGTCAAATTAAATGCAATTCAAATAACACTTGATTAATTTCAGCGAAACCAACTGTTTGCTTTTAGTTATGATGAATTGATGGAGAGGTGAGAAATTCTCAAGAAATCAATTTGCCTTTTAAGCTGTATTGTTGGGAGCACAATTTAGTCTCCTTTTGTGTGAGAACGACGTGACAAATTCGCTGCAATCTGTCGCAATTGTTCGGGTGATTAGCATTAATTGAAACTGTAATTGAAATTGACTGGACTCACCTGCCACGCATCTCCTCGGTGGGCCAGTCGGCATTCTGACCCCAAGGCATTTCGGTGGTGCCAAGAATTAGGCCAAATACGAAGCCAAACACGCAAGAGATCAACATGCCCAGCCCCAGGCACATGAAGCCAACGCGCTGGAAAAGATTGTAAGCAAAGTGAATGTAAACAGTAGCAAATAAGAGACTGTTATATACCCTATAGACAAAAAAGTTAAATGTATTGAAAGCTTTCAAGCAATGAATCATAGCTTATATACCCATGTAAATACTAGTTAAATTTACAGGGTATTGGTTAAACGAACGCTATAAATAAACTTGTTTATATTTGCATAAAACGAAAACTGTTTACACTTGCAAACAACTTGTTGAGCTCTTCAAATTTGGAGTTTCAATATTTGAACAGTTGAAATCATACGAAATTTCATCTGCCCTATATCAGCTTTAGCCACATGATTTCTAATAATATTCTAGCATTTATTTAAAGAGCTTGTAAAGGAGAAGTATCTTTCTTTCATTAAGAAGTGTTCTTCATTTTCACATAAACTCAAAATTAAATATAGAAAATACACCTAAATTTATCTTATTCAATTAAAATTGCGTAATATTTAAGAGATTTTTTTGGATGCTTGCATTATTTGCGCAAGCTTCTTACGGGTTTCAATTCGATAAGACTCAACTCAGCTGTCGAAGCTTATTAAAAATATGCATTAAGCAGCAGATTCGGCACGGAGACAAGGACAGTGTGCAGCTTAAATAAGAAGGAAGGGAGATAGAGAGAGCAAGAGAGAGATGGCATGCAGAATGCCAACTGACGCCAGCCAGCGACACTTTGAGCGATAATGTAGCATACTTTGCAGCGCAGAAGGCGTGGAACGAGGGACATATGATGAAGAAGATGGCAACTGGAGGGAGAGCAAGAGAGACAGAAAGAGAGAGAGCAGAAGCTAAAAGCGAGTGGGTGCGTGACATGTTAACCCAAATTTGCAGGCACGCAGCGTAAACTGCTTTTGGCAGCTGCAGACAAAAGAAAAATGCTCTAATGTCAGCCAGATGATGTCGTTGTCAACCAAGTCGCTTTTCTTAGTGCCCAAAGCGAAAGTAAACCGCCTTCTTCTCTCCCCCATTGCAACCCCAAACTGGCTGACAACTGTTTAAATTCCTTAGCCAGAAAATAAGTTGCCAAGTGCAGCGGTAAATGCAGTTTAAAGAGTCAGCGCCGCAACAATTTGCCAACTGACATTAAAGTTAAGTGAGAAGTTGAGTTTCAAGTTCACTTTTCTTTCTCCTGCTTCGTTGTTTCTTTTCTCTCACGTTCGCAAGGGGTGAAAAAAAGGCTTGGGGATTATCGTGCGTATGAGTAATGTTCAGATGCATCAGCGTTAAATGGCGTGCAAATAGTTTATGACACTCATGCGTGTACGCAATATTTGCATTCGAGCTGCACAAAAAAAGCGCATTTCAATAATATTTAACGACCGCTGACAGATGCTGCCATAAACATTTACTATATGTATCCATAGCCAAAACATTTAGTTTTCCCTTTGCAATTTTATGATTATTTCGTCTGTTTTTTTATTGGAATCTATTCATTTACCCTGTCTCCACTGACAGTGCGCAAAAAAGGGTATATTAAAGTTTATTAGGTATGAAGAAGAAGTAAAATAACTAATTACTGACCTGAATGAAAAAGAGACACAAAATTCTTTCAGTTAATGTCATATAAGATAAGCACAGTACATAACTAATAGGTTAAGTAAGTTTACAGGGTATCTTATAGTCTTCAGCATGCTAAAATTATTCTTCTCCCTTCGTTTTACTAGTTTTTTTTTGCAGCTCTCAATTTTTATGCCATACATATTCTTTTTAGTGTTTTGATAATTAAAATAATATTGATATTGAAATTGCGCAATGGTCTACAGTGTTGTAAAATTCCCACATGATAAAATGACAAGCAAATTATGCGAAAGGATTTCAGAAAACTTTAATAACCTAATGGACGCATTGTATATCATTTTTTTGCATTAACTCCTAAATATATTTCAACATTTGCGTTTTCAAACTCTAGGATATTTCATAAAATAATTTGTTTTTCCCTTTAAAAATATATGTTTAATTCGAGAACTTCGTGTAGATTTGCTTGGTGAGCCACCCTACTACGTGGCATAGATTGCGACTCAACTAGGGCTACTTCAGGGGAGAACAAGTGCATGAAACGGCATGGAATATATTCATTTCAATTAAAATTTAATTGAAGTACGCGCCGCAGATGTCAAATACCCAGCAAGACGTACTACACGTGAGTCAGTGAGTGCACCAGTGTGTGTGTGTGTGAGTGTATTTGGGTGCGTGTGTGCGCAGTTTACGAAATTGTGTCAGCAGACGCCGCCACGTTGCCGCCCAGAGGTGGAGCAAAGCAAACCAAAACTCATCCTCATTAGGAGCAAAATGCTTGCCTTACATTTTTGATTTCTTTTTCTTCCTTTTTTCACTTCGTCAGTCTCTATTTATCTTCATTCACGTTCCACCTGAGCATGTGTGTGTGTAAGTAAGTATTTGTGTATTTATCATAAAGCGCACCTGCAAAATTTATGAGGCTTAACGCGCTTCTTTTCAAGTTTCTCAACAGACGAAACCGAATTCTTATCTCAGCCATAGAATTTGACTGTTGTCCTGCCCGTTGCCTCGTTGCCGTTGACATTTATGGCGGCTTCTCTATACAGGCAACAGGAAATGAGGTACAGACCCAACCGTAATCGGAGCCAGTCGCGCCTGCTGCTGCAGTTGGCGCACAAATTGTATTTGGCGTGGAGTCGCAATAATTCCTTGAGTGCTTCTTTCTTTTAATTTAAGTAGCTTAAGTTGTACTTGTCGACTCGAGTTCTATTTATAGACTCAGCACGGCAAGTGGACGAGGCAGTCGAATTCAATTATTAAGTGCCGCAGCTCAGGTTTGCTTGCCGTGGCTCAAACTAATCCGCGACTACTTCTGAATTTGGGTTAGTAAGGTCAGTAACCCAATGGGAAGTCCTCTTTAATTGTTGGAACTGTATTCAGAACTCTTTAAAAAGTGTTTTCCTAGTAAAAAGCTGTAAAGCCTCGATTAAAGAACCAAGTAAACCAATTGAACTCTTGCATAGTTAGCAAACTTTTCACAGATTCAACAACAAAATTCTCAATGAACATTTGAAGAGCTCCACATGTTGTGCACACATACTCAAAATGTCAATAAACAACAACAGCAACAACAGCGGCAGCAGTTGCCACAAAAGTGTTGAGAACATGCAACAAATTCGCATAAAAATTGTGTCTGCCTCTCGCTTTGTTGAGCATAGAACGAGGCTGGATAGAGGAAGGCAAAATGGAAGAGATGGAGAGAGGAATGCAGGAACAGGAACATAGAAAGGGGAAGAGATTCCACCCTCGTTCATAGGCAAAACAGTTTTCAGCGCATGGCATTTATTATTTTCATCTGTCATTTTCTCATACATAAATCAATCGGCAGCCAGGAAGACTGCATTCAGTTGCCCCTAGTTGGGCCATTTTTTATGGCTACCCCAGCGAAAATCGAAATGGGATTTTGCTGTGAACCGCAACAGCAGCAGCAGAAAGCAGCAGCTGCTGCTACTGCACTTACCATTAGCTGTCTGTCCGAGATAATTGCGCCAAATGTAATCGACATAACGGGCCCCATAAGCGGCGAAACCAACATGGCCGCAACAATATTCGGTGCATTATTCTCCACCAGCCCGAGAGCTGCCAGGGAGCTGCAAGGAGAGAAAAGGAAGAGGGTAACGTATTCTGCTGCCTGCAGTCTGCTTTGTCTGCATTTGCAGTACTCACTCGGCGGTCACAATTAGCAGCAGATAGTCGAAAGACAAGGAGCCCCCGGCGCGTACTCCGTCCACCACCTGCTTGACGGTCAGTTTCGATTTAATCGATTCCACGAAATTGTTCCACCTGGAAGCTTCCTCAGCATCGTCGCTGCAAATAGTTTAATAAATAAACAGCATAAAAAGCAATTTTCTCGGGGTAATTTCACCTCTAATTGCCGCAATATTCTTAATTCATTTCAATTGCACAACATTCTGTTCACTGTCGTTTTCAAGGAAGTAGTTTTAATGGAAAATATTCTTAAACTTATCACTCTATATAAAAACCATATTACTTCCTGAGCAACCGTTCTGGTTCCTTCAATTTATGCACATCACCTTTCTCTAAAATGCCATAGCAAAAAGTCAAAGGAAAAACTATTTTTCACCTCTGCGTATGCGTAATAAATCTGCAACCTCAGCTGTCTGAGCTGAACCTCAACATAACCTCAAATTTGCCGCACAACAATGCCAATTACGACCAGAGGTGACGGAAATATGTTAGGTGTATCTAAATTCATCTCCAGTGTCTGCGCGCACTCGGTAACACCCTGCGAAACGAAGCAAAGTCATAAATAATGTGCACTCGGCGAATGCATTTAACCCTTTGATGGGGCTAATCCAACTAAATCGCAAGAGCTTTCACATGTAAATTTCAACATTTTCACTTTTTACAGCGTCTGACAAAGAGCAAAAAGAGAGAAAAGGACAGCGCAGTGAGAAAACAAGGGGGGGGCTGTTGAAAGACAATATCTAGCACAATACGCGCTGCTCTTGCCAAAGCCACACGAAACTTGGGCGTAGGCCAAGCCCCGCAGAGCTTATGAAGTGTGTTGCCAACTAGAGATGGCAGCGTGATAGAATTTGTCATGCAGGCACGTAATGTAGTGATATAGTATAGAAATATAGATATATTGTTTCGTTAAGATCTAAGCATATATAATATAAATTAAAAGCTAGAAATGTTGCATTTATTTGATAACCTCTTAAAAAGTAAAAAGACTTCTTAGGTTCTGTGGAACGTCAAGAAGAAACTATATGATATAAGAGTTTACACACTTCCGAATTCAATTGGTTTGATATTAACTACAAATGTGATTTTATAGTACATATCTTGTTCGCAACAAATCAAACCTTCGTGTCTCAACACGCTTCCTTCTCCATTGTTAGTTGTTACCTTTTGTCTGGATGAGAACCCCCCTTACAATAAAAGTGTGAAAAAGCCAACCAACCCACTTGTGAAATTGCCAGAGGGCAGCAAAAACAAACAATACCAAATCTGCTGGATGAAACACAAACTGAAATTGAGACAAGCAGAGATACAGGATGAGAGAGGGTGATGCTGCAAGGGATAAGTCGCGGCTGCTAGTGAAAGCTAATCTATGAGTGACTCATTCGGAGAACTGCAGGCCTACGCTTTGCACCTCCACCATCAAAGACGGCGCTCAAATTAGTTTCTCACAATGAAGGCAAGTCGAGTCAAAGAGCACAGCATGATGAGCCTGATACTGACAAAGGTGCTCGAATTAAAACTATAAACACGTGCCAAGTTCTGACAATGGGATTACTTTCAGTTGTAGCCCAGAGTGACAAGCCGCTTCTCCTGCATGAAAAGGGATGAGGATGGGGCTGCAAATGTGACTAGGAATGAGGCTACGTACCTGTAATCGTCTCGCATGTTGGCCGCATCCGAGATGGCATCGTAGCTGACGCTGCAGGGCAGAACGCTATAAGAGGGATGAAAGAGAGTAAGAGAGAGAGAGAGAGAGAGAGAGATAGAGAGAGATGCATAGATGCATTTGAATATGGAAATGTGTGTGCGGTTTTGCTAGTCGCCAAGTCATGCAGACTTGTGCCTAGTTGACTTGCATGAGTTGTCCAGCTGTAGCTTTACTTGGCAATTGCCAAATAGAACTTGCTAACCTCTCCAACCGTCCCCTCTCCCCCTCCACCCCTTCTGCAGCTGTTGCCAAACGGAGGCCAGATGAAAATTGCATTCGTTGCAAATTAAACAGCTTAATTATCGCTTTTCACATTGATGCCAAGTACCGTTTGAGCCATGCCGGACAAACAGCAGTCGCACTGCTGCTTGATCCGTGAGCCTTATCCCCTTGCCAGTCCTGGCCATGTACCCCTTCGGCTGCACTTTAATGCATCTGCTTAATGCTATTAAATGATTATCGCACCTGCTCGACTCGCGCTCTTTCCACCTGCCACCAGCTACCTCCTTCCTGTTTATCCTGCTTCAACCTCCGGCCAGACTCTCTCACCCTCCTCCCGCCTTGCTCTCTGCCTGTTCATCTTTCATTTATTTTGTAGGGCTACTTAGCACACGGTGTATTGTTTCTGCTTAATGCTCCTTTATTTACTAGCAAGAAAGTGTCCTGTAGGAGTTCCTCAGCTGGAAGTTCCTTCTGCTACTTAAAACGTATTCATCCGTTTTCCAAAGTGGGCGATTGCTTTCAAGTTTACTCGAGTTGCTCAAGAGCGGGGCTACTTTATATAGCACAAGCTCAAATATCATAGTAGACTGCAACTAAATCAGTTTACTCCACTTTATATCAGTGCTTAGAGAAGCTTGGTATAGGTTTAAGATTGCCAGCCAAGCAGTGGTGCAGCTTGAGTAAGCACCTTTCATTTCAAGTTTAGTTTGCAAGACATCTGTTTACACTTTAGTGCATATAAAAAACATGTTAACATTTAGTACTCTTCGATTGTATTTCATCAATAAAGATCAACGAAGTTTCTGTCTTCTCTTTGTATTCAGCTCCCCCAAATATTGCAAATTTGTTGTAACATTGAAGTTTTTTTTTTGAATATCTTACATCTCAATACTTTTCCATCTTTGTCAACTCTTCAGCTTCTTTTCCCCTTTTCCCACTTTATCAACAGTTGCTACAAATCGACATTATTTCGTTACTGATGCCATAAATAAGCCCCAAAATGTAGCTGTATTTCCGTTAAATTTTCGTCAATTAATTTCCCTTCTCTTCAAATTTCCAGCGCATTATTCTAACGACATCATCAGTCTACCATAAGTCTGTCTTATCCCCACCCTCCTCTCTCTCACGAATCCCTTGGCTTGCCTGTCAGCCTTTCAGCCACTTCATCGCCGTCAGTTTCACTTACACTTGACAAAAGCTTTCAATTTTCAAATCTTGTCCAGCTCTACTCCTGTCCAGCTGTTGCAAGCCAAATCAATATGATGATCCCCCCGTCACTCCGCCCCCCTGCTTCCCATGGCAACAGCTTTGACTGCTCGAGGCAATCAAAATATAAACCTGCAGCCGCGTGTTCACAGCCCACTTCCTTTCCCACCCCCTACCACTTGCCTTTTGCTGCTCCTCCACTGAGCTTAGCTTCGCCCGCCAGTTGCATTTTTTATTAAAAAGGAGTCGGAACTCGGTCGGAACTGGCAGCAGCTGTTGCGTCTAGCCCCACGTCCTTGCCTGGCTTGGCTTGCCCGGCACGTTTGCCGTTAGCCGTTTGGCATTCGTCGTTTGCCGTTAGCCGTTTGGCGGCGCCTTTCAATGTCTCAACTTACCTGACACTGGAATTCAATTTAGTGCCAATGCCCAGCTCCGTGAGGCAGTGCAGCGTCGTCTCACAGGGGGCGCCGGCCTGCAGCGGGAAGACAACGTGATGGAAGTATCCCTTCTTGCTTGTTGTCCAAGTAACGTGCTCGATTTCAAGCTTGACAAGTAACTCCTCAAGTACCTGGACAATGACAGAGAAAGAAGCAGAGTGAAGCAGAGAAAGCAGAGTGAACTGAGGGACCTTCGATTATGCATCCTATTGGATTGCCTCGGGGCTTGAGTACTGGCTACAGTCCTGGTTACCATTGCAATCCCTGGCTTAACGCGCAATCATCAATCTCGGCTTGCGCGCATCTTCAACTGGGTCATTATCTGCCTAGCTTGGTTGTCAACTGCGACCGTCATTCATCAAACTCAGCTTGACCACAATTTGGTTGGCCATTTTACAGTCTTGGGCAGCGCCTCTGGTTTCATCCTTGACTCACCCCTGACTCATATCTGGACCTTGCCCCTTGACTTCTCCTTGCACTCGGCTTTGGTCACGTTTCGCCTGGTTAAGTGCATCCCAGCACACGTCGAGAGCACCCTTGTCCACGTCACAAAGTCGGCTTTAAGTGTGTAGGGGCGTGGCAATGTGCCACCTCTCTCCCACCCCGGTTCGAACTTACCTTTTCAAGGGGCACCACTAAATTGCGTCCGTCCGTCAGTGGGACAGCCTTCGTTCCGGCACCCGCTCCAGTAAAAGCACCTCTAGCGGTTGCTGTCGCTCCTCCGACGCCGGCTCCAGCTCCTCCCCTCTTGGCAGCTCCCGCTGCGGCTCCACGCCCCGCAACGGCACCTCGCCCCGGTCCGCCCATGCCGCGTCGATACTTGGGCACATTCTTGTCACGTAATTCAACTTCGAGTCGTAGTATTGCGTTGTTATTTTCCGGAAGATTGATGTTCAGATTATTATTGCCAGCCACGGGATGACCAACATGCGTACCCTGCCCAGCGCCCACCACGCCTGACTCGCCGGCAACCGCATTATTTGAAGTGCCTACAAGTAAATGAAAAGGTGATGTACGCGTCGAAAGAAAAGACTTACGCGATTGTTGGGATTACCCAGAGATTCCTTATACGTTTGTATGTTTGTTTAATAATATGACAGTTCTTTTAAATAAGATTCTGCTTTTGGGAAATGTAGTCATTCATTTTACTGTTGCTTGTTACATTAATTAATTAGATCTTTAATTAATAAGAACCATAAGGCACTGTCCTTGATAAGCTTGAAGAAACGAAGAATTGCCGAAGTATAACAAAGTTTACCCATTTTACAAACATACCTAGGCGACATTTATACTACCACGTGCTTTAAGTTCATATGCAGTAGATTGCGAACAATTTTCAAACTTTAAAAATGTTGCTGAAGATTAAAACGTCATAAAATCTAAAACTATTTTTCAGTATTATTAATGCATCCTATGAGTGACCAATTCCAACAGCATTTTCCTCACACCTTATTGTGCTACGTATGGTCGGATTTCATATGAAATAGCCTGCGAATAGTCCTTAAAATAAATAATATATGTCACAAGAAATAATTGTCATACAAATTAAATCATTTCAATTATTTTTTGACAATATCTTTTCATATGAATTCCAGTTTGCACTGAGCTTAATCGCCTTAAGGATATTGCATCTTTATTATTACTTACATGAGTGAGAGAGTGAGAATTTTATGCACGGTCTAACAGACAACAAAAATAGCTTAATAAATTATAAACAACATAAACTGTATTTTAGGTGCAATCGAAGAATTAAATTCTGTTTCTGGCACAGCTTAAATCCAGATAGTTAGATATTCAAATTGTATTTTAGTATAATTACTTGGCTAAATAACCAATTTAATTTTGCGCTATTTATTTAACACCGTAATTTAGTCGATTTATTTAGTAATTAGCGCGAAAACTCGTTCGCTTTTCGCTCGTCCGCTCCCTCCTCGAGTATTTTGCAAATATTTGTCTGCGATTCGCCATTTGTTGCCCTGTTTAAATGGCAATTGACCACTAAGCGCGGCCAGCTGCGAATTGCCTTAATTAAATTGATGGCTTAAGTTAGCAAACAGCGATTTTTTTTGCCATATTTAACCAGTTAAGCTTTAAGGGCAATTCTATGCGATTTTTTTGTCGAGTGTAATTAACAAAGCTTTGCAGAGACAAGCTCCACTTGTGCTAAATAAATAAATTGGCAGGCAAAAATCAAATCAAAGCCTACACGAAAACCACACAAAGGATCACAATTTATTATGCCAACACACACACACACTAAGTTATGGGCAGAAAGAGCGAGAGGGAGCGAGACATCGAAATGTTGCATAAATCCCTGCACATTGACAAATGCCAAAATAAAGCTTAAATGTGCTTAGAGGCATCTCTCCTATGAGACAAGTCCTTGTCTCACATAGTTACTATTGCCACAAGTTGAGGTTCCTCTCTCTCTCCCTCAATCTCTCTTTGAGCGGCCACTTGAGAAAGACTGCGCAAATTTGGAGAAACGCTTTCGCATTGAGCCCCGTGATTTATGTGTGGCACCTCGGCCGGGTCTGTTCAATGACTTGACACAAGTATCTACATGTTAAGTTTTTTCTTGCCCAAGTTATGCCCCTAACCTCAGTCTGTCATAGTCCCCCTCCCTCTCTCTGTCTCTTTGCCTACTAGCATGCTTATTGCCCTTCTTTACACTCAAAAAAGTCATTTATTTTACTTTGACTTTGACTTCAACTTTGTTCACGCCCAGCACCTTCTCCCCTCCCTTCCCTAGACCATCCCCCAAGCCATTATCATTATCAGCTTTTGGGACTACCATGGCGACATAGAAAATTAATGATGATTCTCATCGACGCGCTTTCTTTGCCTTGGCCTTGTTTCACTTTTTCGCTTCACGTGTTTCTTCGTATTTAAATAAATATTTGATTAATAACAACGACACACACATACACACATAAGCACACATGATAAGGCGACATATTTTTGCCGTTCATAAATTATTATGGTATTCGATAGGTTTTTATTATTGGCATTTGCTTCTTTGATTATGATAAATTAATAGCCAGTTTCCTCTCCCTCCCTAATGACTGTTTATTGGGGTAGTTTTTGCAAAATAAATGTCCCCTCAGCATGTCTCAAATTCTTTTTTAATTGTTTGGCAGTTCTCTTTAATTAATAGCAGATTAATTGCACAAAGTGATGGTAGGGTAGAGTATTAATTTCTGTGGCCTCTTTAATTTATTATTTATCATATATTCATTTCTTTGCTTATTTCCGAAATTCATCTGATGGCACAACCCAAAATATATGTTTATTTTAAAAATACTCCAGAAAGTTGCAACTTGCAACGGAACAAATTGAAATTTGGGGAGGTGCCTGGCAGAATAAATACAAATTAACTTGATGTGCTTAGGCAGGACCAACAAATTTGATTAAGTTGCGCTGCGGATTGCTTCACTCCAAATTGAAGAAGTTGAATTCTCTCTCTGTCTCTCTCTCTCTATGTGTGTCTCAACTTGTTTTCTCATTCCCACAGCATGTTTACACATGCTGATGGCCTGAGAGTAAATAAACATGCCACAGCTCTGCATCCCACACTCCTCTCACTCTCACTCTCTCTATCACAGTCTCCCCTTTGCATTACTTCCCACATGCGAATACTTAACCCAACTCAGTCTGCCCCTCTCCCTCTTGTATCAGCCAACTCTCGGGCTAATTAAAATTTAATATTCAATTTTTAGACACCGAGCTCTTTAAACGAGCGAGAGTGACTGTACTACGTGTGTGTGTATGTGTGTGCTGTGGGCAACATATTCGTGGCATGCTTTTAGGCGCGGCGAACAGTTTTACACTTTTACGATGTCATAAAATAATTAATAACGCCACTAAACAACATAATTACGCGCAGTCCGCCACAACATTCTGCAACATGTAGCAACATGAACGGGTGCAAGAGGCGCGGGACAAGCGCAATTTGTAACTTTCTATTTAATTAGCACGCGGCGCCTATTTTCAAATTCTTCCCCACCCCTGTCTACCATTTCCTCCCACTTACCGAAGATCAACTCACGCTCGAAGTTTGCCGTGGGCACGACGATTAGGAAGACAACTCCGGGCATTTTGTAGTTGAGTTACCGTTGCCCTTGTTGCTGTTGCTGTTGCTGTTGCCGTTACCGTTACCCCTTCGGAAAGCTGTGAATGGCAAAAGGCAGAAAAGTGGCCATTTTAGTATACAAATGACTTGAGTGGGTGAGGGAAGCTAGACAGAGTAGAATAAAGCAGGTGTAAGAGAACGAGAATGCAAAGTGAATGAATACAGAATTGTTTTTTGTTGAGACACATCGGAAAGGCGCCCGAAAGTCGACTAGACCGGAAACTTCTCAAGTTTCTTGGACCGAAAAGTGGTCAACACTTTCCCAAGGTGCTGCCAAGTGGGGGTTCCTAAAGAGATTTATATATGAGATAAGGTGAACAAATTTAAAACTTAATTTACTTATTATAATTTTTTTTTATATTTATCTTATGGAGAAAAGATTCGACCTAAATACAGTGAATGAGTCTTCTCCAAATTCCAGTCTTCCTGATGGTTACTTTTATTCGTGCAAAGTTCTGTTCTATAAGTTGCCATATAAATATTAAATTATGTATATTACATTTTATTTTATGTTGGAGAAAATCATAAAAGTCGGCCACGTGTTGTTCACCAACAAAATTCACTTCAAACGTTACTTGAACGAGAGCAAAAAGACTTGCGAAGTAATTTTCCTGCATTCCACTCAGAGAATACTGAGGGAAAATGGCAAATATCTTAATTAAAATAGCCGCCGTTTGTATTTAAAAATGCATTTTATGTTCTCTCTGCGCAGTTCTCATTCTCCACTCTTCTCTTAATTATTTAACTTGGCATATTTTCATTGGTAATTTCCCTTATCGCTGCAGAAAAGCAAAGCTCTCTGCCGGCAGCACACGGAAAGCGAAGCCTTCAAGATTTTCCGCGTTCTCTCTCATGTTGAAATTAAAATGCCATTAGCACAGAGTTGAGATAAACGGATGATACGGACCGACGGCAGTCACTGCCAAAGAATGAGGGAAAGGGCTGGAGGTGAAGTGGAGATGCGCTTCTATCTGCGGTTAAGCGAGTTAACATTCTGCACGTGCTTGTGTGCGAGAGAGATAACGAGAGAGTTTGAGTATAAAAATAGGTGTGTGAGTGTGTGTGGTCCGAGCAGGATGCCGTATCTGATTAACAGGGATGACTATGTGCTAATTATATTAGTAAGATCGGCAGCTGAATTAATTTTTCAGATTCAATTGCGGAAATTTAATTTTAAGATTAATGTTTCAATTGGATTAAATATAAAAAAGTAAAGCAAACTCTGTTCTGATGCTTTAACTGCTTTAACATTACATAGAGAAACTAGCTAACATTCTGATAATATTAAGACGAACATAGCAAATAACATTAGTAACATTATTTCGATTTTACAGTAAACCTTCCATTAACATGACTCTATTAAGGCTAACATATCTTAGGTTGCTGTTATTGTTTACATTTGAAGTGCCCAATCTCAATGATTCACCATTTTGAATACTTGAATAGTTTGAGTGCCAATTTGGTTCGCGTTGCTGATCGTCAATTTAATTTGAGAGCCTCATTGCGGCTATTTGCCAAACTTGGCCGTCATGCTGTGCAAAGTTTTGAGCAAACAATCTGCTTATTTCATTTGCCACACTTTTAGTTGAAGCATTTCGCAACCCAACAACCGGCGAAGAAATCTTCTGCCTGCCAGGAACGACGACTTCTGAAACAGGAGCAGACTGTTCTGTTTGGTTGAAGCTCGTCGGCACCTCCTCGTTCTGTAAACTTTTGACGCCACTCTTTAGCACATTGACTGTTGCACATTTTTTCGTTCGCTCTCCACTGGTCCAAGTTTTGCACTTTGCGGAATATTTATTAAAAAGAAAAGGCTAAAAAAATAGAAAAACAAAACTAAAGGAGAATATGCACAATGGCAAACCAGGAGGAACAATAAAAACAACAACAAATTCTGTTATATTAACCAAAAATATTTGTTTTCCTTCGCGTTGCCCTCGTTGTTTGTGTAGCTGTTGGATTCTTTCTTTGCGCAATACCCTATATTTTCTGTTAATTAAAGCAATTGGACATTATGCAGAGATAAAATAATAGAAAGTGAATATAACTAACAAAGTTGTTCTTAATTTAATTCTGAGTCAAGATAAGGTCTTCAAATTTTTGTATAATATTATAAGAAATTGATTTATATAAATTGTTTTATTATCTTATTTATAAAATTCATAAGCCTATACACAAAATTCACATCGTTCTTTTAAGGTGTCCTCTAGTCGACCAACCCGTCTCAATGTCAATTTAGTTTTCTCTTATTGGGGTGCACTTTTTTGATTAATTCCGTCACCAGATATTTGCATAAGTTGAGTGAAGTTTGGCCACGTCGGCGACATTGAGGGTCGCTTGTGAAAGGCAAAATGAAAGAAACACAGAAACTGGGAAACTACAAAAATTGGGAAGAGTGGGAATTGCAGGCCCGGAACCATAGCAGGCTTTGCTTTACACTTCAGTTTCGCACTTTTTTTTCGCTCTCCCTTGCATTGTTGATATTTGCGAGCTCCGGCGATGAGAACACCCAAGCGCTAATTTGTTCCAAGAACCAAGCTCCTGTTATTTTCCCAGTCTGCATCTCTGTCTCTGTCTTCAGCTCTACCTTCATGCCTCTGTGGCTCACTTACTCTCACTAATTAGAGAAACAAAATTGCATTACTTTTGCACTTGTGCTATAAAATTACAAAGTTCACAAAACAGAAAAGAAAAAAAATGTTATGTGTTCTATAACAGTATATAAGTCGAAAAGCCAAGCAAGAAAGACAGAGCAAGCGATAGCGAGAAACAGAGAGTGGAATTCAAGTGCCTTCAGGGCTGCCGGGCACGTCGCGAAGGCGTGAACAAAAATATTGTAATAACTACCGATAAGAGGCTGATTGCCGCCACGTCTTTTATAGTTTCTAGTTTCAACCCTTCTGCCTCCCCCATGCCCTTTCACTTGTCACGCCTCTGTTTTTCTTGCAGCCCACTGCTTGCAGTGGAATGAATCGAATGAAGTTGGGTAGAGGGCAGTCAAGGCAATTTCACTTGTGTTGTCAGCTTTGATTTTACGCTCTGCTACTTGTTTCAGTATCTTGCGTACCCTCTAAATTCTGATGAATGAAGATCTAGACTGTCAGAGAAATATTAACACAAAACAAATGATTATTTTCTTTGGTACCAAAATAATTGATTGTAAGGGTACCTTAATTTATTATTTATTGAACTAGATATTCTGCTAATCAAGTTTGTATTTCCTTAAACTATGTAATATATTTCCTAGGATATTTTATAGTCTGGCTTGTTATTTTCATTCCAGGTTCCTTGTGTGTTTGGCATCTGCCACATTTTGCAATGCTTTAATGTTGTGTTAATTAAAAGCGCTAATTGGCCGGGGCTCTGTGCAAGTTTTCGCGTGTATGTATGGGTGGTAACTAGTGTGAATTTAAGTTGGCAATTTCACACAAAAGTTTTAAAGTCCTGGAACTTGTAGGTAAACTTTTTGCTGTAATTCTGCACATGCATACAAAATGAGGCCTTAAAGTTCTACTTACTTTGAGCTCCACCCTTTCTCTCTCCTCTCCCCTCACTTATCTATTTTCACTTTTATAAATATTATTTTAGCTCTGATTAAAATCAACTTCACTTAATAAGTAAAATTATAAATGTAATTTATAAATAAGATTGAAATGCCAATAGAAATACTAATAAAAGATTTCAAAGACTTTCTTAGACTAAGACAGAAATTGCCTTTAAAGTTAAAGGCTACCCGCCTAGCTAGAGTTAACCTTTCCCTTATATGGCTGACAATAAATGTCTTTATTCCGGATTTTTTCGTGCAGAAGTTTGCACAGTTTAGTCCTTCCGACTAAAAATAGTTTAGCTTGTAGCTTTTGTGTTCGCCTTCTCTGTCCTTTACGGACCAAGAGCATTTTTCCTCATTCCGTATTAGTTTTTAGTTTTCGTTTTCCTTGCTTGTGCTCGTTCTCTTTCTTTTTCTGGGGGAAAATGCCTCAAATTGCATTTCAGTTGGCTTTCGGGTCTGTCTTTGCATCTCTCTCCATCTGTCCGCTTTATGCTGCTCCGGTGGCAAATGAAGCGTTGCCATATTGGCCAGAAAGTTGCTCTGTTAACGGTATTCCTAATGACAGTTGCCAGCTTAAAGGCAACTTGTGAGTATTTTCGGCAAATTCCATCTCTCTTTATAGCCTGTCGCTGTCGCAGCCGCTGTCGGAAAAGTCGTTGACTTCAAAAGCCTGCGCCATGCGAAAGAAATAGCTCAATAATATTAATATTTAAGTAGAGACTTGTTTCGGCTGCTCTCTTCTACATTGTCGTTGTTGTAGTTGGTGCTTAGCAAGCACTGCATAAATCTGGGACGAGAGGGGATTAAAAAACTTGCGACCAGGGCAGGCAACGACCCTCAAAATGGGGGCAAGCGGACGGGGACCAACACGGCAGAACGGCCAAAGGACTTTAACATAATGCATAATCATTTAAATAAGGATAAGCCAAGTCACACCGCACCCCTCGTGTACCCCTGTACCCATATTATGCGACACGGCGTTGCAACAAGGCACCAGGAAAAAAGCCACTCTATAGAATATGTCGAAAAGTTTCGCTAGGCAAAGGCGAAATTGCATTTGGTAGCCAATTTCAGTGGGCAAGGAAAAAACTTTCGACTTTAAGTTGGCCAGATAAGAAGAAGACGGCCAAAAGAAACCGAGGGAAGCTCTAAAAGAAGACTTTAAGTGCTCCCCAGTGTGCAGGGACACTCTCCACATTTCATAACTATACCATGGAGTGTGCATATCCTGTGCTAAGCAAACAGAGAGAAGATTGAAATGCTGCCAAGCTTAGCAAACCGAGATGTGGATACATTTTAAAAGAAGATTGAGAAAAATGTAGAATAAATATCAAATAAAAATAAAAATAGTTCAAAGTGCTTTGGACTTCTTACAGAACTAGAATTTCTAGTTAAATAAACATTCTACTTCGCTTACAACTTCCCCACACTCTACTTAGGGTATCCCACTAGCATGGCATAGTTGGTGTATGGTATTTTAGCAACTTTTTACCTTTCGCCGTGACATTGTATTCCTTATACTTTTATGCGTGCCCAATGCTCGATGGGGCTATTCACGGGAATAAATTATCATTCATTTGCCATGGCAACTTGGGTTGCCTTTGCAGTAGGTTTTGCTCGGGTACGGGTTGGGTTCGGTACGGTTTGGTTGGGTAATAAAAATCAATGTGATGTGCTCACAAATCGAACTGCTTTCGATTTGCCCTAATAGGCTGTCCGAGTGCTTAGCATTCTATTCTTAGATATATCAATTTATCAATAATAAACGAGGTTTTATATATACGGGTTGTGTTCACTTTTCCTTGCAGCTGACGCGCGTGCTGAGGAACTTTAACATCACGAAGATAAGTGATCTTGAATTGATCTCAAATAC
This sequence comes from Zaprionus davidi, assembly GCA_018903715.1. Taxonomy (NCBI): domain Eukaryota; kingdom Metazoa; phylum Arthropoda; class Insecta; order Diptera; family Drosophilidae; genus Zaprionus; species Zaprionus davidi. The sequence goes on from JAEIGL010000005.1 coordinate 11,574,361, forward strand.
CACCGATCGTCTGGACATCACATTCCATTTCTTTGGCATCAAAGGTGACTCGCAGCGCATTCGCGACGTCATTACGCGCATGGTCGAGCGAGGGCGGATTGGTAACTTTACGCTAGTTTCGAATTATCATCATTTTGACGAGAATCCACCGTTGAATATGCTGGTAAGTACGAATTGGAGAACTACTTTCATATGACTCATGCGTACTGTTGCCGGACTAAGAAATGAATGACAACGCTTCGTTATCACACTCTCTTGATATGCCTGTCAAATAATTCAGTTCTTTAACTTAGTCAGCTTTAATTCCCCTTTATTCATCTCCTCTCACGGCAAACAATTAATTTGCAATTACAAAAAACGCAGCTGGCACTCATCAATTGGACACATTTTAAAAATTTATAACGCGCCAAGCATGTGCCGGGTTGCAATCAATCGAAGCACTTTATCATTGATTTCTGCACTCGGACTTCTTTTTTACCCCGTACTCAAAATACCCTGTCTAAAAAAATATACTAATTTTGTGGTACATATAATAAGAAATCTACAAAGAGTCTTTCAAGCAATATTGAAGTTTGTTTTGATCTATTTCACACCATTTTATCTCATCTGTTTAATCGAGAATCTCCCCGTCCGTCTGTTATTGAGACTAAACTTCATTCATCTTTCATTGTGACTATCTTGCACATTTCAGTCTGTATGAAAGCGACCGAGGGTAACAAGTATTCGCTTTACCTGGTCCATTTACCTGCTATTAATAAAATGGAGACCACTAAATGGGGAAAGGCAGGTGAAATTATTATGTGTACTACACGACGGTAAAATAGATGTCCGCGTTCGGCTTTTATTTCCGCAATAAATTAAACATTAATTTATTTACTGTTGCCACACACGTGTGCCAATAACAATAGAGGGGAAAGGGAAGGGCAGGACAAATGGCAAAATGGACGGACAAGTGCAATGTTAATAAATATGCACATAAATATGTCAACAATGCGGCACTTGGCACTTGCCACTTGCCACTTGGCAACGAGAATAATTATTTATTAATTGTGGCAAGCAGACGAACAATCGGGCTCATCAGGGGGTCGCAAGACATACGTAGCATAGCTGGCGCTGCCTGCAATTAAGTTGCATTAACATAACCGACATGCCGGAAACCTCAAAGCGCGTCTCATCCCCTTTCAGTCGCGACGCTTGACAGGAGTCGAGGGAGCGTAACCCTCAAACGCCTCCGACTGGACATCTAATTAGTGTATATTGTGTGCCGCACTCACATCACTCCCGCCTTCTCTCTCCCTCCCTTTCTCTCTCTCTTCTTCGTTACAGGACCTTAACGTCAATCAACCGCAGGCAGCAGTGCGCGAGGATAGCGAATTCATCATATCCTGCACGGCCCAGGGATCATCACGCATGCACTTCCAGTGGTTCAAAGACGGTGCCCCCGTTAACGCAACCAAAGCAACGAGGTAAGTCCAACCTGGGTCACATTTAAATAAACAGGGATAAGAAATGGGTCCTATGGGGTAGCCTTTAATGGCGGTCACAGAGGGGCACAGCTGCCTATCCCAGTTGGCCACTCATATGGAAAACTATAAAACAAATGCTGATAAAAGCAAGTCGACTAGAACATACCCTGTTACAGCTAGAGTACACAATAAGCTTGAACAGTATTGTTCACATATTGAAATAAATCGTCTAATCTTTTTATACCCTGACAAGAAGATAACCGCACTAAAAAAATTAAACATATTTTCACTTAATTAATTCCTAATTAGCCCTTTAAATGTTCAGCAAACTACCCCTTGATTTAAGAATAGTTCCTTAACTAAACCAGTTCATTTTACAGAGTATTCTCACGGACACGACTCTGCTTAGCTGAAAAATTTTATTAAAATGAAATAAAATCGAAAAGATTTCGCATGAAAAAACGAAAAACTGAAACTGTTACATCAACGTGACATAAGCGAGGGCGGCAAACATGTTTTTCACTCATATGCTATGATAAAGGGGGGCTGCTGGGAGGGAGTGGTGCTTTCCAGCACAAGTGTTCAATTTGACTTTATGACTTTTACACATCAATAAACATGACATAAAAAGCCAGGGAGAATAAAAATGAAACGGCCAAAAAGGATAAATAAGTCAGGGCAAAGATAAAGATTTGTCAGAGACGCGTCACAAGTCCGCGCGCATTTCCTCAGTGTAAGTGGGAGTGAGAAGCAGAGGGAGAGAGGGATTGAGGGAGTGGGGAGGGAAAAGAGGAGAGCAAGGGTGCTGGTCCAGCCTAACCGCAGTCAGCCAAAGCAAATGATTGATCATAAACTCGAGAATGGGGCAGCCAGAGCACATCTGTGGGGCACTCACAAACACACACTGACGCACACACACACATGCATCACTCACACACAGACACAAGAACTCACATGTACTGACAAATACAAGCTCATGCGAGTGTAAAACTGGATTCACAAAAACCTTTGTGCCGATGCCCTTCCAGCAGTCTTACTCTTCTCCTCTCTCTTCCGCTTCACCATCCACCCACTCTCCACCTCTCGCCCACACTTGGCTCATCTGTTTTGCGGCGTATTACATAAAAAGCATATGGCCGTAACTAACGAGGGGTTGTTACTTAGACGAATTCCCGACTCTCTCGTCTGCTTTCGACTATTCGCTTGGCCTCTACCCTCTTTCAATGGGGAACTTCTAGGGGGCGCTGCCAGGGACTTAGCTTTAGCCGCAACTAACGGGCCATATAGCCTTGACAATTCACCCCACTCGCTGAGCTGATGAAGAGGGAGGAAGCGTGCGGTAGCATAGCAAATGGATTTAAGCGTGGTGCGAGTTGTCGCGCGCTTGCTTTATAAAGGAGAAAGGATTTATAAAGAAAAATTCATAAAACGGAATTCAAATGAAAGGAAAAAAAGTCAACAGTTGTTCAGTTAAGTTTCGACAATCTTATATATTATATTATTTAAATATAATTTATGAAATGTTTCTCCTTTATGATTAAACAATAATGACAGCCTTTTTTAAAGATGTTTCCTCACATTTTGGGCATGAGAGCTTTTACAAAGTGAATGAAATTATAGTGTTGCCACAAATTACATTCATCATTCTGTAAAAAATCATAGCAAGGCTAAAACGATTTTCATTTCCTGCCGCAAAAATTTCCTCGGCTCAGCTGAAATCAATTTGGAAGCAGCCTCTGAGGGTTGCCCTGTGCCTGGCCTTCTCTCTTCTTCTCCTCCTTTTTCTGCCTCTCTATTAATAGCAGCTTGCGATTATCGCAGGCGAGTACTACACGTGCTCGCCTTCGGGATCCCCCTCGTCACGCATTGATGCGTGAGTAATCATCGCTGTAGTGGGAGAACCACAAACACATGTTCCAACAACGGGTGCAAAATATAAGTAAATATTTTAACTAGGGTGAAGTGAAGTCATTCATTTGGACATTTACTAACTTCGCATTACACAACCGACTAAACATCGTAAGCTGAGCAGAGGAGTGAGAGAGTGAGAAAGAGAAAGGGAAAGAGAAAGAGAAGGGAAACAGTGAGCAATGTCCGATTGTCCGAATCGAAGGGGCCACTCGTTAGTTGGCTGACTTGACTTTTGCGTACTAAAATAACCGGAAATAAGTGAATTTGTAATGCATGATTTCACTTGGTTTGGTCCAGAGAGGAGAGAGTGGGGGAAGTAGGAAACAGACGGCAGGAGACTGCGACTAGAGGAGCTGCTTTGCATACCTGTTTAGCGCGAAAGCTGCCCAATTCAGTAGCAGATTCAGTCAGGTAATTAATGCAATTGCTTTCCAATCACGTCTCAGCTATCACAGCTCTGATTAACATAGTAAACCCAGCGATAGTTTCCCCTCCCCCTCCCCTCGTTCCTTACCCTCCACAGCAGGCTGCCCTTAATTGCCTGTTTAACCCGCATGGGGAGACGATGATTGGGTCCCTTATCAAGTGTTGCAAGCGCTGTTTATTCAGCAATTACCGCCAGGGTTGCCAACGCCATTTAATAAATATTATTGTGTAAGGTAACTAGGTACTTATGGCAGGAATTAACATGTATCTTTATTCAGTGATTTCTAATCATTACACTCACTTAGCTGCTTAGATGGTATATTGAACTCTAATCTCCCTCGGCTGGATTGCAAGTAACTCAGTTGAATGGTTTCATTATAGCACTGACTGTTCACAAAGTACGAGTATATTCACTTCACTTTAACACAATTTTCGTAACCTGCCAAACTGATGTGCTCAGTTTAACTAACCGCCGCAGACTGAAGCGTAGTTTGTGATGCGAATTCGCTTGTAAGATTTCATTTGAAATGATCTCAAGTCTACATAGTTCTCATAGATATTTATCGCAATTCTATGATAACTTCGCAATCACGTGCTGGATTCTGGAGAAAGAGTTTTGTATGCAGGCGTGAGAATTGACAAGTTTTTTATACAAGTAGAAACAGGTATTTTCTCTGCTGTTCCGGTTTCTTTTCAACTAACTCTTTCTAACAATTGTAACAACTATTATATTATTAAATCGCTTACTTTAGCTCTTCCTCTTCTGGTTCACAACCTCTTGCTTTCTTTTCTCCTAATGAACTTAATTGAACTGTTTTTGCTCTTTGTGAAACTTTTGTCCCTCGTTTAACTTTCGGACAAACCCTTCAACGTCATTTAACTTCCTGTTCCGTGAGCAATCTTATAAAAACAATCCAGCTTTCTCCCTTTCCCTCTCTTCTCTGCCCTTCAGTTTCTTTCGGGTTGACAATGGTCTGTCACTTGGCTGTGTCAAGCTGTAGTCACTTTTCACTTGTTTGCTGGTAAATTTGTCAAACTCTGCAGCTAACAACAGTAAATGCAATTTTGTAACTAAGTTGGGACGTTCTCTGACCCCCAGCACGCTATATATGTATGTATATGTATATCGTCATATAACAAAAAATATACTAGATACTTCGTTATTTTACAAATTGGCTTGACTTTGGGACAACATAGCGCAGCAAATATACCAGCGGCAACAACAGTGCATCGAATATCTCTTGACAACGCGAAAAAAGTGCAATGTAACGCTTCATTTTTTTGTGTAGTGGAATCCCTAATATTTCCTTTGATAAGTAATACACAGGGTGTGCATGGTAAATGAAATTTAAAGTCAAATTGTATATTTCTAATTCATTTCGATATTCTTTGATTATATATTTTATATCTGATTCTTGTGCGAAATCTTATTCATTATAATACTTTAACATTCTCTCTCGAACCATTTCTCATGGCACGACGTCACCCTGTATTATTGGTCCCAGTACAATTGTGTTTTTCCTTCTCATATGAGCGACGTGGCGAATGGGGGTCACGATTTTCATAAGTAGCATTTATTTCAATGCGTAAAGAGAGTAAGAAAGGGAGAGATAGAGTGTGAGAGAGAAAGGAAAATAAAGTGGCGACCATTGCAGACAAGTTGGCTGTTGTCTGAGGCGACAATGCCACAATTAGTTGCATAAAGTCGTCAACGCAGCTTCATAATGTTATTGAAGCATTATCGCATAACGGTTTTTGCTTATTTCTCTTTCCATTCCTCCGGCTCTCACTCCCTTTCTCTGTGTTGCCTTGCTGGCGCCAATTGTGCATAAAAATAGATGCAACCCTTGCAGTAGCACAAAAATATTGATCAAACAATTTGACTTGGGGTCGCTCTACTTATTCCCAAATGGCACAGTGGGGCAAATAAAGAAAACGTAACCAAAATATATATTTGTATAAGAGAACCTCCAATATCCACACTAAGTCAACTCAGTAAAAGAAAACCATAGCATACTTTTGTGGGTTTGGCTTGAATTTCAAACAAATTGTCCACTGTGCACTGCACCTTGGCTAAATTTATGCGTGATGGGGGAAGCTTGCGATATTTATGCGGGCCATTGGAATGATTTGGCAAATGGCAGCTGGCACAGTTGCTACCTGGCCCAGGCACGGGTACAGTCGAGTTTACCCCAGACGGTACGGTGCGCATACATATCTTGAGGCAGGCAGGAGGCGAGTCACATCTAGTTAGCCAGTTTAGCTAGCCAGTTAGCCTGGTTAGTTAGTTAGTAAGAGTCGAGCAGGGACAACGGTTTTTTTGGCGCCCCAAGCCAAAAAGCAACGCGTTTGCTCCGTGTGCAACGAAACAGCACAAGAAACACACACACACGAACACACATACACACACATATAGAGACACCCAACAGTAGCAAAGGAAAACCCTGAGCCATGCCCATACACTGGGACTGGGACTGGGAGCACGAGCACGAGCACGGCGGTGCCCATTACCATTGGCCACCGCGAAGGCATTGGTCAGCGGGCGAGCCGCGATGTCGGCAGCGCAGGTATTATTTGTCGCACGAGATGGACGTGTGTGCGCGGGAGTTCCATCTGCGAGTGGACGACAGCGCGTGGTGCCACGGCTCGTGCCTGGTGGGGCGCGTGGTCATCGAGACGGGCAACGAGGCAGACTCGCTGGGCCGTGGCACCTTCAAGGTGGTGCTGGACGTGCATCACTTTCAGCTGGCCGAGCTGACTGTGAAGGCCAAGAACAGCGACACGATCTGTGTGGAGGGCAAGCAGGCAGACGATCGGGCCGAGCAGGGTCAACTGTGCATAACGCGTGAGTTCACACGCTGCTACAAGCTGCCGCGACACTACGATGCCACACTGGCGCGTGCCACATTCTCGGCAGACGGCATACTCATGGTGACGGTGCCAGCACCACCCAAACTGGACGATGTGGAGCGTGTGGTGGACATTGAGCCCACCGGGAACTACTTTGGCAGCATCTCCGATCCCAGTGCGGCCAAGGCCATTGAGCAAGCTGCCGCAGGGGAGGCGGACGATGCCGGTGATGGTGGCCAGGCGAATCCTGCTGGCACAGCGACGGACAAATGAAGCTGGCGACGTCTGGCGGTTGCGCGCAACTGGAAGCGTTGCTTCTCAGGGCGCGACTGGAAGCGACGTCTTCTGGGGCGCGTCAAGGCCGTCAGAGGCAGTCGTACGGCTTGAAAGAAGCTAAAAGAGAAAGAGACATAGAGAAAGGCAGAGTATGCATGTCTGCAGCGTAGTTGGCAGCCCTGGCAAAGCCTAGGCACACACACACACTCCCACACACACTGATTTAATTAATAATCCCAATTATCGCGTAGCTTAATTGTTAATTGCGTTAATTAGCTGCCGTTGCGAACACCTAGTGAAATTGTTGAAAACGTTATCAAATATGGCCCCTAGAATCGTTAACTATAACTATAACTCAACTGTATCTAGTTCCTAAGGTTTTATGTCTTGCTCTATGGATTTCACTTAATGCCAATAAAGGACTTTATCATGAACACACACCAAAAGCAGGGCTTATAATGGGAAGAACTGTTGTGGGAATTAGCTTTAATAATATACGAACTTCAATTGGAATTAACTGTATTTCCTTACTTTCCTTAAGTTCTCTATAAATAATGTTCTATCTACCTCACCCTACTGCACACATGTTTCTCATTGGGCACCTTCATTTACGCTTCTTCCTTGTGACACTCGACAACCCTGTCACGTGCCATTTGATTAGCGTCAAATTTGAATAAAATTCACTAACACCTAAAGCCGTCGCCCGCAGGCAAACAGACCCCGCTGCTGTCCCTATTTTCTTTACCATTTTCCTCCCCTTTATCCCTCTTCCCTCTATCATTGTCCTAACGCACATCAATAAAAATGGAAAAGTCGGCAAAGGCAGCTGCTTGTCAGCAGAAAAATAAAAACGAAAGAAAATGCTGCTGCAGGTTTGACCTAAACGAAGAAAAAAGGCAACAAACAAAAAAAAATGGAGCATGATAACAATAACAAAATCCATAGTATGACAGCAATATGCCTGAAGGGACGAGGCATGGAAGGGCGGCGAGTCGAATAGGGGAAACTGCAAAGGAGTCGGGGCAGCTGCTGCTTGCCTGAAATTTGTGGGGCGTTCGCTATTTACGGCATATGGATGTAGTTTTTTTGGTAACCAGAAATTCGATTCCGCATTGTCACTTTAACGTGTTGCCCAGAACTGTTAGTTAAAGTCTTTCTGCTAAGGAACTGTTACAGATAAAGGTTTGCAGTCTGTTAAATAACAGAGTATTAAACTAGCTTTGCGCTGTTGTTTAATGATATGTCTGTTAAAGTTTCTTTGTTACTGTATCTGCTACTTAACAACTTCAATTATGTGTGTTAAACAAATGTTAAAGTTAATATTTAAAAGTGCAGCAGCTGTTAAGTCTTCTATAATACAAAGATCATCTTTAACAGACCAACACATACACTCGGTTGTATGAAGAAAGGTTAAAGTTCGCACTCCCCCATCGTACTCCACAGCACACTCTGTTAAAGTTCAATTTGGCTGTGGGTTGGGTCAGTAAAAAGCCAATCAAGCCTTTTGGCCAAGGGTACCGCGTATAGGGAGAGGGTTCTACGTTCAGCAAGGCATTGAAAGCGCCTAGTTTTGTGCAATTCTTGTCTGTGCTTTCGCTTTGGCAATTTAGTTGTTGAGACACGTTTTCTTGTTACGATTGTAATGAAATTTGTTACAACTTCAAGTGAATTGTGCGCCCAAAAATGCCAGAAAAACAAGAAAAAAGCGCTGTGTTGGCGTCGGCAACAGCGTCACGCAAAGGGACAACGACTTGGAAGAGCGTCGCGTACTTTGTCATCGTTTTATTTTTATGCCTAGTTGCGTTTAATAAAGTTTTTATATGCCAAAAGGACAGACATAGGCTCAAATACATTTATATGTATGTTTGTATGTGTATACATATGTGTCTGAATGTGCATGCTTGGGCAGCACTGGTAGGGCATATCGTATTTCTAATCAAGTTACGATTATCCCGACCTGCAGCCGCTTAATGCATTGCTGGGCTAACGGCCCGTAACATATTTATTCATATTTACGAGCCTCGTCGCAGGGGAACGCATAAAACATTCAACAGCAAAGTAACTTCACAATTTCAATTTCCCACTCGGGAGCAAAGAAGAATCCCCCCTCCCCCTTCCGAATACCCCACAAGTATATCCGGATCTCGGGGTAAACACCTACGCGTCGGTTTTATGAACTCATAAAACCGTTTGCGATGGATTTGTATTTCGAAGCCTGAAGGCTTTTGCGGTGTCCGCTCACATAAAAATCCAATCCCCTCTCCAACTCCTACTCGCCAAAAGAGAGAGAGAGAAAGAGATCGCTCTGGGCTGTTGTTGTTTTGTGTTTTACGGTCCTACCACAACATATACACACATATGTGGACCATTATTTGTTTGTGGCCAAGAAATCTAATTTTTCATATGTTTGCTCGGTTTATTCGATTGTAAAATGTTAACTATCTGGCAACCCTGCTTAGGGCAGTTCAAAAGACTCACAAACAGACATAATTCCTTTTATGTAAGTGCAGAAAATATTCTTAGGTTCTTGAGTTTCATGTAATTTTTACAAAATATTTCTTATATAACTATTGATAATTATTATAGGTAATACTGATCAGCAGCTCTATATTTTAAATCATATTCCAACTAGTACTACAAATATTAATAACATAGAGTTAAATAACAATTGAAAAACACTACAGGATTCTAGCGCAAGAGGTCTGCATAATATAGAGCTGAGTTGTATGAGGTTATGCACGTCCAGTTGATATGCGATTGGAACATTTCAAATGTTTCACTCATCCCTATAACCAAATGGCATTTTAAGAACTGTTCTCTGCAGCTACCAAAAATCACAGCAGCTGTGAGAAGTGCACAAATTTCCAAATGGTTTTGCAAGAATCCAAGGACAAAGGAGCATCTCAGCACGTGTTGCTAAAACTGTAAGCAGCTGCACAAATTCTCATACACCCACACACACCCGCAGGCACACATACACACACATATAGAACCACATACACATAGGTTAGCGCACACACGCAGAGCAAATGCCAATGCAGTTATCGTTGGCGCTGCCTCAACAGTTGTTGCAAGTTTTCAAATGCAGTTTGAAAGCAGCAGACCAGCAGCAGCAGCAACAACAACAAATTGAATGTAAAATACAATCGAATGCAGTCGACTTCAGGATACCCTACTTCAAAGTAACTTCTTAGCATGATTACTGTTTTAACGCATAATCTTTTTATAAAAGAAATGAATTGATTGACGTCTCGTTTTAAAACACATTCCCAGCATCAATGTCAATGTTGCCTTGCTCGTCTGTTGTAAACTTAACATGCCCTCTCTCCGCTTATTTCAATTGGTACAGGGTATTAAAATGCAACAGCCGCCGATGCGCTGTAAATGGTTTTTCTGCTAGAGATGTACACTTATTGCAATAGTTGAAACTGTTCGTTGAAAAGAAGTTATCGAAATGATTACTGAACAGCATTTTTAAACAGACAGATATCTGACAGCTGTTATACATACTGTTAAAGTAAAATACTTAATATATAAATGTTATTTAACATTTGCAATATTAAGAGCCGTGAGAAAGAAAAGTTCGTCTGCATTCTCTCTCCTCTACTCCCAGACTCCTGTTTTGTTTGTGCCTGCTGCAAACTGGTGTGAGTGTGATGAGATCAGCTGCAATCGGAGAGAATTATTAAGCACGCTTCAGTGCCCAAGCTCACGTGCTCCTCTCTATCGCTGGTGGCTGCTGTTAACTGTTGACGCTGCGGCTGCTGTTGTTCGCTTTATCATTGCAGGGCTGGCGAATGAGGAAAGAGAACATGTGTGGAAGAGGCAGAAAGAGTGCGCGCGTGTGTGTGTGCGTATGCGTTTGCGTGTTTGCGCAGCAGTTTAGTGCTCTGTAATTGTATTAGTCAAGGCAGTAACCAGCGCTCTAAAGCGCTAAGACTGCCGGCATCCTGTGCCTGTGCCTGTGCTTCATAGCCAAAGCCGAAGCTCTCTTGTTGTGCTCATTGTTGTTGCACTTGTTATTCTCGTTGTTGTTGTTGTTGGTGGTGGTAGTGGTGCTGCTGCTGCTCATTTGCTGTAAACGAGCAGCGAGCTTTGCTATTTTTGCGGTTGCTGGCGCTGCACATGCGACTCCTGTGCTGGCGCTGCATTTAAGCGCCACGCACTTCCTGCACAGAATGTTATTACTTCCGTTGCCTTTTAATTGATTTTGAAGGTGCGTCGCAACTGGCGAAATCTTGCGCCGTTGGCCATTAGCAAATTGTAGGTTAAGTGCTTTGTATGCTCGCCAAATGCTCCGCCACGCCTCCATTAATCCAACCCCCCGCTGGGCCACCTCCCACTTGGCTATTTGCAATTTCGACCGATGCACCTCCAGCTCCATGTTAGCTCAATCGGCCGCTTGTGGTTTTTCGAGAGGAACCCAGCCGCCCTTCCCCTTCAAGTTTCAACCGCACTTTCGTTTCGTGCGGCTTTCCAGCTACGTTTTTCCAATGTTATGAAGCTGTTATCCTTGCTATCCTTGGGCTGTGCCGACGTTATCCATGCGTAAAAGTTATTAGTGGAAGCCTGCTCCGCACTCTCAGTGCACTGCACAAACAACCAGCACCGACTCTCCACTCCACTAAGCTTGCGGCCACACTGACAGGATAAGCCGTGAAGGGAGGAGGCACAAGAAGGGAAGTAGGTGCGGGGAAGGTGCCTGTTTGTTTGCTACCAAAAACCTCAAACAGCACTTAAGTTGTTGCCAACTGCAAGAGTTTTGGTTTTTGGTTTCGGCTTTCGTTCCGGGATTGCCAAAGTGCTCAAGTGGGCCAGCTAGGTGAGCGGGTGGAGGGTGCAGCGGAATGCACGTGGGCGCTGCTCAGCATATTTTAATTATTTACCTTGATTGCAGCTTTATCAAATGCTTATGAGTGCAACTTTTGCAAGGCGAATGCGTCGTTAGGCTGTGAATTGAGAGGGAGATAGATAGAAAGAAGGAGAGGAAAGAGAGATTGGAAAATAATGATATAGAGATATAGACAAATGGATAGACAGATAGAAAGATAGATTTACAGATTAAAAGACATGAAGAAAGGAAGCTAATGGGAGGCAGTAAGGCTTTATCAATTTGGTCTATTATTTATATTCTTCTACACCTTTTCATATTGTTTCTTACTTCCTTTCACCTCCCATTGAACGTATCTCAAAGCATTAATCTTATATATGTGTCTATCATTTGCACCTAATGATGATGATGTCTGCTCCATGGGTAGATCATGTAACTAACCGTGAAACCAAATAGCCAACCCTTTAACAGTGTGACCCATTTAGGCAGGCAAGCGAGGCCCTTTTCGCCTACTGGCAAACAATGCAACTGACGCGGCTGTGGTGGCGGCAGCGAAAACATTTTGAAAAACATTTGAAAATGAATCATGTTGCCTGCTAATTGACTTCGAACCGCAGCATCCACGATTGTTTTCACATTAGCCATGATTTTTCGCACACATACACAAACACACACACTCCTACATACGTGCACACACCCACATAACGAGTGCATTTTTAGCCTAGGAATGATAAGTGAGCCGCTATTAGTGGGTCAATTAGCAGGGGAGCTGCACGCGCTCCAATTCATCTCGCATTGCACTCGACGATGTCTCTGTGAATCGGGTGTGAAAATGTGTGAAAACGCGAATCCGACACAAGTGCAAAAGCGAAAGTGGCAACTGTTAATTAGCCATCTTTGCCCACCTGCCCACCCGCTTGGCAGGTGTTCGCTCTACAAAACCCCTAAGTAAGACATGATTAGTCCACAGAGCGAACTTTCCCCGATAAGCACTTGTGCCTGACTAAGGTTGGCTCTACAAATTATAGTCACCTTCAATTATATTCAGTGCAAATTCATATTTTTTATTGATTATATAAAATGTATATAAATATTTAATTTCGAATTCAATAAATAGTAGCACTAACTAACAGTGATTTTCTTTTGTGCGATGACTGGATATCTTGGTTATCGTTCTGCCTATCGATTAATATGTTAAAGCAAATGTTAATAACATGTTACTGTAATGTTATTGATGACAGTCCCATAAACATCTAAATATGGTCAATTAATTTTAGACTTTTATAAATATTGAATGATATTTAATAAATACACAATCATAAATAATTATTTGCAGAGAAATATGGACAACAGTATTGCCACCGGAAACGAAAGATGTCTATACGGCAATTTTGGGCGTGACCAAGGCCAGTCGCATTGACGAGGGCGTCTATAGCTGCAAGGTGAGCTATAAGAAAACACTGAGTTCATAGGAAATGTTAATCTTAAGTTAAATATTTGATTTGATGTGGCTTTCTTTTAATAATAGACAGTACTCGGATACTGAACCATGACCATTCTATTCTTAGAACCCATTCTTGGCCATGTTTAATGGCCATGCGAATTAAACTACACCCATAAAAATAAAAATGAACAGTGCCTGCAACTGATTTGATTTACAGGCGCATGAAAATGATGCTAACCCTACTAATCGAATTACCAGCTGATTTATAACTTACTTCCCTCGTGAGGTTAGAGTTTCTCTCTTCCCTCTTCGTTTCAACGGAGCATCCGGTATTTGTCGACGGCATAAAAAAGCCTACCTCAAAGTCATAAACATGTTGTTCATTTTATACTTTGTACTATGCAACATCTACGACGATGGCTTCCAGTTCCTGTTCCCCAGAAAAACGGAGGTTCTTCATGTTACTCTCGTTGTTGTTGCTGGCATTACATGTCAATATTTTTTACAAGCCATTTGCGTAATTTGTTATTTGCCAAGCCATAAACAAAAACGGTTGCCGGCCTGCAGCATTTGAGATTTAATGGTCTGGAACAGTTTAAAGACTTAGTAAGTGCTACTAAGGCCCACAGGGTATTTGTGGGAAAACCTCCGGCAGAACTCAGAACTCGATGCTTAACTCACATAGATTAAAATTTAATTGCATACTAAAAAAAAAGAAACCGGAACCCTCGCAAAAGGCACGCACAAATCAAAAAAGAAAACACTTTTAGAGGGGTTAACCCTGCCCATCCCGCCACCCTCTCTTCCTGCACGTTCTCACTTTTTTTGCATATTTTAATTAAGCTAATTAAAAGCCGACTTACAGCGCAAATGAAGAACTGCACAGGAAACTGAGAAAAGTTGAAAGTAATTTTGTGGCATTTTAGGACGATTTTTATTTGCACTTCACTGTTTGTGTTTCACAGCCCCCCCCACCCCCTCAAACTCCACTCCCCATTTGGTGGGGCGACTGTGACTCGGTAGATATACCAGCTTAACGCATGGCAATTATACTGATTAGTCGGGCGAGAATTTCAATGGAATTCCCCAAAATTAACAGGAAATCTAAAATGAATTAACAGCGAGAAGGGCATGAAAAGCTTACGCAAAGCACCGCAGGACAATTAAAACGGCATTTTAATTGGATTTGTTAATATCAGGCATGGAGCATGGGGAATAGAATTATATTACATTAGATTTCTATGGAAGTAGGTGTGAAAAGTGCGTTCTTTTTAATCATTTTTTAATGATCACCATTTGGTGTTTTGAACTTTATGAATTGTACGTAGCGAGTGTACGGCCATAAAGATTAATGATATGTACATTTATCTATTTGTTTACGGCCATATATTATATTATTATATTATTAAAGACGTGGCACATCCACTTCACCGATAATCAATGTCCAAGTCGACTCCCTTTCCTCGGCGAGCTTTAACTTAATTTTAATTCAGCTTACTTTGCTTCTACTTGATTTTGATTTATACCTTTGTCCCGACTGTTGCTTTAAATATTAGTTGAATTAATGATAATTTCCGCTGGGTACTAATTTAGATTATCTTCATTATACTTTACTACCTGCCTCACCACTCCGTCCTTCTTTAAATTTTAAGCCGTAATATGCAGTTTTCTGCAGGTCGCCAGTGGTTGCAGTTCCTTGAGCCGCAATTCCAAGACTTGGCTATAAATTTCCCCACTTTAAGACCGCAAAGAGCGACTGAGGCAGCAGCAGCAGCTGTTGCCTGTTGCAGTCGACCGCAGAGCTAACGAGCGAACATTTTCTTAAAGCCCAACACCAATTGTATTTAATGCCTTGTCCGAACACTCCGAGGGGATTTCACAGGGTTCTCGCTGGGTTCTCGCTGGATTCTCGCTGTGCTCTTCTTGCTTTCGTTCTAGTTCTATATGAGTCCCCCAACACTTTTTAGGGGCTGCTGTCGCTTTGTGCCTTTGCGTACGCCCCTTCACTCTTTCTCTTTTGCCCCTTCCTTACTCCCCGACTTATTACTGTCGTGGTCCACATAATGACGCCATCAGATCAAAGGCAAGTGCCGAGCAGAGGTGGGGAAGGAGACTCGTGGCAACAATGCTTGCCATCTGCTTCAGGAATTTCACGTTAATCAGCGTGCTGCGCTGAGCATTTTTTACTCAACGGACCGAGCCGCTTAATGCAGAATCCCCAAAGGTTGATTTTTGCCATCTTTGAAACTGAAAAGCATAAATCCTTTTCAAAAGCACTCGCCTCAAGGTTCGACAGTCGACACTCCCCACTCGACTAGCAGACTGTGTGTGCTTGTGTGTGTTTGTGTGCAAGTGTGTGCAAACATTGTCCAGTATGCACCAGGGAGTCGTGGCAGTCATGTCCATAAGTTAAACACGAATATACCCAGGGGCAGGGCGTGCAATCATTATTTATTTATTGATATTAGGCTGCAATTAGTTCATTAGCTCCAGGGAAATCTCGAATTTCTGACTTGCAGCAGGTTCACCTATTAATCCACTCGAATTGATTTGCGGCACGTTCAATTGATTCATTTGTCTCGAACCCAAGATGTCTCTGCCATGGCATGTGATGCAAATAACCAACGGCAATGGAGCTGGCAACAATTAACTAACGACATTGAGCATTCCTATCAATATCAAACGACTATTGTATACCCTCTACACTAATCAAAATTACAAAATACTCTCGCGAAATGAAGATTACTCTCCTATCTGTATTACTAATAGATGAGTTGTCTTTCTAAAGTATAGACCGCAATATGCTAAATCCTCATATCGTACAGAGGCTACGAGATGTGGTCTTCCAAGTTATTACAGTTCTTAGTCCACAAACGAACTGATAGTCAAGGCAATAGACAATGCCTTATTAAATTATTATCTGTAGGCTTCCGCTTGTAATTAAAGATCACGGACTTATACAATATTATCACTAGCTGAAATAGACAATGGAAATTAGGGCAGATACAAAGATAAACAGGAAATGCTGCAAGTTTAAACAAGGTATTAATACAAAAGCTTTGAACTGCTGAAAGGTATCGACAAATTGTCAGTCCTACTCTGTCTGGTCTAATAATTGAAAAATGTGTTTCTACTATTTATATTTTTAAGTTTTTAAATTTATTAGACAACTGTTATAAATGAACCTTACTTAAGCACCTTGACACACATCGAGCTATCAATGTATGTATCACATTTCATAACGTACCCACATCTATCAGAGCGTCCTTGGGCTCCTCCCGATTCTCGGTTGGTGTCATGCACTTCTGAGTTCGTTAGGAAGGCTTCTTCCTCAGCTTCTTTCTATCTGTTCGACCATAAAAGAGGCGACCGTTTTCGAGCTTCGACGTCATTAACATTGCAAATGCTGCGCCATTTTATTGACTAACTCAGCGCGACAGCAAGAGAGACAGAGAGGGAGAGAGTGAGCAAATAACATTAGCACTGCTCGCACAATGTGCTCTTTAACGACTTCGACTGTTAATGAGACGCAACTTTGCGCTTCAGTCTTCAGGCAATAAAATCACATTTGGCCATAAAAAAATTGTTGTGCGATGCGGCTAAATGAGTTAATTGCCAATTGGATTTTGTGGCTGGCAAGGATTTGTGTTGACGTTGCAGTGGTCGTAAAAGTAGAAAGACAACGCGCTACAGCGAGAATTTAAACCAGCAAGGAGATGGCATAGGAACACTCCCATTCCATTGTCGATCCGGGCTCGGCGAAATGACATAAAAATGTTTTCGGTGTCGCAACTTGACAATCTACGAATCGGTTTCGGGTGTCTATCAAATGTTTCCGGCTCGCTTGCAACAAAGTGCCACAGCGATGGGGGGCAGACAAGCGCCGACATGCACAGACAGACGTGCGCAGACATGCACTGAGCTGACAGAGGTGTGATCCTGGTGTCGTTGCTCGTTAGTTTGTCTGCCTTTTTAAATTTGAAACGGAAATTCGCTCTGTGCGAGGCCCGGACTCTCGACTGCTCCCCTTTCCTGTCTCTATCCTACTCTCTCTCTCTCTCTGTCTCTGTCTCTCATTCAGTCCCAGTCAAGTGCAACATCATCATCGTCATCATTATTGCGCTCTTCCTCCCCCTTTGGCGCCATCGTCATTATACTAATGCCTGTCGTTCGCCTCACATTGTATTCCCTTGAAGCCTCAAAGCTTTGCGACGGTTTCCTACGTTTCATTTGTGCAGCATGTTTGTGCCACACACACCCCCACACACATACAGCTGACAGTTGAGCCGTAAGTAGCCACACACACACACAAGCTCTGAGCGCAACAATATCATGTTATCCCTGCAAAGGCTTAGGGTCCATTTTGCAAGCATCGCCACAATCAGCCGAAAGTCATATCCAATCAGCGGCGCTTTAGACGGGCTAACCTCGCTGCACATTGGCACAGGTTGCTACCCATTGAATGAAGTAGGGGTACAGGGGCGGAGTGCATTAAGTGCGGATACTTGCGTCGAACCGTCGAACAGTTGCCCCGTTGGGCAGCATTTGTTGACAAAAGGCGATCAATGCATCCAGAAAGAGCAGCTCGCATTTCTCGTTGTATTTGTATGTGTGGGTGTGTGTAAATGTGTGGGTGTTTGTGTACATGTGCGAAGTGCAAACATTATTGTTTGTTGTTGTTTTCGTTGCTGTAGCTACAGCTGATATTTATCGGCTGCCTGCAGGGCTATCAATGCAGCGCGCACAGTGGAACACAGTGGAAACTGTTTGTATTTTTAAACAGGTATATGACCGTGTGGGTGTTAAGTACACACACACAATCATGTTGCTTACCTTCCAATTTGTATGCAGGTATTTATATTTAGTATATCATTGACTGCCGTTGATTCCACTGTGCGTTGGCTGAGTTGCTTTTCTATCGTTGTTGTGCTGAGTAACTATTCCCGTTTAATAATTCTTCGAGTTTTGAAGTTGATTTGAGCAGACTACAAAGGTGCTTTGAATTACTTTAGAAAAACTCGCAGATTGACTTCTTCACAAGATAACCTCACTTTTATTTTGTATATTTTGATTTGACTGTATCCTCGAACTTTCATAGAAAGTTAACAAAATTTGTGATATAACTTATTTTATAACCTTACCGCTCTTGTGAACTAACCAACATTTTCAATTTAACCTTCAACCTAACCTCACTCAGTTTTAACCTAATCTCCCTTACATATTCACTTCGGTAACCTTCAAAATAAACCTACATATACATAAAGTAACTTCAACAACATAACATAAGATCACTTTAAGAGCAGTTTGGGCTTTAAACATAACCTCAATTTCAAAGTAATCTCAAACTAATTTCACACTCAACGCCATCTCTCACTCTGCTTGCAGATCACAGACTGGGGTGTCGAGCAGTGTCGTTCGCTGCACATTCACATCAAGTCGCCACCTCGGCTGCGCGTTGATCCGGCGAGCGTGACACTGCAACGCGGCGACTCCTTGCGCGTGCGCTGCCTCTCGCCGGGCAACGATGATATCAAACGCTACGCTCAACTGGGTTATAGTTGGACACGCAATGGTGTACTC
Organism: Zaprionus davidi; assembly: GCA_018903715.1. Lineage (NCBI taxonomy): Eukaryota > Metazoa > Arthropoda > Insecta > Diptera > Drosophilidae > Zaprionus > Zaprionus davidi. Next base: position 11,593,145 of record JAEIGL010000005.1, read on the forward strand.
TTTCAGTCAGACGCAGCGACGGCAATGTGGGAGGACCTTTACCCAGATGGCAGCATACTGAAGATCAACAACATTCAGAAGTCTGCGGAATACGCATGCCTTGTCTCGAACACTGTGCGTCCTGTATCTCGGAGTGTCTACATCAATGTGATCGAGCGCAATGCTGCGCATGTTTGCCTAGCGGAGTCCAGCTACGGTGTGCACTGGCCAACGAGTGCACCAGGTGCGCCCATCATTACCGATTGCCCGCGTGGATTTGAGGGTCATTCGCGACGCATTTGCGAGCAACGTGATGCGGGCAACTCTAGCTGGCTGCTGCCCGACTTCTCCAGCTGTGTGCGCGACGAGCTGCTGCTCATCTACAACAGATTCCTGGCATTGAGTGCCGGCTTCCAGCAGACTAACTCGTCCAACATTCTGAAGGCCTGCTTCGAGTACACGCTGCAGCGTCGTCAAAGCTTTCTGCCGGGCGAGGCGAGCTTCCTCATCGATATGCTGCACGAGGTAAGTGGAGAGGAAGAAGAAACTGCAACTTATCAAGATCAGAACAAGTTCGTTTTGTACTAAACTTTAATGAAGTATGACAGCTTAATTGGTTCAGGTTTAACTCCTTTAGTTGCTGCACAGCTCTCAATAGAAATAAGCATTGGCTATAGGAACTTTGTAATGAGCCGAAATTGAAACAAAGAATGTTTCAACCTTAGTACCTTATTAAATAGGACTATATAACTTTCAGCACACCTCTTCTTTCATTTTTTAAATAAGCACAATTCTAATTCTTGAGCAACCCTTCGAAGTTTACACTTTATAAGATATCATCTGTCATTTGATATCAGCATTACATTCAATCTCTTCTTCCCTGCCCTTCCCAATAATTTACGCAAATCATCAAGAATTCCATAACTCTTGAAAAGTTAACGATTGTTTTTGCATTGGGGCAGTCAAAAAGCTCAAAGCTCGCAATAACTCGAGAAGCTTTTGTGCTTGCCTTCTCGGAGAATCTCGTGATTGGCACTTCAGTGCTCGCGCTGCTGCTTTTGTCTGCTTGCAAACTTTTGCGCTGCTCTCATTCTCTCTCTCTCTCTGTCTCGTTCCCGTATTCCCAAATTCAATTTTAAACAAGTATCGCAGCCGGAAACTTTAGCAGCGACCGCAGGGCAAAGTCTTGAGCACATTTAAGCTGCAGGCTCAAAGCGTTACAAACTACCTGCGTAGCCCGACCTAAGGATCCCTGTTCCTACTCCATGCAAACTCTCGAGTGTCTCGACGTTAGGCAAAACTATTTTTACACGCAAATGAACGCAGCCGGAAAATGGCAAGAAAAATAGGATGAAAAAAAAGATGGCAAAGTGTGCTACGTCTTGCAATATTTCACACAATTTTCAGAGGCAACTAGACAGAGAGTCAAAGAAAAGTTCTGCTCAACGGCCGCTTGGCAAAAATTTTTCATTTTAATGCTCACACAAATTTTACCGCCTAACGAACGGCAGCGGGGACTAAGGGCTGCCTCCTTTACTTTTCTGCCAGTTTCTCGCCTTTTTTCGGCCACTTCTCTGGTACTTGGCTGCACTCTCTAACCAGCTCTCCCTCTGACTATTTCGCAGCTCGACACCTATTTGCAATTGAAGGGCACCCAGCTGGAGCGTGAGATGGCGGCGGAGATAATACTAAGGATACTGGATAAAGTCATGCAGAATGCGCAATCGCTCAATAGTCAACAGGTAAGCAACAGCAGCAGCAGCATGGACAACTATTGGTTGCCAAGAGGTTACCCCTTATATGCATATAGAGTAGGTAGGTAGGTGGGTTGTACTCAGTCTGGGCATAAATTATGCCCAGCCAGCGCAGGCAGCCAAGTGAGCCCAGTGGGGCATTCGGGGCGTCGTAATTTATAACCCACAGCCATATTCAATATTTGCCAGTCTCTTTCTCTCCCGCTCTCTTTTCACAGATTTATTACATATGGCAAGCAGAGGCAGGGCGGAAAAGCGGAGCCTGTTGCAATTTTTCACTGGTTTTCCCAGACTTTTATTTAGCTTGTTGGGCTGTCGCTGCGCCGCAATTTACATTTGTCTGCCGAATTCGAGTGCTAAAACAGCCGCAGAATTGATGTTCGTGTTTGCCGGTAATGAATACCCCTCTATAGAATCAGTGTATTTGTGGTTGTTCAATACTATGTGGGGAGGGTGAAGTTGTGGGACAGTTTGTTGCACAGCTGCTCTGTAGTGGAACATCCTTTTGGCACACTTAAAGCGACGGCGAGAGTTCGAAATGTGAGGCAAATGTGTGTTAAACAGACAAGTAAAGGGTTTGTGGGAGTGGATTATAAAATCAATAAGTTGTTAGATGATTTCGAATGCAATTAGAGAGTAGTAAGCACAAAAAAAGTCCCTGTTATTAAGAGATGAAAGGATTGACCCAAATTTGAAAGGGAATATGAAAAAGTATTGAGCTAATCCTTTTTTTCAGTGATTGCGAACCATATGACAGAGTATACTTCATTTGCGATGCAGTTTTAATTGCACTTTGATTTCTTTTGTGCACTCTTTATGCAAACCGAAAAAGTACCAAACTAATTCTATAAAGATTTAAGAAATGGGGATATCAGTACACTAAATAAGATTAAGCTAGGTATTCCGACAGAGCACCTACTACATAGAAACTTCTTTAAGCATTTATTAGACACACTTAACTCTGTATCGCCTCCTTAAACCTTCTCCAACCCCTAGCATTTTCCAATTGAATTTGCCGGGCTTTTAACTGCGTTCCGCATAATTTACTTAGGGCCAATAAAACGCACATGAGCTGTGGATGGGGAATGGCTCGTCCTTGTAGCTAATGAGCGACAATGAAACAGTTGCCATCCTCAAGGGGAAAGGGGGAAGGATGCCGGATGGGTTACCTGGCCTACGGATAACCATAACCACTTCCTTATGGCCGGCCGCAGACAAAGACGGAAGTGAACCCGACTCCATGGTGTGAAGCTAGCGAAAAGTGCGTATCCGCAGTGTGTCCTTGGACCCGTTTGCCATCGCTCTACCTCTAGGTTTACCGTCCCCACCCCATTGTGCCACATTTTGTTGTCTCTTTCCACTCGGTTGCACTGTAGTTGTTGTTGGTGTTGTTGCGCCTCACACTCAACTTCCTTAAGTTTTTAAGTGGCTCGACAAGAAAGCGGAGAAGGAGAAGGCAACAAGAGACTCAAAGCAGGAGGTGGAGAAAAAGAAGACGACGAAGGAGGAGGAGGCGAGAGAAGACTTGGACGGAGGCTGACTTGGGTTTACTGAGGCTCATGTTTTATTCCTTGAGCACACTTTGTTTTCGCGAAGTGCGGCATAAAAGTAACAGTGCCACGCAGTACAGAAGGCAACACGGTGGCACGTTGGTAAGCAGCTCTTGCCACTTGCATCAGGCTTCAATTTTGCCATGCAAATTTATGTGAGTGTTGATTGCAGCTGTCGGTTGCCTGCGCCATAAAAAGGGAAACTCCATCAGCTTTTAAAGCGACCCCGACACCCCTCTGCTCCTACTCAAACAGAACCTTTTGCGCATCTTTCCACACTGTCTCAATGTCAAGGATCAACTTTATAAGCGCTGCGACTATACGGCATAATCTATTAGCTCCCGTGTGTCGCCCATTTTAATATTCATCACCGTTTGGGCTGCGCGGCGCACGGAAATGAGTCAAGTTTTTATTGCGCCTGCGTTGCTGGCGTCTGCTTAGTGCATAGTTTGGGCTCGACGTAAAGTTTTTAATGCGTTCAAATTAATTTTCTTTGCCTCGAAGTTCGCTTGAGTTATGGCATTTCAATATTAAGTATACGCCATGTGAGGCGCAAACTTTTTTCCCATAGTTTTTTGTTGTTGTTTCATTCTTTCCTTCCTCTCAGCGGCCAAACAAAACCGAAATGAAATCAACGCCAACTTGGCAGCATAATTGGGTCGATTAAATGCCAGCATTTTCAACTTTTCTCAACTTGCCAAATAGTTGGACATTCCCCCATTTTTTTTATTGACTGCCGAGCGAAAAACTTTAAGTCAGGGCCAATGGAATGTTTTATTGCACGGACTTTTAATTAGCGCAAATAAAGGTATAAGCGATGGCAAAAGAAACCGATTGAAATAAGTGCTGCAATTAATTTCCATCCAATGCAGGAGCTTTACCACCAACGAAGAGTGGAACTTGTAGACGGAGACGGAGTTAATGTGCATTTTAATTTAATTAAGGAAGTTCTTTTAAATATTTGCAGCACACCTTAATGTGCTCTTCGCTTCTATTTACGCATAAATATCTTTGCTTTTGGTGCTCTTTACATTGATTGCATGTGCAGAGAGACTGCATATGAATATGCAAAAGCGCAATCCCTACAGTAAACTCTCCTACAGTGAGAACCAGCTAGTTTGTTTTCTCTTATCGCGTGCTTAATGAGCGAGCTGTATTTTAAATTATATTAAATTAAATGCCAACGAAAGAGAAGGGAGCATCACTTTGCGCCCGCATTATGCATATCATCGTACACATTTATTTTAATAAAAACACAATAAAATTGCGCATATCGCTGAAGTTTTCGGTCAGTTGGGAATATAATTAAATGAATTTCAGCTGCAATTCAATTTCGGTTATCAATTGGTTTGGTTTGTTGACAATGCAGAATTATGATTGCGTTACGAATCGTGAATGCGAATGTGAATGTTTTAAGCAGATTCTCATTCTCATTTGCGCTGCTCAACATTGATTTCGCTTGGCATTTTGTGGATAATGCAATTGAAAAACTTTTGGCATTAAAGTTGCGCATAAAAGTCGCTCGATGGTTTGCTTTCGATGCATATTTCAATATTAGAGAACGTAAAAGTTTATTAAAATAGTGAACAAGTTCGGCTTTCAATGCCTATTGACTCATTACGGGGCAAGCCAAAGTAAACGGCAAACAAACTTAGTTGACCTACTTTAAAGTGTGTCCACTGTTACTACGCTGCCTAGGGGCGGATTGACCAGTGCCAGCGTTGGGCGCCAATTCGATTAATTAGCATGTATATTGCTGCATAAGGTTGTGGCTTATTTAACTGCCGTATAAATAATGTTTTAAATTTTATATGTTAAATCAAAAGAAGATTAAAATTTTTTATATATATTTTTTCAATTTTTTTAACTACACAACCCTGCACATTGCACACCCTAATTGACATCTTCACACACAAGTTTGGCCTCCTTCCTTGTAGCAATTCCTCCCCTGCAGTTTGAACTGGAAAACTTGTGCTAAGACTGCACATTACCAGCAAACGTATTTGTATGCAGGCTATTCAAAAATTAAATTCACAAAGTTCACGACAAATCACTTACAAAAAGTGGACGCAAAAAAAAAGAGAAAGCAAAACAAAACGAGGCAAAAAGAGGCAACAAAATCGTGTTCTAAAGTCACAGGGAAACTTTCGAAATCAGCAAAAAAGTTTCACACATACGCGTGAGACACACACATGCACACACGCTGACGTGAAGCCACGCCCAAACAGTTGTACGCCCCTGTGATTTGCCGGTAAACTGTTAAACGTGGTTCAGGTCGAAAGTTTAGCAGAATTTCCACATTCGAAACTTTTTTGCTGCAGTTTTTGCTCGGCTCGAATTGACTTTTCCGACCTTTGCTTGTCTTTAAAGGAAATCATATCAAAAGCTGCCACAATTTGCATAGGCATTGAGGAGGGGGAAACTGCGGATGGGCGTGGACTATGACTGATGTTGCCCAAGTTAAAGTTTTGCCGTGCCTCAAAACTTTTCCAATCGAAATTGTTTTCCTACGCGATTGCCGATGTACGATGAAGTAGAATCATAGAGTCCCGTTACTCGTAAATACATTTATCCCTAAGTATTTGCCGAGCCATAAGTACCAAGAACCAATGTAGTTTTTGTGCCTGGCAAAGGGAAAAGCAATGATTAAACGGCGAGAGAGAAGCGGAAATATAATTGAGGGGAGACATCGCATGGTTCGTTGACCTTTCGTGCTGTTGCAGCTCTTGAGCGTATTGGGGCAGTCTGAAGCCACAGTCAGAGACAGAGGAAATGCAACAATTTGTAATTTTATGCGGGTTCAATGACTGCATTTTATTGCCACATTTATTGTTGTTGTTGTCGTTGTTGAAGAGCCAAGTTGGCCAACTCTTTCGGCCATTGATTTTTGATTTGTGTGCCAAGCACTGGGATACAATCTAGCACACAAGGAGAGAGGAAAGGGCAGCGAGGAGAGAGAGAGAGAGAGAGAGTATTACAGAATAGCACACAGGGCTTCAGCCAGCCGAGCACTGCCTCCACCTGTTGTTATTTACCTGAAACTTGATGACACAATTTGTTGAGGCAGATATAAGGCTCTAATGAGTTTATGCTAAGCACAAAAAAAGAAAGAGATGGAGATGGCGAGATAAAGATGTGGAAGCAACAAAGAGCAAAACACAAAGTAAGCAAATTGATTTAAATTGCTAAAGCACAAATCAATCAAAACATGTCGATGACAATAACAAAGCCAATGGCAACGCGGAAGTGGGGGCAAGTGTGGCTGCCCAGGCAACCTAATGTTGTTTATGAGCTGACCTTGATCTTCGACCTTTGGTTCACCTGAATTCAATGTGCGTATTTGCTTTTATCATTTTCTTCTTCTCTTTGCAGCAAATTAAAAAGTTGCAACTTTTAACGCAATCTGCCGCTTTGAACCGCGAAACAATTGCGGCATCACAATTGGCCACATCGAAGGGCAGCGGCAGCAATGGCGGCAACAGTCAGGCAACTTCATCGGCCACGTCTGGTGACAGTTCGACAACTTTGACCGCATCGAGCAGCGGTGGAGGCAGCGGCCCCACATCAACAGGCAGCAACGCAGCAGGCGGAACCGGTGGAGCTGCAGGGAAATTGCAGGCGAATCGTAGCAATAGCAACGTCGATGGTGGTGGCGCCACGAGTATTTTGACAGTCGACGAGGACACACTGTCGCTGGACAGGCTCAACTCGTTGCGCATTTACATGACCTCTGTGAAAACGTTGCCGTTCAATTTACGCATTTACGGGTAAGAGGGGGAAAGTGGGGAGTGTGTGAGGGGGCGGCAGGTCTGCGGGTAGCAAGGCGGAAATGAGATAATCACAATCCTTTCTGCTCGATTTGCTTCTGTGTTGCGTTCGATTAATGGAAAATTCTTTCAATTTATGCAAGCGACAGGGCGCGGGATAAAGGGAGAATTAACTACACGAATTGGGTGTCAAAAGGGATTACAAAAAGAACTTTAAATAGTTTTGTTTACTTGTTCTGAGTTGGCGCATCTCATGTTAAGTAAATGAGCTGAAATGAATTTCGCACAACGCTGAAAAGTATGCAATAAATATTTTATAGACTTGCTTTAACTTTTGTTTAACTTTTAATCAAGACAAATAAATGTAAATAATTGATTATATGATTTTAAAATACTATATACACATACAAATTGTACTAATAAATCATAAAAATAATTCTACTATTATTTCCAATTAAAATTCCTTCATATCTTCTCCGCTTCCAAGATGCTACAGCAATTCTGTGCTGTCTCAAGCATTTAGAGCGCTCTCTGTCTTGCACATGTCAAGCGCTTTTGCATAATTTCATAATTTCGTAATTAGAAATAAAGGCAAAATGCAAATGCTCCTGCTGCCCAAGTAAACAGTAAAGTTCGCTTTTATGGCCGCTTGATTAATATACACGGGCAAGGGCGCAGCAGCTTTGCCTTTCCACTTCGTTCCCTTTTTCTTTCCCTGCCCTTCCTTGGCAGTTCGTTCTTTTTTCTGATATTTTTTTGCATTCACTTTTAATGGAAAAACATACTTTATTTTATGAGCAAACATAAATAAAAATGAAAATGGAAAAATGAAAAAAAAATTGGAAGAAATGCATAAAACAGGCGCACGCGCGCGTTTACTATAAAGTGCTCTATAAAAATTCAAATTAACGGACTTTCCGCGGGTCGCTCGAGTTACCTTGGCATATGCCCAGTCTTGACTTCGTCAAGTGCCTAATTAAGCTAATTAAGTGCGTTGACTGCAGGCACAACTAACGGTGATTTAATTATTTTCCTACTTTTCTGCAACGTAGCGAGGATCTGTTCTCGGACCAACTCTATATGGACATCGGACTGTCTTCACGTCTGCTGCATATCATGGCCAACTCGACAATATTCGCCTCTGTGATCTCATACAAGAATCTTAAAAGTTTTCTGCCCAAAACATACTACACACGTGGCAGGTGAGTGGAAAAAGAAGAAGAAGAAGAAGAGAGCTATAGCGCATTTTAAATGTTGCAGTTATAATTGGAAAATATTTTGACCAGCATAAAGCAGAGAACTGCAGCTTAGACTTAGGACCACACTATTTGATTAAAGTTCCCTCTGCAGAGGCTCAAAGAATTTCATTTTCAGAATGTCATTTAATTTCCTCATAATCTTTCGGCTCGTGCTAACTAAATCTCTGCACAAAAGACTGTAGCATATCCTCGGGTGTTGTGTGTAATGCCAACTGTTGTCGGTGTTGTTCCTGCATTCCTTACAACATGGGATTCTCTCTGTCTCTGTCGACGTAAGCGCATTAAGGCAGCTGCAAAAGTGGCAACAACACAATAACAAATGTAGTACTGTCATACAGTTATACAGTTATACACGGCAGTAAACAAAATGCAAATATGCAAAATGCTAAATATAGAATACCCAATGTGGAATGCGGCATACTGCGAGCAGCAAACATGGTCACATGGCAAAGCCAAAGCCAGGGCCGAACCGAACCGAAGCGGATTCTGTTTGGCAACTATTTTTCCTTGAAATGCCACTGGAATAGTTGTCAATATGCCGACAAATGTTGATTTCATTAGAAGCAAATGTTTATGCATGCATCGCATGCATATGCAATGTGTCTTTGTGTGTATGTGTGTGTGTGTGTATGTCAGTGAGTGAGTGGCTTAATGAACATGCTGTCCGCTTAGCTGTGGTGTGCGTTGATGAGATTAGTGAGAATGCGAGAGCAACAGCTGTTTGGCACAGACAGATACAGTTACAGATGCATATATACTGCATGTGCATAGATATGTTACATTGTTTAAGTAGAAAATGTATTAGAAACTAATCATTTTGACTGTGTGCAGCAGCACTACCAATGCCGACTACGAGCCTTAATTAGTTTTAAGCTGCGCGCAAAAGCAGGCAATGCTTTTTAATGCGCTCAGCATCAACTGCATTTGGGCTTGCGCTAAGAATTAGGCACTACTTTTAATACGCTTATATTTATTTGTTTACTTACTGAACAGTTGTAATATTATAATGCATTTATTTACTTTTTAAATTAACATAATACTTATTAATACCAATCTCTAGTGATCCCAAGGACTCCGACTACGTGCTCGCCTCTCGCATCATACAGACCTGGCTGTTTCAATCGAATCGCTCGAATGACAACTTCCGCGAGCCTCTTGATTTGTCATTCGAGGCTGGCCACGTGGAGATTATATTCCAGCATGAAAGTGTGCCCAAATCAGGTGACTGGGTGGCAGTCTGTGGGTAAGCTCGCACTATCGAACAGTTAAAGAAACTTTATTCTAAGCAAAATCCCCCTTTGCTTTTACTTTTCAGCCACGACTACAAGGCCTCGTTCGACTCGACGTGGCGCTCGGATTTGTGCATTACTAAACACCTGATGGAGAACATAACCCGCTGCATTTGCCCACTCTCGGGCACCTACGTCGTAATGCTGACCAAAAAGCAACCGAATGTAAGTGGCATTAATTTGATGTGTATGGAAGTGGAAAATGCTCTTGATTTATGGCTACTTGCTCCTTTCAGCATTTTTATGACTTTCATTTTTATTAGTTTTACTTTGAACTTGGCAACAGCTGCTGCTGAATTTAGTTCGACCTTGCACGCCTTTATTTTTGAGCTAATTTACGACAAATTTTAACTGGTTTCTCCCTTCTCTCTTCACAGTCGGCGCACTCGCATGCCCCACAGCGTCCAATCTTTGTGATCGTCAGCTGTGCCTGCTGCCTGCTGCAGTGCGGCTCAGCCTTCCTCATCCTGTTGCCCATCTGGTGCAATCGCAAGTGCGCAGTGACTTTCCTCAAGATGCAGTTCTGCATATCCACGTCGAGTGTGATGCTCATCTATTTGCTTGGTTTCATGAAAATGCTGCCGTTGGTAAGTGTGAGATGCATTTCATTGTAGCAAGGGAAAATACTTTCAAGTAGTTTATGATTACTGCTACTAGTTTTATACGTGCATTTAAAAAGAGAAATTATTAGAAATTCATTTAAAAATTTAAAAACATATAATATCTCAGACAGTTCCTAGTTAGCTAGAGAAACATATTCAATTATTCTTCTAACAATTGTATTGCTTCGCTTTAAAATTGCTGCTCTTGAATGCGCTGCATACTCGCAGGCGATGCTGGAATTTCGAATGCGGTTCGGAGTAATTCTCTCTCTCTCTCGCTTTCTTTGCACTCACTTCCCTGCCTGCCACAGTGCGAACGCAACCAAAGCGTAAAATTTAATTACAGCAAAAATAAATACACAAATAAATTGAGGCGATGCCAACAACAACAACAAAAGAAACCGAAACCGAACACCCAAAGCAAAAGGCAGTACAAATAAATACTATACAAAATATAAATACAAAGAGTAAAATTATTAAAATCCAAAGTGTTGCAAGCGTCGAGCTGCGATTGGAGTACGGCAACTTGCAGACGAAAAAACGAAGCTTCTTCTTGTGTCCATTAGGACGAACTTGAGACCCTTGAAACGGTAAATTATAATCAACAAATTCTTAGGGAGGAGCAGGAATATTATAATTAGCAATTTGGGAAAGTATTCGGGCAAGTTTTCATATAAACAAAGCCACAGAAGGGCGCAGCAGCTCAAACAATAATCATAATAATAATAATAAAGACAATAATAATCGTCAGCGTCGTCAAAATAAATTAACTTGTCGTCGGACAAATAAAGTCGGACGGGATTTGTAAATATTATAAATTACAGCTAACAGTTTACGTTAGCAGACCAAACAGAACTCACACACACACACACACTCAGAGAGAAGGCAAACACAGAGAAAATTCATGAAATACAAATCCCGTTGGCACTATAAAATCTTCTTTCTCCCCCGCCCCTGGCCACGCCTACCTGTTGGCCAGCCAAGTGCAAGTAAAGCAAATTAAAAGTCAACAACACAAAGTAAAGCCAAGCGAGGCGAGGCGAGGCAAAGTTCTCCAGAGAAAATCGCCAAAGTCGAAATTAATATTAACATAAACGCGCAAAATTTTCAATTTCGCGCAAATACGACGAGGTTTATTCCAGAGATCGCTGCAAATCCCCCAAAGGAATCAAGGCCAGGGCAAAATCTTTTAAATAATAAAACAAAAAAAATGAAGTGCGTATAAACAAAATATAAAACTGTTCGCAGTTTAATCTCTAGAGGGAAGCCGCGAAAAACAAAGCAACAAAAAAAAATACGACCCGAATAATTCCCGAATATTTTGCAAGCTGCTAACAAGATGTAACATTTTTGAATTAGTAATAAACTGGGCCGATGTGGCAAACAAGAACAGCAGAGCAATAAATGAATGAAAAGCAAATAAAATGCGACAACAAAGCCGAAAGGAAGCTGCAGAAGGGGAACCGTGGGGGGGGGGCAAGAAAATGGGGAAAAAGGTTTGTGCAATTGAAAATGTAAAGACAACAAGAGTCGGGGGAATTTCGAGCATTGTCAAAGGCAAAGGCGACCAGTTGTGGCAGCAGATAGTGCTGCCACGTGGAGGACAAGGAAAAGGAGAGTGGAAAGAGGCAGGAAGGGTGCCGGCAGGAGGGGTGCGGGCAAGGGGAAGCTGGCGCTAGAGGCTTCTCAGTTTGACTCAAGTGTATTTCGAGCGGGTGCTGCAGCTCCCCCCTTCCCCCTCAAGACAGCTAGGCCACACATGTGCCACACTTGTCTGTGTGTGCGTGTGTGTGCCTGCATGTGTGTACAACACTTTAAGCCATGTTTTAATGAGCGACTTACGTAAGAAGTTGCGCCGCCCGACGGGCGTGTGGCGCGTTGCACAATACGCTCAGATTGACTCAATAATGCGAGGCGCACGTAAATATTGTTATTGCTGGCACATTAATTGCATGCAAATATGCAAAGGACTTTATTAAAATATGAAAAAGACAAAAGGACATGCGGACAAATGGACAGGGAGACAAACAGACAAACAGAGACAGAGACAGAGAAAGAGAGTGAGAGAGGGCACGCGACAGACCGCAAAGACATATGCAAATTGCATGGTTTAAAACACGTGTCGCAGCTGCAGAGGCGTCTGACACGCCCTCCTCACCACGCACATACACAGACAACAAATAAAATTAAAATAAATATATGTTTTACTTATTTTACTGCATGCAATTTGTGCATAAATAAATGCAATTTCCACACGAAGAGCAAAGGGAAACAGCAACAACAACACATCGTAAATAATATGCGAATAAAATAAATAACGCATACGCCGCGTGGCTGCCGAGTGAAAGGTGAAAGCTTTTAAGCGCACTTAACTCATAATTTCTTCGAAAATAAAACGAAACAATATACGTAAAATACGTACAACAAAAATTAAAATACAGTAAATGCAAAAAATTGTGTGTGCTGTGAGAATTGAAAATTAAAAAGTTTTTTAAATTTTGTTGGCGTCTTGAGACGCGCCGAGATATAAAACAAGAAGACGAAGAAGCTTCGAGTTGACCTTCAGTTTCAATACGGGTGTGTGTAGGTGTGTGTGTATGATGTGTGTATTTGAGTGTGTCTGTGTGTTGGTGTGAGTGTCTACTTGAATACGTGTGTGACATTGTTTGTATACTTGCAGAATCTATATATATATATATATGAATATAGATATTCTTCAACAGTATAAAAATGCCAGTCAATCATGTAACTATGTTTTGTTTTTGTCTGTTTGTATCTTGTCATCTGCTAAAAAGCAAGCAAAGCCGAAATGCCAAGGCACTCCTATTTTATTGAGCAGCTACATTTACAGACTTATAAAAAAATAAATTAAAAATCTTAAATTTTCAGCATTTTCATAATTATGTAGAAAATTCCTCTAAAAACTTTGAAATAATTGGTAATTTTAAATAAATAGCATACTTTTCTTATCAAGGCTACCACGGTAAATGGCAAATGAGCCAAATTGCACCGATATATCGTGCATCTGTCACTACAAATCTACAATGTTTTAGATAATATACAAAGTTTACAGTTTATACATGTTGATACATGTGTGTGTGAGTGTATTTTTGCTGTATTAGTGTTGCTGTGTTTGTGCGTTTGCTTATTCCGTAAGTGCAAAACACAAAGTAGGAAGCCTGATAATGTAATGAAGTGTGGCTGGCATATTAAAGCCACAATAACTTCCCATCTTCATTTTCCCCTTCCTTTCGCATTTTCCTTTCCTACCCTACTGCCCTCTCTTGCTGCAAATATCATATTGACTTTGCTGCAGGGTTAACCGTATGTGTAATTGAAATGTATTAGCTTTCAATTTGGTTAATGGCGCCTTGCTTACCCCGGCATGGTTTTTACTCTCTCTCTCTCTCTTTCCCTCACCAACTTTCCATGGCCACAAGCCGAGAGTGAAATCTGCTTGCGGTTTTCAGTTATGAACAAAAGTTCAATAAGCCGCATGATTTATGCAACAAGCTGAAAGGAAAAGGCAGCAAAAAGGAAAATCACCTTTTCAATCAGCGTCTTGCGTCGTTCTGAGTGAGGCATCTGCTTAACCAGGTGAATGCATTTCAATAGATATATTTAATATTGTAAAATGTGTGATCAACTGCAAATAGGTTTGCAAATCTTCTTTATTTTTAATGCCAGAATTATCACTACCCAAATAATTACTTAAAATTTAGTTTCGATCGGTTAATAAACTTAAAAGTTATTGAAGAAATTTACTTAGAGAGCTCACAGATTTTGCTATCAGTTCCACAAAGTATGCAACATAAAATATTAAGAATATTACGCTTGCAGACACTCGGAGTTAACTCTCAAATTTTAATTTCCAACAAGTTATGTTGTAATTTACAAATATTTAAAAGCTATTTCAAATCAATTAACATATATCTTCTTTATGAATAAGTAGCCCCTTAAACTTTAAGCATTATCTATACAGCTGCAGCAAAGTAACTGTAAAAAGAAGATACTAAAAATCATAATAAACTCGGAACTGGACTCGGGTGCCTAAACCAATTACGAATTTGTCGCCTCGAAGCAGACAGACGAAATGTGATACAATTTGGCTTAGGGCACATTAAAAGCGACAGAGAAAACAGACGGACAGACGGACAGCAGCGGACGGGGAGTTGGGGGGAGGGTGCTAAAAAAATTGCATAATACTCGAGCTGGAGTCGAGCGAGTTTTATAACTTTTTAATAAGCAATGTCCACAGTGGACAACGCTGGATACGCTGAACTTGCGCAGTGCCAATGAAATAATTTATGCCTGAGGCACGTGTCAAATTTTGATGTCATCTTTGGCGGGTGCGAAAAGTGGCTGCCCTGGGATACAGGGTGTCACTACCACTGCCACTGCTGCAGTTGTTGTTGTTTCTGTTGCTGTAATCGGATGACATCGTTTTTTATGTAGTATTTAATTAAAAATAATGATGCAGCATCGGCAGTAGCCACGACACAGCAATGTGGCATTTACTGGAGCATTATAAATGTGCCGCATAATTTCCTTCCTTCTCTCGCTCACTCACACACTCTCTCTCTCTCTCTGTCTCTCTCTTGCAGAACTGGCATGCAATAATCAGCAGCACACTGGCATCGCTGCTGTTGCTGAGCATCTCGACACTGATAGCGATTGCTCTGGTCATCCACACGGAGGTGGTGCCCAAGAAGTATCTGCAAATGGGCAGCAAGTCGGGCACGCCCACAAAGCGGCGCGAGAGCGTGAACAACATCATCAGCAGCGTTCCCTCGCCGGAGGCAGTTGGCCCGGGCTCGCGTGCAGCGAATGGCAATCGCACTCGCAGTCGTCAGCTGGCAGCCAATGCCGCCGCCATTGCTGTTGCTGGCGGCGGCGTCTCGAGTAGCCACGGCGCGGCGGGCATACGCGGCGCCATTGGCATCAGTTGGCTGCTGCCGTTGCTGTTCGCCATTGCCTCGCCGCTCATCTGCAGCATCATCGGCAAGTGGCCGCGACACTGGTGGCTCGAGCTGCTCTGGACTAGGCCAACAATGGATGACGACGGAGCAGGCTCAGGCGATGGCACTGGCGGCGGCGCTGGTAACGGGCAGCAGGAGGAGGAGTTCGATGCGGATGTGTATTATGCCACTCACACACTACTCAACGGCGACAATTTGCTGCTCGAGTCGGAGACGCTGCTTGGCAATGCAACGAGCAGGCGGTCGCCCACAACGGAGGCATCTGCGTCCGTGTTCACATCAATCACCTCCACAAGCGACAGCATCAGCGGCAGCGGTTTTGGTCTCGGTCTCAATCACGATCTCAGTCCTGTGACAGCTGCGGCTTCGACTTGGCCGCACCAGCAGCAGCAGCAACTGGCGCCGCCCGTTGCCTGGAGCCGCGCCCCCTTGCCCGCCCACGAGCAGGCAGCGGCATTCACATCCGGCGTGGGCGGAACATCTGCAACTGGGGCGGCGTCGCCATCGCTGAGCTTCATTCTCTTCATTTGCGTCGATTTGCTTTTCATTCTGCTCTTCTTCGCGCTGTTTGTCATTTTAATGAAGAAACTTTTGTGGTTGTGGCACAAGAATCGCAATGTGCACACGCATCCCTTGGATAAATTCAATATGGCGCTCTGCAGGCGGTAAGTGTGCCCAGAGGCGACTATCGGCTGGCGATGGCAGCGTGAGGGTGTGATAGGTTTCACGATAAACAGGTCTAAATTCAGAAAAATTAACGATAAATCGATGAGCAATCACTTTTGTTTTGTTTATCGATTGCTTTATATGATAACCTATTTAAATATCGATATTAACATTAAGATTTGAGCTTTCGTTGGGATTACTAGTCAACAAAGGTGTCAATCGATAATTTTATGACACACTTTCGATATTAGTTAAAACATATAATCGATCGCTTTCATTAAACAAAAGAGTCGAAAAGTTTCATAGTCAAAAACATTTTTACTCGATTTCCGATAACAACTAAATATAATCGATAGCTTTCATTTTCATAAATGGCATTCAATCGTAGTCGACAACAATTTTATAGTATTATCGAGTACTCATTGTTAAAACAATTCAATCGATAGCTTCAAAAGGTCTCACGTCTCCGCTCTAATGCAACTTGTAAAGAAAAAAGTTGCAACGACTTGTCGAGAGATTGTAGAAAAAGACTAAAAAAGGGCTCAATGGCCACAAGAGAAATCGAAGAAATGCAATCAAAATAGAAAACGCTGAAGAAGATAGAAAAAGATGAAAATCCAACGCTGGCTTTAAACTGATTATGCTAAGGAGGAGAACTTGAAGGACGTAACTGTTAACAGAGAACCGTTAGCTTTATGGACTGATGCCATAATGCGGCCGATATGTCAAGGAACCCAAAACAGAACAGAAAGTTATTCTTGGCTCGCGAGCAAAAACTAATTTCCCTTTTATGCTGCCTAAACTGAAAATAGGAAAAATTGAGAAGGATGACAGGAAGAGGGGGGAAAGGGAAGCGGAACTGCGACCAGACAAACATAAACCATAAAATCGGCCCTCACGCATTTAATTTCCTTCACCCACACCCACGCTGTATGTCTCTTCCACTCTCTCTCGCTCTCTCTCTTTCTCATAGACTTGGCCTCCTTTACCGAGCTGGCGGATTGCTTCTTCTCAAACTCTGCACAGACGGATGCTTTATAGTCTACGTTAATTCAACGCCGGATACTTTATGGGCATATCCCTTCGGCATATCGTGCATCGTATTGGTAAGTTGCCTGATAAATTGCTATATAATTAAGCGCATAACCATAACATTTTTTGTGAAGAGCTAAACAGCCACGCGACGTATACTTGATATGGCAGTTTTCCCTTTTATGCTGATTGAGTTACGCGTCGCTGGGATTAGTTTGTCAACAACAAAACTATTAAGCAGTTGATTCGCATTTTATGCAAATCTCCATTATGTTTTCTTTCGTTTTTCTTGAAAAATCTTATATTTCCCTCCTACCACTTTGTGTTTTCCATTCGCTCGCATATTTCATCAAAGTGCAAAGCTTGCATATTTTTGCGGCTGCCGCCTTACACAAATTATGCATGCCAAATCAACGCAGACTCTAAGGGCAACATTAGCCACGCCTCCCGCACCAGTGCCTCCCAGCCGACCCCACAAACCACTCACTGCATTAACCTTTACCTTTGGCTCAGGTTGCCATCTTCGTCGCATCAAAGTGACGCCAAAGAAGCCTTTTTCCTGTTGACTTTCCACTCGACTTTCACTTTGGTTTTTTCTTCTGTTTACTTTCCTTTTTGTTTTTCCAACTGATTTGATGTGTAAATTAAATAAGAGCACCTGATTTCTCGCGCCTTGGTGCAATCGCACTTAAGACGTGTTGCCCAATATGCTGCTATGCTATAAAATGTGTATATTACACATAAATAAATTATGGGAAACAAGAAAGAATGGATTATTGGCACTACCTTGTACTTTAGAATGATCAACAATAATATTTAAATACAAAGGCGAACACATAACCTTAAAAATCTGGACAATGAGTGTTATCGAAAGTATGCTCAACTGTAATGTAAATTAACATGATTACAGATTACTGTTATTTAAACAATAATAATAAATAATTGTTTCAATAATTAATTATTATATATATTTTAAATGTAAATCTGTCTTCTATATCAATTTGTGTACATCTTCTCTTTAATTTCTGGATGTACAAATTATAGTGTGAAACATAGTTTATAATTTATACTTCGGATTGGCTAAACTAAATTTATTGAACGTGCATGCACAGACATGCATGCGTAATCCGAATAATTTAGGAACAGCAAAAGATTTTCCCAGACCTTTAATATGTCTCTGGAGCGTTCGGAATAACTTAAGATGAAAATATACGAGAAAAGATACAAGTAGCAAAGCTTAAGAACAGCATAGAAAACATGAAGATACCCTTTCGCAACTTTTGTGTGGTATATATAATATCACAAGATAATAAATATGATTATAATAATAAAAACATTTTTTATAACCATGAAAAATATATAACTTAAATTCTTTATAAGAGTAAAAATTGCAAAATCTTTATAGTCTTCACAAGCTTTTCATAGTCAGACAAAAATTCCCTGCAAATCGCAGGCAACATGCCACGTTATTTGACCAACTCAAGGCTGTTAGAAGAGGCCATCGATTGGCCATCGTACTGGGCCCAGACTCGTGTTTACATGTTTAATTATTTATAAGCAGCCCACTTAATTGGACAACATTTAAAGGGCCGCAACACGCACGCACGTAGTAGACAAACTGGACAGATGGAACAGACAGGACATACCGGAGGGGGTTCATCTTGTATCTGTTGCCTACGGTGCTCAGAGTGCCGGAGCCGCAGATGCTGCTTCCACTATTATTATAATTATGCAATTGCTTCATTTGGTCAAGCGAAAGCTGTATCTCTCTCTCTCTCAATCTCTCTCTCTTTGTTTATTCCCCTCTCGCTTTGTTTGGCTCTCTCTCTCTCTGTTGTTCCCTTTCTGTATGTATGGTAGACTTAAGCGCTAATTGTGTAATTAATTTCATTGGAAATCGTAGCCTGAAGTCGCCGGTGCTCCGTAATTAAGAGGGAACTGGGCCGGCAAGTTGAGGAAAATCCTTTAGAAGAGTCAGACAGAGGCGTAGGCATATTCCTTGGCATCGATTTATGGGCAAACGAGTATCTTATCAAGGTAGTCAAAAGGGAGTCTTGAAGCACACAGTTTATGTGCATTTCCACTTAAGAGACTTTATAGTTCTTCAATTAGTTTCTAGCTTTGTAGAATTGTACCATACGATATTATTATAATTGCGGTATATTTTATTGATTAAGTTATATTGAAGTGCCATGGGATGCTATGGCTTAAACTGTATCTATATTTGGTGACCCTTCTCATAGCCATACGTAACCAATCCGATTCATATTTAAAAATTGCAGATTACCTTAACACAAATTGATAGACAAGGTACTTATAGAGATAGTGCTGTCATAAATATCAGTAGTGTAGATATAGATAATATTTCCAAGTTACTTTACTGATACATTGTACGTATCACGCAGAACAATCGATAGGACATTTTTAAAAACTGCATGAGAATATTAAAACATTACAGTCGAATCCAAATTGCCTTTTTAATTGGACTTACCATAGTCATGGTCTCCATTGAGATGTCTAGAAATACAGTTGCCTTCAGGCAAACAGGTTTCTGAGCTCGCAAAGCAATGAAAATAAGCATTTTCTTAAAACGTGGATCCGCATCAAACCAACTCATTCTATAAACCCCAGCAGAGACACCCTCACTCTGAAAAGAATAATAAATAATCCAAGAATATCTGCAATCAAAACAAACCTCTCACCGACATAATTAGCAAGTCACTAAAGTAGCAAATTAAATAGATTTCCGATAAGGCGGAAATGAGAAAAAGGGCCAGTTTGACGGTATGATCTGCGCTTAGTCCCAGCGTCATCTGAAAGCCCACAAAGCAGACCATAACCGAAGAGGTTAGGAAGTTCAAGAGCAAAGGAATACCAAAGACACCGTTCATAACGTCCGAAAGACTGAAAAGGAATGAGAGAGAATATATCATCTGCTTCTACTTCAGAAATGTGGCCTACCCCAATAGTTTGTTATGGTAGGAGATGAGATCCTGCAGTAACTTTAGATCCTTGGCATAACCTTGCGCCACTTTCTCCTTCTGAGTGCCAAACTCCTCCAGGGCCTTAGAGAGATAATCAAAGTGCATAACAATCTGCATATTAACGGCATAGATCAATATGTCCGCCGATATATGTCCCGTTGTAGCAGTGTAGGCACCCAACACCTGCAGAAAGTACATCAGATAATAACTCCAGTTGTCGTGCCAGTTCCAGGGCGAGAGCGAGAAATATGGCATAGCCTTCACCGCATCCTCTGAGTGCAGAAGCCAGTGCTGTATGGCATATCGTATATAGATATAGAAGCTATATGTGACCACCAACAGTAAGTAGAGTCCACTGAAGCCGCGCAAGAAGAAGCGACAACGTCGTAAATAGAAATCAGCTCGGTACTTCTCCTGCTCTTCTCGCGTTGGCAGCGGAAAGATCGATTCCATTTCACGTATCAGGGCACTCAGCTTTGCCTTCTGGCGCCACACACTGATGGTCTTCAGTTGACTAACCGATACGAATCCAATATAGCAAATAGTCATGCAGACATCCACAATACTCTCACTGTCCTTGTAGTAGAGCAGCACGTAGGCGCACTCAAAGAAGAAATTGAATCCCATGTTCGTGACATGCAGCAGAAAGTTCACATAGAGCCAACGACTGGATACAGCCTGGGAGTGAGTCGACTCATAGGGATCCACTCCGACCGTATGATAGAAGAATAAGGGTAGACTCATAAAGTCATTGAAGGTTACAAATTTTTGGGCCGATTCGACCTTGGCCACCTGATTGCCAAACATTATCAACTCAATTCTCAAAAGATACTGAAGGAATAACAATCTAACATTTTACCAGAGGACCCCAAGAGTACCGAAAAATTAAACAAACCGCAAGATGTATAAGATATACATAAATTGAGTAAAGGCTTTACGTGTTCACAAAACCTCAACATGTGTTTTAGCCTTTATGTTTTGCAAGTCTGGACACAACGCGTACGCATCGGCAGTTGGGAACCTCTTGTGGTTGAGCTTCTTGAATTATTCATTCGCAAATTATAGTTGTCGTTAGCCTACAACGATTTGTTGTGCCAGCTTTGCCAATAAAGTTATTTGTTGCTTACTCTGACCGATTCTGGTATATTTAATGGGTTTCTGAAATCGTTCAGCTGTTCCCTTCCAAATCAGGCCATTAAAGAAAGGCGTAAGCGACATTAAATTCTTTATTTAAAAGCTGAGTAAGAAATGGTTGCGCATATCTATGATAAATGTGAAACTAATTACTCTAAGTGCAAGGTGTAAAAAAAGAATCTAATGATAAACATTATTCCAATGAGCCGTTAGATAGTCTGTTTCAGCTCTCGCCTAGTGATACATAGTACGAATGACGCAGAAGAATCTATAACTCATTTGCAGAAACTGAAAAGCATTGAAAGATTAAGTAGAAGTTAGACTGATTTTAGTAACTTACCATTGTCATGGTTGCCATAGATATATCCAAGAAGACGGTGGCCTTTAAGAACACCGGCTGCTGAGCACGAACAGCAATAATCAAGAGCATTTTCTTGAACCGTGGATCCGCTGCGTACCAATCCATTTCGTAGACAGCCGCAGCGACACCCTCACTCTGTGTTTGTGTGTGCAAAACGATTAGGCAAACTAAGATGAAAGGTATGATATATTTCCTAACTCACGGCACTAATAAGCCAATCACTGAAGAAACAGAGCAGATATATCTCCACAGTAGCCGCGATAAGATATACAGCCAGCTTGCAAACGATCTCGGGACTTTGGTCGAGGGTCATCTGAAAGCCCACAAAGCAAACCAGTACTGAGGAGGAAAGGAAATTCAAGAGTAAAGTTACGCCGAACACCTCATTGATGACATCTGATATGCTAAACATAGAAGAGAGATTAAGTATAGAAAAGAAAGTATGTGCGATCCGATTTGATTTGATTTACCCCAAAAGCTTATTGTGATACGCAATCAGTTGCTGTAACTTTTTTAAATCTTTTTCATATCCATTCTCTACCACTCCAGTTTCCATCTTAAACTCCTTGAGGGTCTTACACAAATAATCAAAATGCATAATATCCTGGATAACAATGCCATAGATAAGAATATCGTTGGACAATTGTCCCGTTATGCAGGTGTAACCAGCCATTGCCTGCAGCACATACATCACAACGAATCCCAACTTATTTTCGATACTCCAAGGAGACATTTCCGTATAGGGCATTGCCATCTTTGCTTCTTCCATTTGAAATACATATTGCTTGATAACGAACTGTAGAACCACAAATAGATTGTAGACTGCAGCGAGCAACATGAATAGATAGGCCATTTTCCTGGTAATACGATTACAACGTTCAAGATACTCCTTGACTTGATATTGCCGCTGATCCTCAGCATTTGGCGAAGGAAACATGGCCTCCATTTCCTTTACCAAGGCCGTTAGCCTTTCCTTCTGCCGAAACACGGTTACGATCTTCAATTCGCCAACACTTACGAACGATATGTAGGCCGCAACCATGGTAGCCTCCAAAAAGTTCTCTCCATTCTTAAAGGAGACGTACAAGTAACCCAATTCCATAGCGAAAACAAAGTTCAGATTGACCACAAGAAAGAGGAACTTGGTGTAGAGCCAAAGCTTGCTTGCCTTATCATGGAGCGTTTCATAGGGATCTACTCCGACCGTATGCCAGAAAAACACTGGCAACCTCATAAAATCTTCAAAAGTGATAACCGAACTTGGCGTTTCGAATAAAGTTAAGAATGAAGTCATGATTTTGAAGTTTCTTAACTTAGGTTCTTCTCTTCGCTGTTTTAAAAATGAGTTCAATGTGTTTAACACCTCGGACAAATGTCAACTGAATTCAAAAGGGATTTCATAACCGAAGGTGAGAAAAACTTTGCATTGCGCAATGGTGAATGGTAATCGACTTTTAATTGAATGGTTTTCACAGATATTCAAGTAGTTCTGTGCATGCGAAATAGAAGCAAAGTTGGTACATGTAATGTCTCTTAAAAGTAAATTTAACTTACCCCAAAAAATAAGGTCAGATTTAAAGTGCTACATTTGAATTCCATTTTAATTTAATGGAGTAATTTAAAAAATTAAATTCTTAATAATCATTATCTCATAAACACCAACAAAACATTCATAGTAAACATTTTGAGAGATCTCTAATGTAGATAAATATCCCATTGAAATAAATCCCCCTTTAATTACTTCAGCTAGTTGGCAGAAAAAAAAGCTCTGCAAACCACATAGTTTGCTTTAATTAATGTTTCGGAAGCCAGGTACGGCAGGGTATGCCTCAGCAGTTAGGACCTGCTTGTGGTTAGGGCGCTTGCATTATTCATTCTGAAAATTATAGTTGTCGCCGGGCTACGATTTGTTGTGCTGACTTTGCCAATAGAGTCATTAGAGTACCCTGTGGCCAATTTAATTGGTAACAGAAACCGTTCAGCTGTTAAAGACATTCCCAATACCTCAAAATTAATGAAAGGTTTAAGCAAAAATCTGGTATTTTATTTTATTGCTGAGGTGACTTGCTATAATTTTATTAAATTGTTGCTTATAATGTGCATTATTAGAATTTTTACTACATAACATATATATGAATAATTTTTTTGAATCTTTTCTTGTTTACTTTACTGATACATTGTTTGTATAACGGCGAAGAACCTATATGTCATTTGCAAGAACTGAATTAAAAAAGTAAAATATTATATATTAGTTTAGAAAAATTCTACATATTTCCAATGCGCATACCATAGTCATGGTCTGCATTGTGACATCCAAGAATATTGTTGCCTTCAGGAAAACGGGCCTCTGTGCGCGCTGAGCAGTAAAAATTAGAATTCTTTTAAAGCGTTGATCAGCAGGAATCCATTGCATATTGTACACGGCCGAGGCAACATTTTCGCTCTATAAACAAAGAATTATACTTTCCACAAAGCACCTTTGTTTCGAAGAATGCTTACTGCAGTCATCAGAAGATCGGAAAAATAACAAATCAGATAAATCTCCGATGTGGCGGCGACCAGAAGTATAGCCAATTTACAGACTTGCTCTGGACTCAGTCCAATCGTCATCTGAAAACCCACGAAACAGACCAGAAGAGAAGATGCCATAAAGTTGAGGAGAAGCGGAAAGCCAAAGACTCTATTTATGACATCCGTGAGACTATAAAAGAAGATTTTTAAAGATAGAATGTATAGTAATTACATATATGGTTGCTGAGCTACCCCAACAGCCTGATATGATATGCGACCAATTTCTGCAGAAGCTTAAGGTCCTCGTCCCTTCCGTTACGCACTTCTTCGCCTCGAACATTGAATTCTTCGAATGACTTTGACAAATAGTCAAAGTGCATAATATCCTGAAGGACCACCGAGTAGATGAGGATATCGCTGGACATGTTGCCGGCAGTACAAGTGTATCCGGCCAAGGCCTGAAGCGAGTACATTAGACAGAATCCCCAACCTTTCTCCAGGTCCCAAGGAGAGACAGGAGTGTAGGGCATAACCATCTGAACGTCTGGCGAATGAAGTATGAAGCGGTGCACCAGGAATGGTATAAGCACGTAGAGATTGTAGGTGATAACCAGAAAAAGATATAGAAAGGCGAAGCCTCTGGTGAAGAAATGACAACGCTTTGCATATGTTTCAATCTGATATTGCTGCTGCACTTCCACCCGAGATCCTGGAAAGATGGACACCATTTCATTCACTAAATGTGTTAACTTAGGTTTTTGCCACCACACGGTGATCATCTTCAGCTCCCCGACACAAACGAATCCTATGTAGGCCATAACCATACATGCTTCCACAAAGAGTTCGCTGTTATTGAAAGCCAGCACTATAAAGGCGATCTCGAGCACAAGTACAAAGTTCAGATTGGCTATTAGAAATAGGAACTTGCACAAAAGCCAACGTCTCCAGGCAACGGTGTTGCTTTTTGACTCGTAAGGTTCGATTCCGATCGTGTTGTAGAAGTATACGGGCAGGCCCAGAAAATCGTCAAAGGTTACAGCAGTGTTTGGCATTTTGCTCGATCCTAACTCTTTTTAATTTCTGCAGATAAACTTTAGGAGAAATTGTGTCAATCTGTAATAAGTAGTAAAAATTAACATTTAAATAAAAATCTTTATATTTTAAGCAATATCGAATATTTTATTGTTTATATAAAAGCAAATTATAATAGAACTAAATTAAATAATTTATGAATTTAAAAAACTTACAAACAAAAATGGAAAATAAAATGTAAAAAATAACAAATTTTATAACTGTTGTAAAGAGAATAATAGCAATTAATAACAATAATTAAATAAAAAGATTAGAACTTGTAATTACTATTATTATTTTTTTTAATATAAAAATCAATGTGCTTGCTACCTCTGTCAGAAGACAACTAAATCGGAATGAGTTCCGAAAGCAAACGATAGACCGTTTTCTTTTGTCTAACTTTTTAATGTTCTTTTAATTGCTTGATTATAATAGAAGGTAAACGTGAACAGATTGGCCATACACAGTAATTGACCCAGTATGAGTTTCAGGCAAAAAGACCTTACTGATAATTGTTCAAATGGTGAAAATCGGATGAGAATGTGTCAAACCCCGTTTGAAACCCCCCTATACAACATTGTTACCATCTAACATATTAATAGAAATGTTCTTTAATTTAAATATCTATTGTTGCTTTGATTATCTAAATTTATATATTTATATTTTGTTCTTTGATTCCAGGGCTTTGGCATACTGTTCTGCTTTGTGATCAAGTCAGAGAGCCAACTGCGTGGACCACCCTTCCTGAGTAGCAACGGCAGCAGCCAGAACAACTCGCTGAAGCAGACCAAATTCAATACAAGCAAAACGAGTCTGGACGAGAACTACTGCACGACGACAACGGCCAGCATCAATAGCCCACTAAGCTGTAAGTACCACGAACTGGCCCAGATGAGTGGAGAGAGCAGCACACTAACCTCACCTCGACACGTTGACCTTTATTCACTTGCAGTCTACACCAGCCATGAGAAGGAAAAGGAGAGTGAATGTATGGCAACATCATCAGCAGCAGCGTCGTCGGCGGCGGCGGCGTCAGCTGCGGCCACTTCGGCAGGCGCAGCAGCGTTGCAGCCGAAGCAAGGACTCGAGCTGTCAGTGACAGCGGGAGCTGGCACTGGCGTTCAGCTGCCGTTGACAATCATCTCGACGGCGCCGCGCTGTCAGGCGGGTGCTGTTGTCAGCAGCACGGAGGCACAGCTGCCGTTGACGGTGGGCGCTGCTGCCTCGCCAGCCACACGCTGCTGTGCGCTGCTCAGTGGCGGTAACGCTGAGGCGGCCAGCGCCTTGGGCTATGCCTACGATGCCTACACAATGGGTGGACTTACGGGTAGCCTGGGCAGGCGTATGCTGCCTACACATTATACGACGGCGGCGTGTGATGATTTCGTCGGCGTGGAGACACTGGATATACTGCAGGGATTGGCAGCAGGTAAGCAAAAATGAAAACAGACTCATAAGAAAATGAATGGCATGTTCATATGAGGTGAAAAGAGAAGAGAGATTTTAAAATCAATAAAAATATATGTGAGGATAAACAAGATAACAAATAAGCTGGTATCGATTAAGTAATCGACATTAAATGTTTAAGATTAAGGCAATGTTATCTATTTTAGTGTAAGAGAGAGAAATACATAACAGTCAAAGCTCTTACGCCGCGATAAAATACCAAACAGAAAATAAATACATTTTATTGTAATTATGTCTATATTTACTTGCAGACAGCATCATTGGTATACACCATACGAGTAATACGCCGCACTACGTGCCGCTGCAACACAATCCGTATGTAGACTTTGTACTCAGCGTGTCGGCTGCACCGACGCTGCCGCCGCCGCCCACCATAAGTGGCAATCTGAGTGTTCTGGGTGCGGCTACGGCGGGTGGCGGCAGTATCATATCCAGTGCCACATTGCCCACGCCCAAGACGCAGAAGCGTGTTACCATACTGGAGCCCACATCACGCACCACATTCGACCCTCTGCTGCCCACAATGGTTGCTGCTGTCGTCTCCACCACCAGCACGGCCACCACAACCGTCTCTGTAACGCCATCGACGCAGACTGCGGGTGTCGACAGTAGCAAAGGTTCGGTGGGGGATGCAACTCTGGATCGCATTACACACGATTTGGACTATTTGCTGAATCGAGGCAGTCTGGATGTGGACACAGGGACACCGCCTCCTCCACCACCCCCCGCCGTGGTGCAAATGAAATGTGACGAGATACAACAACAACAGAGCAGCAAATTGTAATGCCAAAACTATCGCAAAATATTCCAAAATACCAGCCCTGAGTAGTCGACCAGGGGTAGTCCCTAAAAGACCGTGTAAATACATTAAAAAAGAATTATTATAGCCCTGTAAATATTAGTATTGAAAATATTAAATATTATCATTGCAATTTAAATGTTTTCATTTAGAAATATTACAAATATTTTTATGAATTCGATTTCCATCTTTCGTGTGAATAAAGTTCTAGTCCTAACGATACGATACATACACATACACAATTCCATACTTACATTCATGACATCAAATCAAATATGACAACTCTGTAAAGTGATTTTAAAAACATCATTCAAACTACATCAAATCAAATTTAGTGTCAAATAAGCAAAATGAAAGAATTTAAACTAACGGCAATTTTTTAGCTAGACTTACAAATAAAACATCAAAACCAAGTAACTAAATAAATTAATACTAGGTTTATTCATCGTGTGAACACATTACAGCAACATAAATGTGTTTAACTTTTTGATTCCATTTAAAAACAATTTTCCTAGACCTAAATACAAAAAAAAACTAAACCAAATAAATACAAAAAATTAAACGATACAAGTAATTAAGTCAAATGATGAAATGCTCTACAAAATACAATAATTGTAAAACTAAAGAACATAGCAGAACTATTTCTGTAACAAACAAATTATACATACACATATATCTTTGAATAAACTCAAGACTCTTGTTATAAAAAATCTAAAACAAGTTTTATTTATTGTTCGAAAGAGCATGTACAGATTAGGTTATGTTAAATTATTTTATTATTATTATTATTACTTCGGCTCGTTAAAAACTAACAACACGTCCCATAAAATGGGTTACATTCTCGCCACGTATGGCAAAGAAGAACGGATGATCCGCACGGAAGAACTTTTGACGTGAGGAATTGCTGATCACAATCGGTTTATAGCCTAAAAAAAATTTCAATAGATTTTATATAGAAAAATAAATATGAATATTTTAATTTCCTTTGAACACACCTGCTGCTGGCGGTGGTGAATCTGAGCCGGAACCCGATTCGTTCAAATTAATGCGCAGCTTGTGCAGCACATCAACAATGGGCAGGTTGGCAGCTGTGTGCAAATGCTTGAAGTTGGCAGAGGAACCAAAGATTTCCGCGAAGCCCAGCTGAGAAAATAATATAAATTTGATTTTAAAGAACATAAACTAAATAAACTTCATAATGCTTATAAATAACAGTTATAACGGCAATAATTCAAATACATTCGTTAAGTTAGACAGTGACACCCGTACGTGTGACCGTATATTTGGAGAACTGAAATACCTTAATACATACGCCAGTATTTTATATTTTTATGTTAAGTTGGCAACGCATGCGTAATATTTCTTAGATTGCTGGCAATACGCGCGCAATTTTCTTTAAGTAGTTGGCAACGCTGCCGACATTTCTGAATTTTGATTATATTTTTAATTTTATTACATTTGGATTCCTTATTTACGCACCTGTTTCAAGGCTTGTCGCACACTGCACTCAAAGTCAATGCTAAACTTGGGTAGCAGCACCTGTACACTCTCCATTTGCATGCGCTGCTGCAGTGCACCCAAGTCCAAGGAACGTAATTGATTCTCCAGTTCCGTTAGAGCTGTGACGTCCCGCTGATTGGGCAGGATTAGTAGCATTGCCAGTTCCTCGCCATGTTCATACGGCAACTCAATGGCGCGTGCATTGAGTTCACGCAGCTCGGCATACTTCACAAACATATCGTCATCGAAGAGCATGGGCACTGACTTGGAGACGTGGCTGTGGAACTCGTACAACCCCGTGCGGTAGGCGCTGAAGGGCAGAAACCATTTGCTCTGCAGCCGCGCAGCGAGCAACAGCAGCAAAGACTGTGAAGCCTCAACGCTCAACTGTTGCTTCCAATTGCCGCCACCCAAGCTGGCCAGGATGTTGTCGCTCACATGACGCCGCAACTTCTCCGCCTGCTGCAGATCCACACATTCCGCCGTCGCATGGAAATAGGTCTGAGCGATCTTCTGGAAATCATCGGCAATGTGTGTTCCCGCACTGGACTGTATAAGCAGACGGTTCTGCAGCTCGATGCGTGTGTCCGAATCGGTTGTGGCTGCATTTAGCTCCACTGCATAGAAATTTGCCATTTTGGCATTGCTGGCAAAGCGTTTCTTCAGTTCCAGCAAGCGCTGCAGCTCCTCCGCTGTAGCGCCATCCGAGCCCAGAAACAGCAGTGCCAGCGTCGACTCGAGCAGCAGCGGTGACACAATTACATTCTCATCTGTTGCACTGCTGGCCACACTATGAAAGATTTCCGAACCCAGTTTAATCTCCTCCGGTATCCCAGGTGCCTTGGGATTTGGTATAGCACTCATTGTGGCTCTGGCAATATAGGAAAGTGAGACTATAAAGTGTTCTTATTGTGATCATGCTTAGTGTAGGCATTGCTGGATATACGACTTAAAATATCCTTTAAGGTGAGTACATGCGCAATTGACTCTAATCAAAAATTATAAAATATAAATATATATAATATAATATAATAAATATAAAATATAATAAATGTATTTTATAATCTTGGGCTCAATCCTTCCCTTCATTGAAAGAAAAATTTTCTATGAATCTGATTTAACAATTAAGTGCACGCACATAAATTCCTTAATACGATCTTGAGCAGAATCTCTGGCTGTTATTTACGATATAGTCGACATGTGTAGATTATATGAATTTTTGATTATCGCCCTTGCAGCATAATGCGAAACACATGTGGCCAAAATTCACAATCTAATAAGATTCTATATTGTACTATATGGTATACAATATACTGTACTTACAATATGCTATACTATACTACAATAGACTATTAATATTTCGATTCTCTTATGCACAGTGCGATGCTTAATTCAATGCTTTACTTAAATCCGTTTAATTAAAAGGGAACATTTTCAATGATCAAAATTTTTGGCCGTGGCCTCAAAACTGCGTTTGTTTATTAGAACATTGAATTTCAATTTCTTCCGTTTCACTAGGCTGACGGCGGAAAAGCTAATGAAAATGAAAGAGAAACGGGGGGAGGGTATGCTAGACTTGTTGTTGCCTCTTAATCAGATATCAGAATTATTTTATTAATATGATATTTCATATTATTATTTATATCATTATTGTTTCACAGTTATTTTAAAAAACATCGAATTAATTTGATATATATTCAAAGAATTAACGAATTACCAGATTTATACCCTAAAATAACGTAATAAGTAATTAAAGATTGCACCAAAGATTTACATAGATTACATTTACAAAGATTTACATTTACATATCATAGTTCTTCATACCCTTTGCACACTTTCATAGGGTATAATCATAGGGATACCGCTAAAGAATCCCAAAGTGCAAAACAATGGGCCGAGACAATTGCGCCATGAAAACACAATAGAAACAACAAAACTTGACACTATTCTGGGTTAGCCAACAAAAGTACACAAAAAAAAACACGAAACGGAAAAACTTTATGACATTGCGCGCAGCAAAGAAAACAGAATCGTACACATGCACAGAGTGTTTTATACACTTGCATAGAAGTAGAATTTTCGGCAATCTCACGCGAATTTCGGTGCCTCCCACACAAATGAAAATAAAAGTGGAGACTACGAAATACTCTGTCGAAAGAGACAAGATAAGCCAAGATGACATACGAATTAAGAATTTCCACTAAATTTAAAATCTTCTTAACCTATTCTATAATTATTTTTTTACAGGGTGATTACCTAGTTCATGCACAATTGGGTTTGTCATTGACCACCTTCCTCTCTAAGTAGCGCTACTTCTAGTACGCACTCCTTCATTGTTTATTGTTTATTTTCAGTGTGCCAATTTTGTGTTTTCTTTTGGAAATTAATTACATCATGAATTTGTCAAAAGTGTGAAACGCTTTTGCTCTCTTTGAGAGCATTTTGCGAAAGAAGTAGAGCAAATTTGTCTATGGTATATTGTGTGGCTATACTTATACATACATACATACATTGTATCTGTGTAGAGAACCGAGATCTTTTGCTTGGCAAGTGGCAGATGGTGAATGCTCGGGGGATTTTCAATGGCTAAACATGAGGTCACAGAATCGTTTTCGGCGGCGATTATCATTATCGTGATCAGCATGATCATAATGATTATGTGCCATGTCGGTTGGGATATATTGTCCGTATGAACTTTTGATTGATTCGTAAGTTTATACAGATTGTAATTATTGCACTGTGTCAAAAATATTTTCGATCAAAATAAAGGCAGATTTCATACGTAGGTTTTCGTTTATTATACTATATTTAAATATGTCTATTATATTTAAATATTGCACTTAATTTAGTATTTCCTGCAGAAATTATTGTATTTTCTTCACATAACAAATGGCAAGAAAGGTTCATTAATATACAGTATTTATATTCATCTTATATTGATTATAATTATTTTATTTTCAATGTTGCATAAATTTTTAAGTTAAAAATTTATATTTTATATGATCTACGCTCTCATACGTAGTATATAGAGATGCAAATGTTTACTATGCGCATGAATATTTGTCTATCCAGAAATATATAACGAATACTCAATATAAAATTGATGTGAAGTTCTAATTTAGTAGAACATTTCCTGTCGTCAAATACACTATATAATAATAATTTAAATTTATATTTTCTCTCTTATATTTCTGCATTCTACAGTTAAAAATTTCTTGAATATATTGAAAATACTTCACATATTCTAAATGTACCTATAAAAGATTTCCTGTCCACCAAAAAACTAATATTCCAATTG
The DNA here is from genome assembly GCA_018903715.1 of Zaprionus davidi. Lineage (NCBI taxonomy): Eukaryota > Metazoa > Arthropoda > Insecta > Diptera > Drosophilidae > Zaprionus > Zaprionus davidi. The sequence continues at coordinate 11,625,147 of JAEIGL010000005.1, forward strand.
GCTGCACGATGCGTTGCGAACACGACAAACGAAAACAGCAACAAAAATTACATAAAACACTTGGCGAAAGACCGAGGGAACCAAAAGACTGAGCACCACGAGGAGAAGTCGGAAGAATCAACGCCCGCACGCAGCTTCGCACAGAATTCGACTAAACTACATGTTCATTTCCATTAAACGCGCGTTGAGAGCGAAGCAAAAAAAAGCCATGAAAAACAAAGCTAATTTAATTGGCCCCCTTTCCCCCATTGATGACGACACATTGCCGAGTCGCGGAAAGCTTTTTCGAATTTTCTGCAAACTACAAATTGAATCTATTTTTATAATTTCCTCTCCCGATTCCCTATCGAAAAGAACGGAACGAACGTCGCGACGTCGCACAGCCAACTGTGAACGGTCGCTCTCTCAGTTTTGGATCTACACTCTTCTCTCTGCTGTCTATCGGTGACTCTTCTAAAGTTCTAACGGGGAGAATGATAAACCACTAGAATTGCCGCTGATGGGGATGCTGCACGCTATACGATGCGTCGCTTGATTGAACTGAGTCACGCTTTGTTTTTGAAGTAGACACAGATATATACATACGCTTATACATACGTAACTACGCGCGGCTCTATTGTTTAATCAGCCTATCTAATCTGGCACACTAGGGTCTTCGTACTATTGTTGTGTGCACTGCAGATACGCAGCTTCGAAGTGGATCAGCAAAAACAGCTGCTCAGTTGATGATACTGTGCTGTTCTCTGAGTTATAATGTTATAATATGAATCAAGTGTATTATATTATATTAATGTTTACAGGTTCTATATAATAAATATTTATAACTAAATAAATATCCATATATGCACTAACTTGCTATTCTTTTGGGATAGTTTCACACTATAATAATGTTTATAAAAGTAGTTCTTAAATATAATGTAATAAACAATAGTAAAGGGATATATATTTATATATTCTGAAGGTTTTATATTCTTGCAAAGTTTGCCACAAATCTATACTATACTATACCATTGATTAGTATTATTATGGCAATCAGTTTTGATAAAAACTTTGAAGTAATTTTAATGTCTTTAAAACTCTTTTTCTAATAGATGAAAATAAAGAATTACAAATTTAGAATTTTTACTGCATGGATTGTTCCCATGAATTCCAATTTTTATAAAATTAAACGATTATCCTGTAGCATTATAGATATTTGAACTGCATTCTGGCGTCTTTAATGCAATAAAATAAACAATATTTTGTAAGTCGCTAAATAATTGTATTTATAGTATGGCTGATATTATAATAACACGTTTAGTATGGCTGATATTATAATAACACGTTTAAAGGATTTACTTGCAACACATTTGTTTAAATTTTATTTCCCAGTGTATTTAAAGTGATCCCTTCTTTAATAGGTTAGGGATGCGTGCAGATTTCTCACATGCTTCAGTGTAATTTAATTAATAAATTGGGGTAAATTTAATTCAACATCATTTTATTATTTTATAGTACGAGGAACAAGGATTGGGACTGTGGACAGCATATAATTGTAAATGGGTAAAGGGTTTCTAAGGTATGGCGAGTGTGGGTGAGTGTGAAATCACGAAAGTACATTACATATAAGTTTCCAATAAATACACTAAATACATCCTAAACGGGGGTATCATTAATACATATCCGAAAAATTTGGTTAGGGCGCGGGCGCAATTTGAAATTAATTTGAAAGTGTACACTAAAAAAAAACAGTCCACATTGGCCATGCGAACGCAACGGGCGACGTTCCTGGAACGTACTTGGCCAGCACAGCTGGCCAGATGCGCTTCCTTCTTGCAGTTCCAGTGTCGGGTCTCGATTAATGTGATAATGTGTGGAGGAACGCGCTGTAGATGCGTTTTCATGGCCTTCGATATGGACGACAGAAAATAAACTATTTTGAAATTCTGTGAAGACAAAAGCGACAGGCAAATAGGCTAGAGTTGGTAGCCAAAATTCCCTCTGCCTCCGCTTTTGCTATGTTGCAAAACATGTGTCTTGGTCGGTGGTGGTAATGGGTTAATTGTGTAGGCGCGGTCGCATAATATGCTAAGGATTGTATGGTGGTGGTGGTGGTGTTGGTGGTGGAGCCTTGTGTGTTGGATGTTCTTAAGGTTGATGCGCTGCCAATTAGAAGGTATAACCACCCTCAGGAGCCTTAGGCTGTGTGGCATTGAACTCGAGAGCTCCGTTTACTTCTTTTGGTGCCAGCTCCTGTTCGGCTTCATCGTCGCCGGTGTTGAAGTATGTGTCAATGATGGCATAGGCCTTCTTATACACTTCCTCGTTCTCATGCTGCTGCAGTGCCTCTAGCTTATCCAGGCCACCCAGTTCTTCTACCATCAAGCAGAAGTTCTCAGTGCTACCCAATTTCTCGGCCAGAGCAAAGAGATTAGATAGGCCTGTTTGCACAACCTTAATGGTACGCGGATCTTTGGCATCAAGCAAATCAATAAACGGCTTAAGTATCTTGTACTTCTCGATAAGATCGACGACTTGTTCACTTGTGCCAGACGTGGTCGTGTTGGTCACAGCCCAAGCGGCCTCTTTTTGTGCCTTAAAATCGCCCTTCTCAAGCACGTGGCGTAGCTGATGAAATATGCCCGCATCAATGACGGCCTGTATCTGTTTCTGATTGCCAGCCGTTATGTTGCTCACAGTCCACGCAGCCTCCTTGACTATGTTGCCCTTGGCGTGCTGCAGCAACATGCCCAGCTTGGGTAAACCTCCGGCGGCAATGACAACGTCGGTCTATAAAGAGTACAAATTGGTGGAAAAGGGGAAGAGGTTTGGTTAACCACAGGCCAGACAACGTTTGACTGATCCGTTTCAACTGACCTGCTGATCTGTTCCGGTGACAATATTGCCAACACTACGCAATGCCGGCACAATAATGCTTGGCTCATCCGTTTGCAGAAGATTCACCAGGCGTGGCACTGCATCCGTATCAACCACAGCCTGTATTTTGTGGTTTTCATCGTCAGTCACATAGGAGAGCGCCCAACAGGCATCTGCCAGCACCTGAAAGTCGCTGCTAAGCAGCAACTTGGACAGCACGGGCAACAGCATCTTCACCTGTTCGAATGGTGGCGATGGATTCTTGTTGCGGCACAAATTCGACATCAGCCACACAATGTTGCGCAGAAACGAGAGGGGAGTCTCGTTGGTGATCAGACGCAAGATGCCATCGATGACATTATGCTGAATGACAATGTCACGTGCCGCGGCACCGTCGCCGGCAATGTTGCCCAATGCCCAGACGGCCTGTTCGGCCAAATTTATCGACTTGGATTGCAGCAGAGCTATAAAGTGCGGCACTGCGTTTTGCTCAATGACGCATCGCGTCTGTTCCGATGTGCCCGAAGCAATGTTGGTCAAAGCCCAGGCTGCCTCAAATTGCAGCATTGTGCTGCGCAAAACGCAAGGAATTAAAGTGGCACGAATTAGTGTTGGACTAGAGTGCACTTACTTGCCGGAATTCTGGAGGAACCGTATGCAGATGGGCACAATGCCATGCCCGATCATCAAATCAATGGGCGGATTACGTTCGCGGCTGAGCATCTTGCGTGCCTGCTGCATACCTAGGAACTGACGATCTAAATCTTCGCTGTTCATGGCCGCGACAATCTCATCCACGGTTAACTGCACCGGCGATTGGCCATTGAGCTCCTTGAGGGGAGAGGTTAGATCTTCATCGTTGATGTTGCGACGCTTGAACATCTGATCCTCCTTTTTGGATTTGCGCAACTCAATCGTAACCTCATGACGACGCATCCGAGAGTCCTGTTTCAATGTGAATCACAAAGTGAGGTTAGGGAAAAGAGAGAGAAAGAGGGAAGTGGTAGGGAGAGGGGGAGAGAACAAGAGTGCGCGCGCGCCAACTTACCTGAGTATTGAGTGTGTTGGCCTTGTAGTGGCCCTGGCGTGCGCTAGCGTCCGATTTACTCATGTTTAAATATTTCGGATAATACAATGTTCCGATCACAAGTTTACAGCTGTAGTAAAGAAAATAAAGTAAATGATTTTAAAGAGAGAATCTATTTGATGCTAAGATCAAGAGCTGCTTTGATTGCCCTACGCACACAGACAGCACGTACACAGGCACACACGAATGTGAGCGCAAAAAAATGTGTTAGTGTGCGTACTTTTTGCACTTCTTTGTGTGCCTTAATTCCTTTTCGTCTACCTTTTGCGCTCTTAGCAGAGCCGGCTTTACAAGGCCAAGCCAGCCGCTGTTGCCGTCTCAGTCAGCAACAACAAAGGAACAGCTGCGCTGCATTTAACTGTGTAAGTGGAGACCGCGCTAGACCGGAGGACCGCCATTTATACGGGTACCCTTTTCTGCACTCACCTTTTTCCTTTTAGCTGTATATATGAAAAATATGATTCCGAATTTATGCGAAATATTCGTTTTTCAATAAATGTTGCCTAAAAATCCTAACAATTTACTATAATTTAAAATTTTTATATGAACAATGAAATTTATAAGCGTGTTAGCACGTTTAAAATCGAAATAAAACTGGATGAACTCAAATAACTGTATTGTTGTATTACTATGATTTCAGCGGAGTTTGATTTTCAAGGCCTGCTTTGCGCAAAGAAAGTTCCGTTTAGTTTAAACTAGATGCTTGATTTCGCAAGGGTTGCTTATTATGTATTGTATCGATATTCTATTTGTTCCGATAATCCTTCGCGCCCAATCAGCTGACTAGATCGATATTTTACCAAATTTGTACTATTTATTTTGCTGTTGAGAATGTGAAATGCAATTAAAATTAAGAAAATTGTTATTGTAGTTTACTCAGCTAAGTAACTAATAAAATACGCGTAAAATGTGATTAACTCAAAATGGCACTGTTATTACATATGATCAGTATGTTGGTGTTTGTAATTATCCGGTAGGTGGCATTTGTTGCGATCAATATGTAGTTTGTTTAAATTATGCAATAGAGGGCGTATAGCATTTCAAGTTGCATGTTAAACAAATCTATAGAGATAGGGAATTCTCAGCTGGTCACTATAAGAATATTTATGGTATGTGTAGTCAAGTTTATTTGTAATTTATCTTACAAATTGTAACTTACAATTTAACTTACAATCTGTTTACGCGCAACAATTGAAACACAATCCACACGCAAGCAGCCAAGACACACACCATCCACATGGGCGGAATCTGCAAACTTTGCTCATTGTCAGCTTTAATTCCCTTTCCTTCATGCCGAAAACGGCGGAAATTAATTAAAATAATTATAATTTATGAATTAAACTATATTTAAAATAATATATTATATATTTAGGTGTTGGATGATTTTTTAGCCTTACTTTTAAGAAAAAAAAAACAAACTTTAAGTGATTGATATTAAATTTAAATATATTTCAGAAAACTAAAACCTCCTAAAGGAATATAATAAATAATATAACCACATGGTAGATTATCTAACAAATGAGCCCTAGCAAAGCTTTGCAGCTGTACCCGTCCAGAACCCTCGCTACGGCCCCTTTGACAGAAGAGAATTTAAGGTATTTGAAGACTTACTGCGCTCAACGATTTCACTTTTCACAGTTATTTATGATCGAACTAAAAACTAAATATTTTACTCTTTTGCTTCACTAACTGTACAAATTATTTTCTATGTGAAAGTACTTCCATGACATTCTAAAAATGAATATTTGAAATTAATTGAACAGTTTGAAGTTTAGCAACATCGCGTTTGCACAAGAAAATCGAATATAACCAAAGTTCTTTTATATTTGTAGATGATTTTATTTTGGGAATAAGGAGTTAGAGTATTCAGGGTTATCCAATCAATCACAATCTAAGCCGACTTCTTCTCCTGCTCCTTGTTGTCCTCGCTGACGTCCGAAGCGGGGGCAGCGGTGGTGCTGCTGGCGTCCTGTGGGGCAGAGCGTGCTTCAACCACGTCGGAGTCGGAATCATCCACGACGGGAGCGGGCGAGGCAGATGGGTAAGGGGGGAACTGCTGATCCTGAGGGTAGATCTGCTGCTGTTGCTGCTGCTGCTCCTGTTCTTGTTGTTGCTGCTGCTGCTCCTCGTTGTAGTCAATGGGCGTGGGCTCCTGCTCGGGCTGCTGAGGTGCCTCAACCACTTCACTCTCCTGCTGTGGCTGCTGCTGGAAAAACTGCTGCTGCTGGAGCTGCTGTGGCTGGTAGAAGTGATGTTGCTGCTGTGGGTAGTAGATGGGGGCGGGCAGCACAGCAGATGCCACAGGGCCACCAGCAACAGGTGTCACAACAGGTGCCACAGCAGGTGACACAGCAGGCGCCACAGCAACGGCTGCACGGGCCACTGCCAGAGGCTCACGTTGCACCACAGCGTTAAAGCCGTTGACATCGTCGGCGGTGTAGGTAACTGTGCGCTTGTAACCATCGGCATCCAGGACACTGTAGGAACCAACCACATTGCCACCATCCCGGCTCTCCACTTGGCTCTTTATGTCGCCAGTGAGGGAGTCGTGCACGCCGTAGGAAAAGTCGTAGCGAGGTGAGGATTCCAGCTCCACCTGCTTAACAGCCACAGTTGCGGGAGCGGCATAGGTGCTTACCACAGGTGCAGCAACAGCAACAGGTGCAGCAACACGAGCAACAGGGGCAACGGCAGCCACAGGCGCCACTGCAGCCACAGGCGCCACTGCAGCCACTGGTGCGGCGGCCTTGACGAAGGGTGCAGGCAGTGCATACGACTTGGTGTAGATTGGAGCTGTCGCCTGCTGATGGTAAACAGCAGCAGCGGGCGCCGCATGATACAGTGCCGGAGCTGCTGCCGCATGGTAGGTGGCGTAACCAGGATGAAAGCCCGAGTAGGTGGCCGCAAAGCCGCCCAAGCAGCTGCCGGTAAGCGCCAGCAACGATAGAGGAATCAAAAACTGTTGGAGCAAACATCAGGGAGAAATGGCAAATTAATGGAAAGTTTAGAACAAAAATATGAGCGAGAAACGGGAAATTAAATGGAATCAAAGAGGAAAAAGGAGTTTATTGTGATTCAGTTCAAACAATTATAAATGAAAGTTAAGAACTAGTTTCAATTCTATTTGCAATGTTTCAAAAAATAGTAAAAAATGGTATACATACATATGTTTGTATGTATATCAGTTCTATCTAAACAGTTTAGTATTATGTTATAAACTAGTTCCAGCTCCTTTTATAATCCTTCGTTATCAAAATTCATGCAAAATATTGTTAGAATTTTAATAAAACAGATCTATCTAAACTGTTTATTATTTATTCAAATACGAACTAGTTACGAACCAGTTCATCTCATAATATTAATCCAAAAAGTAACTCAAGATGCATATAAACTTTATATTAAAGTCAAATTAAATTTAACAACATATCAATTCAACTCCACATTCTAAATAGTGAACTATAATGAACTTATAGTAAATGTGCAATAAATTATATAAATTCTAAGATAAGCTCTAGAAGAACTGAATAAACTAAGCTTCTGCTTGTATAAATATACATTATTGTTTGTGTTTGAAATTTTATAAACAATTTTTGAAACTTTCCACAAAACCATAAAACTTGAAGATCAATCATTTATTAAAGTTTAAAGTAAAGCATTAACTGTAATTAAAGTTTCTTCCTTCAATTTATTTTGTTAAATTTCAAATAACTTTAATTGAACTTTAATCGGATTATAGAAACTAGAAGCACTGGAATCTAAAACGTTTAATATCCTCGTTTATAATCCCTGTTTTCAATGTTTATCCAGGGAACTTACTTGGCTTGCCATTTTGGTGATATTGTTATTGAAACTTAAAGACACACACGGCACGTGGAAACACACGCACACACACGAATGCAGGTATGCAAATTTGGTTATGTAGATTGGCGATGGAACGCGACGTGGATTTCTTTCTCGTCCTCAAGAGTCAAGACTTGGCGACAATGCGAACGACGTTGCGGTAATGATGTGGTTCGCCCTGTCTGCATGTCACTTTATATGGATCGGATCGGGCGTGCGAGTCTAGAATTAGCAGAGCAGAGCCCACCCGCCGCTGGGCATGGGCTGCTCTGCCTGCCCATGCACCCACACACTCTCAACAACACCGTGCCAAACCGGTAACATGTACAAAAGATACAAAAGTATCTCACAGATGCCCGTTGACAATTGCGACAATTGCAAACGAAACCAGTTTTAATTTCGGTCTCGGTTTCGCTTACCGATTCCGATTAGACGACTTTGATTATTGGTTTTTTTTTCAAGTTCAACGCTTTAGGCGCGCTTCCTTGTAGGCCTATTCGACCATTATCTAATTATGTCCATAATTGTACCGTGTCGAGAGACAGACCAAGACGCGACAATTCTTCAGCCAATCATCCTCGATTTCATCACATTTTGTCGCATTTTGCACTTGAAATTCCATCAATTTATGGCGTTCACAGTTGTCACCGCGTTGCCAACCATTGAGGAACTGTTTACCCAATAGAGATGGACACGTGCTCGATATAGTTTGCAGTAGATACATATATGTGCCAAAAAGGGAATGGACCATGGACGAAAACATAATCATAATATGATTATATACATTGTGTATTTATAAATTTAAAAAAAATTATTTTTTTTTTTGGTTATTTAAAAATAGGCAAATATTTTATTTATTTAAATATTAAATAAATTATAAAATAAACAATTTCTTTGTTCCTCGTGCTAGATATTTTTCGACACACAATATATATATAACTATTCAATATAACAATATATATATAACTATTCACTGCTAAAATAAATGAATGTAACTAAAAAGTTTTTTCACAATGTTAAAAATTAGAGAATATTAATAATGAAATTATAAAAACGTATTTAAGTAGCTACTAAAATAATTAAATCAATTGACAAACCAAGCAAACTAAATAAAATATGCACCTTCGTTGTTTCCCGCTATCTCGTGTTTAGTCACGACCCGTGCCCAACTCTTTTCCCCTACACTCCTCACACCTGCCCTATCTGTGTGTGTTGTTAGGTGATTTGTCAGCGTGCTGTCTGTCAACACCGTTGCCTCTTTTGGCTGTTTCACTCCACTTTTCGGCGGTCCATTTGTATGTCAGAGAGGTTTGCTTCATTTGCTGCATGAGTTTCAGTTTCAGTTCGGTTTCAGTAACTGTTTTATTTTCAATTTCTGTTTCTTTTCGAGGAGAATGTGTATGTGGTATTATCATTTGTTCCATTTTCGTATTGTGTCCATGCCCCAAATGTCAGCTTTGGCGCGTTTTCAGCTTCGTTTTCGGCTTCAGTTTCGTTTTCGTTGGTTGGGGCCTCATTTTCGAAGAATTGGTCGACTTGTTAATTGTTGCATTGTCTGGGTCTCCACACTTCCACGGATATGCCACATGTAATGCAAAGAGACAAATATAAATATTGGTTATGCTTTAATCAAAACACTACTTGAAATAGCTTAAAATATAAATAAGTGAGAATTACGAGTGATTATGTCGTTTGTTTGCCAACAAAATCTTTAAGTGGCGGCCTACAAATTTTAATTTATAATTACTTCTATTTACTCGAAATCTTAAAATAAACATTAGTATTCAGGAATGAGAAATATATTCAGCCAATAATTCGCAATTTTCTCGAATGAAACCTCAAAAGGAAACCCTAGCACACTTAGAACAGAAGACCTCCTTCCATCGACTATTGTTACCTTCACAAGGGCTTAACAATTAACCAGCAATATTCAAACTTAATTGGCTGAAGTATTAATTGAAAAATCGGTTTCATTAAATACAATAGACTGAAGGTTGTTCAAAGAGGAAAAAAGGTATTTCTAGTCCCAAATGGGTGGGAAAAAATTTGTCAACTCATTTTCTGGTCAAAATCGATGTAATTAAACAATTTCAAGGAATTTCGAGCCTATTCATATAAAATGTTCAAGGCATCTTTATTTTTATTTCTGTTTCTTTTCCCTTTTTTCTTTTGTGGCCTTTTTGCGTTAATTTCTTACGGGTTAACACTCGAAAAGGCAAACAAGCACATTCGGTCGAAAATTAAAAGTGCGTGAAGCGTTTATAAGGCGGTTTCGCGTTTGCTTCCAACTCTGGAGTCCGGAGGTTGACGCATTCTGCTCGAAAGACTATTAAAGACCAATTACTGCGTCCAGGCACGTACCCTCAGACCCATAATGATGCGTAGGCAGACACAGAGCAAGTTCAGGGCAAAGAGAAGGTTGGAAGATGGATGACAACAAAATGGATGGCAACAAAAAGTGAATTGTCGAAGGCTTCAACTGAATTGCCAGTAGTTCATTTGCGAATATATAAAGCAATATAGAGATTTTAATAAGATAATATAATAATTTTAGATTAATTTTTGAACAGTTAATGTATTTAAAGTATAAGGACCCATTCGCAATCTTTTTTTTTTATTGCTGTACAGATTTTTCAAATCTGCAGCAAAACGAAACACAACTGTTCTTTTTATACCCTTTTCTATAACTTGTTTATTTTTAGTGGATATCAAGGAAGTTGCCGTTAATGATTCCCACTAGGCAGGGTAAACGGCAAAAGGCAAACGACAAACGGCAGAATTGCGGAAATTGCGGTAACGGAAATGCAACGAATCAAAGTGGAATGTAACGAGTGCAAAGTGAGTACACTCAAGCTCACACCCACACCCACACACACACACCCACACACAGGGTGCACTTTGACATTTGACAAATACTTAACACTATTTGCCTGGCTTAATAAACCCGTTTTCGTTGACATTGCTGCCACAAGAGAGAAAGAGAGAGAGGGAGAAGAAGAGGAAGAGTGTGTGAGAGATTGAAAAACGCCGTCAAGAACTGCTGAAGCGGCATTGGGAGCATAAGGAGAAAGGAGGGGAGAAGTGGGCGAGGGTGCTGTGTGTCGGGCTGTAAAATAGCAAAAATACGACGAGGACGGCGGCAATGATTGATTGCACGTTAAAGCTGGAGAGCATCACATCATTTCCTTTTTACACTTGACAGGAAATGCATTTTTAGCTAGCGAAATGAGCAGCGTGTGTGCAGGAGAGACAGAGAGAGACAGCAAAAGAGAGAGAGAGAGAGAGAGAGAAAGAGAGAGAACGAGAGTAACAGTGAAAAGCAGATAGTGTTGGTCCAACGAGATACTCAAATCACAGCAAGTGCCATGAAAAGGTAACAGCAAAGGTTAATGTGCCACCCTGTGACGCGACTTCAAAACACCCTGTACAAGAAATGAGCAATGAACAAAAGATGAACGCATTTAAATAAGTTAGATACTTAAGTTTTATTTATTTATTTATTTGAAATACTGATATTACAAAGTATACATGAGTTCAGTGAAGCACGAACACACTTTAAGGCACTGTAAGAACTCTAAGCACAGTTCACATTCCGCCAAGGGGTATACAAAGTGGGCGCCACTTGCAAATGCACTTGACGCCAGTTCCACAGACAATTTACACAAAAATCACACACACAAATACAGCAACGTTTTCTGTGTGCGGTGGGAATGTGGGAGAGAGGAAGGTGTAGGAGGTCTTTGTGTGTGTGTGTGTGTGTCTGCTAGGACATTGAGCAAGGCATTGAAATGGAAATGCTGTCAAGGTTCTGAGTTCTCTCAGTTCTCAGTGCAGTGCAGCGTGAATTTAGCTCTCGCTTTTAGTGCAATTTAGCGTACTTTTAACTTTAAGCCAAAGAATTTTCCCAACAGGAACTGCACGAGCAGCAGTTGCAAATCTACTTTATACAATTTAAGCCAATTATCCGGCTAGCGAAAATAGCTAATATAATGCGATATCGATCAAAGTTCCCCCAACCATTCACTGTGACAGACAAATGCGAACTCATAAACACCTTTCCGCATTCAATGAATGAATGAGTGAGTGAAGCAGACCGCGATGGAGACAAACGAGCCGAGACGAATCTCCCAGGTACGTGTACAAGAATATTGTGAATACACTCTGAGTGTACTCACACACACATACTAAGAGTCGACACACAGATTTGTTTGTCGCAAAGTCGCAAATAATCCATCAAATTCGGCGTTGAAACGGAAATCCAGATATGATTACGAATATACAATATTGACATACGGGTTGGGTAAAACGATTCGAGCGATTAATACGGAACTCTTTGAATGCAAGAATTTATAAAGTTCCGATTTGGTTGAGATAGATAAAGAAATAGGCTTGATTGACTTTTAATTTTTAGGGTAGAGATTCTGTTAATTAATATACTCTATGAAGCTGAGTTTTAGAAATTAATATATTATACTTCAATTATTTGTTATTTTAAGAGTCAAGATAAAGTACATTCAGTTAATCGTGGAAAGCTAACTAGCAGAGACTTATCTTTCTACTTTAATGCAGAATAAGTTTTCACTTAGGCTGCCCTGATCAAAATTCCATTTTTTTTATCCATATAAAACTTAATTTAAAATACCACTTCCTATTTTGAATACCCTCAATTAGCTGCAACAATCTTCCTTCAAACGCCACCCACAAAGCATGAATCGATCAAAAATTGAACGAGAATTTTGAACAAACAAAGAAATTAATCAATTTCACAATGCGAGTGGCGTCAAGCAAAATCAACTTCGAGTGCTCTACATGATTCTGACTGATTTATAGATATGCGCATTAATGAAGGTTCTCTATACACATATATATATATATATATATATATATATATATATATATATATATATATATGTATATATTATATATAAACTCAAAAATTGTCGTCTCTTGTCGCCAGCTTTAAAGATTATGCAATAAAAAGGGGACCAAAGAACTCGATGAGCGATGACGCTGTCTGAAAAACAAACACACAGCCATACCCACATACACATAGCCACTCCCACACACGTATACTCCCACACTTACCCCAACGAGGGCTAATTATAACGTTGCTAAGCGGATTTCGTACACGCTTCAAGCTCGTTCTCAATTCCAATCATAATCAGTTAAGTTGAAGCTCAGATTTTTGGCAAATGGCAAACAATCGAGCTAAGAAGCTTTATATTATATATAATAAACACAATCAAATGTTATTATTTAACCAGTTGTTTAGCTTACTCGAAGCGATCGTTACGTTTAAGATTTCAGTTCAGTTTTCCTACTTGGTTTAATATATTTTTTAAATTAGGTTGATCGAAATAGAATTATTCTAAAATAAGAATTAAAATATTTTAATAAAATAAATGGGAATACACTGAAAATAAACCAATAAACCTATAAATTACCTTAACACCAATAAAGTACATATATATGATATTTATAAATGAAGAAAATGAATTTATACATTTTTTGATCTGATTGCATTTCGAATATCGAGTGAAACTTGCAATAAATTCCTGCAAGATTAGCAGAGTTTTAGTTTAAATATTTTATATTTGTATATCTATTATCATTAGCCATTGTGGATGAAGCAAACTCATAAAAGCGTTAGTTGTGCTCGTCTTTTTTTCGGTTTAGCGACGCGTGTTGATATTTTTGCAGCGTGCGTGTTTTAATTAAAGCAATTTTTACACTGTCAAACAACGTCGACGTGCAGCATCAAAATTTTTGCATGCCCATAAAACAGCGACTCTCCTCCCCTCTAACCCCCTCTCTCCAGTCTACACCATGCTGCACAGTGTGCTCCACGCCCGTTTAGTGTCAACGTGTCGCGTCGACTGTGCGCAACGTATGAATGCCGTAACACGTATCTGCCGCGTGGGCCACGCGAGCAGCTGTTAAAGTGTCAACAAGTTGATGAGGTGCGATGACTCTGACAGCCGAGACAGGCGTGGCACTTGTTTAGCAGTTGTGCAGTTATCCTTAAATCCTAAAACAGACTCAGACTCAGACTCAGAACAACCAACCCAATCAATATCAGCAGCTTCGTCAATATTTGCACATTTGCAAGTGCAGCAAATGCGCGACAATGGAGGTTCGATTGAGCGCCTCATCTTGCCTTAACTCCCTCATTGTTTGACTATTTGCTCCCCATTTGCAGTCACGCTTCCTGCTCCAGATTCAGTTCCTGCTGCACAGGATGTCGACGCCGGCATCGTCGAGTGGCATCCAAGTCCAAGGACCCTACAAATTTTTAGGCATTAGCAAGTGTCGTCCGGGTTCGTCGGCAGCATTGTTCAAATGGGCGTGGGCGTTGGAGTGGGCGTGCCAGACAGACGTGCAATCAATGCTCGCTCTTCTCTCTCTTTCTCTCTCTCTCTCTGTCTCTCGTCCTCACACTTGTTGTTGTTGACAGTCGCAACAATCAGGCGAGGCAAAACAGCATGCATGATGTGTCTGACAACGCGAGCTCTGCACTTTTTGCCGGCACTTAGTCGCCTTTAAATATGCAGAGTATGCTGTGTCGAGTGGCGTCGCCAGGTGGCGCTTTGTGCTAAGCACTCGCACTAAGCCGAATGCAGCTAACCAACTGTAGCCGGATTTGCCGGCAGAAGGGATAAAGCATAAAAGTCCCAAGCGGATTTGTTCTCTTAAACAACTCGATTGGTTAACTTGATTCTATTTGGGGACTTTTTCAGTGGGAAATTATCAAATTATTACAGACTTTTGCTCTCTCTGTCTCACTCTATGTTATATATAATAGTAATAATGTCGATCAGACAGTTATTTGCAGTCGATAATTTAAATACCAGCAAATTGATACCACAACCCTTGAGTGAATTAATACGTATTTTAATGTTGTGCTCGATTTAATTTATATTTCATTTTAATATGGATCAAAATAAATAAATTATTAATACAATTGATTCAATTAATACAAAGTTGATTTCTTATCAAATGGAAGAACAATATTTGCTTATTTTAATTCATCACAATATGAGGTAAAATCAGCAAACATTAATATTAAGTATGTTATAAAATTGAAATCCAATTTGTATTTCTTTCTTTTGCATGGCGGTAAATGATTTATGTGGAAATCGATGCAAATTGAAAGCAAATTTTCTCTGCTGCTCGTTTGGAAAATCTGGAAAATTAATATTTGCCGCCCGAAATTCAATTAGAGTGCAACAATTTGCCAGGTACCTCGCAAAATTAGCAGAGCAGAATTCAAAGAATGCTCTCTCTCTCCCTCAGGCAAAATGCTCGATTATTGCATAATTTATCGATTGTACGGCAAACTGAATAACGCAAAAACACAGGCGCAAGAACAACAACAACCAGACAGGCGGCAATCACAGAAAATATTTATGCAAACACACACAAACACACATGGCGCATTTATGGAGTTGTGTTGTGCATGTATTAGTTCAAAAATTCCCCCCATGTCGGCAAACTTTTTAGTGCACGAAAAAGTTAGAAATGCAGTGCAGCTTAAGTTGTTATTAATTTATAAACAATATGAAAAGTTGTGTTCATAAATATTCACTGAATGCAGCCGTGACACTCTCATTCACTTATTATTATAAAGTTAAAGAACATGACACGTGCAGCTATTTGAGTTTAAATTATGCAAAAGACAAACACAATCGCAGAGTGATTAGTCATCTCGCTCTCGCACAAGTAAATTTAACAAGGAAAGAACGTAAAACACATATACTAAGAGGAGCGTATCTCTGAGCGAGAGACAGATAAGGAGATCACAGCTCTGGCATCTGTGCTGAGGCTCAGATCTGGCCTCAAATCTCTCTTTCAGCTGAAGTTGAATGTCATCAACAGGGGCTTTTCTTTTTTTTTTATTTTTAAAGCCTAATTAAATTGTACTATACATTATGCCTATACTCATGCCAGCCACAATTAAACTCTGTAAACACTCGTCATGTCTCGCGACCCTTCAATCGACACGTAATCAGCATAAATTAATAAATTGAACTATTATATAAACAATTCATCAATGTGGTTTTGTTGGAAATCACCAACAATTTTATTGAATCCCTAAACAAAACTCCACGCGAAATTCATAAACTAAAGGCGTGGCCACGCCCATATTGAGCACATAACTGTCCCCAAATGCCAATTGCACCAAACATGATTTTATTGCATTGTTTTGTTTCTGTTTCTGGTTTTAGCTCTGCTCATTTGGCTTCATTTGGGGAGTAGACAAAGCGCAACGGAGTTAATTTCATTCCTGAATTATGACTCAAGGGCAAAATTAACATGGAAATTATGAAAATGGCGGCCAATGAAAAGTGACAACCGGCGCACTAACAACAAAAACAGCAACAAAGTGAACAACTTGCGGCCGCGGTTGCCACGCAGATACCCCGTAAATAATGTGTTTTATATGATGTGTCTGGCCAGTACTATCTCTAAATATAAATTTAAATTGGTTTTTTAATACTTAACACTTCTTAATAAAATATGTTTGGTAAAATCCATTTCTTTTATTTTGCAAATATTTATTTATATTTTTTAATGAGAATTAATCAGTATTAAATGTAACATAATTATTGATTAAATTTAATTATAATTCATATATTTATAAATCCTTCATTTGCCATAACACTATTTAAGTACGAAATATTTCTTAGAAATGAATGCAACCTTTTATTCCTTTAGCAGTACAGGGTGTCGTGCAAACAGGATACTAAAAACAAATTGCGAAACCAACAGAGTTCAGACAACAACAACCCGACAGCAGCAACAACAACAACTGCAGTGCCAACGAGTTGCCTGCAAGCTGCCGGACACAAAAACAAGAAAATAATTTTCATAGCACAACAATTTTTAGTGATTTTTGAGCAATGAACCCAAAGGGGGTCGCTCTGTTGCCGTTGCATGGCTCCCCCTTCCGCACTCCTGCCCGTCGCCCGCTTTGCCAGAAAGGCAGGCGAAAAGTGTCCGAAAATTTACGCCGCAGCGGTGCATTTTAGGAGTGGGTTAAGCGTTGACAGGGGTCCACTTTGTTGGTACCAGTTTTCAGTTGCCGTACTCCCGTTTAGGGTTGTCAACTAGCTTGCTTGCATTGCATATTTTGCGGCGTTTAGACAACGAAAACAATGCCCTGGCGAAAAGTCGTCTAAAAAATAATAAAAAGGAAAACAACGCAGCTATGCTGCAATTTTATATATGCTCCTATGATTTATGCCATCATCATAATAAATTTATGTGATTTATTTGCCATGCCTTAGGCGAGCTGCAATATTTTTTTCTAGCAGCTGCGGCCACTGTACTAGTTAAAATTGCCTCCTCTCTAATTGCAATGGAGTTGCAGCAAGCCCTGTCTCACTCTATGTCTATCTCTCTCTCCTGCTCTGTGGGGCATAACTTTTGACAGTTTTGGGTTTCGCATTTGAGTTATGAATAAGAAAATTTTTAAATTGCCCAAAAATTTATTTCTACAGCTTTAAAATTCCAGTACTGCTAACAGTGCCAGCTGCTAGGTTACCAGCACTGTTAAATGTCTTAACTGCTGTTGTTATCGATAAAAACAAATCTTGCTTTAACATTGCCAAAGCGTAGCTATAAGTTAAGAGCACTGTTAAAAGGCAGCAGTTATTAACGCAGTTCTTATCGATACCTTGCAATGCTTAAACTATTGCTATATACAACTATTTAACTCAAAAGAGCGAAACTTTAATTACATTTTTTAAGGAACTTAATTATAAACTAGTATGTAAACAATTCTAAAAAACAGTCAGTAAATTTCTGGCAACTAATTGACAAAAGTCTCTTCAAATGCCAGCATAAAACTTTGTAGCTGACAGTTAATTCAAACCAACTTCAACGGTTCAGGACAAATGCTGACCAGCATCAGGTCAAAAGTAATGTAAAATAATTTCAGGTCAGCCAGCTGCTTTGGGCAGGCTGGCAGCAACAATAAGAATTCGCAATTATGCTATATATTTGATGCATTTCTAATTAAAACATGCTAATTCAAAACAGAATAATAGAGAAGTTGAACTTGAGAAAAGTTGCCGAAATGCGACTTCAAAATTGTCTGGCATTATAACAAAAAGTGTGCGAACTTTGGCGACAAATTGCTCGTATCTAAATGAGGCAGACTGATGATGCCGCGTTGCGAATATGCAAATTATGCGTCTCGTAGGCGTTGTCAGGTGTGACATTACGCACTGGTGATGGTTCATTAAACTCGGCCAGTGGCGCGACGCAAAAATTGTTTGTGCAGCACTTAATTAGGCTCGACTTGATGTGCAGCCTCCGACGAAAGTTTAATGAACTTTGTCAGGGAAAAGGCGTGGCAAAGGGAGGCTTCACACAGTTGCAATAACCAAAATCAAAGTGCTTGCCCTTCTCTCTCCTTCCCTACAGCCTCTGCCGCAGGCATCTGCACAAATTAGTTGCAGAAGCAGCGGCCCAAAAGGGATATGCGAAAGTGGTCAACAATTACGCCAGCTGAAGATAAACGGGAAGCAGGAGCAACGGCAGCTGCCGCCGACCTAAACGGACCTCAATGAATGACATTTAATTATTTCATCAAGAAAGCAAATAGCCCAAGGAGCAAACAATCAACTTCTGGCCGACATCAGGCAGGCATAAGGCATTGGCATCTCCTTTACTCTCACTCACGCTGTCTCGCTCTCTCTCTCTTTCTCTGTCTGCCCGTGCTCTCATCTTATTATTTCTCTTTCTTCTTTTTTTTGGAAGGGACTTGCACACATAACGACGGACCAAAGCAGACGTAACCCTCGACTAGGCATGCTGGTTCAACTTGGGCAAACAATGACTTTATTTTTGGATTTCTGAGTAGCAGAAGTGTTTGCAGTTTAAGGAAATTATCACTCGGGCAAGACCAGTAAAGCATTTCCTTGTTTGTTGAAGCATAAAAATGGTTTAGAACTGCAAATACTTTAATTAAATAATGAAATTGAATTTTACATCCATTTTAAAACTTTCCTTTGAGAATATCAACTATTTCTTTACCTCTTCTTCTGTTGTCCGATTTCCCCTTAAAGTATGCTTTAATTATTTAATGATTCTCTCAAATTTAAATTGACCTTTTCCACTTGCAGCGTTTATTTCTACCTCTGCCAATCTCAAATAATTTTCCTGTGGGTCATTCCATCAATTAGTCAACTCACGACGGCCAACTAATTATGCAATATGACAATCAAGATGGCAAAGGCAACAAAGAAAACAAAAGAACAACGCGAAAACGAGAGACATGCTTTATAAGCAAGACAAGATGCGATATGGGTTGGGGGTAATGTGTGCTGGGACTTCTGACTACCCTTACTGCTATCCCAAGTTGTCCCCGACAATTACGCAAATTGTTGTTGTCATTATGTAAACACTTGTTTATGTCAAATTTGACATTTGATACGAGCTGCGGGAGGAAACGAGAGCACACACTCACGTGTGTGTGTGTGTGTGTGTGTGTGCGTCCAGTGTACACAGAGGGTTGGCACGGCACAGGAAGCACTGCGGCCCAACATGTCAGCCGCCACCAGGTGTGCTCGGACATGTCCATGTTACACTTGATTAAGTAGGCGCTGAGTTCGACGAAATGCTTTTTAGATGGCTTCCCGCAGAAGCAGCAGCAGCAGGTGCTCCGGGTCCAGCTCCAGTCGAGCCAAGTGGGTCAGTGAACGTGCCAAATTATTGACAGCGTGGCGCCAGTTTATCCAGAGACTCGTCGAGTTTTGCCCTCTGACTGCTGCGACTGACTGCCCGAGTTGGTTGATTAATTAGACGCAAAAGCCAATGGGCCAACAGGTCTCCCACTCTTCCACTCTCCACTCTCCGCTCTCTTCTTCCCCCCATGCGAGCAGTTCGTGCGTGCGGCAGTCCGCCGCGTCATAAGTCGCCACTGGGCGGAGTTGAATTGAGTTGAGTTTGAGTGTGTGTCCGCTGAGTTTGAGTTGTTCATTAACACCAAACTGGGAGACAGAGGCAGTCCGTGTCCAACAGCACGTTGCCATGCTTGGGGTGAATTGTTTGACCTGCACATGGGCAGGTCGGGATACATTGTTAAATAGAACTGTTGAATGGCAACACACAGCTTTGTGTGTCAATTAAATGAAAAGCAATGTGTCCAGTCGCTCTCAGCTCAATTGAATTGAAGTTGAATTGAGATAAACGAACGAATTAAGTCGATTATTACAGATGCCTTTGGTACATTTGAGTGTAAATAGCGATATTGATAACATAATTATTATCGATAGCTGTCTAACGCAGCTGCAAGCGTGCGGACTGTCAAGTTAACAGTAGTGCCGCCTGTCAAGATAACAGCAATGAGTTATGCAAAGTGTTAGCATTTCACAGACTGATTTATCGAATATTAACTGCAAACATTTGCGTTTTACAGTCTGTTAAACTGTAAATCATGCACATCATTATGCAGAGCAATCAAAGTCAATTTGAACCACTCTTGCTGCCCCAAACACTTTAGTCGGCAATCAAAGTTCTGGCTCTGCTGGTGCTACTGATCACATTACCTTAACTTGAACATCTCCCTTCATTGGGTTATCAATTTATCCCCTTAGCGATTGGCAGCGTTGCCCTTCAACACACACACACAAGGCACATAAACAGATGCCAAGTGAATTGTCTGCTTATCGTTATCTGAGATTTTACTTTGCTACTTAAACAATACAATTTGCAATTTAACCGCATCCCCCACACAGCACTTTCCCTTCTCCTTTCCCCATTGACAGTAAATCTCGTCATTCAACAGCTACAAGAATTTTACAATGAAATTTCGATGCGTTTTATCGAATGTTTCTTGTCTGCCAAACGTCATACACATGTCGAAAGCAAGTTTGTATACGTGTGTGCATGTGTGCTTGTTTGTATGTATTTGTTACAATTTTGTTGCATACTTTTGTGCATGCTCTACGGTAAATTGAATTTATGCGCTGCAGGCGAATAGGAGAGCCAGGAAAAGCGTAGCGAGGGGAGCTTCATGCATTGATTTAGTTCTATAAAAATAGAAAAAGGACTAGAAAACGGTTATCCCATTTTTGCTGCCATGAGATTCTTGTCGGGATGCGCATAAAAATCCTGTCATTTTGGCAGCGCCTCAAGTTGTGCTCTCCAACATTTTTGTATTTTTATGCAAGACATTTCTGCTGTCGCTGTTGTTATGTTGTTCTGTTTTATTGCAAGTTGTCTGTGGGAAACAGACTGGAAAACACGCTGTGGCATTAGAGAGCCAGACACATTCGCTACTTGTTATCTGGAAATGTCTAACGGCAATTTCAACAGAACTCCATTGCTAATAAATATGAAAATTTTTGGGATGTTCCAAGTTCATTTTGCAATCGATTCGGTAAATTAATTCGATAAATTAGATATTTTAAAATTAGTTTTTAAGTATGCAAATATTTTCCATTTAGAAATTATGTAGAGTATATTTATACGCAGATATACTATTTTATAATCATATAATTAATCCAATTAAACAATTCTTGGAATAACCGAATTCCTATTCACAATGACGCAAACATGTTATAAAATGAAATTAATTCTGAAACGAATTGCGAACATATTTTGGAAACTGTAAAAATCATTTATCGCATTTAAATGATATTTTCTTCTACGAATTTTAACATTTATTTCTGTTTTTTATCAGGATAAATGAACTTAAGACTAAACAGTCGGCGTTTAGGCCTCCTCCTCCTCTTCCTCCGGCTCTGGCTCCTTCACGACCTTGGGCTGTGGCTTGCGCCGCAACGAGCCACGCACACGAGTCGGCCTCTTAGTGGTGGTAGACTTTGGCTTGGGATTTTCCAGCTCATCCAGCTCGGCATCAGAAAAGCGATCCTTATACCAGTCGGCACTTCAAATGAAATGCGAAGTAAAGTAAATTAATTTCTGTTGTTTGGGGGCATTAACTGGTATCATTTGGTGCTTACCACTCCGGCACCTTACGCGCCCAGTCACAGGTTTTATTCTCATCGTCGAACACCTGACCCAGCTTGCAGCCATTACGACGTGGCAGATCGCCGTTCACGCAAACATAGAAAAACTGACAGTCATCGGGATCCGCATAACGTGGATGCGTCACAGCAATACTTTCGTTCACTTTGGGGCACTCAAACTCGAAAATATCCTCGGACTTGCAACCGGTAACACCCACCTCATCGGGCCATGTGCAAATGCCAGTTTTGGGATTAAAGACAAGTCCTACCGGACAGGTGATCATATTGAACTGTCCGTCAACACAGAAATAGAACTTGTCGCATATGCCAGGCTTCTCGTGGCCGAAATAGCCATTCTTACGCGGACAGTGCTGCGAGGGTTGAGGAGTTTCTGTGGAAAGAACGCTGATATCAGTTGCAAGTAATGAAAAATAACAGAATATGACTTTTATATTATATAGTTTTCATTAAACTTAAAGAAAAATTTCTTACAATTGTATTTCTTTATACTGAAAAATCTTTTGTTATACTTTTCTGTCTTTCCTTTTTTTGCATTTGCCATTTAATTTTCTTTTTATCAAAGTAAAACTATAGAAAATACTCGTACTTTCATAAATGATTCCTTCAAGTGTCGACCCAATTTTAATTTTTGGGAAATTTCCATTTGTTCCGCACAATCTACATATGCATTTGTTCTCCCTATTTAGGTGCTTTATTTCCTACACTTTATTCCCCTTTTGTGTGTGCTTCATTAGAAAGAATAGATGGTCCTGTTGCTGCAGTGTGGCAAGCCCCACATTCCGTGCCCCAACTAGTTTATGCCTCAGACAAAGAGTTTATCGTTCCAGCAGTTTGCCAAGAATGCGAGAACGAGTCATAGACAACTGCAGTCCCGTATCTTGTGCCTGGCTACATCCTGTTACCCACTGGCCACTTCCTTTGCATATGATGACCGTGTGGACAGACTTAAGTAGATTATGGAAGGGTTCCATATGTTGGGGGAGCAACAGTTTTGAATGAAATAGCACAGAAAAAGGTAATTGAAATTTAAAAAAGACCAATATAATGTGCTCTAACTGCACGTTAAAAGAAAATAGAAGATCTCTTAGAAGTGCAATCGAAACAGAGAATTTATAATTAGAAATTAATTGAGTGCCGGAAAAGATCATAAAGAGAATTTAAGATCTCCTTTTAAGCACTTTCACATACTCAGTCTCTAAGGTATTGAAGAAATAAAATTTTCGTAAAATACAATATGCATTAAATGAAGGTGATTGGATTGGAATCTTTAAATAGGTGTTGAATGATTACTTTAATTTAATATATTTTATAGAAACCTATCAGGATAGTTCATAAAAAGAATCAATCAATAGTTTAATTAAGATCCTTTACTCCTAAATCTAAATCCTAAATCACAATAACTGCTAGACCCTTTTTCAAACATCTTAAATACATCCGCTGAACGAAGCTGAGACTCGAAACTGTCAAACGGCACGCGGAAGACTGTCGTCATATAAAGAGGGAACTCTGTAAGGGCCACGTGTCGACGCACTCTCGATGCTCACATTAAACCACTGAGAGCGTGACAAAATAAAATAATAAAAATCACAAATAAAACGAGTCTAAAACAATAAAAATAAAATACCAAAACAAGAGGGCACCCTAACCCAAATACTCCACCGCAAATTTCTAACGAAGAGACCCATTGACGACAACAATTTGGGTTAACCGCTTCGCATGTCGCTTGCATAATAAATTAGTTACTTATATACATATCTATATATATTATATATGAAGTAACGGGCGAATAAGTGCGAACACGGCTCGCGTTTATGCGTTGATTTTGGCCAGGTTTAAATATAGCCAAAGCTGAAGTTTCCGCGCCCTGTGCTTCGTTCTGTCAGTGCACAACACGCTGTGCATATTTAAAATATAATTTAAGAACCGCGCTCTTTGTTCTTCACACATACATAGGTATATAGTGCGCTATATATAGTATACTTGTGTGTGTCACAAGGTGTACTCACGCAGCTTGGAGCGCTTGGTGCAGTCAATGTTATAGGGCAAATCACACTTCTCCTCGATGGGTGAGTAATCATTGAAGACCATCCCGTCCGCGCAGAGGCGTTCCGTGTGCACGCCATCCCTATAAATAAATTAACATAAAAAGGAATGAGCAGAAAGAATACACAAAGAAGGATTATACATACGATACCTAAATAAAAAAAATGTTAGCTACATGTGCAAAGGTTACTTATCACCTTAGTATATTAAAGATTATATTCATTTACTTTTTGTACGTTTTATAAATAGCACATTTAAAAATTTATTTATTCATCTATCTATTTATTTTTAATTCAAAAGATAATTTAAAAGTGTAAAATACCTTGAAACTTTTTAAAAGACAAATTCTAGTAGTCCAACTTCTGTATCATCTGCCACTAAGTACCTCAATGTCTGGCAACTTATCGCAATCAATATGCCCCCAACATACCCTTCCCCATAGGGTTTCTCCGATGCGCTAACACATCAGACGAATCAAGTCATATTTTAACACTTTTTTGTTTGTGCCACACCTGAATTATTGATCACTTTGGGCTCCAATGGCGCGAGAGATGAGCAAAGCGCATTTATTCACATCATTGGCCACACGAAGGCGGTGAAAATCTGTCCCAAGGTGTCACATTGTCAAGAGAAGCAGTTGACACATTTTGTATGAGGGACATTTAAAAAAAATAGGATTTGTGTTTAAAATTGTATGTATATAAAAAAGCCAATAACAAAATTATAAGTTATTTATACTCAAATTATAAATAATATAATATAATATACATATCATAGGAAACTTCGTTTAAATATAAATCTTTGTAAATAATACATTAACAGTAATAAAACATTGGTGAAATGTCAGGAAAATATTGTAACAGAAAAATCAATTTTACAATATAAAAATGATTTTTAGATTAGTTAGTGAGAATTTATATTGATAAATTAATATAAATTCGAAGTCATTTTCTTATCTGCTACTGAAATTGTTGCACTCCGATTATCAATTCAATCTGACCTTCAAATATTACGCATACGCCGCATTAGCTTCAACTAATATTTGAATACAACACGACTTACGTTTTTATCCTATGCATGTGTGTATTTATGTGTGTATTGGAAACTTACAGGCACGCATAGTATTTATCGCACTGTTTGCTATCCGGATAAAAACCATTCGCCTCCGGGCACTCTTCGGTGGGCTCGTATTCCGGCGTAGCTTGGGCCTGTTTACGTTTCGGCGCCGCCGCTGCCAACTCCACGGGATCGCGCGTTCTTGACGGCAAATGGCGCTGGGATGGCGGATGTCCTGGACCCACACGGAAATTGCCACGTTCGCGCTGAGCAAGTGCGGTGCCTGTGCGGGCAAAGAGAAACAGAGCACGAGACAGATAAAGATGATGTGCAAGATGAGAGTAAAACACTTCGACTGCAGCCATATTGATATATAATAGATATTAAAAGAAAATAAATAATAGCACTAAATCGGGAAATAACTGCTGCTTATTCGAGCCATCTTTGAATGTAAATAATATACGATATATATTTATGTTATGCTAACATTAAAATGTGCCATAATTTCAGCCACTGTTAATGGCTATAGCTTACGCCAGGCTCATTAACAGTAAAGCTCAGCTGTTAAAGCTCTGATTTTATTTTAACTGCTGAAAATTTTGAAATATTAAGTGTTAAACATTTTTAGGCTTCTGCTTTTTAATATATTTAAATTTTATTAAAATTAAAAAAAAAATTATTATTAATTAATTCCTCCAATTTCTTTGTTAAACTTGTCTAAAAACTAAAGAACTCTTTGCAAATAAGATTGAATTGATTTTTCTTTTAGCCGCTTTAACGATGGTCTATTATTTTTCACAGTGTATTTTTCGGTATTTAAATCACTGTTTTGCCGATAAAAACCTGTTATTGTATAAACTTAATTTTTAAGTTAGCGCTTTGTTTATGACCGGCCAAGATTGCGACATAAGTGACCTTAAAAGTGAAAGTTCCACTCGGAGAGAAAAAAATGAAACAGCTGTTTACCAGCAACAGCTGAGCCACAGCTTGATTGAGCCAATCATCAATCAAAGGCCACGCATGCACTTCCGACAAGCTGCAGCATGGCAAACGCTTCAAGGTGGACCACTTTAAGTGACCGCAAAAAGGAATAAAAAAGAAAAACAACAAAAAATAGCGAACCACACGAAGAACACGACAATTGTGAATTCAATTCAATTTCGAGGCACAACACACATCCACATGCACAGAGAGCAATTTCGACGGGTTTTCGGGCTGCTGGAGAGCCTGACATTCGATTAAACGTTAATAAAGAAAC
The DNA here is from genome assembly GCA_018903715.1 of Zaprionus davidi. Lineage (NCBI taxonomy): Eukaryota > Metazoa > Arthropoda > Insecta > Diptera > Drosophilidae > Zaprionus > Zaprionus davidi. The sequence continues at coordinate 11,651,287 of JAEIGL010000005.1, forward strand.
AATTCCACAGAGCAATTAGTGCGTAAAGTGTCAGCCAACATTTAAGCCGACGACGACGAAAACGGCAACGACAACAACGAAGTCAACGCCAACGGGGACGCCAACGTCGCTGTCGGCAGCAACAAGAAACAACTAGTTGCTGTTTCTGTTGTTATTGTTGTTGGCACTGCAGCTGCCGCTTGTCATTGAAACACGTTTCGTACACGACTTGCTCAAAATAAAAAAAACATCAGAAAAAATACTGAAAAAAACAGCAAAAGGCGCTGTGACTTTCGTAGTTGATTTTGTGTATGCCCTAACGAGGTTGCCTAATACTTTTGCGTTATTAATACCTTTAGGCAAAATACATATTAAGATAATTAACATAATCCAGTACAATCTAACATAAACTCTCTATTGCAAATGTTAAATAACAGTGGATTACAGTTTTTACAGAGAGGAATCGTCAATCTCAAACGAGAGAAAGAAAAAATAAACTTAATAATAAAAATTCTTAGAAACTGTTAACTAAGACACGCAATGGTAGATAATGAAATTAAGAGAGATATAGAGAGAAAGAAACTAAGAAACATTAGAAATACTATGTTAAGAAAGGAAAAAGTAGATAGAATATTTAAACTAGTTTTTAGGGTATTTCAAAAACGTCGAGAAAAAAGAAATGTTTCCTCGGAAACTTGTAGGGGTTTTTCCTCTGTAGTTTTGTCAACGCTGCGGTTTGGATAAGAGTTTTTTTTCATATTCTCTGGACTTGTCAAGCGTGGATCCGAGAGTCTGTCATCATGTTTGTCATAGAGTCCCGTTTCGGTTGCGACAACTAGCGCTTTCAAATGAACCCGAAGCCGAAAGCAGAAACGAATCCAGAGTCGAACCCGGCCCCGACCCCGTTTCCAAGCTCAACCCGGCCCCATTGACTGGGTTTTCAGTCCGGTTAAACTATATTAATTGAGTGCCTCGGCTCTGACATCGTGTTGAAATAGAAAAAAAGTGAAGAAAAAATCAAAGTTTTTGTGTCTTGTTTGCTTTCATCGTCAAATTGAATTCAAGTCACACACACACATGTAGAAAATACTCGAATAATTTGGGTGGGTGTCGGAGAAATAAATGTGCGTTGTGCATGCGTGTTGAGTTCATTGAACATTAAATAGATTAAAAATAAACTGGCTAAGGTAGAAAATCGTATTTACATTTTCAAGTCCAGTTGAAGCGCGTTGAAATGTTTCATGGGAATTGACGGGCTCATTGACAGTGGATGAGCTCTTCAAGTTGTCTAGACTTAGGCAAAGCAAAACATACAAAACCATTTTTTGTGCATCTTTAATTAAATTTGTCTGTTTATTCTGTATTTATTAACAAAAAAATAATTTCATGCCAATTATATAAATTTCATAAATTAAATATATGTTTTCATTGCACTGTGTTGCGGTCTAATTGGAATTCCGCAAACAAATATAGCCCGCAATTAGGCAAAATTTTCATTTTTGACACTAGCAGTCGATGAATTTATTTGCACATTTTGAGGGCGGGAGAGAAATGCAAACAATCAACAATATATTTCAGGGCCATTTTAACATAATTACAATACATGTTAACACCCAAGCAAATACGGCAGCTGCTGCATATCAATTTAAATTGTTGGATAGCCAGATAACGACTGAAAGATACCCTGTAGTCAGGTTAGACTTTATTACTGTTAATACAGAATAATTATTTGTAAAAAGTGGTAGATATAGAGATGAAACATAGACAAGAAAACTCGACTTACAAATCATCAAAATACATTGAACAATTCAATTCAATTCATTAAAACACAAAGAAAACATATGTATAAAATATCAAAGTTGGCAAATTGAATTAATTGATAACACGAATTAACCTAGGTTCAGCATACCCCATTATGTGTAACTTGTCTGCCCTTCGGTTTAAAATTTAAATGTTTTCACACACGAATTTACACACACAACATTATTATAATGAGCTACACTAAATAGTTAGTTCGAATGGCAAAAATGAAAACTTTGCGAATCGCGACATTAGTCAAATAATAATTACAATAAATTGGGACACGAGTGAGAGCATTATTTACATTTGCAATTTGAATGCAAGCAAAAATGAAAGGGTAAAAGCAGCAAAATGAAAACCATTCTGGTGTCGACAGTTAAATTACGTCACAAATATGGAATCGATTTTCAGATGCAATGTTCAGCTGATGCTCGAAATAAATGCAAATTGTTTGCAATGTCGAAATAGGCGTAACAATAAATATTTAAATAGAAATGCTTAGTTTGTTGGCGTTTCATTAATTGGCGCGTGCAATTAAGCACTTTTGCGCCTTGTCGCATTGGAAACTTACCCGCAAGCAGGGCGAATATGCAAATTTTCATAAACGCCATTTTGTAACCAGTTTTTCGAACCTGTAGAAGGAGAAGTTTTAGTTCAATTTAACTGAATTCTCTTCAAATAACACTGTGTTTTATTAATATTTATATTTAATGGATTTTTGTACATTAGTTTTCTCTTATTGCCTTGGTCAACTGTTTACTTTTTCTCGGTCACTTTGCACTGTTTCAATTTCAATTTGTTTCACCTGCGAAGCATTGCAATATTTACCGTTTCGTCAGCTTTGTGCGCACGCGTCGCCTTCTCGGAATAAACTGTGCGCTGCGCATTGGAAAAAAATACTTTTTAAATGTGCTCGTCGACCGGTTTCAACAATAACAACAACAACGACAGCACAGCCGACAACAATCGACGTTAAATATCTTAACAACTTTATGCAAAATGCATCTTGGCAGGCGGCGTCGGTGGCGCATGCGCAATTAACAAAACCTGCTTTGAGCGGCGTCTCTATAAGCTCATTGAAAGCTTTAGGAAAGCTTATTTACTTGCTTGCGTCCCAGTTGGAAATTGGAGGTGTACAAATCAAACTGATCTGATCAATATAGAAAGCAATACAATTGAAAAATATTTAATTTAATTAATTTAATTATTTTATTTAATTATTTAATAAATCAATACTGAAAGCGTCTCCATGTCTCTATTTATTAAACGATATACAACTGCAAATGCATTTTCAGTTAAGAATCGATAACATGCTTGTATAGACAGTCAAGTGCAGCCAAAAACCGATTACGGGCTGTTATTAACAGTGCATTGAACACGCAAGTTCAGCAAATGCAGCCGTTAACAGGCTGTTATTAACAGCGCATTGAACACGCAAGTGCCGCAACTATCGATAACAACGCGGTGCTGCAAGCTAACGTCAAATTACAACAGGTGATATTAAAACAACAGTGAAAAATGTTTGGGTTACTGCGTTTATTGCAACAGACTCAGCACGTCGAAAAATAGCTGAAAAATCAAAAGGAGAGACAACAACTCTGTCAACATTAACGACCACAACAAGGAACTGTGGCCCCAAACACAGCAGCAACAACAGCAGCAGGAAGATCAACAGGGAAAGCATGTTGGCAGAAAATGGAAAATGGCAAATGGAAATCCTACACGGAACGGCCCATGAAATATTGCATAGTTTTAACGAGCGTGCACAGCCGATGAACAATGTTGGTGAAATTTGTCAAAAGAATATATGCGCCTGCTTTGGCCCTGGTCCCGAGTCTTGCCCTGTCCAAACACTAACCATTGTGGGCGTGGTCAGCTGCCTACATTCATGATTTGCATTTTGGAAATTAACTAAAAAATATGACAAAATTTGTTGTTTGGCCACCCTATTCACGTCTTTTGTATACACATTTTTCCAGCTCCAGGTTTGCTGCATCATTGTGCCGGACGAGCTGAGTTTCAAGAGCATCAGAAATATCTCACCTCCCCCGCCCTCCTCCCTCTTTTCGGACGCCTTGACTTGTTTTGCAGCTGCTTGGGTTTTCATTTGCCTGTCATTTTATGTGTGTAATAATTGTGATTGTGACAAATTGTCTTTTTGTGCTAAATTTGCCTGTTTCATATTCACAGACTCCTTCGTTCCTTGGCCCCGCCTTGTTTCCCTTGCAATGTCCTCCACAAAGCAGCACATTTTTAAAGCACAATTTAAGACATTTGTCCCAATATTTGTAAGCAAATTGTTGCCTAAATGCTATGCCGACATTATGCAAATGTATAATATAATGTTAAGAAAACTGATTATGAGTAAATTGAGCGAGCGAAATGTTGCAGGCCTGATGTTAAATTAACTTTGAATCTCTGCAAAATTGTTTTATTTAAATGAAATAATAAGCATGCAATAAAAACGTTGAGACAGCGGATATGGAATGATTGTAATAATATTAAATGTATTCAACAATATTTTTTTTGTGGTAGAATGCAATTTTTAGCTGTTAAGCTCTTTATTTAAGTAGCAGAAAAAAGAAAAGATAGAATAGAAATTACATATTCATATTTACAAATTTCTTAAATTCATTCAAAGCTTAAGTAATATTTGTAATTACAAAACAAATTTGTTAATATATTAATCGTTATTAAAGCTGTATTGCAATTTAACCATAGCAAAAAATTTTTTTTTGCATTTTAATTGGCGCGCGGATGAATCAGCATAACAATTTTTTTGAGACGCTTCCACGGATTCCACAAAATGGAATCGACTTTTTCGACCTTCTCCATATAGTATTTTCCATTTGGGTTTCTAAGTAAAAACCATATTCAATTAACTTACATAAAATAGTAATTAACCAATTACTTACACGGAGCAACATTTGTTGTACCACCACCCTCCATGATTATTTTCCGCACAACTGCTATACCATTTATCGTTGTCATTATCGAAAGTAGAGAACGCATTTCCTTCGTGATATTTCATTTTATCATTTGCATTTCCAGAGTATGATCCCAAGCTGGTCAAATTGTACTTATATTCTTCTCCGGCAATTGTGAAGTGATCGTAACGAGCAAAAACAGTTTTGCCATTAAACATTTCCATATGTATATAGAGCTCGTGCGGCTGATTGCTGGTAAGGCGATAAATCTTCTCGAGGCCGAGGAAGAAGTCGCCTGAGAAAGAGCCAAAACCACTTTTATAAGACTCCCAATTCCTATAGAAATCTTCTTTGCCGTCAATTCGCTGTTGTATAACAGTCCAACCTGGACCAGCAATCTTACTATTACACAATACGGAAAAGGATTCGAAGTTGGGTATTTTAATATTGTGAACGCTGTTAGAATCACCGAAACTAGTGCTATTTAGTTTCACTTCATACTTCAGCTGCTCTCCCAACTTCAAAAATTCCTGTTCTTTTTGTTGAATTGTTTCGTTCTGTTTTATTATAGAATCTTGATTTTCAATCAGTTTTATTTGAGATTCCTTCACAGATTCACTCTTTAACTTCATTTCAGCTGTTAGCAGAGAAATCTTATCGCTTTTCGTAAGCTCTCTTCTTAATGTCTCTTGAAGGTCTTTGATATGATCTTGTTGTGTAACTATTAAAACATCTTTATATTTTCCCTCGGCTATTTGTAATTGCAATTGTTGAATCTTTTCACTCATTTTGATCATTTCTTCTTGTTTGATTTCCCATTTATTGTTCACCTTCTCCGTTTGCAGCTGATTAACGTAGGTCAAGATGTGTTTTACTATCTGAAACGTGTGCGATCCACACAGAGCATCCATGTCTTTGGAAGCTTTGCAATCCTAACAAAACACAGTAAAAAGATAAAAGAAGATGGAACCTGATTAACAAAACAAGTATGTATTGGGTTTTAATTACTCAATCAGAACATCTATACCGATTGTTTCGATTGCAAAAGTTTAAAATAACTTTTTAATAGTTTGTTAACAACTAAATTACTTTTGTAGAGTGTGTACTAATTTAAGACACACAACGCTAGCTCGACTGGCAGTTGAATAATACGTTATATGGGGTCGATGATGTAACCTTATCTCTGATGCAAACTTATGCAATATAACACGTATGCACATTTATGCGTTCATTAACTTTATAAATATTTTTATAGATAATCCACAAATTTCCGCTTTCAGGCGTAGTATGATCAACACAGTCTATCAATATGTCAACTCTGTTCCAATAAAATATAGGGTACTAACCTCATTGTTGCCTGTTGCATTAGCAATTAAGCCTCCACTCAGGACAAGAATCCAGAAATAGAGCAATGGAGTGTTCATTGTAACGTACTATCTATAGTATCTATAGTATTATATTTTGTGTATAACCGAACTGCACTTGAGTTAAAGCAAAATAGACTGAAATCAAATTGACAAATTGAGTGCAGTCTCGGGCCAAGCTTTGAAAAATTGTAATAGATTCCACATTCTTAGTGTTATCAGCAGAGACTTGGAACGTTGTGTATTCAATCTGAATTGTTTACTTAAAAAAATAATATAAATTTTATACATGTATGATTGTTGATAATGCCCATATGCAGATGTATATATATATATAAGTTATGAAATCTCTCTAAGTATCTTCCCCCCTCCCCTACTGACCGCCGCTCTTACACGCGTTCCCCCCGCTGTATGCAAACGCCGCATTCAGCACTAGAGCCGGAGCTCTGGAGAGATCCAGCACTGATGCTAGAAGGCATTTATGGAGACCTGGCAACCCTTGAATTTGCCAATCACATTTACTTAAATCTTAATTTGCTAGATATTAATCTGTAATCGATATCCTGGGAATCATCGCTACTTTTTTTTCCATCGCCTACTGTCAGCCACATTGGACGTCAGCTCTCAAAATCACAACCGTAATCCGAATAAATTTCTAATCTGGTTAACCATCAATTGTTAAAATTAATTAGAAAGTCAATGAAAACGGTTCCTTAACACAACCCTTGACTTCATTTGGGGAACCTATCTACAGAACAAGTCGACGACACACAAGAACACTTGGAATGCTCCATATACTTACTACGTGAAGTATGCGGCTACGGGAGCCGTAGCAACACAATCAAGAAATAGTCTTGCTTAACTTATATATATACAATTTATTTAATAATATCAATTCTATTTGTTGCGCTGAACTATAAAGAGAAGTTTACACTTTGTCGAGGTATCTATATATTATATATTTTTTTATATATTATATATTTTTACTATTTCTTATCAATTACCCTGTGCTATGTTCAATCCATTCTTCTCTCCTTTATTAATACCCGCTTGCAATTCACCAGCTACTTTTAATGTGATGTCAAGCTTTCTTTGTGGGTTTTTTTTCTGCTTGTGGCTCAGCTAAACTGTCATTGTTGCCTGGGTGCACTATAATCCTTCAGTCTTAAGTTCGCATAGAAAAATAGCTTAGCATAATTTCAGGCGCATTGTGAGGCGATTACACAATGCGGATCAAAAGCGAAACTGAAAACGAAACGTTGCAGAAATGTTGCGTCTATTGTGTTAGCCATAGGGTTGCCTCCAGGGTTGCCTCCAGGGTTGCCTCGTGCACGCTTAAATGGCAACTGCAACGGGGCTCAAGTGCCTGCTGACTGCGACCAAAAACTTTACCAAAAGCTAATCATAATTTCGCTCTCTCTTGCCGCCCGCCCTTATACTCCATCTTCCTTTTTCTGCCTCTCTCTCTCTCTCTGCCTCTCTCTCTTTCTGTCTCTCTCCCTCACTCTTACTTTAGTTTCGCTTTGGCATGCAGTTTTTATCTGCTCGCAGCTTTATTTTTATTTTTATATTCAATTCTTTGCCACCGATCTGCCGCAGCATAAGCGCCGCGTTATTGTCGTGTAATTGAATTTAATGGCAATACGAATGGTTCCGCATCCGGTGGGGCGTTTTGTCCATTCGCTCGTCCATTGTATTAGCCGGCGATTATCGGGCACTTTTGTGCTGTGCTTGCAACATTCGCCGCCGACAATGCGCCCCGGGGGAAAATCATTCGAGAGGGCGAGAATCTGCCAAACAAATCGCTGGCCATTTTTTAAAGCCAAACCAAATGTTGATTTTGCAGCCAGCAAAAGTTTTCACAGTCATTAGCCTGCAGCTCCTCGAGTGCCTTCAATAGATGGAATCATATATTTAAATTAATGGCCAGTCACAAAATTGTGCACAAATTGCAAACAAACTTTTTCAACACACCAGAAATTGTCATTGCAATCGCACAAGTTGTAAATTTAAATTAGATATCGCTCTTTTTAGGTAGGGTCACATTAATTTGTCGTTGATCTTGGAGTTTTACAACACTCTTTAAGCTATACATGGGTATATGAATTGTAATTCTTTGAACATTTTGAATCAATTTAGTTTTCAGCGAGTTTCAAAATTACATTAAATATTTTCTTACTTTTAAACACCATTGGACGATAAATAAATATCTGCAATAGGAAAATGTATTGTATATGTACACTTAACCATATTAAACGGTTTTAAAAAAGGTTTAATCAGCATTGTAATCAGCAAAATGTTTTAACATTCTTTCAATTATGTTACTGTTAAATGTTCAAAAACAGACCCTTTTTAATATATCCAAATTCAGTCACTCACTTTCCAACACTGTCTCGAGAGCAATCCTATTAGCGCAACGAGTTAACCTCGCAAATTTGTTCGACATGATTTATGCAGGTATCTATAAGCATAATCCTGTCATACGCTCGAGTGATTTAATACATAAACTGCCGACGAGATGGATGGAGATGCAGATGGGGAAGGAGGATAGGGGCAGCGGGGACATAAACAGGTGAAATGCTTTGCGGGCGGCATCGGCGGCAGCTCACGCTGCCTGTCAGTGGTCGTGGCAAGTGCTGAACGTCGCGTCAACGCCATTTCACACACGTGTCACGTGCGTGTCATTGTCATGCTGCATGCCACATAATGTCGCAACAGCTTGTTGTTGTCGTTGCTACAGATGTTGTTGTTGCTGCTCTACAATTTTTAATTAATGAGCAACGGCACTGCGTGCCAGCAGATTTTCTCATGTCATTGATGTTACATACCTGTAACTGCTGCGCTGCCCCTCGTGTCCGTGTCGTTGTCCGCATCCGCATTCGCGTCACTGGAAAATGCACAGAAAATGCACATTCTGAAACTAAGCGGATTTTTGGCCATGTTGGCATTTATTTTGTTTATTTTGTCCCCTTTTTGACCCTTGGCGGACCGTGCAGCTGCATTTTTAATTGGTTTTGGTGCTCCCCTTCGATTTGTTGCATACAATTGAAGAATTAAGCGATGACATGGAATAATTATAAGGCAAAGGAAAGGTTAAGTCAGCAAACATATATATATATATATATATATATATATATATATATATATATATATATATATATATATATATATATATATATATATATATATATATATATATATATATATATTTAATCAGCAACTATATGTAAAATGTATTTAAACATTAAATATATATATTAAATGTTTTACATATGGATGAAGTGAGGAATTGAATCTATATTATCTTAAAATAAACATTTTAGTATATTCAATATGTTTCAATAGCACTTTTTAAGTTTTTAAAAAACATTCGTGGTTTTGCAATATTTAAAACAACAATTTTTATCATAAGTAATAACAAAGTTATCGTTAACCTACGTAACTTTAGTTAATACAATCGCAGCCATCTCATAAAATGTATATCTTCAAAAGATTTCTTTCAGTGCATGCAGGTAAATGTAAAAGCTAAATGAAAATGATACCAATTTAGAGTGTTTGGTAAACAAATGCATTTCATTATGCTGAAATGCGTAGAGAGCCTATTTAGGGTTTACAGTTTTCCGCCAAAGCCCGAAAATGTTACAGAATTTAGGGGGAGTAGTGCTCAGTTTCTGAACAGTCGACGCGCCTTAGGCATTTTGAGTACCGCATCAAACTTGTCAGACACTGCAAAACAAATGACATTAAGACTTGGTTAAATTGAAAGGAAAGCGGATAAGGGTGGGGGGGACATTGGTTGAAACCAAATCAAAAGCATTTGCATTTTAAAATTTAATTTAATTCAATTACGCAACTAACCAAACTGCCCAACAGAATGTGATAACCGCAAGAGCATCGAGGTCCACAGACTTGGCTAAATAACTAAGCGACTGTGGCACGATTCGAGTACTGTGCCATGCATTTGTATTTACTATGATACCCTATAAGGTGGATGAAAGAGACATTATTGTTTGTGTACGTTAGTGGCAGAATGAAGAACATCCAAAAGGTAACTGAGAATCATAAAAACTAGTCAATTATTTTTGATAAGAAGAGTACATCTATTGAATATATGTAAATATTCCTGGGAGTTTAGTTAAAATTTCAATCCAATTACTTATAAAAAATCTCTTTTTGTTCCACAACATACAGGGTATTCCTTTGCCTTTTACAGCAAGTCAATTTTTCTGCTTACTTGTTGTCATTGCTGTTGCATTTGTCGTTTGTAATTGTTCGTACTTAAAAACTCATCAGACAAACGACAATGCGGCTGCAGACGATGGCCAAAGACGGGGAGGACGGACTAGACATTCCTTCGCCTGGGATTGTGGACCCAGTGCAATTGCAGTCGTCCACAGATGACGACAGTTAGAAACAGAGTTTTATCCAACTGCTCAGCAAATAAAAGACCATTATTGTTGTTGTTGTTGTCTCCCAGAGGCAGAGAAAATTTCTTTGAGTCTAGTTTTCACTCAACTGGCAAAATTGCCTATTACTAACTGGCGTCATCAAGTGGCACTCAAAAATCGGCCAAGAGCAGAAGTATTCAATCAACACTCAACTACAGTTTGTTCATGATTTGCAAAGAGTACAGTCTGCATTTAAATTAGCTTAAGCTGTATAGCACAGTATAAAAATTCTCTCACAACTTTGTAAACGCGACTGATGAAGGAATTGTGTGTGCGGGGCATACTATGTATAGACAATATATTTGCATTTTTAATGGCGTCGAAAACTGGAAGACCATAAATAAAATGTTGCACCAGTTGGGAGAAAAGTTGTGATTTATTGTGGGAAAGAAGATGAAACGAGTTCGCTGTGCGTTTTTCAACCGACTTCATAATTATCTTCTCAAAATGCAAGCTACATACTTAAATGGCTGCTTACATTGCATTAACAGAAAAACCTTAAATATTATAAAGCAGTGCTGTATAACGTACGAATGGTGATATTTAATATCATTTATTAACAGAGAAGGATTAGCAGCCTCGCTTTAACACTAACAGCCGTCAAGGCTACGTTTAACTTTAAATTTCTTTAGAATTTCTCCAATAACTTTAATTTGAAACAGCATAACATATTAGATATATTAATTAATAAATTGTTTTGGTAAAATTAAAACATATTGCACTTTTAACTTTATAGCACCTTCAAATTTACTTTGCCACACTTTTCCGCTCAAATTTAAACTTCCATTTCGATATTGCTGAGAAGAGACGAGCATAATTTGTGTAAATTGCAAAACCAGCCTGCTAATTGGGAAGAAGAAGGCACCCTGAAGTGAGTACCTCAACACGCACGAAACTGTTTCCCAGTTAAGAGAGGCAGAACTGTAGTTGGGAGGGGCGCAGGGAAGTAGCTGCACTAAAAAAACAACTGCCGCAGGAGAATGGAGATGGAACTGGTGGTGGTGTTGGAGGAGGGAAACGAGAGGTAGCACTGACTGCAAACGGACCGAGCCCGGAGCCATGCTTTGAACTTAATTAGCTGCACATTAACGAATTTTTACTGCATGTGGCAGTGGCTAATGGAAGAGTGACAGAGACCGAGAGAGAGAGAGACAGAAAGAGAGTACAGGCAGCGACAGAGGCGAGGCACTGCAGCAAGGTAGTTACTTGCCACTTCCTTTGGCCATTTTACTGCACGGCTAATTTTTGTTTTCGACAACGGCAAAGGGCTGTCGCAGCCTGTCGACGTTGGCACAGCATGCGGCACCGGGAGGGGCAGGTTCTGAGTTGCAGTCGGAGGTAGAGGCGTGGCACACTGGTCACTAGGAGGAAATGTCATACCGCAGGCAGAGGCAAAAGGAAATGTTGCCGAGATTAAATGCCCAACAGTTGTGGGCCAGCGGGAAAGGGAAAGGTACACGACAGTGGGAGGTTTGGGGGTTCATCCTCGCGGACAGGTGGGGCTAGTCTCGGTCTGGGCGTTATTATGTCGCGTCGCCGCAGCCGAGGCTTTGTCTTCGGTGTTGCAACTGCGTGTTGTAATAAGCGAAATTAATTTACATTGCACGAGAAATTTTACTACAGCAGCATAATTGTTCATGCTCTTGGCTCCCTTTTTTTGTACAAGCTTTAGCTTTAATTATGCTAAATGTCCGTTTTTAAGCTACAAATAAAAATGCTTGCACTCCTTTATATCCAGTCCTCCACTCGCTGCTCTGTCGTAATCTATTCCCCAGCGCGGACTCTGATACTGCTGTCCAAGTTCTTTTAGTGCTGGTGAAAGTTGTTGCACATGATTTATGGCAGCAGAGATTGAGCACTTTCCAATACACACATACATATACACATAGCCAAGTGCACATAATGACCAGATCAAAGGCCACATTAAAGCGGGAGAACGAGGCGAGTCGAGTGCGATAAGCACTTTACCCGACGGGCAGCTTCGACTGACCGTGGCTAAAATATGTTGCCTGAAAGTTAAGCTTCAAGTGGCTGTTGGTAAATATGAAGCAGCCAAGTTAAGTGGAAAGAAGACGGTAAACTGCTGCCACCAGGGGTGGGGGAATATGGAGGGGAGACAAGACCTGAGACCCAAGGCACTTCAAGGTACTCAGTTGCCCGTTCGACGCTAGTGTCGGTGTCGAAGGTGCTGCCAGTGCAACAACAACTCCTACAACAGCAGCAACAAATATTCTATGCACAGTGGTGAGTAAAAGAAAAACGGGGAAGAACTAGTGCATTGAATTAAATACGGCAACAGCAAGATGGCAACGCCACGATCATTCTGTTAATGAACAGACAGAGTCAAATTTCACTGTTAACGTAACAGCTTGCTCTATTAACATTGCAAACATTAACAGCGGCTTATCGGAGGGTTGTCGTGGTAACCGAAATTAAATATGTACTTATGTTAAAGACAATTTTAAAGCGAAAAAATAAATATTGAAAATAAAATTAAACAAATATGGAATTAAGAAAAGAATGAAATCAAGAATAACAAGCAAAGAAAATACTGGAAAGTATTAAAATGATTTTTACTAGTTTATTAACTTTTATACTCAGCTCTTGCCCATTGTACATACCAACGACACGTGCATCCTATCTCCAGCTCACTCACTTGCATCACTCTCTATCTCTCTTTCTTCCTTTTACTCTTTGCAATGAAAAGAAATCATCCTTGCCAGCTTTGACTGCACCTCGGCACAAACAAGGAAGAAGGGGAAGACGAACTACACAACAACAAAGCGTGGCACAAAAGAATGCAGTGGGAGCAAGCAAAGGTGGGAACAAAAAAACATTATTTGCGAAGTCAGTATATCCGTTTAGGAAGCCAACAACTTCCTGCTACATAAGTAGTGGTAAACACGCACACACACACACAGGAAGTAAACTACTGATAACTATGGAGTGGTGGAAAGGGGGAGTGAAGAATGAGGAAGAGACCTTGCCTTTGCCCCAAGTCAAAGGGCTGCACTTGAGCAGCTTTTCACAGAACTCAACGCCTGCTGCTGTTACTCTTCCTCCTTCTTCTCGACCCTCTTCCCCCTCCCCGTCCTCTTCCCGTTTCCTCTTAGCACATCCTTTGCTCACTTGAAGTTCACTCGAAAAATAAGCACGGCTCGATACTTTGAGTAGCCAAAAGTTAGGCTCAAAGGAAGAGAAAAAAAGAAAGCAAAGAGAAAATGTGAAAGAAACTCGCGCATTGCGTATACGCCGCGTAGTTCAATGGCGGCCGCAAGTTTTGAACATATCTTGAGAAATGTTTTTTCAAGCAAGCAACTTTTACACTCTATCACACACATACACACACTCACGCAGACACACCAACCAAATTTCTTTGAGCGGATTTCATTTTTTTCCCCACCCGACAACTTGATTAAAATATTTATTATACTTTGGTTTTCTGCGTACCATAAAGATATATTTTAATTATGTTTTAAACTTAATTTTCCTGTAAAAGGTAGAAAGCATTAAAAGAAAACTGTCAAAGAAGGAACTTATTATTATTTTAATCAAGTTAAACAACTTTTCAAAAAGCTCTAATTAAGTTAAAACAGAAAAACGAGGAAACTAAGCTAATGAAATGATGAAGGATATATTTGTATAAAGTATATTTTTCATTGATAAAATCGAATGAAATAATCTACTGCACTTTGAAAACTTATCAAATTCATTTAAAGTTAATTAATTCCAATTTCCAAGCTCAACTGCAGAGCCTTTAAAGGTCATTCAAGTTTGCCCAAATTGTTTTTCGACTCGTTTCCAATGTAAATCCATTAAACGTATTGAATTTTAGCTGCTGCAAATTTGCTTTATATAATTTCAGAATGTTTCGCAAGTCATTTCTGAGGAATTTACCCCAAACATTTTACACATTTTGACACCCGCTCTAATATTTATAGCGTAATGCTTGGCTTCTTTTTGTTGTTCCCGCACTTGTTGTTGTTTGAGTTGTTGTTGTTGAATGTTTGCTGGATGCTTTGCAGTTGGTCAAGTCGTTTGCTCGAGCTAAATGCACATTTGCAGCCACCTTTTAGACACGCACACTCGCACACACACACACGTTTGCAAACTTGGCGTTGTTTTGTTTCATGCAATTTAACAGCTTTTGGCCAAAATAACAAGCCAGGCCAACAACGGAGTCCAACAGAGCACAACAAACTCAGCATTCCAGGCGCGACCGACACAAAAAGTCAAGCTCGACAATGCGCCACGGCGCACTATAAACGGGAAGCGTCAGACAGAAGACTACTATACCATACCCCCATTGTGTAGAGGCGTAGAGGGGTGAGGTGCAAAAGTCTGCTGCATATTTTTGCAACACAAAATAAACCGCAGCAGCAGCAAATTTTGTCGGTTAGTTTCGGGCTGAGTTTGAAACGCATCACACACACTGTCGACTAGGCAGGCAATATATATATATGTATGTATGAGTGTCGGAGTATGAATATGAGTGTGTGTGTAAGTACCAGTTACTGCGCCATAATAAAATGGAATTTATTTTTAAACAATTACCTTTGGCAACGCTTTTATGCCAGCGGAAGTCTCTGGGCAACCAGAAAAGCCTCAACTCGACTACCCTCGCCAATGGTCAAGCACCCCTTAAAAGTGGTAAGGGAAGTGGGGAGTTATTAAGCGTGCACTTTGTGTGCAATCACGATGTCTTCTCCATTACGCCATGTATGTACACTTGTACGGCCCATTTTATATATAATTAACAAAAGCAACTACTAGCAGCAAAATAAACTAATTCTAGCAGCAAGTGGAAGAAGAAATTCAATTTTGTACTAAAGAACTAATTAAGTAATCGAGCCTCGAATGGAAACATGGCAAATTATTATTCATTTAAAATTTATCAATTTCCTTTTATTTGAAAATAAATTAAACGTTTCCCTGCACTTTAAATTATTCTGAATTAATAGGATAGGGTCAAATTGACAACAGCGCTTATGTTATCAAATAACAGAGTCCTGTTAATAACATTACCCTGTTTTTAATTAATTGATAATATAACTAGATGTAATTATAGCTGAAACTAATGTAATTATAGCTGAAATTTTGAACAAAATTTAAGAAAACTAAATATAATTCATACAAATTCATAATAAAAATATAAATATTATCGTAATCTTTATAATAAACATTGTAATCTTAAATTTTCAAATGATTAATGGATGATTAAACAAAATTGGCAAAACGAAACGTTAATTTCCATTGAGAATATCCGAAGATTCTGATCCGAACTTAAAGTTTTCTCATTTGCAACTTCAAGTTGAAGAGTTTCTCAAGCACAAATGAACCAAGCAAGCCTGGCAAAATGGAATAGGGAGAACGAGATACGTGATGTCCCTCGATGGTATTTCAGGAAAGTTGTCAGTTTCATAATTACGGATAAAGGTCTTCCGTATAATAGTTGTCTGTCTGTGTGTGTGTGTGAATAGAATACACATATGTATGTGAATTTGTTTGTGTATTTGTATTCGGCAATATTTGTTGAGTGCTTCTCAAGGCTGGGCGACTTCGCTTAGAGACTTGGGTCAGTGCTGCAGTTCTGCAACAGCGACTAGAAACTGTCCCCCTTTCTGCACAACCCGCTCGCCAGCGCTTTTCACCTTTTCACCAGGCTGGCTGACAACGCATTCCACTTACCCAAACAAACTTCAGTTGACAGCAACAGAAAAACGAAGGAAACAAGATAAAGAAAGCGAGAAGAAAAAGTGCATAGAAAATTCCATTAAGTAAGCAATGCCCAAAACATGTCTAAGCCCCCGAGGCGTGGCAAGGCTACGCATGCGTGGCAGAAATTCACATACACATACACTTACATAGACTCACACATGCACCTGTCTGAACCGCCGACAACGTGGAGAGTTATGAAATGTACAAATTTTGTTAAATAAGTAAACACTCGGTGCGTCGCAGCACTTGCAACAGCTGCTCTCTGATGCATGTGCTACATACTCCATACCGCATACACCTTAACATACACACACACTCACACACATTTGCTGTTGCAGCCCCATCCTCACGCACGAGTCACGTAGCAAAGTTAACTTTTCCTTTAAATTTTCAGCTAGACTAACAAACAAAAAAACCGACCAGACCGAGCATTGCCACGCCCTCTGCACCCAGCGAAACTTGCACACAAACATACCCTACACCTAAGGTATAGATATGGAATCGCAGACCCACAATAACGGCGGAAATTGTTTTTGTATTAACCTGGGCGGAAGTACGAAATTTCAATTAAAATTCTGTCTAAGCTGCAGCTACAGTTGTGCTCAAAAGTATGCGGCAGTCACAGTTCAAGTGAAAATACTTGCATAGTTGAGGTGGTTGGAGTTGTGGCAGCCACTTTACAATTATCGCACTGTCAAATGTTTGATGATTTTCGACAAAGTAAAGGAAAATGAAGCAAGATTTCTTCTAACATAGATACTCTATATATTTATAATGTACATATTCTAAGATGCATATATATTACCAAATTGCACAATAACCATTAAACCCTCAGATTAAATACTCAACACTCTGTCGGTTCAGGCGACATTTTCTGGTTAAATTCATTGTTTATTTTCTGAGGTAATATTGATTGCGTTTTATGCTTATATAATATAAAAAACTTCATGCTGAATTTAGTTCACTTTATTTTTTACTTTTTCTTCTGTTTCATTACATTTTGAAATTTCTTAAATTTAAATATAAATATATATATCATATTTTTTATTTTTATATTTTTACTTATTCTACTTAAGTACCAGGTTATTTCAAAACTATCTATCAGTTAGTCTTCTTTTTCCATTCACTTTAATATTCATCGAAATGCATTGCCCATTGGCACGTCCCCCATGGACGCCCTCTGTGCGTGCCCCAAATAGTTGGCACACATTAAATTACGGCACAACGTTGGCGTTTTAAATGTGGGGAGGAAATTCAATAAACGCCAACTAAATGCCACGCCCTATCTGGAGCAGCCGGCAGAAGAGCAAAAAACCATCAGGAACAGTTGAAAGAAAAAATAAAAATATACTGAAAATTCCAGAGCAAAGTAAAAATGCCGAAAATAAAGGGAAACTAAAAGTATTGCAATGAAAATGCATTAAAATGCCGAGTACATTTTTCCACTTACTTCGTAGCTCTCTCTCTCTTCTTCATTGCTTGTTGTTGGAGGGTTTTTCCGACCGGAAGTAGAGTAGAAAGCAGAGCACAATTAGGCGCCAATGGGAGAGCACAATATCGGGGTGTTGCGTCTGCGAATATCATTCGTATTATACACATTTTTATAGCCAAATAGTTGC
The DNA here is from genome assembly GCA_018903715.1 of Zaprionus davidi. Classification (NCBI taxonomy): domain Eukaryota; kingdom Metazoa; phylum Arthropoda; class Insecta; order Diptera; family Drosophilidae; genus Zaprionus; species Zaprionus davidi. Next base: position 11,669,142 of record JAEIGL010000005.1, read on the forward strand.
CATAAATCGCCGACGGTTGCCCCCTAACTCAAGAGGGACGCATGAACGTGCATGCAACGCATTCTACCACGACATATACATACATATACCCTCTGAGTTGAGCTTAGCGGGTATGCTTATGATGACAGCTGTGCATCCAATTAGATTGAGCATTGGAAAATGTATATGTTTTCAGCTATACCAGATTAGAATCTTATAGAAATCTCTAATATATGTTTTACAATAAATATAAATTACTACATCACTTCACTTAAAAGCATATTTCAGATTCGGTTTGCCCAAACTCTGACTTCCAACTTGTTTTATAATTTATAGTTAAGCTTGATTTGGATACACACATTTGGATTACACAGTTACACACACATGCAGCCTTACAACGGCGTGTTCCTTCAATAAATTCGTTCCGCTAAAGTATGCAACGCCTTTTGCCGTCCACTGAGCCGGAAATACACGACGCTGCGGCCATTGCGCTTTTAATGCGTTCTTTGACTTCAGACAGAACCACCAGAAGCAATAAGCGAACAGAAACTATCCAGATCAATCAAAGTAATTTAATAAGCTCCAACGATATTTCAATTCAATTGAGTATAATTTAGTTTGTTTATATATATATATTTTTTTTAATTTGGATTACATATTGTTGCATTAGTATTTAATCCGCTTTAAATATTTGCTTTTAATAAAGAAATTCAAATCTCACTAGCTTACTAAAAAACTATAGATTTATGCATGGTAACTCAGCTTTGGTTAAGTCTAATGATGTACAATTTAACTACGCTACATGAAAAATCACTTAGAATTAACACGCGATTATTGTGTGAGTGTGTGCGGATGTAGGGAAACCCACTGAATAACGAAAAGCATTCAAACCGAATTGTTCAGTTGCTTAAACATTTTGTGGGTATGAAATAAAATTAAAATAATTTAAAAAATATGTAATTATAGTAAAATATATGCATTAATTTAGATAAGTGTGCATACATCTTTTTAATGGTGAGAACAATATAAAGATTATCAAGGATTACAATCGATAGTAAACATTGCTAAAAAATAATATAACTTTCAAAACTGCGACGAAAACGAATAAATTAAAATTTGCAAACACCTTCAGAAAACTTACACGAAATCAAACCTTTTTTTGGCACAAGAATAATAATAATTAAATTTGTATTGATGGACTTGACGCGATAAAAAGTATAATGGTAAATTAACTTGTATAGAAGTTAATCGACTCAAATTATGATGCAAATTAGAAATATGTGTACATGCATGCATATATATACAACTTACGTACATACTTTGAGGCTTTAGTTCTACGTCACATATCCTTCCGTGGTTTAGAATTGCTTAAAATAAACGGGTGTGTGTTAACGCACTTTTCATGAGTATTATATTATATTAAATTATTAATGCAATCGGGCTATCCTGTAATTGTACATATGTAACAGCACTTGTGCAGGTTACTTTTTTCTACATCTTTTTCAACACTAGCCGCAAACTTTTCAACTTGTCATTATTTATCAAATGTAACTGCACTTCTGCAGGTTAATTTTTGCTTTTTAAACACTAGACGGAAACTTTTCAACTTGTCATTAGTTTCGCGTTACACAATACTAAACACGATTGCGCATTTAGTTTAACGCTGAATTAAAATTTGTGGAACCAACTCGTGCGTAGTTGTCTTTGTAGGAAATACGGTTATATGCTAAGATATACAAATACTTATATATGTATATATGGCAACAAAATAAAGCAGGCTATTGGAGCAGCGTCGCTGGTAGATCGAAGCTGGGAAAGTGGATCCCCAGTCGAGCTGTGCTGCTGAACCGAATACGCACGGTAGAGAAAAAAAATATTTGTATTTTCTGCTTGGATGTTCCGATTCTACGAGTTGTATTCGCTTTATCTGAAAAAAATGTCCAGCAGCTGCGGCACTTCACCCGGCTGGTGTCTGTGCGAGAAGCTGCCGCGGTCCATACTTCACATTGCGCCGACTCCGGAAGTTTGGTGCGAGGTCTGCGGCCGTCGACGTCGGCCGCGTTCCTGCCTTACCTCTTCCAGTGATGAGGAGGAGCGTGCCGCGGAGCTACGACAGCAGCTGCTAGCAGAGCGACGGCGCAACGATCAGGAAGAGCGTCGCGGACTGGTGCGTGTCAAGGTCGCGATGAGTGCCAAGAGACCACAGCCGCGACGCAAGAACCACTGCACCAAGTGTATGGTTGGCATGGTCTGTGCGCAGCAGCTCAGATCGAATCACAGCAATAATAACTATAATAACACCAATCACGGCATTAACAGCAACAACAACAAGTGGAAAACATACACTGGACGCTTTGGCTGCTATCGCAAGCCGCAGCGCTTGAGCCTTGCATCGCCGTCCAAGAGACAAAACGCAACTGAGGCAGAGGCCGTGGCCGAACCACATCCATCGGCGCCTCCACCACCGCCCAGTCCATCGCCGCCGGCCGGCGAATCGCTGTGGGAGCAGATACCCGAGGATATGCCCAACATGAAGGCCTTTGCCCACGAGGTTTTCAATCGTCCGCTTCATATGCGCCAGTGTCAGTCCAGTTTCTATGACAGTCCATCGCCGCCGGCCGGCGAATCGCTGTGGGAGCAGACAGCCGAGGATATGCCCAACCTGGTGGCCTTTGCCCACGAGGTTTTCAATCGTCCGCTTCATATGCGCCAGTGTCAGTCCAGTTTCTATGACAATCTCTTCGTTTCCGACTTAATACCCTTGGACAAGCCCATCACGGATGCTACTGGTGGCGCCATCTCAAAGCGACGTCGCATCTTCGGACGTTCACACTGCAGCCAACCGTTGCCGCCGCTCTCCCATGTGCTCTCTCAGATTATGTCCAAGCAGCAGCTACGTGCTAAGGGAGGAGGCCTGACCCCCAAAGTGGATGAGGCGCATTCGGCCACACAATTCTCGCCATTCGACAGCTACGAGGGACCATCGGAGGATGCACTCGTGGTGGAGGGTGCCCGACAGATGCTGCGCCAGCCGAATGCATTACATATTGGCGAGCGAGATGATTTACCCAATACGCGACTCTCGAGCTTTGAATCTGAGCCAAGCAGCGATTGCTCCTCGTCATCCCCGTTCGATGTGCCCTCAGCGCCGCCAACTGAGAATCTGCGTCATGGCTACACCATGGGTGCTCCGCTGCGGCTTCACGACATGATGAAGACCGTTGCCCAATCGGGCCTGTCCGACAGCAGCCTCTCGAGTAGCAGCACGGACAGCATAAGCAGCCACAAGAGCGACAGCTCCGCTTTGCCACCGCGCAGTCGCGGCGGCGAAGAGCCACTGCTTCTGGGAAAGCCTGCCGAGCCGGACATTTCTCACATATCCATAATGGAAAAGATCATTTGGCTAATGGAACAGAAGCCCGAGGCGAATGCTGCAGATCATCCCATGATAATCGAACCGACTCCGGATCTTATAGAAGATTCGCACACGGATTCTGTTAAGGGTCTGCTGCAATTTATGGAAAGTCTGCATATCGATTCAAAATTAATGCAAAACAATCTTGAAGAGAACCTCCTCACAACAACAGCTCAAGAAACACAGGAAACAAATCCAACTGTTCCTGCTGTTCTTCCAGACATAGATCACCATTCCAATTCCCCTTCCACTGACATGTCAAACGAATCGCATTTAAATTCTACAAATAAATCAGCAGGCGATGTAAAGTATATCAAGGGTTTGTCCGGCGTGGGGGGCCCCGCAACTAGCAGCTCGTCCATGTGGTCGGTAATCACCGGATTCTTTGGAAACGGAGCAAAACGCATCGATCCAACTAAAGCAGCAGCAGGAAATGGAGTATTGCAGCCACTACAAGGACTGAAAGGTAGCCAGCGATCACAGTACGGTGCTATTAACGGCCATAGAAGCAGTCTAAAGGAGGCAGCCAATGCCAAATGTCAGGGTAAGCAACGCATGGCTCCGAAAGTACTAAACAATTTACATTCCAACTGTCAGAAATGCGGCCGGATTCGCTCTAATACGTGTACAAATAAACCGCAATGCCACCTGCCGAAAAGTAAGCCCGTATCATCTGAGAGTAAAAGTGCATCCAGTATTTATCAGACAGCACAAACAGCTTGTCACAATCAGCAGTACAATGATCAAACAACAAATTCAAAGGCTAGAGGTTGCAAATCAAGAAGAAAGAAGGAAATTACTTTAAGACTGTGCGAAGACGTTCGCAATGTAAACGAGTGCAGAACGAAGAAAGAATATAGCGGTAGATCTAACGTCACTGACAATTCCAAATCATGCAAAACTAATAAAGAAATTGTACAGAATCCCGGGGCAGAATCAAATAACGACAATCAGAAATGCCACAGAACCATTTCGCCAAAATATGTCAACGACAATGCGCAGAATCAAATTGAAAAATCTGAGATCCGCCATGATAAGTATGAAAAATTAAAGAAAGATCTAAACGATATATCTAGAACCACAAAATCAAAAGTACAGCATAGTAGGGGAAAAACCGAAACTAAAACAAGTTCCACTCATTTCGAATCTTGTTTTGGTACTGTTAGACCATCGTCTAAATACTCAAATTTAAAGCCCGGAAAAGAACGAAGAGACCTACAGCTCCAGGAACTCTTGCAACAGTTGAAAGTAGTTAAACCAAATTCACTAAAAGTTGTGCACACTGTGAATGTCGTGGGACTAGTTAAATATGAATGCAGTGAAATATTAACGCCCAAAATGTCATATTCTAAGGAAATTGTCGTGGGAAAGCTTAATAAATATACTTTGAGACAACCTAAGTCGGCTAAATCCTTGGAATTGCTAGAATTTCGAACTCCAGATATACAAAAGGCAGAATCAAATGGTATCAATGTTAAGAATACTTGGGGAGTGGCCTTAGAGTCCTTAAGTTACGGCATATCCGGTGAACCTATAAAAACTTCGATATCAGAAATACAAAAAACATTGTTGAAAAAGAAACAACTTCCGGTGTGGCCGGCTCGACCATCTCGAAATCGAAAACAACACACTAAATACAAAGCAATGCACGTTGAGCCAACCTTTTTGGTCGATAAAGATAATGTTCAGGTTGAGCACTATGATACACAAGATACTAATAAGACAAGAAGAAAGAAGAGAAACGTTCGTTGGATAGGAAATAATGTGTTACAAAATCAAATCAACGAAATGATGACCAAACCCATAAAACTGTTATCATAAAACTAGTTAACATAACATATATTTTATATAGGATACTCTGCCTTAAGTTTAGAAATAAAGTTAATCCACATAAAAAACGCAATTCTATTTGCGTAGTTCTTTGATGTTTTTCCAGAAGATGTCTATGCCAGAACCTTCAATGGACTACAAACTCGTGCAATTTCATTATCGAAATCCTTTAGCTGCTTTTTTGGGTTCCTGTGCTAGCGTACTCTTTTGGCTGTTCTATTGGCTGGCTCAAAGTCTCATTGTGGCATGTATCGGTGTGCCACATAGCGCATAATTTAACATTTAAGTATATATCTTTTTCGGTAGATTGCAGGTACTACTACCGTGTTGGGTCTGTTGTTTCCACGAAAAACATGGTACTTGCTGAATCATGCGCTAAGCCAATACCACGTCGAGCGACAGTTTAAGGACGAATTATAGTTGATATATCTTACAACGGAAATATGTACTTAAAATAACACTAACTTACTTTGCATAAGAATATATTCTTTTTTTTTGAATGAAAGTTAATTTTAAGTAAAACAATCATTTTTATTTTTGATTTCTCACAATAGAATTACCTAGCTTTATTTAATTAATAATTAATTAGTTGTTATATGCTACTAATTTCAATGTTAATTTGCTTTAGTTACATTTAAAGTAAATGATCGATCGTACATTAAATATATATTGTATGTGTATATAACTATTTTGTTTACATATATTTATGTATGAATGCCGTGTATATATTGAATCATAATCTTGAACATATCGCAGACATTATCAGTTGCAATCGTTGCCTGCACTCAAATTAAAATAATAAAAACACGATCATCTTTGCAATGTACTCTTAATAAAATTTAAAAATATATTTATGTTAATAAAACAAAAACACAGCTAAGAAAAAAATATAAACAACAAAATGCCATTGGGCCACAATTGTGTTGAAATATGCAAATCTTAAAGTCTGAAATGGTGTTCAAACGACAATTACATCAAATACACTTTGTATTACATAAACAATTGTGAATCAGAAATTTTCTAGAGTCTTTCCTCAATGTGCGGAAAAGCCCGACACATGCGTGGAATATAAAAACACAAACTGCTATATCTGTCTGTCTTATCAATTAGCTAGAATCTCGGATGTGTGTGTGTGTCTCTCTCATTCAAATACAATAAGCATAGATTGAGTTGTTGTTGTTTCGATTTCTTGTTCTATTTTATTTCATGTTTTATTTTGTCGTTTTGCTGCCCCTTAGTTGTCCGTAACGTTCTGCACCTCACTTGAACTAATTATTTCGTAATCTTTGCTGGAGCTCTCCGAGTCTGATTCCGAGTTGCGGAGCGTACTGTAAATGAGAAAATTAATTTTTAATATAATTATAGTTCAGATCATAATCGAAGGAAAGCAATTTTATATATAGAAAATCAAATAACAGAGTGAATAATATAAAATTGAATAAATGAACTAGAATCCAAAATGTGTATTGTGTGTGGGGAGTGCATGTGTGTGTGAGTGTATTGGTTTTTTATATTTTTAATTCTTTTTGCATTTGTGATAAATTAAACTTCGAAAACTTACTCAGTAAATGCTTGGATTAATCTTGATAATAAACATATCCAAAGCGGCTCAAACTCAAGGTATCAGAACAGACTGCAATAGAGCTGCTTGCATGAGTCTCAAATGAGAAATAGCAAATGGCAAATGGAGTTTGTATGACACAAGGAATCATAATGTTGTATACTATGGGGATAGAGTGTGGGCCAAATCCATTTAGCTCCACATGGGATTCGAAATCAATATACACACATATATACAATTTAGATGTTGGCCAAACTTTGCATTTATCGAAAACAGATTTATAAATAACAATTTGAATTTACATTTTAAGGGATATGAATTGAAGATCTATTCTTTATACATATTTAATGAAAAGTAAAATCAACAATGTCTTTTTAGCTGTGGCATTTCCCTTTGTTTAAAAGTTTTAAGCATAGTTATAACATAACTTGGAATACTTGGAACAACCGTTGGCCAACCGCAATTATGGTATACAACAGAATCGAGCTCCAACTACCGATTGAATGAGTTATGAATGAATGTTATGATTCGAATGAAATGAAAACAAATAATACAAATCAATCGCAAAAGAAAACTTAATGCATATCGAAATCATAGGACAATATTTATATTTAATTTATTAAGGAACAAAAATATACACAATTGACAACTACAGTTAATAGTTAATATCGTATGACTTGCGATTAAACGAAATCAAAACCAAATCAAAATAAAGATTGCGACCAGTTCAGATCGCCTTCGTATGATAAATATTCGAGCAAATGCATTATATAAACGAGATTCGCGTCACATCTCTAAAATGCGTCACAGCTTACCCAGCTTTGGTATCCTTAGCCTGCGCTGCTGCATCCTTGTGCGATGAGCTGGACTCGGCACCGCTACCTGCACCGGCAGTATCATCGGCATCATCTTCCTCGTACTCATCGGCACCAAGTTTGCGACGCTTACGGACCTCCATGTCCGCGTCGTGCTCTTTGATTAACTCGATCTTCTCCGGCTCTAATGGTACCGTATCTGCGTCTGCATCTCCATCCACATCGCCATCAGCATCGACTGCTGTATCCTCCTCAGCATCACTATCTTTATCCTTTTTCTTCGATTTGGATTTGGATTTCTTATCTAATTTTGAGGAAGATGTGGATGCGGAAGCATCGCTTACATAGTTACTCTGCGGGAAATAAGTTTGATCAGTTGAGTACACAAAACAATAACTGAATAAGCACCAACCTCGTATAGTGGCCAGAAAGAAGCAAAGAAACCCACGTCTTCGGTCAGATTGGGAAAGATCCAGAAATGCAATTTGCCAGCAGTAAGTGCCCAAACTATGGTGAATATAATCAAACGGACCACGGTCAGGGCCAGTATAAACACCAGGAAACCCGCTGCAGCAACTGATAAATAATATACGCCCTTGCGCAGCAGAGGCGGCCACAGCGGGAACAGGCAAATGCCAACGGCGCCAAGTAGCAGTATGAAACCAAAGATCCAATAATGCAATGGTATAGGATCATAGATCCATACATATGCCTCCGAACCGTCAACAAATATCTGCTCTGGGTGCATATCTAAACGTATTTTACGTTTCTTTTTCTCCTTCTTTTCAGCAGCTGCAGCCTGTGCAGCTTCTCCTTCAACCTCCGGGTCAGTGTCTTTCTTATCTGACGATGAAGAGGACTTTGCATTTGTTTTACCACCACCTGCAGCGGCATCTGTTTTATCCTTTTCTTGCACTTTGCTCGACTCCGACTTCTTTTCAGACTTGCAACGCAATTCGTCCAGTGTAACGGGCACCTTCTTGGCCCGATGGAAAAACTTATGCTCCAACATTATGTCTAAAAACTCAACTGCCTGTTCCCGTGTAGTGAACAGAGGATTATCGCCCTCGGCAAATTTCGACTTCATCAGTGCATCAATTGCTTTACACGATGTGAAGTACTCGACAATGTGACTCAGAAATTTTGTTTTCTTTGTCTTCACATTCTTCTTCAGCCATTTCGCCACATTCTTTTCATCTTTCGATGGCTTGTCGACTTTCTGTTGTCCGGGTTCAGAGTATTCCTGTAATACAAATATGAATACGTTAAATACCAACGTTTACACTTTATTTTTATAATATTTATAATTATAAACGAAATTCTGTATCATAAATTTTGTTCAGTGCGTCACCTAATTTTATATTCTTGTGTAATATTTGATACATTTTCCGATAAATCACAATTTAATGTCCGTTTGAGATAAATTATTCAATAATTGAAACTGTAAAATCAGATAATACAAATAAATATTGCAGTAATTACAGTTTTCAGCGTTGGATTTGTTTAGACAAAAAAGCATTTATAGAGTAAAGTAAACTGTGTCAATTTACAACTCTATTTTTTTTTCAACCAACCAATTTGGGCCACGCCATCAATTTAATATTTCGTCACACTGTGCAATTAACATACGTATCACCAGAGAACCAGACAAACAAACTAAAAATAATAATAATACCAAGCCGTCGTCAAAGATTTCTTGTTCCTCTTCCTCCTCCGCAAGATGATCTTCTCTATCTGAGTATCGCTCGTCCTCACTCATTATATTTGGTGAATGTTTGAAATGTTCAAATGAGGGAATAACTAAAGTTAAATCTAATTGTATTTGGTTGTTTTTCCCGATCTTGGTTACGTGTTACAATCGCTAAGCAAGTCTAGAAAGTATTGAATCTCAGCACTAAACTGGCAGCTGGCTGGTCAAACGACTGGCGATCCATACATACACACCAACACATGCGATAGTATATGTATCACTTGTGTATACTTGTACACACATGTGGGTATACACAATCTTTCGTGGTAGAAACTTTCCCTGAGCCAACTAGACAGCGTCAAGTCGTAAAGCAACTACAATAAAGAATACAAACCAAAACCGCTGATAAGTAGGTGCATCATGAGAGAGTAAAAGAGAGAGACAGAGAGAGGAAAGAGAGAACACATGGCTTCAACACATGTAAACACCTATGTATGTATGTATGTTGTCGTTGCTCAGGGGCGTAGCTAGACGTTTGCGAGGTGTGACTGCAATGGGTCCCCGCTACCAAAAGAGAAGGGAACAATATTTATAATTTGCCTGGTTTCCCACGCCTCCTGCGAAGTACAATTGGATATATGATCAATCGAGAACAATAGGGCTGGAAATATTGATTTCTGAAAACTACCGATGATTTTTCCAATATAATCAATAAGTACACGTATGTAACATGTACATAAGACATAAGGTTTTTTCATTTTGTAAAATGTAAAAACTCATCAAATATTTTAAAGCTAAGCAATTAAACTAGGGGCCCCGAGAAGTTTTGCACAAGGGCCCTTTAAAACCCTCACTACGGCCCTATCGTTGCTCTTGATCACTTGAATCGTCTCTGCTGTTGCTTTACAGCTCAAGCTTTCCATTTATCAGCGTTGCCAGATCACAAATTTACAAGCTGTCACAGCTGTTTGGGTCGGTAGAAGGGTTGCCCCCTATGCAAATAAAGCTGTACAAATTAAAAAGAATATTGAATGCACAAAAGACTGTAAGAGTCTAATATGACACGAAAGGGGCAATTACAAGTTAATAATAGACGGGTGCAGGCAGGAGGGCACTTGCGCATATTCTAACATTCATGCCTGGACGCATATGTATACACACACACACATATACATATATATGTATGTATACATATGCTCATTTAGAAACAACACAACAGACAAGCCAGCCGCATGGCTCGTTTGTTTCACTAATCTTGAACTTGCCCCCTACCTAGAGACACTGATATGGTGTACGTATGTATGTCTTTGATATCAGCATTATATATTTTATGTGAATCGGAAAAGATTTTAAATTGTACTACCCATCAAAATGAAAACAAACACAATGAGCTTGCCAATTGGACTGTGGCACATGAAAGCACCCATACATACACACAGGCAAGCACGCACAAAAACACACGCACACACACAGAGGCAATCACGCAAGACGTTAATTTAGGGGTTTTGCGACGTTCGGTATATAGCGATAATTGACTTTTATTATTAACTTACATCCTTACGGCGACGTGCTCGTTTCTTTTCCGACATTATTGGTCAAGCACTACGTAACTGCAAGGTTTTTGTTAATTGATTTTAAATATTTCAATATTTCTGCCACACACGCACGACCAACTAGTGCACGGGAAGAAGAAGAATACAACTGTGTAAAGTAAATACGAAATGTACTAAATAATACCAAGAAAAATACTGCTTTTTGTACATTTGTTCTGTGCGCAGCACGATACATGTCTAAGATACTTTGCTAGCAAACAATTGCAAAGCCCGCCAAAAATATATTTAAATTAATATTAATTAATGTTAAATAATGAAAGAATAATTATTTAAACGACTTCAGGTATTCTCAGAGCATTTTAATACATTTGGCAGTTTTAGACAATAGTTACCGTGAATTAAGGTCTGTCAAAGATTATTTTGTTTTTTAGTTCTGCTTATAGTGGAGCTCCTATCAAGCGGTAAATTTATAAATATAATATGAATAATAATAGTGGCGATAAAAGAATAAACAAACATCCACAAAAGCGCAATAGCAGTCCGTCTGTTATCATCGATACCTGCGTTCTTTGACATCCGTACCTTATAGACGCTAACAATGGTTACACTTGCAAAGATTTTGCAAGTGAAAATACAGCATCTTTCAAAGCGTGTCAAGCCAATTTGACCCATGGACTCGCGCCACTCCCCTGTCACAGGCCGCCACATGCCCCAGTTAATCCACTGTTGTTCCAATTCGGTCCGGAAACGTTGGCACCAACTCCCGACAGCACTTGCACTGCCTACACGCAAGATCATGGCAGAGCTGAGTATCAACATCTTGGTGCGTATCCAACGGTTCACAATAAAAGCTTGCGTCAAACCCATGTTGATGTCGACAACTTCAATGCTCACTAGAAACCAGCTCGGATAGCGTCCGGCATTGTTGTGCGATACGGCGATGCGTGTTGGTATGCGTATGTTACGAGTGCGCAACCACAGCACATAGGTGGAGTTTCTCTTTAGCAACGGTTCAGAAGGATTCTGCAGGACATCTATTTGTAACTCTGTGTGCTGCACTGTCTGAAAGACGAGACGAACTGTTGCTGTTGTCTGGGAATTTAAGCGGCCACCGGTCTTCAGATATACCAATATATCATGCGGATCTCGATGTAAATCCGGCTCCCTTAAGCTCATATCACAGAAAACGGTCGTGCCAGGTCGCTTGTTAAACCAAATATATAGAATGATAAGCCAAATAGTTGTCAAAATTACTATTATTATATAGGTATAGAATAGAAACCAGTTGACATTTAATTTAGTCTTCTGCTTCACTGGCACTTGTGTCGGCACAATATAGTAGAAAGAGCTCGTATAGGTTCCCACTACAGAACAGGTGCACATAATGTCTTCATCTGTATTCAATGCGGTTATGCAACTACTACTCGACCATTCTTGCTCCTGGTACTTCCAATGATCACAGCTCCGAATTTGGAAAAGATACGTGAAAAGTGCAGGACCTGATGGCACCAACAAATCCGGTTTGTTGTAATAGACTTCAGCTCCTTTTACCTTTTTCCCCAAGTGAAACGAATAATCAATTATCGATTATAATTAACAACAACAAAAATAATGAAACATTTTCCATAATTCTTAACAAAGATTCAAAAAACTATTGTACTTACTTGCAGCGCCATATAAACCTGACCAATATCACCGCAGTTATTTCGAATCAGCAATGTTTTATTTTTGGAATTGGCAAGCACAAAGCACTTCGAATTTGTAAGTGCTAATCTAAGTTCTTTGGGAGGTTGGCCGAGAGACAGATAAACTTGCATATCGTGCGAAACATGCGGAAAGATAACGGCCATCACTGAACGTTCCATTATATTAGCGCGATAAAGTCGCAATTGCTGCATGAACTTTATTTTACCGAGCACGTAAGGCATATAGTGTGTGTCATAATAAACATAATCACCATCATCACCACCGTCATAGTCACGATAATCACTTTCATCATTATTATCATTCTCATCATCTTTAACTAATGGTGGAATTATTTGTATAATTTTACTTGCGTCTTAAGTTAGATTCAGTAAACATACCCTCACGATTAATGCTTCTGGACTCTAAACGATCGTTAGTTATTGCCAAATCTTCCAGATTAGGAATGCGTTCTTCAAGCAACTTTTCATCTTAATAAATTGTTATTTTAACTGAAATGCTTTTCGATTTTAACAGTACTTACCGTCGCTGGGAAAGATTAAACCGAGTTCTTCTTGTCTGACGGTTTTATTCATTTTGATTGGATGGCGAGCCGAAATTCCTATATAAAAATAAAAAACAAGTGGGACCAGGTACCATCAATATTGAATGGAATTTAGTGTATGCATCATGGCTGCCAGGTCAGTAGTTTTCCTGACAGATGCAGTCACCAGGCAGCCTTGATAAACTGCATATTTTGTATTGCATACTTTGGGGCTTCAAAAGAAAGCCCTTTACGTACATAGTTATTGAGCACACCAAAAATTAACATTATAATTTAAATAGTATGTTTTAGATGTCTGTGTATATACCCCACACCTCACCCCATTCCACAACTTACTTGCATTGATTGTAGCTGATCTGCCAAGTGGCCGGAACCATTTCATGTGGGTTTGAAAAGTAATGTCGCTATTCGACAAGTAGATTTCGGTTTTAAAATTATCATCTTGGGTATAAATATGAACAGAGCACAACGCCTCGCTGGGCTCACTCCCATCGGGAAACCACCAATATAACATTCGAGTAATAGAAATGATTTTAAGGCAAATCCTTTTCGATTCGGGGTCCTTCATGCTCTCCAACAGTTTGGCCGAAAAGTAAACTGTATGCACTTTATCCCTTGACGTGAATTTATATCGGCGATTCGGCTTTATTTGTATGCAATGTATTATTGGGTCATAGGACTCCTGTTTAACCATAGTTCGTCTCGGCTGAAATTCATGTTGTCGAACCACGTTCAAATAACGATAAAGTCGTTCCGTTTGCCACATGCTATTTAACCACAACGATAATTCTAGACCCAATTCATATGGAATGCTTTTGACTTTATATATCAGTTTTTCGATTATGTTCTGTGTTAGCGATTCACTCTTCACGGCTTCCACATATTGTTCGTAAATATTTTGCGGCGGATGTATTAGTGCTTCATTAAGCATTTGCATCATATCAATGATTGTGACACAGGCAATGGATATGTTGTGAAACGGCTGATTAAGCAACAATCTTTGCATATCATCCTCATAGATACTTTTGAATATTCCATTGAGTATAGTTAGTGTTCTGGTTAGCACTTCATGATCAGCATAATTAATTGGCGTCAACCGTTGGGCAATCGTCAACATCATATTGGCGACTTTGCCGAGTGAAATAACCGAACGCGGAAAGACTTTCTGGAATGTGCCAATCAGAGCCAGAGCTTCGTGGGTATGCTCAATGCGTGAAGCCATCGATTGAGCGATTATTAAGAAACGATCTTCAGTGGTATTGATTAATCTAGTAATTTGTAGTGTACCAATTTGCATAGCCTTTACATGTACGTGTAATTGGATTTCTGTACAGGTGAGCATACCGCCACATATTAAGACCTTAATTTGTTGCGCATCCAATGGCAAAAAGGTTTCACAATCGCAACTTTTACAATTGATCAGAAGCAACAGATTGGAATAGAAATAATAACTCAGCGGATGCGTATTCGTTTTGAAATTCTGGCAGCAAAATCTAAATAGAGTTGTTGCCTCGATGCCACTGCTTGGCTCTACCGTGCAAGTGCCCCCAATCGGTGGTATATGTTTTATCAACTGCAGTTTATCGCGCCCTATTCGTCCATCGGCTGCCAGCACAATCAGTTCGACCTGCAAGTCTTGTTGATCGCTATTCCAATGGATCGTAAACATTTTTTTGCTCATTACGTATTTACCATACACATGCCACTTATACAGTATAGTCCCTTGCTGGCCACAGTTGTGGCACTTCGCCTCCAGCTGCACTTTCTTATTCGGATTGTAGACTCTCTCTGCACAGTTTTTTATGCACTCGATCGTCACAGAAAGCTGATCTTGTTTTTGCATCGTGACCGTTTGTATTGCAAATGAGGAAACCTTTGCATTGTAATCGGACACGACGCGGAGAGTGAAAGAATAGTTTGAACCCATTTGGAAGACATTGGCGGGAATTATGAATCGCATAGCTGGAAATAGTGGAGACATTAGCAATGATATCAAAGAAAAAATGTTTAAAGATATCTCAAGAATGAATAACAAAAAAGATATTTATGTGATTGACTCTTCAGAGCATCACCTGTGGATATATTATTTATGCAGTGATCATTCGTGTTATCTCTAATCGATTGACAGTTCCAGTAATAGGATTTGAATTGCTTTTGGTCCGGCAATTTAGAATAGTCGCGACTCTGCGAACCATCCATGATCAATGGTCTATTAGGCGCACTAATCCGTGCAGATCCCCCGACAATGATCGCCTTCACCTCTTCCTTTGTTCTTTTTATATAACAACGTGCTGCATATTCGATGCCATTCAGTTTACCCTTTACGAATATCAGATACTGATTGTGCCACAGTTCATATTTCGTGTAATAATTCAGTTGACTACGTTGTATAACCAGACGCTGGCTGTGAGACGAAAAAGTTCTCATCGTCACTGTACACCAAACACAAGAATAACAATGTTAAATACAAATTACAATCTCTGATTAGTTACCATTTACATTACCTCTCTCTTCTAAATCGTAAAGGCTCCACTTTAGATATGTTTCTTTAACATTACAACTTTCCAGAAAGATCACATTAGCTGAGAAACTGCGCAAGACGACAACGTCCATGGGGGATTCATGCGAATCACATTGCTGAATTTTAATCTGTGGCACACACAAATCTGGCTTCTTGATCGCAAACTGGTATATGACCTTTACCATATGCACATCGGGTTTATTAGGCACTTTACCTTCTAGTTTTAGCGCAGTGTCATTTAAATTCCAGAAAACTGCGTTTATCTTCGCAAGGTAACCGCTCTCATAGTCTAACAGGATGTCTGACACAATGCCGAGCTTCGTTAGCTCACTACGAATGTTTTCGCATTTAGAAAATCTCAGCGGGAATTTTGGAGCACCCTTGCCGATAATACAATATGCCAATAAATATGTTGGCGTACCCAGACGCAATTGAACTTGATAGTCCGGCATTTTATGCATGGTAATGACTACGGAAGTCGTCTTTCCATATGGCACAGTTAAATTAACGTACACTTGCAGCCTCAACTGCCGCACATCATCTACTTTTGCATTGGTACAAGTGAATGTAAACAGGAACCAGACGAGGTAGGCATAGTCCATCTTTGTAAATCGATCTTAGTCTGAAAACGAATTTAAAATTAGTTGCTGAATTACAATTCGAACTCTTACCTGTCATTGGTCTGTGTCTGGCAAGTCTGTGTAGGTATTTCCCTTTTATATATTTGTTTATGTGGGATCACAGTTCTGAAAATATACTCAAGGAAACTCTGACAAATTCATTGTAATATAGTCAGCAAAGTCGTATTACTTATTTACAGCATTAAAGGTATAACTCAACATACAAAAATATTAGTAAAATCATGTTTCAAACACTCATTTTATAGTTAAAAATTAAGGTTTTTATTATTTTTTTGTTTTACAACAAAATACAGACTAAATAATAAGTAAAATATATTTATTTATTTATATATATATATTTATATTCTTATTATTATTAATATAGATCCCTCGAAACTCTCTTGGCTCTAAAAAGTTTACACTATTTTCTGTTTTTTTTTTGTTTATTTTAATTTTTTTATTTCTGTTCCAGTTTGTGTGTGTGTGTGTTGGGTGTTTATGGTTTGTGTGTGATTTTTTGTGTTGTTGTTTAATGATTTGCTCAACAACGAAAACGGAGAATGTTGTTACGATTGTTGTTGTTGCAGTTCTTGCATAGCGCAAATTGCATACCGAATACGATGTGCAATACAAATAAACTAACTAACTGTATAATGTGTGCAGATTAACTCTTGAAACTTCAGGTTGCGTTTTTATTTATGATATAATTTAATTCAACGCCGCGTGCAAAACAGAATTCACAATGAAATACAAATATGCTGGTCATCAAATTCAATTGTTTGTACAGTTTTATTATCATGTTCTCTAAACATACACACACATGAACAATATGTATGCATAGGATACATAAATTTCTTATTCCTTTACAATTTCTGCTCGCACACGACGACCGCTGACATTGGGGCAAAAAACGTAAGTCCAAACAATAATAATAATAATAATAATAAATGATATTTAAAAACAACATCCGAATTATGTATATATATTTTATAATGCACAAAGCATGAAAGCGCTCCGCTCACACACACATCATCAACTGGCTATATACGATATATATATATATATATATATACGAGCTGCATTGATCTGTCTCTCTCTCTCTCATGGTTGGGTTAAGCATGCTGCCCAATTTGCTTTTCTTTCTCCTTTCACTCTTTCTTCTTTGTTCTTCTTTTCTAATTCTCCTCTCTCTCTTCTATCAATGCGGTACTGGCGTCTCTTCGGGCCTCGTCCTGGACACAATCAGAGGCTTGGACGACTCTTGCTTTAGACTTTGATCTGCATAGAAGTTACTCTAGTTTTGTATGCGAATGCAGTTGAAGGAGACGTGCGTGTGTGTGTGTGTGGATGGTTGAGTGGGGCAGTGAATAAGTGAGGGGAGTGAAAGATATGAACGAAATTAGAAGACATGCTGCAATAGCACTGCATATGTTGCAAGTTGCAGTGTTCATCGATTGATGCAACAAACAAATTGCCTGCATGTGTATGTGTATTGCACTTGGCGCTTCCAATGCGTGTGTGTATGTATGAGAGTGTTGTGCGCGTCTGTCTGTTGTCTCTGTGTGTGTGGGTGTGTTTATTAGGTTTTGTTTTCGTTTCATTTTCGTGTACGGTGTGTGTGTGTGTGTGTGTTTAAACTAAATGATAAAGTATAGTTTAAATGGTAGTCGTGTTAACTAAATGTTAAAATCTGGATCTTACGAATACAGCACTTGAATCGTGCTCGCTATAACCCAAGCGTTTCGTATGCTTAAACACCTCATTTGTGATGCTCGTCACGGGCATCGACTGATCCAGATTCTCAGCCATGTTGAGCACAAGACGCAAATCACGCTGCATATGACTTAACGGCTGCTGCGGATTGAAGTCCCCCTTGGCCATTTCTGTGGAAGAATAGGGAATGAAATATATTAGATATATGAATATAAGGTTCATAAACCTAACCAAGCCTAAGTTAACTAGTCAACATTAGGGGTTATAGCTTTTATTTATCAAGTGTCTAGAGATTAAACAAAAATACGAAAATAAAAGAGTTCAATAAATGATTCGAATGTGCAACTAATCTATTACATCCCTACTCTTTTATTCTAAGGAACATAAGTCTGTTTGTCGGTTACTTCACTTACCTTTTCCCTTGGCTAGTAGTAGTGGTGATTTCATAGAAGTCAAATCAAATATGTCTATGATATCCTTTAAAGAAATGGAAAAACGGTCGGCTGAAAGTACAAAAATCAAATTAAATAAGATTGTTCAATCGGTTGGACTTATAATGAATACATACCCAAAGCTAACGCCTCTGCCAATCCAACCAGACTGACGCCCAGTATGGTTTGCAAAATGAGGTTCACTTTACAGGCATTCCCAACATCTGCTAGATGGAAACGATAGAGAATTTTAATATATACATAAATTCCACATCAGGATAAGAATGATCACCGATGGTTTCTCAACTTACTGCCCAAAAAGAAGGTATTCTTGGCTATAGTCTTAAAGCAGGAATGGCACTCCTCGAAGACTGAACGATCACCGCCTGCCAATATGATGAGCATGCCATCGGCGGCATCTTGCCGAGAGCCATGGATCTGTGCCTCCAAATAGCGGCCATTGCATTGCTTAATGCCCTCTCCAATGTCTAACGATGTGTCCGGATCAATGGTGGACATTTCCACATATGCCTTATTGCGTAAATCCTTTAGCTGCAGGACGCCGCAGTTGCCAAAAACGAGCTGAAGTAAAGAATCACAAATATAACAACAAATAAACAGGGAGATTGATGCTTGTGAGCCTTACATCTTTGGCACCCTTCGGGTCTGATACACAACAGAATATAATGTCTGCAACCTCCACAACATCCATGGGCGTGTCCTTTACCTCGGCACCAGCCTCTACGAAGGGCTGACACTGCAAAAGGGGAGCGGTAAAGTTTTAGTATGCAATTTCGGTAGAAATGATATCTTCTATATATACCTTATCTATGGTGCGGTTCCAGACCACCACCTTGTGCCCCGTGTAGATCAAATCCTTGACAATGGTCGAGCCCATTATGCCCAGACCAAGAAAGCCGAAGGTCTGATCTGACGGCACAATATCGCGATCGGCCAATGTATTTGAACGTGAATTCATATCGATTATCTGCGTTTCGGGCCGCGTCACGACAGGTCGATCCAGCAGTGCAATTGCATTCGGTGTGCGCTTTGTCAATGTGCCCAAGAAGGCCTCTGTTTCGATACGTGCCCGCGTAGCCAGCGATGAGGAACTGGCACCATCATAATCTGTACCTCCCGCACCGGGACTCTCGAACCGATCCACATCCCCTGAAGCAGCGCGTCGTCCACGTTTAGCCGAGCCACCCGTCGGCGTGTGTTGTGCCGAGATTCGACGCTTTTGTGCCGCTGCAGACTTCGCCGATGCGGCTTTGTTCGCTTGTTTGCTGCTGACAGTGACAGCCGCACTGGATTTTGCTTTGGGTGTGCGTTTCGATTGACTCTTGGCAGTTGGAGTTGTCGGCACAGAGGGTGACGTTGATTTGTTCTCCACTCCAGGTGCTGGGGGTAGTGCATCCGATTCATCTGGACTGCCAACAACATGCGGCACAATGCCATTGTTGGCATCTCCTCCCGATACTGCTGCTCCAGCACCGGATGCTGCATCAAGATTCTCATCGCTATCGAGGCCATCACGTATCTTATCGAAATCAGCTTCGGTTGCATGATTGCCACCCATACCGCAGTTCTCATCAATTTGTTCATCGATTTCCGCAGGATTGTCTAAATATTTCTCAATATCCGCCATGGCGTGCCTAAAGGCAGCTGGTTTGCTCACCTTGGCCAATTCATCTTTCCAGGGACCCTCAAAGGGTTTAATATTGTTCTCCTCGATCCATGCACTGCACATAATATATTTAAATCATATTTTATATTTTTTTTTTGATATATTTCATTCGTTACTCACAAGTTACGCGACCCAAAGAAGAAGACACATTTTGTATTGGCGCGTCTCTGCTGACTGAGCAGATCCAGCGGCGGCTCCACAATCTGCAAATGGCATCAAAAGCAACAAATAATTACAGTTATGCGCTTGATTCTTTACACACACGTACACACATTCATATTCACACACTCAGGCAAAGTTCATTCAATTCATTGTACATAAAAGAAAGCTAACAAATTTAAAGTTAACACAAATTCCAACGCCCGCTGTTGTTAGCAACGCTGCCTCCTCCTCCTCTCCCACACTGACGCACGCATACTCCCACCCACAAACACACACATACAATAAACATAGGAACACTTCATTTACAACAACATAAAGTGCGTTATGACGTCGACGGCAGAAGCCGCAGTAGCAGCAACAGCAGCGCCGTACGCCGCAACGCCGCTGCCCCGTTGCTGCATAAAAAAAGTACAGTCAAAAACAAACACGGCAGCGGCAGCAGCAGCGACGTCGGCGTTGCCGTCGACAGCAGCATAAGTTATTTTGCTTACCATGCCAGGCCAAGGTGTGAAGCCCTTCATTTTGGCCCTGAAATACAATAAGAATGCATAAGTTCAATTAATTGATAACAATTACAGAACAATAAATAAACTATGGAATATTAAAGAGCGCGCGCGCGCGAAAAAAGCGCCAACGCAACGACGTCGACGTCGCCGCAACGTCGGCTCGGCGTCATCATCAACCCGAAAACAATGCATTCGGTTTTCAATGTTTTTTATATATTTCATGTTCTTATATGACATTTGTAAAATTGTACATTAGTTGACATTTTAAACCGTTTTCTTTTTTCATCTACAATTTTTCGCTTGCCCAACGGAGCGGCCATTTGAGGTTATGTATGTTTTCACTTTTTTTCTTGCCACACAATGGCCACAAAATACTATTGATAATAAACAATGTATTTTATTGTTTATGTTTAGAACACTGTACTTGTTTTCGGTTTGACAGATACGGAAGTCTTACCAAATTAAATCCTTGGGCTTGTAGATAAATTTCTCTGTCGAATCGCCTGATAGCGACAATTTTTTATTTTTCGACATGATGTTATCTAGGCGTATATTAAACTTGGTTATTTTGCTGCTGTTATTGGGACGACACACACACAAAAAAACTAATTGGTTAATTTGTTAAAGCTCAAATTCCGTCGTTGTGCAGCCTTTAATTATTTTTCTTATATTTTTCCGTACGCAGCCTGCTTATTTTTTTGTCTTTGTATGTGTGATGCGCTTTGTGTATGTCGATAAGCACTTTTATCGAAAACTAAAATGGCGCCCGACATGTGATGCGTGTATCTTTATCGATTAATTAAATACTTTTTCATTCACACAAGTTGGCAGCCCCTTGGAAAACCAGTTGGGAATGTAAACAAAAATGTGACCAGCTGAAGAAGTTTTGCATGGCTGCATTTCGATTTGTTTAAAATGGTCTTTAAATTCCAAAATGTATTTCATATTATTATTCAAATTCATTTTTCATGTTATATGACATATATATATGGCTATATAGCTTTGGCGTTTGACCTCTAATCTTAATTGTTTAATACAAAGCAGTTTTTAATAAAAGTTTCTATAATTTGATTGCATTGACCTTATGAAAATAGAAAATAAAATAGTTTCTTTAATAACAAAATATTATTTTAGAGCAACCTGCATAATCTGCCATAAATTGAACTGCTACGATAAACCAAACGCATAGTCCACAGATTCGCAAAATAAACAAAAGTGCGTGCCAACTCGGGACACGCACACACATTCCACCCTCACCCCGCCAAGTCTAAGCACAACTCGTTCACTCTTAACCCGAGCGACCAGATTTGTTTAAATAAACATTAAGCAGTCGGAAAGCGCATTGCAAATGTTCAAATTCAATTGAGTTCCTTGGTAACTCAACTCGATAACTGTCTGGCAAACAATTGCCGTGTTTATCTTGTGCATACGATCTCTCCGACCTTCAGTCCTTGTGGCAATTTCGCAAACAACGCGCCGCTATTTGGCATTTGAAAGACTTTCACTTAAGCCAAAGCCGAAGCCAGGCTAGCATCCATCAGTATGAGTCCAGACAAGAGTCCTTAACCGCAAAATAAATTGCCACACGTAGTAGGCCGGGGCACTTGGCGGGGCAGACATCATTCAGCACTAAACCATAATCCTCATAAATATGAAACAATCAAATAAAAAAAGGAGTAAAAACCCACACAAGTGTTCCTGGGATGGCCAGAGGGCTGGGGTGAGGTTCGAACATGTGCGTACGATGATAGACGGCCTGGCCCGACCCAGTGGCACAAAACTTTTTATAGCCGACCGATGCTGATAAAAAAACTGAAAAAGTAGGGTAAAACAAACCAACAAAACAGTGAAAGTTGCCGGAAAAAAGGGTGAAATTCTGCAGTTCCTATGGGCAAAAGTCGCAAAATTTTTGAGGGTAAATAAATGGTTCACACTTTGTTTTACAATTAGCGGGCAAAAAGGGATTAGCAGGGGTGCAGTGATTTATAGGGGATAATGTGTGCGTTTAATTGGCCGCAGAGTAGGGGTTAATATCTAGGATATTTGAATTAAATTAGATGCAGTATTGAAATTTATAACAACGAATACTAGGGAACAAATGTGTATATTATTGGGAAATAATTTATGCATATGCGTCTGTTTGGGATATTTCAAAGTTGATGACCATGCAAGAAATGTTTTGCCCATGACACTCACACAAGCATTTGAGCATTTGACATATGCATGCATGTGTAAGTGAATGTAGTGTAAAGAGATGATACATACATACATGTATGCAAAAGTACACATAAGTAAATTTTTGCAGGGCAAAATAATTGAAGCATTCAGTCGATCGGAGCGCGTTATTGACTCGATTCGTTAAAACTAAATCTTTCCAGATTTATTTTGTTAAATCTAAAAATAATATTGGTGTAGTGCAATGAATGATTTAAAGTTCTATATTTTATTTTGTAGCGAAATCACTTACATAGTACATACAATTTTTGAAGTTTTTTCGCATGGTTCAAAATGTTAATATTTTCACATTCTTTTTAAGCACCATTCTCTTTTATTTCGCAACGTGTTTGTCAAGATTCATTTGTTAACAAATGAAATATTTATTTATGGTAAATATATTTGCCTTTAGTTTGGTAAGTGTTTGGGATGTTGCGAGTACGTGTATTTAATTCTAGAATATTCATTGTTATCAGCTGTTTTCAAGCAGAGCTCAAGTAATATTGCTCAAAGTCTGTTGTATTTATCTGTACACACACACATATGTATTTACATACTCTACATATACATACAAGTGTACGACACACTTTGCGGGTATAAAGAATAAACGCTGATAGTTTGCATTTTGAGACGTCGATTAATGTACATATCTACACGTAGCTTTGTTTACATTTGGTTCCTGTATGTAGACTTCAGGTCTGATGAGAGCGAGAGAGAGAGTTTCTCTCTCTACTCATACATGCATATAATAAACATTCATACATATGTTTGCCTTGAAATTGTGACCTGCCAAAGCCTTTCAAACAAAATCCTTATGTACATATGTATGTATGCATAAGTACATATAAGTGAATTTTGTGCCGGGAAAAATAAAGGAAGCATTCAGTTGATCGGAGCGCGTTATTGACTCGAGTCGTTTAAAATAAATCTTTCCATATTTATTTTGTTTAAACTCAAAATAATTTTAGTGTAGTGCAATAAATGTTTTTAAAGTTCTATATATTATTATGTAGCGAAATTACTCATTAATATTCGCTATATTTGAAGTTTTTCTTCACGTGGTAATCGTTTGATATTTTTACTTTCGGTTTGAGCACAATTCTCTTCTATTTCGCAACGTGCTTGTCAAGATTCATTAAATTAACAAATTAAGTATTTATTTATGATAAATATTTCCACCCTTTATTAGGTGAGTGTTTGGAAAATTGTGACTACGCGTATTTAATTCTAGAATATACATTCTTATCAGCTGTTTTCAAGCAGAGCTCAAGTAATATATCTCTAAGTCCGTTGTACACACAAATATATTTACATACTTTTACAAATACTTACGCACATGTGTACGACACACTTTGCGGGTATAAAGAATAAACGCTGATAGTGCGCATTTTGAGAAGCTGTTGCTTTACACAAGCATATACACACACATAACTTTGTTTACATTTGCTTTCCGAATGTCAACTTCATGTCTGAAAAGGATTGAGAGAGAGGGATTTTCTCTCTCCGCTCATATATGCACAGGAAAACTGTTATGTGATTGCATACATGTCTTGATATTATGACCAGCCAAAGATTTTCAAACAAAATCGATATCGATAACGTAAAGTTATAAACAAAACAAATTACGTACTTACACATAAATTAAAAATATCTTACCTACCTTATTTTTACACTAAATTAATTTTCTTTGCATTTTTCTAGCATAAATTGGGGTTTTTCGTACATAGTTTCTTCTATCATGGCAACATGCGATAACATTCAACTGGACCAATGTAAGTGCACCGCGTAGTTTTTTATCAATTAATTAGCTTAGGTTCTTGCGGTTGAATAGTCAACATTTGATTGATCTGCCATATTATAATCAACCCTTGGCTATTTGCATAATCGTGTTACTGTAGCTAAATAATTTGTACGTTTTTTATGATGTTTTTGCGAGATAAGTGATAGCTCAGATATATTTTTAGCCTGCACTCCCTGTGCTATGCTGGGGTGGGTACATGTGTAAGGCGATTATCATTGCTGTGGTTGTTTTCTTAGCTTGAGCTTAACCCATTGTTGAACACTATAGCATAAGAAAGTGTACATTTTAAAAATGTCTAAATATCTTTAACTAGCAACATGCAATGGGTTAAGCATGTTGACTTTAATTTTGCCTGCCAACCGCAGCAAAAGTGTTAATACAACAACTCACTCAAGTACGCAGGCAGCAACTGCTGCCGATAGAGTGGCTAGTGCTGAAGAGAGGGAGGGAGAAAGACGCAGAGAGCAAGCAGTTGCAACTAGTGCAGCACAAACAATTGGCAAATAAGCACAAGGACCTTCTGTAGACGCGCCAGTTGCGGCTTTTGGCACTTTTGTTTTTCCCCCTTTTGCGCTTTAGTGCAGCAAAACGTTTTGTTTAAGCTGCAATAAGCAAAAGCTTTGTGTGCAACAATAACAGCAACAACATTTTAGTTGCAAGCTTAACTTTTATTGTGGTGAAAGTTTTAAGCAGATTAAATTTAATACACGTACATAAATCACATTTAGTTTAATAGTTTCAATACTATAGGTACTATATGAAAACTTGATTCAATCAAATCTCTTGTCTGCCTGCCAAAAAGAATATAATAAATTTCTTTGGTTTTTTTTCTTCCAATTTTGTGTTGCTTTTTTGTTGTTGCTGCGGCGATAAAAGTTCCTCGTGCGTGGAAATCACCAAAATTTTCGCATGAATGATTGTCGCCGACGCTCTGGAAAATTATTTGAACTTTAAGCTTTGGCTATTAATTTATTTCTGGAGTTTAAAATGTGAAATTGAATTTCCTTAATCTTGCAGGGCAAACGGAGCAGAGAAAGGAGGAGGAGCAGAAGATGCCGCAAATGTCAGAGAAATTGAAGTTACAAATGAATGGAAAGGAGGAGGTGAAGAAGAAGGAGGATGAGATTGTCATCACGCACTATGTGAATCCCGAATTGTTTGCTTATATAACGATGCAACAGCTTGAGGCACGTAGCTCTTGGGTTAACCAAGTGGAGGCACAATTGACCTCACACTGCCAGCCCCAACAGCAACAACTTGAGCACTATGCACTGGAGGAGTTTGTCATAGTGCGATTTCTGCCCTGGGAACGAAATAAGTTCTTGCGGGGATTGGTTAAACTGCACCAGCGAGGGGAGTATCTTGTCTGGGCCATCGACTATGGTATCACCATCAATTGTCGCGCTAAGGACATGTGGAAAATGCCCGAAAATCTCTGCGAGCAGATTCTCGAAATTAACTGGGGCGGTGTGGCAGATGTGGCGCCCTCTAAGGGTACAAAATGGTGCAAACTTGCAGTGGGAGTGCTAAATAAACGCCTAGAACATTGCACTAAATTGCACTACATGATTAGCAAGAGCACAGGAGCAAATCGTAGCTTAGGTCAGCTGTTGATCGATGTGGAACCTACGCTAGATGCTGGCAAATACTTGCTGGCGAAACACTGTGCCATACGACAGGAGCGCATGGTGCTGAGTAGCGACTTGCGCTTGGCTTATGATATGGAGCTGGCGGAGCTAAATGATCCAGACATCAGACCCAGCAAACGTGCTGTTAACATTTTGCAACTAATGTGGAGGCAGCGACAGAATGCCACACAGAAACTGAACGCCAAGCTGGAAGCTAATATGAATCTTTCAATGCAGCTGAGTCGACTGGACACACTACTGCAGGCACATAAAATGTTGAGTGTTCCACAATCAGCACAGCGTCTTAGTGTGGTCAAGAATCGCAACGAGTCCAGTGTGGAGACAGCGCTGTTTAATGCCTGCTCCAAAAACAACAGCTCCGCCAGCAGCAGCAAGAGCACGAGCCATGACAGTTACTGCTCGGCGGATAGTTTTGAGTCAGCAGAAGCGCCGGCGAAAGCACCACCAATAAGAACTAGAAATATTCTGGACCTTTACAGGCAGCCCATAATTCCTCCAAGGCAACCGCTAGATAACGAGTCTGATAAAGGAAAAGAAAATGAAAAGCTATCAAACGAGAGGGAAGCTCTCAAAAATGAACAGAACAACCGCAAACTAAATAATGATCAGCCACGTTCTCAAGCTAAATCCAAATCTGAGAAAGTATCTAGGCTTCCAAAAAAGAAGGAATCACTAAAGAAGGTAGAGAATAAACCCAAGTCAGCCCAAGACCAATCTGCCTTATCTAAGACACAAGTGGAAGAATCGAAGTTGTTTATCGAAAGGGGAATAGTCAAGAAACCACTAGACAAACCCAAGCTAAACCGAACCCAACCACGATCTAAAGCTGCATCCATGTTTGAGGATGCTTATCCAAACGGAAAGGCACCATTCAAGCCATCTCAGGAGAAACCCGTGCTTCACCAAGCTCAAACTGTCCCAACTAATTCTAAATTGGAGGAACTATCCAAGCTCTTGCAGGATAAACCCAAACTTAACCAAGAGAAAGCACTTGCTCAACTTTTAAAATCTGCGGCCAACAACGAAATGCAGCTGCAGGTGTTGGCACATAGCAGTGTAGCGGAGCAGATGCTGCCCATGGCCCATCATTTATCAGAGTCCTTGCTCTGTGCGGACGTGCAGAAAGCAATGATCGAAGTAGATCTGCAGCTTCCGATGGCAACGCAACGTTATGCCTGGCCGCATTTGATGTTGGGCAACTCATGTGTGCTGGTCGATAATGCTGGACGAGGTCGATCCTGGTGCTATTTGCCAGCTTTATGTTCCCTGGTAATTCGAAGCATGCAAGACTCAGGCAATATTGGTCTGGGTCCCTTGGCACTGCTGCTGGCAGATTCAGTGGAGCAAGCTGCGCTCTTGTCTAATCACTGCAAGACTTTGATGAAGTTCTACCAAACACAATTCCTCAAGGTGCTCAACACGCACGAATACTCCACGGAGGATGTTCAGCTCATGCTGCTCAATTCTTGCGGCATTTTGGTCACTACCACGCCACATTTAAAGCAACTGCTGCTGCCGGGTGCCCTGGAGCTCATCAGTCCACGACGTTTAAAGTATTTTGTAATCGATGACTACGATCGCATGCGCTGCGAGTTGACGGAGTTGCTGCCTCTGATATACGGCTTGAATCTCAATCGACTGCAGCTTATGCTTGTCGCTCAGCAGTGGCATTCTCGGGTCTTCCTCGAGTTCATCAAGCGTTTAGCGATCAATCCACTGTTGCTCTTTGGTGACTTCCTGAAGGCTGCGATTTATGGCAATCTTAAACTGGACATTGCGCTGCTGCGCTCGGATAAGAAGATCGACAAATTGATTCGCTATTTGAAGGAGCAAAGCAGTTCGCAGAGGCGCACAGCAATCTATTGCAAGCATGAGGCAGAATTAGCAGCCCTTAAGGAGGTGTTGACAGCTGCGGGTCTGGAGTGCATTGGTGCTAGTGATGCAGCTAAACAGGTGAGTGCAGATCAAGAAGTTACTGAAGCAATTTAATAATCTTCTCCCATTCTTATGTCAACAGCAAGTGCATCAATTGCTGCTGCTAACAGATGCACTGCCTCTCCGTAATCTGGAACTTATGGTGCACTTCAGTCTGCCCGAGACATGGACAAAGTTCTCGCAGCGTTTCCAAGGTTTCAGCAACAACATCGCCAACTGTTTGTGCCCAGCGGGAGTGTCGGAAAAGAGGCAGCGGATTATGTCCTATGTGATGTTGGACGAGAGCAACAGCTTCGAGTTTCCACGTCTGGTGGAGTTTCTTCATGAGCATCACATCAAGCTGGACGAGCAGATCTATAAAATGGTCGCCAATTGTCGTCGTCTGACGGATCAGAATCGTGCCATGTGCCCTCAGATGTTAAGCAAGGGCGAGTGCATCCGGCATATGTCCTGCTCGAAGCGACACTTTGCCATCGATAGCGACTTTCTACATGATCCAAGTGGGGCACTGTGGCAACCTCAAATGCTTGTGCGTTGCAAGCTGTTGAAGATCTGCAGCCCGGTGCACTATGTCTTAATACCAGAGAGCTACAGTAGCGATGGCATCAGTTGGCAGAGTGCACCCAATTTGTCGCAGCTAAGGAAGCTCAGCACGGAGCTGTACATGCACATGAGTCTGCAGCAGAATCGCAGAGTGCAGCAGAAGTTTAACATCTCCGATATCTGTGTTCTGCAACGTGGTCAACGTTATCAACGCGTGCGTGTCTTGGATCTGTCTGACAGGCGACTGGTTACGGTGCAACTGATGGATGAGGGCACAAAGCAGCTAAGGGTGAAGCCAGCGGAACTACTCGAGTGTGAGGAGCGATTCAAAGTGGAGCCATCGCTGGCCATGGATGTGCGTCTTTGTGGATTGTCTCCTGCGTTGGCGGGTGGTGGTGATGGAAAAAGTTGGCAAGCGGAGGCTACGAAGTGGGTTAATGAGGCACTCAGCGGGTTGCAGGAAAGTCAGCAACTGCAACTAACTGTGACATTCTCCATGTTCCATGTGGCTTATGTCAAGGAATTGACTGTGCTGCAGGAATGTCCCACAATGAGGACCTCCGTGAAGGCATTGCAACTGAGTAAGGAACTGATACGACGAGGATTTGCTCAGCACGAGGAGGAGAGTACGGAAAAATTTCATAAACTCTTTGATCAATGGCAGCAGAAAGGCGAAAAAGAGAATAATGAGAAGGCGGAAACAGGGGAAATCAAAGAGAAATCGGTGGATGAAGAGAACAATTCGAAACAGAAGGGAGTAACGAGCATCCCCGAAGAAATAAATGGGACAGCAGGGGAGCGTGGTATGAAGTCCGATGAGGAAAGCGATGATATCTTTTTCGATAGTGAAAATACTGCAACGACGTCACAGCCATCGTCGGGGAGTAAAATGAAACAATTTCTGAGCGCTGTGCAGGATTATTTGCTAAGAAGAAACAGGACTGAACCAGAGAAAGCTGCAGACCAATTAGATCCCCCTTTAAAAACACTCAGCCAGGAGGTAAGCGAGAAAACTGTGGAACCACAGTATACTGGAGAAGAATCCCCGAAAACTGAATCAGAGGAAGCTGCAGATCAATTAGCACCCCCATTGGAAACACCCAATCAGGAGGTAAAAAAGAAAACTGATGAGCCACAGGATACTGGAGAAGAATCCTTGAAAGTTGATAAAACATCAGTCTTTCTGGATCTGCTGTTGCAGGATCTGTCCACTTCCGACGAGACTTTCAAGGATAGCACTAACCAAATAGTTCAGGAACTACTAGGCACTGAGAGTCGCCCAAAGTCTGCACAATGCTCTAGTAAAAAGAAGGAGGAGCAGACTTCAAAGAATGCAGTTGTCTCTGCAGGCAGCAAGCCAGCAAGTTGTGCCATCTATTGTGGCATTGTGGCAGGCAATGCGGTGCGTCCGAAGGTGCGTTGGCATCAGAACCTCATGCAGATCGAGCTGATCTTTGAGCAGCAGGTACCGCAGTATGAATTACTGCATCAGCGCAATGTGCTCATCTATCAGGTCAACGAAACGTCGCCCCCACAGCGTTGCATACTGAATCTGCTCGGGGAGGTTAGTATATTATCGGAGAAACAACACGGTTACCAGCTGCACGTCAAGCTGGCCAAGCAGGGTCTGACAATGTATTGGCCCACCCTGCTCAGTTCACTGGCAGCGCAACATCATAGCCATTGGTTAATCTACGACACGGAACGGGACAAACAGCCCAAACAGAACAAGGGGTACGTTAACTGGCTGCGCTACGAGCGGAATCAATATAAGAAGAAGCAGCAGGACGAGTATGACAATGACGTTTCCTTTTCTGCGGATGAAGATAGCGATCTGCAGGATGTAGAACGCGTCGACTTAAAGAGTCGCATTTCTGATTATTTTTAAATTATGTTTTCCTTAAACGATACAATACTTTTTATTGCATGTAATTAGTTCCTATTTAAAACACAATTTTTACTGTGGAATTTCTGATTTTATATAAAGTGTATTTCTTGATCTTTTATCTAGTTGTCAAATTATCCTCTAATATTTTTTATAAAACTGTATTTTTATCAAATTTTAAATCTTGAAGTTTTATTAAGATCATAAATAATTTTAATAACACACTTGGAGAGATTATGGAGGCCATAGAGCTCTATGATTCCATCAGATGGAAGAGAAACTTTTCACATAATATATATAGAAACCAGATTTCCATTAAATATAAAAAGGTGCAATAGATTCAGGGTCGTCTACAATGACTTCTTCGGTTTTAATGAAGAGATTCTTGGTGGGCTTTGCCTGGGGAAAGACATGAAACATGGAACTGTGATTGATACGCTCGTTCGAGGACCACGATTTAGTGGCCATGACAAGTGGGGCCATATACGTTTCCAACTGATCTACCATCTTGGTACAGGTTTGTAGCTGCCTCTTGTCTGAGGCATGCAACAGCAGAGAGGCCACCTCAAAGGGTTCGTGCTGATTGGCCAGCACACAGCTGACCTGCAGCAGATTATCGCCATGATAGGTGCGTTGAATGCGAATTTCACGTCCTGCAAACTGCTCAGCCATCGGCCGATGGGGCAGTACATTAATCGAGTAGCTGGGATCGAGAACAAAGATGTGTTTGCTGTTCGTGAAGAACTTGTGCGCCGACATTTGTTTTATGCCTGGTGATTCGCGAATTGTTTTGCCCTGTAGCCGCCAAGGAATGTCCAAATCTAGAAACATATTCGTCCGACCATTGTTGTTGGAGGAGAGATGACGACATGCTTCCACAAGGTTGCTCTTGTAGAATGACAACAGTTCCATGGCATCGTAATCCTTGAGCTTATATTTGTTCTTGGCCAATTTTAGAAATTGCAACAGTTGCAACTTTGTCAAGTTATGCTTTTCAATATTTGTATTATAGAAACCATCAAACTGTCCAAACAGCTGCACTTTATTCAGTTTGTCGTCTAGGCCGTGGCACGTGTTTTCCAGATCCTCAGTAAAGAGCACGACACGATGGCACTTGCGTATTGCTGTCGGCGTCGCTGTTGCAATGGCCATGCGAGTACGCCTCTCGTTCGGCGACAGGCGGCAGTCCGTGAAGAGGCAGCTCTGCATTGCGAATTAACGAAATTAAATTTAATTGAATTGGAATATCCAACAAAGCGTTTGAAGAGTGCTCAGAAATGCATTAAGCTCTATCGCCTGGCAGTCATTTTAAGCGGTGCAACGTTGTGCAACACTGTAATGCAAATCAAACGAATTCCAATTGGAGTTATGCTGAAGGTTAAATAAATACATAGCTGACTACGTTACCGATTTTGAGCTATATTTATCAAGTGCTTAGTTGAAGGACTAATTTGGCGGTCGCTTCCAGTTTTATTTCAATTAAATTTTTGAAATCTAATAAAATTGTATGTATTTTGTTGGCTTATTTTGATTTTCAACAAAATTTCTTCAAAAATAAAAAAACACACATTGAGCCTTCAAATGATTTCGTTCTACAATATTTACCTATCCACTTAACATCTTCGAGTTCAAAGTTAAATTGGAATCAAAAAGTTGTATAATCTTTATTTACCAAGCGACATGAAGAGCGTTTCAAGGACAGCGAAAACTTTTTAATTAGACAAACTTTTGTATAAATATTTGACTTGACTTGCGCTCTCCCTAGAAGTTATTAAATATTAATAGATAGAGAGAAAGAAGACTTTATTGGTGATTTATGGGAACAGTTCTTGTATTTGATATATCTTTGTTTCACAATGCGCATACTCTCATTATATTAATACAAACACAATTGAATGGTTACAGAGTTATTTTCTATGATATATGTATGTATATATTGTATAAGTATGCTATATAGATGTGGAGACTTGTAAGCTTATTGGCCTAAAATTTACACATAAATATCGTTAAATATTCGTAACATTTAAACTACATATGTATAAGTACTATATACAGCTCTATAATTAGTTTAAGTAAAACAAATTCGTATCTAGATTTAAGTGAAATCAAAATGGAAGATTGGAAAAAAAATATTAAACTTTAAATTCAAACAAATCAACGAACGAAAAAATAATTAAAATGCGAATACTTCATGAATATTATGTATGTAATGACAGTGAAAGAATTTTAGGAATATATATCATTTGTTTATATATTTAATTAGATTTGTCAGTTTGCTATAGTTAAGTTGAGTTTTGAAATTGATTTTAGTGGTTCCAAGTGGAATCTGTGTAAGTATAATGTGTACTATAAATATACTATATATTATAGAGTATTTTATATAGTATACTATATGTTTTATATGTATGTATGTATATTTCTAGGTATGCGATGCTGTCTTATGGTTCTATCTCTATCGATGTTGCATGCTGCTGCTAGGTGCGAGTTCCTGTCGTTTAATAATACAATGCGGCTATGTTTCGTTATATCTGTTGATTAGCTCTAGAGTCTAGACTATATAGTGTAGTGAACTTATAAGTCGGATAAGTGTAAACTAAACTAGAACTTGGCGTACAAGGTTTCCTTTGGATGCCCGGGCGGGGCGACTCAAAACAGGCTGCTCTGCTTGGCCAGGCTGCAGCTGTGCAGGGTCATGCTGCCCGCGGGATGAAGGGCGAGGGCTGTTTGAAGACTTGTTGGCGGCGGCGTCGTTACGGGGCCCCAGGACAGCCGCTTTCAGTTAGGCCTCAACGGCAGCATGCCGTAATGCTGCTGATGTGCCTGCTGCTGCTGCTGCATCATCAACTGTTGCTGTTGCTGCTGCTGCTGTTGTTGTTGTTGCGTTGTTGCTGCTGTCACCTGTGTGGCGGGCATCTGCGACGTGGTGTATGTAACTGCACAAGCTGCCGGCTGCGAGACCACAACGGGCGCACTTACCTTGCGCTCCGACTGCGTTCGTATTGGCTGCGGATGCGCAGCATTTGGCTGTGGAGGCGGGGCGTACATCAGCATCGGTGGTGGTGGTGGTGATGGCTCAACGCTGGGATGACGTGCTGGCGGAGTGACAGCCGACCCATGGTACGAGCCATACGAACTGTCATCCGACTGTGCAGACTGTCCCCGATTACGTGGACCGGTCATGCCGTAGAGCTGCTGCTGCTGTGGGTCGCGTCGCTCGAACTTGTGATTGCCGTCAAGGGGCGTGGGATTGTTGCGTGAGCCGTAGACGGGTTGGAAGCCTTGTGGTTGCTGCGCCTGCTGCTCCGACATGAGTTGCGGTGGTGCCTGCAGTTGCTGCTGCTGTTGCAGCGTGACGGGCTGCTGCTGTTGCTGCTGCTGTTGTTGCTGTTGCAATGGTTGCTGCTGTCCGCGCATCGAGCCGCGCATGCCGTAGATACTTTCGCTGCGCTGCTGCAACTGATTCTGCACATTCTGGTTCTGCAAGTGCGACGACTGAGCTGCCTGTTGTTGTTGCTGCTGTTGCTGTTGCTGCTGATGTTGGTGCTGCTGTTGTTGTTGCTGCTGCTGTTGAGTGCGCATTGGATAGAGACTTTGTGCAGGCACCAAGGGACCCGGACGGGGCACAATGTCACGATTGATGGCTGTGTTACTCTTGGCGTAGACAGACTGCGAGCGATTGAGGTTGCTGCGCGTCAAGGTCGGGGAGCGACAGTAGAGTGAGCGGGTGCCGCCATAGAGGGGCTCCTGCTGCTGCTGCTGTTGCTGATCGTATTTGGACGAAAGTGGCGGAGCAGTATACAAATTCTGACAGTAGTTGCCAGCTCCAATGCCCGCTCCTACCACGCCCATCTGTGCCATGTTGGCAGCAGCATGTTGTGTTGCTGCTGCTGCGCCGCCAGCGCCACCGGCAACAACACCAGCCCCATTCGATTGTCGCGGATAAGTGCCCTGCGATTGCTGATACTTCTGTGGCTTCTCCATGTCCATGTCGTAGTTCAGCTCATCCTCAGAGTGTATCGAGCTCGAGTCGTTGTCAATGCTGCCCTTGCCGTGACGCACACTGCGACGCGAGCTGAAAATATGCTCGTACACCAGACCAGAGGCTATGCCACCTACCAGCGGACCAAACCAGTAGACCCAATGGTTGTCCCATTTGTTGAGCACAAATGAAGGACCCAGCGAGCGTGCCGGATTCAGATAGGGCATCTGTAAGGAGAGCAATGAGGAGTGATGGATTAGTTGGTGGTATTGCGGCATTTATCTTTCTTATAATGTTGTTGTTTCTATATAATTCTAAGATTACAGGTTCAATTCCAATGAAACTAGCAGAATCTGTGTATAATATACATATGTTCGTATCTTTGTATACATATCTTAATTAAAGCTTTATATCAAACGAGTTATCAACTTGCAAATGTGTATAATATTTACAGTATGTTTGAGTTTTTTAGAGAAAACAACCTTTTAGTAGATGGTAATAACACTAATTTATTTAATTAGATGTTATTTTTCGAATAACTGAAAGATTTATACTTTAATTTGAAGGATTTTAAACAAAACCTACAATTAATTTGACTGTACTGTGCCATAGATAAGGTATGTACACCCTGTTTATAAACTGTCTATAGTAAATATTTAATGTGGGTTTAAGGTTTAAGGTATTACTCCTACAGTTTATATACATTTTTCAAATATAAATTACTCTACGTTAAAGCACGAAAACCCTGAAAAAGTATGTATTTTTTTTCAATTCCAAAAAAACCTTTTACTGAACACGCAAACCTTCCTGGTTCATCTTGTCCTCTTTGGATCGAAGTTTATGGCCAGACGACATATAAATTGATATTTTTAGTGCCGTCACAGCCTGATAAAAAATGTGGCTAAATATTTGCTTATGATTTTCGAAGGCGAAACGCCAGTTCTGAGCACGCCTAAATTAATTATCTCCCCCCCTCCCCTTACTGCTGTGAAGGGTCCCCGCTAAAGAGTCGCTGCTGTTGCGCTGTCACGCTGCGATTTTTGCACCATAAAAATGCGCAAAACGGCAGGTGCGTTTTTTTCTACACTTGAGACTTGAGAGATTTTCGTTTATATCGCGTAGCATTCCTGGAGCATCGTCATTATCAATGTCAAACTTACCGAGACAAAGCAGCAGGCACTGTATGCGGCACCGATGGCAAACGACGAGTTGCCCATGAACTTTCTGATGGCGTCGGTCGAGACGAAGTAGCAGAGCACCACGACGAAAGTCAGGATGAATTCCACACCAAAGCGTTCCCAGGCGGCCAGCGCAGCGCTGTGCGAGATGGCGGACTGTAGATTGCCCTGGTAGCCGGGTACGGTGACGCTGCAAAAGAGAGAGAGAGAGAGAGAGAGGGGAAAAGCAAAATGAGTACGTGTTGTGGAAATGTTAAGAGACTTATTACTTATTACAAATAGTAAACTCAATTAAGTGCATAGAGATTAAAATAAATATAAAACATTTAAGTACATAAGCATAAGACCAATATACCCCTGCTTCGACTGACTGCAGGGTATACAGCACAGCGGAATTCTGAACTGTTTACAGCTTGACAAAAGTTTCGCACTCAATTGTAATTTATGTACAAGTAATACCCTGTGAAAGGTCTATATTTCAAAGCGATAAACTTCGCAGTTGGAAGGAGCACATGTGAATGTGGGTGTGAGTGGAAATGGGTGTGAGTGAGTGGATGTGTGTGTTACTTGTGAGTGTATTCGCTGGCAGCACATAATTCAGATTGCCAAAGTTTCAATTGCCAAGTGACAAAAGTTGTTGCCTATTTCTAGGCGCACATGGATAGAGAAAGACTGAAGATGTGTGTGTGAATGTGTGTTTTGGATTTTCAGCTGCTTCCTTTATGATTCATGAACAATTAAACTTTGCTGCTAATGCTAATGAGTTTACCCACTTGCAGCTGGTGATACTATGATAAAAGCTTGTAAATTGAATGGATGAGACAGAAAGAGTAGACACCAAATGTTTTGCATATATGTATGTATTATAGCTCATATGTTCTTATTTCAGAAGTGAAAACTCTTGAGTTTTATATATCCCCAAATTGATTTAAATCAATTTTTCATTAAATTGTAAATTTAATTCAATGTACAAACTAATTTATTGAACTTAAATCCACTCTTATCGTATTTTATACAAGTATCTTCTTCACTTCTGTTTGAAATTTGTATTCCAGACTCTTAACATATTCAAAACATTTCGAGAGCAAAAATTCTTCTATTGAAATTTATGAGATTCTTGTTTCGCAAATATTTTCTTGAAATTGCACAGCAAACACAGTCGCCAAGTGAGAAGAAAAGTGGGAAAGTGAGTGAAAATAAACATGGATTGTGCACACGTTATGAGTTCTCTGCTTTGGCAGCAGCAGCAGCACTAGCAGCAGAGAAGTGCATTGAGTAAGTGCGGAAAATCCGGAAAATAAACGCTTTCCCAATGCACTTAAAAGTACTTGAACAAATACATAGAGCATAAAGCGGAAGTGGGCGTGGGGCGTGGCGGGAGTTGGCTACCAAATGGAAAATGACATTGAGTGAGTACCAACAAGGATGCCTTGTTGCGGGTGTGTGTGTGTGTGGGAGGGAAGTACCTAAAGGTGTGCAAGTCGGAGTTGGGCAATATCCGTGTCGGCTTAGCGGCAATAAGCGACAGCTTTGCCTGAGCAAATAGTTGGGCCAATAAAGTGAGTACCCCCAATGAAAAGCTCAGTGGTATTTGAAAGCCGGAAGAGCAAGAGCGAACTCTGTTTGGACAGACATGTGTTTGTGTCTGTGTGTGTGCTTGCTTAATGCTTCACAACCGAAAGTGGTCAAAAGTGCACAGTGGCATGGCAAAAGGGGAGGCAGCGGGGGGAAGATGTGTATAATAAATGGTCGAATATTTTGTATGAGAAGCATAAGCTGTTGGTTAAATATTCATATCCAAGTTCACTTTTAATATTTTCGACTAAGAACCATTTTTTATAAAAATACAACAAAATGGAAACTTTAAAACTCAAATCCAAATACAATATATATTCATTAATTTAATTGTAGTTTTATTGTAATTATTTAGAGATTTCTCTTCAACTTGCCTACGCTACTGCTCCATTACTAAAAGTTTTCGTAAAACACGAAAAATTGTAAAATATTTATTTGTAACCTTTCCTAATCCTCCCCCACCACTTTCTCGTCTAATTCCGCTGTGGAAAACAATTTTTCACTCGACTGGCTGCTTATTAAAGTTTGATTGCATAGAAAAACCAGTGTTTTTTGTTGTCCCCTTTCGTACACATATAAATATATACAGTGCTAATTCTCTAGGACAACACACCGTGAAACATCCGGCTACTTAGTACAATAACAAAACATAGTCGAAACTTTATGTGCCGTTAAGCTTTTCAGCTTAGAAAATAACAAAAAAAAAGCAAGAAAAGTAGGAAATGGGCGAACAGAATAGCAGGAAATAAAGAAAAGTGTGGAGAAGGAGAAAAACATATATTAAAAAGCTTACAGCAAACTGCAAACTCTAACTATAGCTCAAGTTTAGAGAAACAAGTTGAGGAAGGAGGCGGAAGAAAAGGATATACATTTCCTCACACATTTGTTGCCACCGCATCCGCATTGAAAGTGAGGTTATGTGTGCAACACGCTCGGCTGACTGTGGTCTGGCCCGGAGCCCAGGGATGCGTGTGAATTGCCTCCCTGTCCTGAACTGAAAACGAGGAAACTGTGAAAACTGGTAAACTGACGTGAACTCTGACTATCTGTGTGTGTGTGTGTGTGTGTGCGTTTTCTTCTTTCCAATATTCAACTGTGCATTTTCCTAACCATGTTTATTATGTAAAATCAAATATTTAACAGCCACATTGCAATTTTCAGCAATTATCTAAAGTCTTAAACATTCCTTTCAAATAAATTCAATTCAATTTACAACTTGGTTTCTATTTTATTTACAATTAAATGTGAGCTTAATTTTGTGATAATCTTTAATTTCATTTACCTTTGCACAGCATTAAAGTGTTTAATTAAGATATCTCAGTTAAATATCTCAATTCAATGCAATAATAAAAAAAAACAAAAACAATAAAGTCACAATAAATTTCCCGTATAATCGCGAGCAAACTACAAATTCCCCATATGAAGAACAATTAAAATATCCAATAAATTTATCGACAGTTTATCGATTCGGGCACAAAGCAATTAATTATCAATTTTGCACAAATATTTTGCTTGTCGAGTGGCCACAAAATTGTATTGCATTCAAAACGTTTGTCGAATGTGCCACAAATTCGCGTGTGTTGCAGTCACACACACACTCGCACACACTCAGCATGAGCTTCTTAGTGTGTCACACACACACACACACGTGCTTGCAAGTGGACCAGCTGTGTATGTGTGGTTTTTTTTTGTGGACAGGGTGCAACAACCGGAAGCATCAACAGGATGCCATCCTCATGTCGCAGGCGATAAGCCGAAGGCAGCCCGAATTGCTACGAAATAAACGAGGCAGATTCCGTAATTCAATTGCCGATGTGACACGAATTGAATTCCAAAATCGATTCAACACTCTTCTTTGTCCAGGAAGTGCATAGATACAAATCACAGGCGAGTCGAAATCGAAGACCTGGCAACCCTGGTACGTTGAACCTTGGGGACTACTTAATGAAGGCATTATTAGCCGTGATTTGAAGTTTTGCCGCCTGCCGCCAGGCTTGCAGTCAGTGGACTTAGTGATGGCAGTAGATTGGCAGAGGTGACCAGCGATAGCCGATATACGAAAGACAAAAGGAATAAATATATTCGAAGGTAATTGAGCTCCTTTTCTTTAGTTGAAAGATTGTCGATTAGTTGATTATATATGAATTAAAAGACTCCTTGTAGACTGTTTAAAGCAAATTATTAAATTACAATTAATTGGAAAAGCATTCTTAAATGTATATTCTTTTTTCTGTATTCAGATCAAAATCTTTAAGAGTTATGATCTCTAATGAATCTAAGGATGTATTTATTGTATTTCATTAACTTGAAATTATTTGGGCTGTAAACCTTCATAGCATTCTTTTCCTTCCCCTATCGTCAGTGCACGCTGCCTTAGCAATCCCAGTGGCAAGTCGTGTCACGCGTTCATCTCTACCGTCCGTTACCGTTTGCTGTCCCTTTTCAGTGCAGTTTGCTTTGTTTTGTAGCATTTTTAAAATTCAAATTTCAACTCGAAAATCCTGTTTTGTTTTCTTCATTTTTTTTTCTTCTCTCTTTTTTCTTCTCTCCGTTTTGTGTGTGCGTGAAACTACTGTAATTTTGGGCGGCAGGTGTGTGTTGTCTTCGTATGTCCCTCCTTCCCTGCGTGTCTACAATCCGTTGAGCTGAGCTCTTTTATGCAC
Source organism: Zaprionus davidi (assembly GCA_018903715.1). Taxonomy (NCBI): domain Eukaryota; kingdom Metazoa; phylum Arthropoda; class Insecta; order Diptera; family Drosophilidae; genus Zaprionus; species Zaprionus davidi. The sequence goes on from JAEIGL010000005.1 coordinate 11,709,295, forward strand.
AGCTTGTTCCAGCTGCCCTCATCGGGTCGAGCTGACCAACCAGAAAGGAGCATTGCCTGCTCCGACGACACGTGTTTGATTTCAAGTTTCCGACCGTGGCCGCACATCCTGCGCGCAGGCGCAGTCGCAGTCGAAGTCGAAGTCTCAGCCGTCCGTCCATCGGGGCAATGCTTAATTATGCGGCCTCTACCTGATTTTTATCTTTCGTCATTTTCAAAGGCTGCTTTGGCATTTTTGTGGAACGTGCTTGGCGCACGCTGAACCAGCAGCAGAACAAGAAGAACAAAAGACAAGAAGAAAAAAAAACACGAAACGAAGCGAAAAACAAACCGAATCGTCCTCATTGAGAATGCTTGAAGCACAACAATAAAACTAAACCAAGCAGAGAAGATCTTAAAATATGCCACAGCCGGATATCGATACTTAAATATGCTGCGGGTCTCGAGTGTTTTTACATTTCAAAAAACAACGAGGAATATTAAAAATAATCAAGTGAGCGAGTCTCATAAGTACGCATCCTAGCTACAGTTGCGCTCCTTGGCACATGTGCCGCATGCTCAACCATTAGGGTAGAGTGACAATTGATATGTGACAGCAACAGCGTGGCAGGAAGGAAGAGACACACAGAGAGGGAAAGGGAGAGAGTGTGTGACATAGGCTGATCAAGTGCTGCAGGTCTCACTTAGTAAAAACTGTAGTAGATCTTGAAATTTGATATAAAATATGCTTAGAGCACTTTTATTGAGTAAGCAGCAGCTTATATCAATTGAGAAGTAAACTTTCAAACCTATAAGAGAAGCTTAACTTATCAATGAAGTAAAAACTTAAGATTAAATATGACAATGTACCGAGGGAAATAGCAACATATTATTTTTAAAAACTGCGAATTTTCTGTGTATTCTATACTTCAAAACAAAAGCAGAATATTGAATGTTTTGGTTTAGAATTTAACAGCATAATTAAAGGAAATAATTATAACAATTTCCTATAAATTACTGCCCAATAGTCCATGAAACTTTATAAAGAAGTTCGGTATGAACGACTTCAAACTTAGCTAGTTAATATTAACTATATTGAGCTGGAAATATCTTTAATTATATTATTTTCATTTTGTAAATCTCTTACAGCATTTTCAGATCCATCCCAATACAGTGTCTATACTTATAGTGTATTTAAAGTGTCAAAACCAATTTGAAATATTCCAGTTCTGTGTCTACCAGAATTCGCATGTCTACGCTGCATTTTTGTCGAAACCGCAACAAGGCGATACGGTTCTTTTTTTCTCAAAGTAAATTTCATGCTTAAATGAAATTTAAGCTGCCTTGATTATTGCCCATGGGCCGAAATCTGTGCCTAGAACCCATCAATCAGACCAAACCAAAGCGCAAAACTAATAATCTGGCGAGACCGCAAGATCAGCTACCAAATCTAAACCAATTAATCAACACACACACACACACACACACAGGCACAGAGTGTAGACAGTTTTGGAAACATATGTTCGCTTTTTCGGCATGGGGATAGGGAAGACAAAAAACGGAGGAAGATACGTAACGAACCTGATCGCAACAGCAGCAGCTGAAACATGTTTCGCTCTAGAAAGTGGCACGAAGAAGAAGCAGAAGAAGCGCAGCAGATGAAGTGAAGAAAAAATGGGAGCCAGGGGTAAAGATCGGCAATGAAACAGATGTCGAACAGACCGAGAAAGGGCAAGAGAGAGAGAGAGAGAGAGGGAGGAAAGAAAAAGAGAAAAAGGAGTTCAACGCACAATCGAAATGGAGCGAAATTTGGTTTTTGAAAAAAATGCTGCGCAGGCGCGCAGATATTTTTCAACATTTTTGTTTCGTTTAGGTTTTTTCTTCTTATTCTTTTCTACCCACTTCTTTCTTAATATTCCACACGCATATCCTGCGCACTATCTACGCACAAAAGACGCTGACAGGGCTGTGCGTGTGTGTGTGTGTGCGTGTATCTAGGCAGTTTACACACAAAGGAATCCGGTCCTGACAAAAATGGGAAATCACGTCTGGACTCGCAGTGGCAGATGTTTTCTCTAGTAGATAAACGTGGGTAGTGTCCTAGAGTCCTTTCCAGCTACCTGCGTGTCAGGCAGGTGCTGTATCTATCTGCCCCTCTCCCTCTTCCTCTTTCTCTGTGTGCGACATTTACCTAAATATCTATGCACACACACACACACTATCTCAGATTTCTGTAGTTTTGCACATGAAACTGCGTATTTCCTGTGGAACGGTAAAGTGTTTGTCCTGGTACAGTCAGCACCAGGCACAGCCTTCAAAACATTAGAAAACTTTCCTTGCAACGTGTCCGAGGACAACACACACACACACAGAGAAGTGCAGAAAAGTCCACAAATCGAAATCAAATGAATTTCCACGCTCAATTAACTTTCCCAATGCCAGCAACCTGCATGACCCGACAATGAGATGTTGAAGTACCAATACCTCAGTATATCATAGTAGAGAAAGAGGAACTTCTCTCTCTTTACAGCTTAAGAGCGATTCATGTTGTGTCTCATTAGAAATGGAAATACTCGGAAGCTGCAGGCTGATTGCTGTTTACAATTTGTATGCGATTTCCCAGATACAGCTGAAGATGTCAAGTGTGGCAGAAACTGCAGCAAAGTATTGGAATTGTTTTTGCATACACTGGAAAAATCTACTGACCACATACCAGATAGCAAAGAAATCAGTAATAAATCTCACCTACAGTTAGTCGATAAAAGACACATGAGCAAGTTTAAGTTTGGAAGGACTTAAGAGTCTTAAAAACGAAATACAACTCAAAACAGAGCCCCAAACGAAGCATTATGGATGCAGATATATTGGAAATATAATAATAATAGTAACTCATACTCTTTTTAACGTTAATAATATAATAATATAATAATAATAGTAACTGATACTTATTTTTAACGATATTAACTTCTTTGATGTTTATAAATTCTTCAATCTCTTAATTACTATATGTTTTATGGACTTACCCATAGAGCAGAGCGGCGCCTGCGATGCCGCCGCCACACTGGGCGGTCATATACATTGCAGCACGTATGGGGGAGATGCTACGCACCACACAGCAGGCCAGAGTTACGGCCGGATTAATGTGAGCGCCTGTGGAGCAAAACGAAAGTACAGTTACATGGATTAATAAAGAGAAGCAGAAGAAAATAAAAATGATGTAGTTTCTTAGTAAAGAACAGAATTGGTAAAGAAATAAAAGGGAAGCGATAAGTAAAGTTGTATAGAATAATGGAACTATATTGGTTTATAGCGCCAATACCTAACATTGTAGAACTAATATAATGGGTAGTTCCCGATACTGTGCATGTTTAAGTATCCCTTCAAGAAAGAATCCTTTTATAAAATAAAGATATGTTTGTACATCTTTTCTAACTTAACTGGTGTTATTTTATTTCCTTTAATGTTGTTTTTTTTGAGCATTTCTTTGTGCAATAGTTGAACTCTAGTACAAAGAAATTAAAACCTTTATCTCTGCTGAGATTTACAAAAGATTTAAGCTTTAAAGAATCACTTTAAGGCGTCTTCAAATACCTTTTCAATCTACAATTATTTTTTCGAAGTTTTAGCTATGCCACCCACTGTGTAATTACTGCAGGCACTATCTTTGTGGTCTTGCTAAAAGCCGTTAAATAACATTTTGACACTTTCGCGGAAAAACATAACTCAGTTGTGGGGGAGAGAGATAGAGGAGGGGGGAGGGAGAAAGATAACATCATAACTTAATGCTCAACCAATTGGCTGTGAAAAATAAATAAAGAGAAGAAGGCGGAAAAAGAAACTACAAAATGAAACTTAAAGGCAAATCAAGAACACATGTTACCTCCCCCCAACCCCTGCCAACAACTCAAGAGAACTCAAGAGATTGGGGTAGAGAGAGAGACAACGACAGAGTGGGTGACTTGGGAAGAGAGTGTGTGGCGGGTTCCGTTGTCGTTGGTGAAGTATGCTGTTTTTGTGGAAACATTTAATTGCCTCGAATGTCAACGCAGATGAACAAATACACAAGAAAACAGAACAGAACACAGACAGCATAGTGGGAGGCGGAGAAGGAGGAGGACCAGGAGCAGGAGGGGTAGGACACGAGCAGGAGGCTACGCCACTGCAAGTGCGCTGGCAGAGATAACAGTAGGAGTAGGTCGGAGTTGGTCTACCAGGAGGAGCAGCAGCACCAGCTGCAGGAGTGTGAGAAGGGCTGAGAATGGAGGGGCTGCTCCCTCATGGATGACAACCGCAGTGCGTTGGCTTTTCGAAAATTAAAAGAAAGAGGCGCAAAAAATAAAAGAGAATAAGATGAAAACCAAACGACAAAATACATGTAGTATGTGAAATGGGGTCTCTCTTTTTGCCGGCTCTTCTTTCTGATTCTTCATTGTTGTTGGGGAGACAAACGCGCGTGGGAATTTCGCTGCCGCCACCAAGCAAGACAACAACAACAACGATATGAGGCAGAAGAAAACATGCAACAACACTTGTCGCCTGTTTGTTTGTTTGTTTGTATACCCTGCAGTGCATTAAACATTACAAATAAAGGGTATATTGTTCACTGCGAATGTTAAAGTTTGAAGTATTGTTTAAGTTGCATGAAGTGTAATGAATAAACTGCACAAGGCTGGATATATCAGAATGCCAAAGTCTCAACAATTTAAAATAAAAAACCAAACAAAACAAAGTGTAATCCTTGCTGTGCAACTCATAATTTCACATAATATAGATTAATTCAACCTAGTCAACTGCATTTAACATGTTAACTTCAGAAAAAACATACACTGAATAATCAATATACCAAAGAGAGTTTAAAAATCGTATAAAGAACAGTTTATAGATCTCATTAAAAATAGAAGCCTCATAAGTTACAGAGTATTAGTGAGTCGCGCACTTCTAACTTAAGACTTGAAGCTTTGTTTTTGTTTTCGCCTTACCCGATATATGCAGGAAGCATTGCGTCAACGTCGCCATCGCCAGTCCGGAGGCCAGAGCCGTCGCCAGGAGCACGGAGGAGACGCTGGCACCAACACCGGCGCCCGCAGCTGCGCCGCAAACGATGAACACATACAGGAACGAGGCTAAGCACTCGCTGATGATGGATCTGCAAGAGTAGAAAGAGAGAGAGAGACAAAGAATGAGTAAGTTAGACGTGCGGGATGATACAACTTTGGTTGGGGCATGTCATTTCATATGATTAAAGTAAATATTCCAGAAATTATGTTGCGCTACAAATTGCACACAATGTCAGGCTTGTTCTTGTTCCACTCCTCCTCCTCCCACTCTCTCTCCCCTGCCCTGACGACAATTATGCACACAGAGGGAGCACACTGTGCCAGAGCCGAACCCCAAATGATTCCGAATCCGTAACCAAGTGCAAAGCAGCTGCAGCTGTGGATTTCCAGAGGTCGCTGGACAACAAGAATATAAACATGAAAAGCCAACGGACAACGCCCCCTACTCTCTTCAAGCTCTCTTCACCCCCATGCCCGTTAACCCACACCCTTCCAACGATAACGAAGAATCAAACAAACAAACCGCCTGTGCTCCTCTGTCTCTCTATCCCTCCCCTGTCCGCCTCAGTCCCTCGTCGAAGCCAGCTGCAAATTTTGCTTGCACAACTTTAGCATTTTGTTAATTTCCATAAAATTTCGTTCTTGTCTCTTCCTCTTGCTCGTATTGCCTTCTCTTAATTGCAACTAGTTACAAACCGCATGCCAAGCTCAGGACCCCGTTCATGCAGATCACTAAAGCAAGCTTTATATACAGAAATTATGGTAAAACACATAAAAAAATGGCCAGAAGAATGCCTCAACCTTTTATTACTTTATAACGCACTATGATGAAACTGTGCACTGTGTACCCCCTTTTTTAAAGTCGTCTACTAACGGTAATTTCTATACTTAAATTTGCTGGGGCGGAAATTTCAAAGTTCTCAAAGAGAACGTAAGGGAAACAACAAAGTTAAAAAGTGATTTTGCTTTGGTGCCATAAAATAGTTTCGGCTTAACTTTTGCAAAGTGTTGAATAATTTCAAAAGTTTATTATAAGTCGAATTTAAGGGAATTTATCTATTTCTCAGTAAATTTATTACACTAAACTACGCTACCACCGCATGGTATTTTAAAACCATTTTAAATGTAAACATGTTTTTGCTAAGTGACAAAATTGAAAAAAAATAACTTAAAGTACCAATTATTAAATATATTATGATATATATTATGATATTTAAAAATATACATATATGTACTCGTATATGTATATATAAATATATATATTGCATAAAATACACTTTAAAATTTAAAAAATTTAATGAAATTTATAAATGTGTGGGTTGCTCTAGGCCCATAAACAGATTAAAACCCCAACAAAAATAGACTTACTTGATTGATACGGTATATTTGATTGATTATGAGTGTAAATGATCGATTAACACAAGTGCAAATTCAGACAAATAAGGAGAAACAATCAAATTTCTAAAAACAGACAAACAGAAAACACTTAAATCTCACTTAGTTAGACGTAGTACAGAACAATAAACAAGGCGGACAATAGAACGAAGAGACTTGCAGGATTATTTGACAGAACTAGAAGAGGAGGGAGGTAGGTGAGCACGTTAAACTTACCTCCAGAACTCTAAGGTGCGAATCTCGGCCTGCATGCTGCGCTTGGGCACCTGCAGGGTGCTCGAGAGACGATTGTTGATGGCATTGCCGTGGGAATCCTTGCGCATCGCCTCCAAGCGCTCAAACAATGTGACTATATGGTAGTCTATATTGTGCTCCAATGGCATTGTGTGCAAACTTTCGTCAGCCATGATGATGATGAACAAGAATATAACGGGATGATGGTAGAGTTGCCTTTTGTTTATGTTTATGTGTTTTGTACTCTCTTCTTTCTCGTTCTTTGGGATCGACGCTGATTACTTTGCTCACGCACAGCACACACACAGCGGCACACACTCACACATGCACACGCGACAAATGAATTGCGAAAATAGTCTTAGGCAAACATTTTGAGTTCAGTAAGCACTTGCAAATTGCATTCAATTGATTTCAATTGCACGACGTTTTTGTTTATTTTGAATTTACCAACCGATTTCTCAATCTCAGTCAGTTTTGATTCGACGCGATGACACAACCGTTCACAAGTGTGAATTGCGAGCGAATGACGAACAAGTTGAGGACGAAAACTCACCAGCTGCAGCCAAAGGCGAACATCACCACAGCAGCGACGGCGACAGAGGCAGCGACACCGACAGCAGCTGCAACTGCCCACACCACCAACGCAAGCATTGTCTGTGGCCGTGAGTGTGTTGAGTTAGTGTGTCATCCCTCTGCGCGCGCGGTGAAGGTGAATTACGTGCAACCTGTTGGTCAGCATACGGTGGTGAACTCTACAGCTGATGATAATGAGGATGATAATGACGTTGTTGAGGTTGAGTGTGGTGTATGTTAGCTGTGGTGGTAGTGGTTATGGTTAATGTAACGGCTCTGGTGTTGCTGTTAATGCCGCCTCTGCCGTTGCCTCTGCCTCTGCTGATGGTGGTGGTTGCGCAGGCTGTGCTGCTTTTTCGGCAACTGGCAGCATAATGAAAAAGCGTCTGTAACTTGATTATGCAGCTATGATCAATAACATTGATTTCACGGGCAGCAACAACAACAACAAACACAACAACCCGATACAAGTCGAGCCGACTCTATCGAGAGTGGAACTCCCAGGCTGCCCAAGCAGCTGCCTTCTCTGATCGTTGCGCATCTCAGCTTTCATTGAGCTGCAGCCTTAAGTTTAAGTGCAAGTATTATGCTCTTTGATTTTACGCTGCATTAATAAATTGAAAATAATATTTTACGTTCATTGAGTACGAATATTTTGGCATAGGGTGTGTCAAGCAAAATTTTGAGAAAAGAGAAAAATAAGAAAAAGTGTAAAAAATTAAATGGTTAACGTAATAGAGTTAAATTAAAAAAATAAGAAAATAAATGATAAATAATAAAAATCTTTCTTTTGCATTTCAGCTTATTTGTAGAAAGTATGGTATTAGTTAAGAGCACGTATAGTAATTGATTTCTATAAATATAAATTTTAAGTAAGTAATTAATGTACACTATATTTATAATTATATCAAGATTTTTTTCTTTTTTAAACACAAATATTTTTGGTTATTTTTATGTTTTATTTTAATTTTGGAATAGTGATAAAATAACTATAATATCATTTAATTTTTATGTTGTGTCTATCTAATCTGTACCTTAACAATTTGTATATTTAAATATAGAAATATTTTAACATGGTATAATAACAAATTTAACTTAAAACAATAAACACAATCTTCTTATCACAGTATTTTGCCGTCTGGTGCCCAGACTCTGGCATACAAAAAACTTTGATAACAATAAAATGTCGCCAAAATATGTACAGATTAAGAATAATCTTTTATTATTCCATAAAATGTCGCCAACATATACATATGTAATATATTTAGAATAATATTATTTCATTATATTAATACCATTTTAGATACATTCTAATTTTAGCTAATGCTCTTAGTGACTACCCCTACTCATTAAAATTGCAAAATATCGACGACAACAACAACAATGCAATATCACATTTTACGCACCACAAAATACTATAATTATGACCGTCACCACTTGATACCTGTCGATTTTGGGAGTGCCTTGATGTGAGTGCGTGTGTGTCTGTGTGTGTGTTTCTGTCTGGCGGGCTGGTCATATCAGCGTGTGAGCGACATTCTGAAAAGTGAACCCAATGAGCTGTGAAAGTCAAGAAATGATGTGCCGAACCCAAAACCAAAAAAACCAAAGTGAAATCAATCACAACAACTACAACAAAAACTAAAGTAATAATACTAAAAATACAACAACAATAAAAAACAAAAGAAAACCAAAAACACTTTTATTTTGGGGGGCGTTGCAAGAAAGCCACAGATATATTTTGGGCAACGGTTGAACTCTTTTCGCACAATCTTACGACGGGGCGGTAAGGACGTTTCCCAGATTGCGCCTTATATGGGGACGAACGACGACGACGACGACGACAAAGGCAGCCTCTGAGCGTGGGAATTTCTTTTTGCACGCTCTTTTTTTGTTGTTTTTGCTTTGTGCTTGGTCCAGTACAGGTCCAGCCTCGGCTCCAGGTCCACGTCGAGGTCGCACGGGGTCGTTCTTTTGGAAGATCTGTTCGGTCGGCCTTTTCGTTCCGTCGGTCTTTCGGTTGTAGTTAATAATAAGATGTTTTGTTTCAATCACATCGTCGCATCATCGTATGCATATGCTCTGGCCGAAGGTGAAGGCGATCGTCGTGCCTGGGATTCCTTTAGCTTCAGCATCAGCTTTACCTTTGCCTTTGCCTTTGCCTTTACTTTGCTTGTGCCTTTACCTTTAGCTTCAACTCCAACTTCATTTCTTGCTGCTCTTTTCTTGTTGTTGTTGTGGTTGCTTTTTGCACTTGGCGGCGTCCGCAAGATCTTCTTTATTGTGGGCAGCTCTTGTTATTGTAGTTGTTGTTGTTGTTATTATTGTGTTGTAGATGGTGTCATGATGTGAGAAAGCTTCCAAAACTGCCTCAAGCTGCGAATCATCTAAGTAGCTAGTCAAGTCAATGTTCAATGTGCGAGGGCGAAGTCTACAAATTGTTTGGGGAGATTTAATGGCGTAGGCTGCGATTTAATTCAAGGGAATGTACGAATACATAGCATAGTTAAAGAAAGGTCGAGAGAGAGAGTACAGAAAAGAGAGACAAAGATAGTGTCTTTGCTTTTTTCCAATATCCTCTACAAGTTCAACTTCAACCGAAATTTAATCCATTAACTTTGCCTAACCTGTCTCCCTCTGCCTGTCTCTGTCTCCCATCTCTATCCCTATCATATGTTAAACGCCTCCAAACAATTTTCCTTCATCTGTATCTTCTTTTTCGTGTTGAGTTTGGATTTTTTCCCACACACACAGACGGCAAATTAAGCCACAACAAATTTGACCTTGTTAAGTTTTTGTTTGCAACAGAAAGGCAAAAAAAAAACGCAAGAAAACATCGGGGAAAAAAATCAAGGAGCCTGTGCAGATTCCCAGCATTGTTTTATGACCTGCTCACATAACCCAAAAGCGTCGACAAGGCAGTTGCCTACCTCAGTTCGCGGTTTTGTAGCCGATCAATGGCAAGTGCTGGAAACGGGCGGGAACTGGAGAGGGAGAAGCCAGAAGGGAGCATGCAAGCGAATCCGCGTTGCAAGCGGACAGGTATCCACGTCCATGTTTAATCCACTCATAAGTCACGCCGTCGTTTTGTATTCACATTAATGTTTATCTTGGACCTTACGTGCTCCGCCTTCTCCTCCTGCTCCTCTGAGATTTGAGTGTGTGAAGGGAAAAATTGAATTGAAGATTGTTTATGTGAAATTTAGTTATATTCATGCTAGAATATGTTAATGAATTCTAAAAACGAAATAGTTTCAGATAAACTATAGAACTTTATTTAAATAGTCTAACATTATTATTATTATTCTTTAGTTCCAATCTACAGGGAATATGTGGGGAACTTCTGTTTAGCAATATATTTTAAAGTTAAATGAGCTTAAAGAGCCTCAATTGAAGTATAATTTGCCTTGATGCCTACATTACTGCTGATAAAACATAAATATAATATATATAAAATATAGTAAAGTACTCTATGTCATTATGAAATTTAAACTATACAAATTGTTTAGCAAAATAATTGCGAAGTAAAGGTGACACATTTTCATTACATTTTAAAGTATTTAATATTATTTAATTGATTTATTAGTTTTTAAAAACTAATAAACAAAGTGCATGAAAAAAACGTGTGTAAATCAAGAGAAATATCAGCATTTTTATTCGCAACTTCACTTTCCGTTCAGTTTTGTCAACCCTTTCGAGACCACTCAACAAAAAATAAACCATGGAAACAAATTTTTAGAATTTAACACAGAGCACATAACGCTGTGAACAACAACATATGCAAATGTCGGGAAAAACAACAACAGTGTCGAGAGAAACTCGACAATATATGTATGTATGGAAGTTTCGCAGGTTCTCGACATGCGTTAATGGTGCAGTTTGTTCGGTCCGAGTTGGTGCCCGACACGTGCTCCTTGAACAGAGTCGGGCCCAGACCGCAACCCTTTCGTTCTACTGCACTTGATTTTGATTGTGATTCTCAATTCAAATCGGATACGGATTGCACACGCACTAATGATGCGGCATTATTTGCATATGCCGTAGTCAACGGGACGCGGTACGAGACTGTCCAGAAAGGGTTAACCCTGGCAGGGGTTGTCTCTTGTCTGGCCCTTAATGAAGTGAAATATGTGCGGACTGTTACAGTTACGACAATTTATGCATGTTATATAACCATTGACTTGTCCCGCCGCATTGTCACGTTCCGTTTTTTTCTTTTTTAAAAGGGTTAGCGCAACTTGCACTTTGCCATGTTTTTAGACCAGAAATTAGATGACATCGGGTGGTTTTCCCATCGCATTCGCAGAGAAGGCGAAACTCCACTTGCGGTTGACGCTCATTGAAAACAGGTGCAAAAGTGTCAAGCTCTGCGGTTTGTTCTACTCTCTTCTCTTAAGGTCCATCTCACTTTGCTTTTCAGACGGCTGATACCCGACGAGATTTCATGGGAACCTTCAAGCTTTGCGGCTTCTCTAGACACTTGCTTAATTATTGGGAGGAAATCCGTTTAGAAACGAGAAGCTTTCGAACAACTTTAATCTATTTTATTAAAGTAATATCTATAGATAAAAAAGAAACTATCTTTGAATTTCTCTTTATATTTAGTATTTGTTTTTTTTAACTTTTAGATCAAAAGTATATCTTCTATAAGTAATTTACTGAATGGTAAGTCTAAGTAGAAACTCTGTAACAATTCTCACGAACCTGTTCAAAGGCCACTTTAGGTTTAGGACCCATCTAAGCAAACTAAAAATAAAGGGTGATTTCTTAGCTATTATCTTTTTGGCAACACTGATTTAAACAGCTGACGCACGTTTCGTGTTTTGTATCACTGTCAAACATCTTCAGTTTGGTCTTTAATTTAACCATGAATCGTCTTACAAACGAACAACGCTTGCAAATTATTTAATTTTATTATCAAAATGCGTGCTCTGTTAAGAAAGTTCACCGCGCGCTTCTTCGACTTCGTATGCTCAGTTTAATCGACCCACTGAAACAGCTATTCGGGCTTTTGTGAATGAATTTCGCACCAAATTTACATTGTTGGTAAAATTTCAACCTTTATATATTCTTAAAATAAATAGAAAATCAAAGTTTTCAAATATCATAACAGGTTAAATATTTAAATTTATAAATACATTCTTCATTAAAGTTTTGAAGCGTTTTATCAGACGAAAACCCAAAAACAAATTGATTAATGCGTTTCCAAATAAAATGAAAAAATTGGATAGTATGTTATACGATGTTTCGTACTGCCCACATGTTCGATTTTTCAGGAAGCCTGAAATTTTGCTCAGCTGACATTAAAAACTCAAATTCAGCCACAGAAATTGACCAATTGTTCAGTCGGGCAATTCATAAAACTGTTCACGGTAGCAATTTGAAAAATTAAACGAAGTCTGGCAACTAGAAAATGGCAAACTGAAAACATTGCAAAAGTTGGGTATATGACGCGCCTCGAACCAATCGATTTTCGGTTATTAGGCGTCACACAGTCATTAAAAATTTTGACAGCTTTTGACAATTTATTGATGTTTCCACAGAGCGCGCGACAAATGAAAACAATCAAAAAACGGAGGCAAACAACGTTCAACGTTGCGACAGTTCGAAATTTTTGACCTGTACAAATTGCGAAAAGTGGACAAATGTTTGCCCGTCTGCGATTTCGACGAGTTGGAGTGTCGCCGCGGTGCCTTCATCAACCCCCTGGCGCGATAATTTGATTAATTGAAAGTCAGGCGACCTTTTTTTTTCAGCCATACCCTCCCCCTTACCCAACCCAACCCCTAAGGGTTGCTTATGTTCGCGGCCCACGGCGTGATTAAATGATCGTTTTTCGCCTGCACAAGGGTCGCCCTCAAGTAGCTCTCCATTGTATTCACATTAACAGGTTTTGCACAACCCACCCAATCTGTGGCTAGCCCTCATATCATATTGTATCGTATCGTATCATATCAGTTTGGTTCGTTTTTTATACAAAATTTAAATATCGCATTACATACAGACACTTGAGTTTAAAGCCGCACCAGATTCAAATGTTTCCACTTGTTGTTCGATTGTGGGTTGGTTTTGGTTGGTCGTCCGGTCGCTGGGTTGGTGGTTTCTTTGGTCTCTGGACAATTTTGGAACATGTGTTTTTTAGTATAAAATTTAAATCTGTTGTCTGTTTCTGATTATGTGATAAACTTGGCCTGTCGAGACGGGAACCTTTCGCTTTTTCTTGCTAAATCGACAGTTGTGTAATTGGCGTACTTCAATTACATTTCGCGTAGTGTTTGAGGTTACGATTGTCGTTGCAAAATGCCCTATGGCCTGTGCTATTTATATTAACTTTTGGTACTGAAAGGAACTGTACTTTCCTTTAGAAGAAGTTTAAAGAAGAGACTAATTATTTCTAATGTTTCTTCTTAAATGAATTACCTATATAAATCAATATTAGGGTATCATAATTTCGCTTTTGCGGTTTTTAAAATCACCAATTTCACAACTCAAACGTTCAAAATTCCGCTGATAAAGCTAGCGTCTTTGAACTTGACCTGTAGTATCACTTTTAGTTTTTTATATATTTTGTTTTATTTGAAACAATTCCCACTTGCGCAGTCTGTATATAAATTCAGTCATCTTTTGTTCAATTCCAGTGCAGTACATACAAATAATATTCCAATTGAATGTGCGGAACTATGCATAATTCCGTGATCTACTTGTGCATCCTCCTCCTGAAGTGCGCTGATTCGGTTATAGCAACTAATAATGACGAGGTGACTACGCTTTCTTTAAAAAACTATATTAATCGAGTAGCAGACGTGTATATGTATTTTATTCTTCGATTATTAGAAACTTAATGCAAATGTGTATAAAAGAAATGAAAGAAAATAATGATCAAGATACTAGCCGAGTCGATTTAGCACCATAATCTTGACTATCTATTCCTGTTATGTGTGTGCGAGTGTTTAAGAATTGTAACATCATTTGATGTTGGGAATTAGAACGATATATTATATATTAATATCGCATTATATACAGACACTGGAGTTTAAAGCCGCACCACATTCAAATGTTTTCACTTGTTATTCGACTGTGGGTTCGTCTGGGTTGCTTTTGGTTGGTCGCCCGGTCGCTATATATTACTATATATCTTACTATCGCGTAGATTACTATATATCTTACTATCGCGTAGATTTTGTTACTTGCTATTCTTGTTTTTATTCTACGTGTTGCAGAATTCAACAAAATGACTTTTCATTATCTTCTTTTGTTAGAATTGCAAAGCTTTCAAGGAGCTGGACGATATGTGTGGATTGCACACATTCCAATCAGTGAAGCCCATCTTGAATTACGTAGATCAGCTGCAAACGGAAAAGTTGAACAACAATTGGGAAATTAAAGAGGAGGAAATGAACAAAATGCGTGAACAGATTCAACAATTACAACTGCAGATAGCCGAAGGAAAATATAAAGATGCTTTAATAGCTGCATTACAAAATGCTGCTTCCAGTAAAGATATTCACATAAAAGACTTACAAGAGGCGTTGGCTAAGGAAGATATTCTAAAAAACCTTATCAATGAAGTCCATGAACTTAAAGATAAGTTACTGATTACAAATAAAAACAATGAACTCACTGCTGAAATTCAATCAAAAGATAATACAGTAAAGAACCTTCAAAAAGAAATGCAGGAATATAAAAACCAGTTGGACATTAAAAAGAAAACCATTGACCAAAGTGCTAATGAGATTATTCAAATGCAAATTAAACTTAATGAGAATCATGATGTTATAGTAAAACAGAACGAAACCATTCAACAGAAAGAACAAGAGTTATCAAAGCTTGAAAAGCAATTAAAAAAGAGTGAAGAGAACCCAAATAGTTGCGTTACTTTCGGTGATTCTAATGATGTCCACGATATTAAATTACATAACTTCAAAACCTTTCCAGTACTATGCAATAGTGAAATTGCTGGTCGTGGTTGGACTGTTATACAACAGCGCATTAATGGATTAGAGAATTTCACTAGAAACTGGGAAACGTATAGGAATGGCTTTGGTTCCTTTTCCGGCGACTTCTTTCTCGGGCTCGAGAAGATTCATCGCCTTACCAAGTATCAGCCTCACGAGCTATATATATATATGGAGGCATTTAAAGTGGATCATTATAAAAACTTAAAATTCTTCGCTCGTTATGACAACTTCAGAATTGCAGGAGAAGAAGATAATTACAGATTACTCAGTTTGGGAACATACTGTGGAAATGAAGGCATTGACGTTTTGAGACTTAGCGAAAACAGACAGTTTTCTACTATTGATAGGGATAACGACGAATGGCTTGACGGGAGTTGTACGAGTTTTCGTTTTGGTGGCTGGTGGTTTCCAAAATCAGATGACAGTTATTGTGACTCATGGTAAGTAATTTATTGTCTACAACACTATTTAAAATTATAAAAATTTGTTTCTTTTTATTAAGCAACCTAAATGGAAAATACTTTAAAGAACAGGTCAATTTTGAGAGCTCTAATTGGTGGACAGGTTATGTTTCTCTCAAAACAATAAAGATGATGATACGTCGAGGCGGCTAATAACTGATTAAAACTTTATTAAACAATAAAAATAATAAATTTGTTAACAATTGATTTGTAAATCACCAACTTAAATATTAACTTTGTTAAAATATCAAATTTGCAAATGAATGTAATTTTTCATAATACTCAAATTATATTGAAGCATATAATATCATTTTAATAAAATATATATTTTATAATTATTCTTTTTGGAATTTCAATTTTAACTATAGATACAACTATCAGAGTAAGTAAAGAAACGATTCCGCTCCGACTGAACCTTCTACAATTGGAAATCCAGTTTGAAGATGGAAAACAGAGTTTTCATGACTTTATTTGCAAACTTTATTTGGGTTTGTAAACAAAATTTAATTGATAGGTATTTATTTCACAGCAATTATTGAATATTTTCAAGCAGCCAACAGAAATTTGTTGAAATTCGTGACAAGGAAAATTGCTGAAATTCTTGACAAAAATTCAAACAGTGTCAATAATTTGATTCTATTGTGCCCATTGAGGTTTCTTTTGCATACAATGAAAGCAATCTTCACATTGCAAGAACCTTCCAGAAATTGAAATTGACAGGTCAGTACAGGGGAAAGGACCTTAAGTATACAATGAAATGCTCTTACTTTAGGCACAAACACACACACACACACATAGTCGCATAGCAGGGTTCCTTAGAGTGTCACATTAATTATCTGAAGCTCTTGAGTTTTCCGAGTGCAGCGACAAGTGAAATTTGTAACTTTCCTATGCCAACGCCCCTCACCTTTTACCTCACCCCCCCCTTCTTCAACACAAAATGTGGTCGACTTTTTTGTGTGCCACGCCCACATATGCAAATAGATTTCGGCTTTTTGGGTAGGCGGGGACAGCACATTGTCAAAGGCCAATGAACCGGGCACAATCTGAGGTTTTCCACGCAACCGTTTTCCATTTTGACTTTTCAATTTGCAATTTACGATTTACAAATTTCACGCTACCGCACTTCCGTTCCCCCTCTCGGGCAATATCTATTGAGTTCTTGTAGCTCATTTGCATATTTTTCGCCAATTATATTTCGCATATGCGAAACATTTCGCGGCTCATATCGCGCCCATTTATTCGATTCGTCTTGCAATTTGCATTTTTTACGATTTGTTTTGCCAGCCCTGCTGGCACCCCCCTCTCAAGTGAGTATAGTATTGATCTCATAATCGAACTGAAGTTGTTGTCTTTTGATTGGCACCAGGAGGAGAGCAGGGGCAAAAAGGCAACAGCAGGGCCAGATGAGGTGTTTCTTTTTTTTTATGAGCACTTTTTTATGGCACGCCAATTTCTGATAGATGATGCGTGAAAATTCAGAATGCTCGCAAATTACGGCGGCCTGGCCTAGGTAAGTGTTTTTCGATAGGCTCTGTTTGTGTCCCCTGCTTATTTGCATATTTGATTAATTTGATTTTTTTTCGTCTCTGTTTTGGGTGGTTTTTTATGGAAAAATAATAAGCATTTTATCGGGGGTAGGAGGAATGCGCGTTTTTTGCCAAATTTGTTGTAGTTATTGGGGTTGACATTGAATAATAGTACTAGAATGTTACACAAACTTGCATACATCAACTAACATACATATGTATTTATTGTACATACATATACTTTCCTTAGTCTTGGCCAATCAACTTAACCTCAATCATAGCGATTATTGTGCAGATGTTATCGACTTAAGCTCAAGTTCGCTTTCTGTCTCTCTCTTTCATATGTAAATCACTGCAGAGTAATGTCGGCTGTTGGTTTTGGCCACACACTTTCACTGCGTCCTTCGGCTCCCTGCTGCTGTTCCTGCGCCTGCCACACACTAATCCAATTGCTGTATGGATCATTAAGCACTGATTGCGTTTAGGCTGCAGACACTCACACACTCATGCAATAATCGTATGCGTGAACGCGTGTGTGTACCTTCTTGAGTAGCTCTGTGCATTGCACACATGTGAGATACATATGCATGTATGTATGTGCGTATATACTTGAGTGTGTGTGTGCATGCAGATTAACCCACAGACTGCGCGTTCTGGTTAGCCTCGTCGAGTTTGCCATGGGTGATGAGTTCGTGAGTGCGTATTACTAGCAGGAGCTCTGCATCGGCAACAGAAAAGATAACAAATTTAAAGCCATGTTATCGGTTTTTTAATTTTGTATCTATCGATAAATTGTATGATATTGGGCAATATAGCTGTGTTTCCAATTTCCCTTTATTTTAGTAATGCACCAAACTGTTTCTAGTTTACTAGCTTTGGTACAAATGTTTCAAATGCGGCAATCGGGCCTAGTTGCTCGTGTCACGACACGCGCCTTTCAATAATCGACAACCTTAACAGTAGTTACAGTTGTTGTTGCTATTGGCATGACATGAATTACGGCCACACGTTGCAAATGTATAGCTTAAAAGCATTTGGATTCCAATGGCAAATTGATTCCACAGTTAAAGTGCATTAAAGGCGCAAAGTGCGAAATTAAAATGAGTTTTCAATTGAGCCAAAAAGTTTTGTTCCAAAAAAAAGTCCAAAATTGTAACCAAAATCAAAACAAAAACAACTTTCCCGCACCGCATTCAAATGAGACAGAAGCCCAAACTCAACACAAACTCGACCTCAAACACTCTGACAGAGATCTGCATTTGATGGGTCTCGCACATGTTGCAAAAACGTGGAAGAGAGTGTGTCAGAGAGAGAGTGAGAGCGAGGGAAACACCGGGCAAAAAGTTTCGGCAGCAAAAGGTGCCACAGACGAACAAGTAAAGAGAAAAACAATTGCCAATTACGGTAGCTCGCCTGTTTACCGTTACTGTCAACCCCCGACGACAGGCGACACCCTAAGCCAGCATAAAAACAGAAAACAGAACACAGAACAAAAAAAACCCGAAGGGACGCGCCGGGAAAAACTATGAGGAAAATCACTTTTGCGCTCATAAATTTCAATAATAAAAATTTGAATGCATTTGACACGAAACAAGCAACTGTGCCGAAAACAAGGTTAAATCTAATAAAAATCGGGGAAATGCATAAACAAGGTTCAAGGTGCGGGTTGCTCTGCCATGCCCTGACCGCCCCTCACCCTACAGCATCAATCGCAACCACAGCATCCGCAGCCTCAACGCCGGATAATTGAATTGGGTTGCAACCCTTTTTTACCAGCAAGAGAAAACAATTGCTTTCCTTTTGCATATGTTGTGCAAGCGTGCGAATGTGTGTGCATGTATGTGTGTGTGTGTGCAGTCGTAAATCTTGTATGATTTCTGTTGATTATAATTTCTCCATGAATTGTGGTCATATGTTCGCATTGAAAGGAGCTTTCTGTTGCAAGCCAAAGGCCAAAAGAGCAACTGCTCCTGAATAACCCTCAATTTGTGGGTTAGAACCTGCTCAATTTAATCAATTTGCATTGTATTTGTAATAGTATATAACTGCTGATCTATGTAGAGACCTTTTAACTGGCTACCTACCTAAGGGAACTCTTATTTTTACAAAACCAACCTCATCTTGAAACAACAATTATAAATGACCTTCTGCTGAGAAGATTGTTACCCTCACAAGATTTGCTCAGGGGTGCGAAACTCAAACCCCGCTGTGTAGTTGCCTTAGGCGTCGGATTACTTAAGCAACTAATCTAGCAAGGTCGCTCGCTTTAAATTTCTAGGTCGAATAACCTCACTAACTCTTACAATTTGATGTACAATTTTGTTAAAGTACGCTTTAAATATTTAAAAAACGATTCTTACTGTGGAAAAGTATAACGACTTTAAATTTAAATAGACAAGATTCTATACAGAAACAAATTTTTCATGTATTAAATAGCTCTTATGAACAAGCCTGTCAAATGGGAGGGTGGGAAGATGGTATTGTCAAGCTAGAATCTTTGAGAATAGTTTAACAACTTGTTTAGTATTATATGATTTAACTAGTGAATCATACATAAACCTATCCTAATGCAAGAGATGTTGTGAATCCGTAGGTTACTACCATTGAGACTTGATATCCTCTTCACTGCCCTGCTTATGAATCTTTGGGCTCTTCTTTTCTAATAAATAAACTTTGATTCTGTGTTAATTTTAAACGAAATCGTCTTATTGTTTATAATTGTTATCAAAATGGGAACACCATATCATATAGCTGATATAATATCGCACAATTCTACAATCGCAAGTTAACAAACAGTTAGTTTATAAACAATAGATAGATGACCCCATTTTCCTTGCGTTGTTTAAGAAAATTGCTACCTGCAAAGACTAAAATCTCATTTTTCTCGATCTTTCAACTGCGACTTCTCTATTGTTGAACTGACATTGCGTGAACTGGCACGGATGTTGCTGCTGACAACAAAATAAAAACACAAACAGAGCCCACAGCAAACAAACCGAGATCGTTCTATTGACATCCAGCTGTCCAAGGTACCTGGCTATTGTTCGCCATAGGCAAGAGAAATACCTTTAGAAAGGGAATCCGCTTAGTGAATGTTCTACAAATCTTTTATAAAAGATTTTCCACTTTCGACCAGGGCAGCACATATTTTCCAATTGACACTTAGCAGCTGACCGAGAAGGGGGAGGAGGAACTAAATCTTGTTGACAATTGATAACACTTCCGTTTAGAGGATTCATGTTTATGAAAAAACTAAATATTTATTCTGGATGTTGTTGTAGACAGAATTAGAATCAGGTTTAGTTAGCAATTTACTTCTTTGCCTTCTTGGCATCGCCCTTGGCGCCCTCCTCGCTCTCGGCGGCCTCCTTGGCGCGCTTAGCGCGAATGCCAACCAAACGAGCATCAGTGCGTGCCTAAAGAACAATTCGGAAATTAAATAATTAATAAATTTAACAAGGACTTGAATAAATATTAAACGTACCTTGCGCAGAGTAGCGAAGGCCTTGAACTTCTTCTCATCCTTGGTGACGTCACGGAACTCAACGACCTGGGGTTGCTCCTTTGTGAGGGGCATGACTGGTCCCTTAAGCTGTGTGGCCAACTTGCACTCCTCAACAGTAGATTCACCCTTGCGGATCTTCTTCTCGTTGATGGGGAAAAGAATCAGTTTGCTTCTGTATTCCTTAAGACGCTGAATGTTGCGCTGACGCGACTCCAGCGACTTGTTCTTGCGACGACGATCGACAGCAATGCCGATGGTCTTGGCGAAGCCGTAGCTCAGACCGGCACCCTAATAATACAAAAAAAATTCATTTAGTTCAATTGGATTCACAAAACATTAAGCAATCAGACAAACCTTCAGTTCCTCGAGGGTGAAACCACGACCAGCACGCAATTTCGTGTGGTAACGGATGGTGGGGCAACGCACAACTGGACGCAGGGGACCGCTAGCAGGACGTGGGAAGACAGCCTTGGCTTTCTTGACGCGGTTCTCGTGTCTGCGGACCTTGCGCGCCGGCTGGTTGAACCAGGTGCGCACATGTCGCTGCCACCACTTGTGGTAATGCTGGTTTGGAATCATATTATTACCCTTACCCATCTTGGCGGCTTATTTTTTCTGTAATATATGGAAAACATAGTACAATTAACTACCATTCACACATACATGTTTTTAGTTTATAACCAAACAGCGGGGTAATACTACACCACGTGGCTGCAGTCAATTTTCATATTTTACACACTCTTTTCTCATATTTCTTAATATATTTTTATGTCAATTGACAGCTTGACATTTGCTGCATATCAAATGCGATCATTGGCATTATTATTTGCACAATTTCAGTGTAAAACTTAATTATTTTATGCATTATAAAAATTTACACACCTTTAGCTACCCAACAACGAATCAAAAAGGAAATCGCAGCCAACTTCACGCCGTGGGCAGGCAGTATTGTAAAAAAATTCCCTCATCAAAAAATTCCCATGCTGTTGCCATACAAATATCCCCAGCTATCGATTGGTGATGCAATCAGTGTTAGCAAGAAACTTCATTCAGTTTACAGTTAAATGCGACACAACGCTGAAAAAATTCACAACGCGCAATAATTATTAATTGTAAAGAAACCAAAAAAAATATATTGACTATTTGTGCACACCCATTGCATTTAATACTAGCATTTGCCTTATCGATTGACTACGTTGTCGCGTGGCAACTCTGAACTGTACTTTCTGATACAGATAAAAACTATTGACTATTGAACTGACTATCTATAATCGAGAAATTGCGCGCTTATTTTTTTGTGTGGCATCGGTAATCAGATATCAATCAACAATCAAAACCAGTAAATATGAACGACGAAGTGGCTCCATCTCCAATGGTTGTTGAGGCCAAATACGAGGATGTCTCGCAGCTCAATTTTTCCAAGCTCTATTCGCCGAAAATGAAAAGCGTCTATTGGCGCTATTTCGGTTTTCCATCGAACGACAATGACGAGGTAATTACAAAGCAAAACGTTGTCTGCATCAAATGCCACAAAGTGTTGACCAATCACGGCAACACAACCAATTTGCGCGCCCATTTGCAACATCGCCACAAAGACCTCTTCAAGGCCCTGTGCCAGGAAAATGATATCCAAGTGCCGCCACGCAAGACGCCACGCAATCTGAATCATCCGCCGTTGTCCAAGCGCAACGTCTCGTCGCGCCGCGTTAAATTGGAATTTATTAACAATCGCAATCATCACGAGAATGACGAGGATGAGGAAATGGATGAGGCTGCCGTTGCGGCGGCTGCCATGCAGGCCGAAGATGATGCCTCCCAGACCATGCTTTACGAGACAATGGTCCCACTGACTTATGACGATGCCGAGAATCTTGTCGAAGAGGAGGATCGCACCATTAGCATTGAGCCGCGCGATCTCAAGTTCGGTCGCAAGCGCAAAAGTACAGCCGCGTCGGGAACTATGCACTTTACGCGCGCCAATATCAAGCACGAGGAGGGAACTCCCGGTGCCAATTTGCATCATCAGGGACGCAGCTACATAACCAATTTACCCGAGTCTCTGGCTGACATTGTTGTGCGCGATATGCGCAATGTGGAGACCCTATACGATCTGGGAATTAGTGAGTTCATACGCCTCGCAATGGGCAACTTGGCATCGCTGCCGATGCCGCAAAAGATTGACGAGCTCATTAACGAGCAGCATGCGTCCAAGTTCTTGGAAATGGGTGACTTTACGCGAGATTTCACCGCCGAGAAGCCCTTCTCGCTGGCCTTTGAGCAGTGGGTGAATGTGGAGCAGCGTCGCTTCCTCAGCATTTATCATCACTATCTGAGCGACGAGACGCAGTGCGTCCGCAGCGTCATGTATGCGACCATCGAGTATACTGATTACATTTCGTTCGATGATCTTCTCACCGACTTCTACTTGCCCAATTGCACCCTGGCCATTGTGAACTATGATGACGAGGAGGACTTGCTCCAGACCTATCTGAAGGAAAAGAGTAAGTTTTGTTCAGTTGGGGATATTTAAATTTTTTTTATCTGTTGATAACTAAATCAAAATGTTTGCTATATCAGTTGGCAATAACTAATCGTTATCTCCTAACGGCATTTAATCGATACATTTCAGATATACCCGTTGTACTTTGCTATGTATCGGTTATTGACAAGTGTCTGCGACGCGTCTTCGAGCTTGATGATGTTTCCACCGCCCTCGAGCAGGTTAAAGACATCATACAGCGTCACTCGGCTGAAATTAGCTCCAAGGTTGCTGAGCTACCGCCCTACAATGAGCACTTCCCCTGGACTCTATACGAGCTCCTCAAGTTCTTTGCCGAATCAATCTCTTGGTCCGAAGACATGGATCAGCTGGTTATTACAGCCAAAACAGTGACCGAAGCATTGAGCGCCTTGGTGGTAAGTGTTTAAAGGATTAAAGGAACATGCCATCGATATCATATTAACCATGAATTCCTTTAGATTGCTCTAGACACATTGCGCGGTGAGGATATGCCCCTGTGCAGCATGCTATCCCCCATTACATCCAAGATATTGATCAAGAAACTGGGCATTGCCGAGCAGGATGATCCGTTAATGATGAACATCAAGCGCACCATTGCCTCCGTGCTGCAGACACACATCATTGCGAACGATACATTGACCAGTGCTGCTCTGCTGGATCCGCGTTTCCATCGATTGACCACCATTGATAACTTTGACAGTTGTGTGCGAATGTTGACACAGAAATACAACAAGACATTTGGCGGTGGATCGGCTGGCACGGACAGCCAGAGTGGAGATTCGGCTGAGGTGGCTGCCACAACATCCGTTAGCAGCACGCCAACGGTGACCATCAAAACGGAACCAAATGTCAAGTCGGGCAATGCTGCCGGTGGTAGCGGTTCCGCCAACAGCGCCAAAAAGTCAAGTAAGTTTTAGTTTGATTAAAACTGAAACAGTTTAACTAATGCCGGGCATATTTTGTTTAGAATTGGAGCTGCTATTCGATGTTGCAGAGATTCCCAGTCCGCCAAAGCGTGATGCCGATAGCACAGTGGAAACTGATCTCAAACGCTACAGGAACGAGGTGATTGTTCAGTTGGACGAGTCACCGATTGAATGGTGGAACAAAATGGGTCATATCTATGGCACATTGCGCGACTTGGCGACGCTATATCAGGGTGTGCCCGGTGTAGTGAATTTGAATTTCAAGAAGGTTCTCCGGGAACAGATCTACGATTATAACAAGCGGTTTATGCTGACCGGCAGCCAAAATCAGATTGATGCGATACTGTTTCTGAATCGCAATAACAGCATAAAGGATACCATATATGTTTGAATAGCTTTTATCACGTTTTTATCTGTATCGCATAAGCATATATATATGTATGCTAATCTATAATCTGTAATTAAAATACATACATAATAGATAATATCCAAAAGGGACTTTTATTTAGAGCTCGTGGAAAATTCTATTGGTGAGGGACATTTTTTTTATTGCAAAGCAACTCTGCCTAGGTTAAGTGTTGTAAGATGTTCGAAATGCTGGTATAATTTCTCAGCACTTCCGAATTGTTAGCGCTGCCAGACTTTGTAAATTTCCCTTATCAAAAGATTGTCGCTACCCACACACAAAACGAACGTAAAACTTAGCAAATATAAATAATATTTTACTCCTGCTGTTGCTTGACCTAAATCTTAGTTGCTGTGGAGTATGGTACATAAATGTGCGCAATGTGCCTGTTAAAGGTGCGCGGACGCCCGTGCCGTGCCATGTAAAAGATATAAAGAGAACGTAAACGTAGCGAAAAGAAACCAACAATAACGGGGGCGGCGGCAACAACAAATATAACAATAACAACAACGATAACAACGTAGCTTTTGCCGCAGTTTCTGTTGCTGCTGCTTCTGCCTTGCGGCTTTGTCTTGTGACGAAAGCAAATCTCAAAACGTTTCTCACAAAAAAACAAAAAACAAACAAAATTCCAAATATATGTGCAGGATGTGTCGCCTTGACATACGTCGCTTCTGCGAAGAATGGCGCATCTGGATACGTCCCCTGTTGATTATCACCTACGTTATATTTGCCATTATTGTCGTGCCCCTTCTCATTGTGAACTCCGTCAAGGATGGCTTCCAGCGCAACGATCAACTGATTCTCATTGGCGGCCTCTTTGTGCTGTCCGCTGTGCCCATTTCCATTTGGCACATCATACAACACGTCATACATTTCACCAAGCCGATTCTCCAGAAGCATATCATACGTATACTGTGGATGGTACCCATCTATGCATTGAATGCGGTAAGTGGGTCAAGTGGTTGAAGCAGCGGCGATCGAAATCGAAACCCAATCTATGGAAATCTAATCTTGTTTGAGGTGCTTTTGCAATCGTTTTGTAATCAAAATAAAAACTATCGTTAGTACTATCGTATGTTGGGTATAAATATGTGGCCAAATTTTGCACCTCCAATGTGCACAAATTATCTATTCATAACAGTGATAGCGAGTTCAGTTTGATAAAGAATTGTATCCATTTAAAATTAGTATCAAGTTTGATATAATACTTATAATACAGTGCTATCGATAGTATGCCTGGCTTATCGTACATTTAAGTATTTGTTTTCATCGGTTTCAGTTTCGACATGCTTTGATTTGTGTTACCGCCTCGGTTCACATCGTTTAACGAAGCTATGAATAGATCGAACCTGTTTGAACCGCTTCGATTGATAATAATTTCGATTTTCTTATTACAGTGGATCGGCTTGTTGTTCCCCAAGCATTCGATTTACGTGGATTCGCTACGTGAATGTTACGAGGCATATGTAATCTATAATTTCATGGTTTACTTGTTGCATTATCTGAATCTCGGAATGGACCTGGAGGCAACAATGCAATACAAGCCGCAGGTTTATCACTTCTTTCCCCTCTGCTGTGTACGTCCCTGGGTCATGGGGCGCGAGTTCATTCACAATTGCAAGCACGGCATATTGCAGTACACTGTGGTGCGACCCATAACCACATTCATATCAGTGTGAGTTTGATAATACTTTGAATACTTTGTACATACGAACACTTTATTTGAATTACTCTGATCCTGAGGGTTTCTTCATCTGTGGCTTATCTCAAATTACATTTATATTCCAAGCTCAAAAAGCGTTTTTAACTGTGACGCACGAGTGTGAATCACAGCTTCAAGTTTCAAAATGGAATAACAAAAACAACGGATATTACAATAAGAAGAAACAAATTTAATATTGGAGACAAGAAATAATATATTCAAAATATCTAACTATGTACAACATAGAGAAATGTTTGGAATATGAAGTCTTATTAAAAATGTTCTTATTATCTTGTAATTTTCTCACTGGATTCTAAAAATGTGTATGAGTTCTGTTAATATTATTATGAAACTTTTATAATATTCAGCATTTGCGAACTTTGTGGCGTTTACGGCGAAGGTGAATTCGCGGCGAATGTAGCGTTCCCTTACATTGTGGTCATCAACAACATCTCACAGTTTGTGGCCATGTACTGCCTGGTGCTCTTTTATCGGGCCAACAGGGAGGACTTGAAGCCAATGAAGCCCATACCAAAGTTCCTTTGCATAAAGGCTGTGGTGTTCTTCTCTTTCTTGTAAGTAGCTAATCCTTTAGTAAATTCGATATGAAATTGATTTATAATTATTATGATTTTCAGTCAAGGAGTGCTACTCAATTTTCTGGTGTACTATAAAATCATTAAGGATATATTTGGCTCCGATGTGGGCGATGCCAATTTGGCTTCCATGCTGCAAGTGCGTAAAGTATTGCCATGGGTTCACAGTGCGTTCATTCATTGTTTGCGGTTTTCTTCGTCTTTCAGAACTTCCTCATCTGCATTGAAATGTTTATTGCGGCCGTGGCGCACATTTACAGTTTCCCGCATCATCCGTTCCATATAAATTCGCCACAGTATTGGAATAATCCCAATCACAGCTGGTGTCGCGCGTTTCTCTCCATGATGGACATCTCGGACATGCAGGAGGATGTTACGGAACATTTGGGTGTGGTGGGCAGCTCGATAACTCGTCGTTTTCAGGGTCGCAGCACATATCAGCCACTGTCGCGGGGGCCACGTCGCTTGAGCGGTGAATCCGAGTATTTAATTGACAAGCGACAGGCGGGTGAGCAGCAGCAGATGATGATCGGTGCAGGGGCAGGCGCTGGGGGCAGCAGCAGTGGCAGCTCGACTCAAGCAGGTAACAGCCGTGCGAAATATGGCGCTACAACGAGCCGTCTAATTGTGCCCGTCAATGTGGGGCAGCTAGGCACTTTAAACGAACATCTTACTCATTCTCCATCTCGCTTTCCCATAGCAGGCGCCGTTGCGGCTGGGGCTGGTGTTGCTGATAGTAACAATAGCAACAATTACCAACAACAACAACTGCACTTGCCGGGCTCAAGTCAATTGCAACAAGCGACAACGCGTCAACGCGATCCACATCAGCATCTGCGCGAACGGGATCAACAGCATTTCGTTGGCGGCGGCGGCGTCGGTATTGGTAGCAATTTCCTACAAGCGCGTACCGGTGCCACATCCGCGGCCGCACCTATACCCGAGTCCAATGATGATTATGCTCTGCTGCTTGGCGCGGGTAGATGACAACGTTATCAGCAGCAGCAACAGCATTATCATCATCATCACCACCATCAGCAACAACATCAGCAGCAGCAGCAACTACATCACCACCACCACCAGGTCGAGGACGTGGGTGACGATATTGATGTTAGTCAAAATTTGAATGCCTCATCGCTGAGTGGATCGTTGTCCGTTTCATTTGGCATGTCGAGTAGCTTAAAATTCAGCGCCACGTGCAGCAATCAAACTGCATCCGAGTGGTCTAATTCAACGGGCGGGGATGATGATAATGACGATGACGAGGACGACGATGACGATGACGATGACGATGACGATGAGGAAGACGATGACGATGACGAAGACGGTGAGGTTGACGATGAGGCTGGCGCAGTAGAAAATTCAGAGAATGTAGGACAGATGCCGATTGTGGTTGTCGCCTCCACAACGCGGCGTCGTCGTGATCGAGAGTACATCACTTAGATCCAAGCAATAATACCTATACCTTTACACATACATATGCATCTATATATATTCTATAGATCCACAGCGATATTTATAATTATTATTTCGTATATTTGTAGAATTGGCAAGCCGAAATTCCCTCAGTTCATTTCGAAATACTCAACTATTCTCCTGGCAATCCAATTAAATTGGGCTAAACTCGAAATTGTGTGGCCTTAGTTTCGAAAGCGATAACTGATTTTAACTACACATATGTATATATACATGCGTACATACATATATGTTATGCACATATACATACATATAGAATTCCAAAGAATCTTCATTATATGTATGCAAAAGTTTTCATTTTATATATGCATACATATTCATAATGTAGGCTCTAATTAGTATTTTTTATACACTCCGAACATCTTAGACAATTCTATATAAATTAACTACATACATACGCATACATACACATACATACTCTTTCTATTTGCTATGTGGGTGCCAGTAGTAGTTGGTATATACATGTGTATGATCATTAGGCTAGTTTTAATCCCCGTACTGGTCGTATGCGACATTAGTAGTGAAATTTATACATAACCTTAAAGCAAACGATTGTGAATTATGTGACTGCCGGTCAGAAAAAGGCAAAAACGAAACGAAACATAACTTTATTGTAAACTAATGTAATTCTCAATAATATAATTATGCAAAATCTTTTAAATTCTGTATTTTTTTTCGGTTTTTATCATTTTTTTAAATTGCTTATATTATTGGCATGTTTATTCAAACACATTTATAATGATTTTTTCGATGTTTGTTTATAATTTTTGAAAGATTTTAATATTTTTTGGACTCATGAAGTTGGTTCACATTTCAGAACATATTCATTTTATTACTAATCCTTAACTACTGACAATAGCATTTCTATTAGAAGATCGAATATATAATCCAAAGAATACGCAACTTATGCGTCTCTGCTAGATGATTTATCTGCCAACAAACTTTATCTACTATATAGACTTGAAAGTACTCGAATCATCAGTCGAACCCATTCCCCAATCGAAAAACACTTTTTCTCTTTGATGGGGCTACAGTGAAATTGTACCCAATTGTGATTTAAAAATTGTGAAATTTTCCAAAGATATTTATCTGCACCTATCCCGATATCATTTCTGGAACACCCTAGACCATATAAAGTATTATATTTTTTATCAAGCCCATGCTTGCAGATAAAATCCGTACATTATTGCCGTGTGTACGTTGTATATTGGAGCCCCCGTTAAAGTACTCAGCTGATAAGGCACGTGAAATTAATGAAACAATTCCACGAAATCAGAGCCACCAAACCATAAAAAGATATAACGCATTCTTCTTTTTAGCAACATTTGATTATGTTTATTAGTTGTTTTTGTTTTTACTTCTATATTTTAAGCATTTTTTATGTCTTTTTATAATACTTGCAGTCTAAGATTAGAACAAACAGAAAGGATAAATGGAAAATTACTTGACAGAGGACGATTGACGAAATAGAAAAGAATACAGAACTGTCGACAAGAAACAAGGGTGTGTGGCTTTTAAGTACAGGCAAATGGAAAAACATAATCAAATATCAAAATACGCGATAAACGAATTAATTAAAATGGCATTAAACAAACAAAAAATATCAATCAAATCAATTCCAAATTGCGGTTAAACGAACAAAATAAGATTTTACAAAAAGAAAATTCGGTAATCGATTAACGTGCAAATACAAACAAATTCAGTCCAGTGTATAAATCAACTTGTGTTGCGTGCAAAACAATGTGAATAATTAATTAATGAATTAATTCAATAGTTTCAATTTGTGATTAATTTTTACAAAAATCGTATTTTCCGCGTTTAAGGCACAACACCAATTGCTTTCGATTTAATACACGCAACAACAACAACAACGTTGTTAGTTAGTTGTTGTAATTCTGTCGGCCGCCCAACTCGAGCAAATAGCGATCCGGATGATCCATCCAGTCGGCGGCCGTTAACTTGACTGTGCGTTGACGTTCCGCTTCCTTGATTTGCCATTTTTTAATATCCAATTGCACTTCGCGTGATGATTTATCGCCGCAGCCCCAGACCTGAAATAAGTGTATTTGTTGTTGTTGGTAATCATTTACATTGGGAGAAATTTAGACTTAAATTAAAATTAAAATACACCTTTGCGCGCCATTGTTAAGTCGGGCTTCATCAGTCGCCAGTCTGGCAACGCCTTCGCGGCGTTAACAGGGACTTAACAGCGGCTCAAAAGGTGTTTTGTTTTTAAATGCTTAGACTGGATAAACTATGCCGTATATTCGATATACATATATATACACATACACACATACATGGATTTTTATACCATATACATATATATATAAATATATAGTACGTTGACTAAGGCTTATTGCGCATATAAATATAGCAAGAAATATACAATATTAAAATTGGAAAATCAAAAGATTGATTGATTGATTTACCTCTATGGACATGAGACCTGCAGCAATGCCCTTGCAGTCCACATTCTCGAAATGTTCATCGACCGCAAGAATTGGCTTGCGTGGATCGGCACCGGCACGCAGACCCTTTGGATAGCCACGTATGCTGGTGTTAAGGTACAAAATATTCGGCTTCTTCTCCAGTATCACAAATCTAAAGAGAAAGTTTAAAGGTAGAATATCTTATAGAAAGGGGATCGTGTGGTCTACTCACTTGGGCAATAGCTGAATGACACAGCTTCCCTCGCTGCCAACAAACAGGTGCGTCTCCTTCCACTCACTGGGCGCAGCAATGCAATAAGTCTGCTCGTCCTTGGTGTGCAGCAGTACCAGAGTCGGGCCACGATAGCCGAGAAC
Organism: Zaprionus davidi; assembly: GCA_018903715.1. NCBI lineage: Eukaryota > Metazoa > Arthropoda > Insecta > Diptera > Drosophilidae > Zaprionus > Zaprionus davidi. Next base: position 11,740,422 of record JAEIGL010000005.1, read on the forward strand.
ATGATGCAAAAAACGATTAGCACCAACACCATGCTCATTGGAATCGTACAGCAGTGTCCAGTGCGATGGTATCATCGATAGTTTATCCTTGAAGATTTGCACTGCAGACGAGGCGCTGCTATTGTTGCTACTGTTGGGCGGAGTTAATGTCTGAGGCTTGGAGTACAGTGGCGGCAATGCTCCGGCCAGCAGCCATGCCTGCGAGAGAGGCATCAACGACTCAATGTGACTCACTGCCAGATGTCCAGCACTGTGATCTGTAGTATCCGTAAACGGATTGCGTTGCTCCAGCACTGGAGTTTGCAGCTCAATGCCGCACGATTGCGACTGTTGCTCCAAGCCGCGATACGCTGTGGAGAGTGTGTGTACGCAATACTTGTGCACCAGTAGAACTAGGCGTATCAGATTCTGCTCAAACCAGCGGCAGACGAAGCCAATACTAAGGCTATCGTGACTGAAGAATATCGACTTGGTCACCGAGCCAAAGGTGCGATTTATGGCTGTGCAGAGTACCGCATTGCCGGAATGCTGCATGGCAATTGTGTAGCAAATGTGCAGCAGACGGGTCACGCCTGTTTTGTCTATGAAATCGGGATTATCGTCCTGCGCGTACATTTTAATGTAACTCTCCAGAACTTTGTTGTCATCCATGATGCCCAGAAATCGTTCACATTGCTGACGAAACGCGACGGTACCCAAGTGTTTTGTGGTTGCCTTCGAATTCGTGTGCATCAGCTTGAAGAGACGATGTCCCAGGTCGGTGTATTGTGGAAAAACTTTAGTCTATATGGGGAAACGGGGAAACTTTTAGAAAACTATTATAAGGCAATTGACCAATGGGTCAATTACTCACCACAAATACATCCGAGACAATGCCGTTGACATTACACTTGGCACTCGTTTGTTCCTTTAATATTTCGGCCAACCTTTCCACTGGCACCAGCTGTGTCAAATATTTTTCCGTCACATCTGCACCAGACGCCGATCGTGTCATTGTTTGCGTTTGTGACTGCACCTTGAGACTGTTATTGCTGCCGCTGCTGGCGTTGGCGCTGCTGTTATTGACAACAACATCGCTGCCATTGTTGTTGCCGATAGAAAATTGTGTGTTGGATTTGTGATGTTGTTTATGTTTCCCACCATCCAGAGGTGGTTCGCTGCCATCGGCATCGGCCTTGGTACTCCCATTGTTTCCCATTTTTCTTTCGCGTTTGTTTTGCGTGCTTTTTCTGTCTGTCTGTGTGTGTTCGTAGGTCCAAACTTCGACGCAATTGAATTGCAAAAAAATTTCCTCAATGTTAAAGGGGCGAAGAAAAAGGCCCAAGACGCAGGCTTGCACAGAACGCAGCACAACAGGTGCAGGGTGGATTTTTTGTATAACTACGCAACAATCAACAAATAACCAGTTATGAAACGTATACACATACACACAAAGATCGCCGTGCTAATGAATCAGTTAAATATATTTACATAATATATTTCGCTAATCAAAGAATATCTAAAAAACAAATAAGTAAAATGCGATCGGCAATAGCTGGGTAATTTTGTTATCGATATTTCGCGCTGGCAACTTTCAAATGTAATCCTTTGGCTTAGTGACAATCAAACTTATCATTTGTATAATGTTTCATATTGCATTATTTATTAGCTAACGAAATGTGTTTGCATGAATATATGAATAATATGAATAAAAAACACAACAAATATACTGGCTGAGTGTGATGAGCAATTCGTAATCGATAAGTTTTAAGGTACAAATGTTTGTAAACTGATAGGGCTGAAAGTTGAGGTTTTCGTCAGCGAAAGAATAAAATACAACTAACTTTTAATAATGTAGCTTGTTTAAAGAAAAAGGTCTTAAATACGTAAGGTCAATGACAGCACAAACGAATTGTTACTCTGTATTCGATCAGCTGGAACAACAGTTGTTAGCGAACAGCTGATCTTGAATTTAGCAGGGAAATTTTTAATTTCCTACTGCGAAAAACAAACAACAAAACAAAATATTCGACTTTTTACTGTGTAATTTTATTTGCATATGTCAAACTTTCGTTAATAATAAATTTATCAAATGGTGGCGCCAACAAACAAAGTGCAAAGCAGCACAAATTCCGAGGACGATGAACCCTCCCGGCCTGCCCACGTACACCCGCCCACATCGTCCTCGCTGCATGGTTCGAGTATTTTACTAGATGCTAGTTCGACCAAGCGGAAAAGCGCCTTTCTGCCTTATCGCCCCCAATCAACAGTCTTAACAAATCTTCAACGTGGCAACACGGAGGCAACTTTCTGCCCGGTGGAGGTGTCATTATCCTTCCACGAGCGAGCCGGACAAGGTGAAATTACGGAGGAGCAAGTAAAGGCTGAGCTGCAGCGACAGCAGCAAATAGATTACAAGGATGCACATGGATTTACTCCACTGCACTGGGCTGCCTCTTATGGCCAGATGGTGTCAGTACAACTGCTTGTCGCAGCCGGAGCTAATGTGAATAGTCTGGCACCGGACATGATTACCCCTTTGTTGCTGGCAGCTGCCGGAGGGCACAACGAAATAGTACGTCTGCTTCTGGACCGCGGGGCCAGTGCCACACACATGGATATTGTGGGCAACACGGCACTGATGTATGCCGCAGCCGGAAACCATCCTCATACTTGTAACGAGCTGCTATCGAGAGATCTGGACTTTAGCGCGACTAATGAGAACGGGGACACGGCGTACGCGCTGGCCGTGGAACACGGTGCTCATCTGGCACAGGCTCTGTTGGAGCAGTATATGACAGCTGTTCTAACAGCCGGAGCATTTGGTACTATTTAGAATGGCAAAACGTAAAATAAACCTAATTTAAGCCTAAATCGTGTTCAGAATTCAAACATTTTATTTTTACTCTTCCGCGTCTGCTGCTCCTTGCTGAGGCTGCTCTCCAGCGCCTGCAGCTTCACCAGTTCCTTTTGCTGCGTGTCCAGTTGACCACGTAATCGTTTCTGCAGCTGCACATCGGTTGAATTCCGCGCCAGTGATTGCTGGACCTTCACAATGTCCCGCTGCTTGCGGCGAATGTCATCGGCAATTCGCACTGTCTCTACATTTAGTGTTTTGTTCGAGTGCTGTTGCAGGTCGTTTCCCTTGGACTTTGAGGAGCTGCTCTCGGGCTGCTGCTGTCTATCGTTGCCCAGCACGTTGCCGTTCAGGAAGGCGAAGACATCTGTACGTTGGGACTCACGAGCGTAGGCCTTCTCATTTGCCGCCTCCTGGCGACGCTTGGCACGCTTAAGTTTGCGTTCCACACTGAAATAATCCTTGTCTCCGTTTGCTGCTTCACGCAGCTCCATGCAGGCATCGAGGGAACGGCCCTGAGGTAATATCTGAGCACTCACAGGCGTCACAATGCCACGGCCATCTGAACCCAAGCCTGTGCCGTGTATGTAACCCATTTCCGCCATCAACTTTGAGCCAATACCCTTATAAAAAAGTAACAGTACGATAATAAATGTACCAATTCGTCAACTCGACCGACTTACCCGTGTATATTGCTCCCAGGCACCCAATCTTTCGGTAGGCTTGAAGGTAAACAAACTAAGCTCTACCATGCGCGCCTGACGCGCTGCCTCATAGTCATCCATATCGGAATCATTTGCTGCATCGCTTGCATTTGTTTTACCAGAGTCACTGCTGCTGTCGCTAGATAGCTCTTCATCCTGGTCGGTTACCAGAGGAAAAAGTTCTTCAAAAGGAAAGTCTCTCTCTCGTTCCTTGTGTTCTTGTCCGTCCAGGCGCACGCGACAATTTTGCTCTACGAAATTCACGCACAGCACACGACCTCGATGCCATAGTCGGTCCTTCAACTTGGCTAGCACCGGGCAGTTGCGTGCCAGCCTGTGAAAATCGGGTGCATTGTACTCCTTAATGGCAGCTCCAGGGACAAGAGCGCCGTGAGAGAAACGGCAACGCGTCTCGTCGAAACGACACTCTCCTTCCAGGTAATAGTTACAGGGCAACATCTCGCGATGCGTTGGATTCGTGTAGAGTACACGCAATCTCACATCTAGACTTCCATTGTCATCCATGACTACCTCATCGTCGACACCGCAAATGAGTGCATTGTGATAGCTTCTGGCACCCCAACTATGTTCGTGTGGTGCCGAACACTTTTCACCCAACAAGGCATTGTACTTCGTTCGCAGTTCCTCCAGTTTCTCCTGCTCATCTCCGGGATCAACCTTTTCCTCTTGCTTTTCGAGTTCATTAAGTTCGCTCTGAAACCGCAGTAGTTCGTCGTCAAGATTGTCTGTTTCTGACTGCTCTGGAGGATTTGTCTCATTTTCACTGCTTTTGGTTAGAGCTAGCAACTCCTCCAAATTTGTTTTTAGAGCAATAAGTTCACTTCGTTGCTCCTCATCGGTGGTCACTTCCAATGCCTGTTGGACCACCAGTAACTGAAATTTGTATATATATCTGTATTGTATGCCTATTTGCAGTGTTATCTTTTGTCCATACAACTCACTTGTGCTTCATATTCATCCATATTGTATTAGTCGTGCAAACATTTTTTGTTTATATTCTTCAACAGGATTTTATGCCAGCTGTAATATTTTGGCAACACTTAAGATTAATACGCTGTTCACTTAAACGGTATACCACTTTCTGAAGAAAATTAGTATCATTAGAATTTAACAAATTGTTAACACAAATAAATGCAATGTATTTCTTAATTTTTTTACTGGAGTTATTAATAAAAATAGTTTCAATAAGATTTAAAATAATATATCGATAACAAATGCATCCATAAATACTGCATTTAATACCAATCAGACTACAAAATCAGCTTCAATGGCTAAACCAGTGTTGAAGAACGTGGTAAACGTGTTGCACAATTTATCAAAATACACAACTAGTTGCAACTGGCGCCACATGCGTTGCTTGTTGCTATTTATTGTACAATTTAAGTGAAATTCATAACAGAACATGGGTTCACTTTTCAAGCAACTAAACACAACGGGACCGTTGATACTATGTCCACGTTTTCTCGTGCCCAGCATACATCTGTCTCAACGGTACACCTGCAAAATCAGCGCAGAAGTGGAGCCGGCCGTGCTTGCAGATTTGGAACAGGCAGTATTCAAGCCGCGTAAACATCCTGGCATAATCAAACCCAACTATGTGGAACTGCCCAAACAACTGAGCGTTACATTGAAGAGAATTGTGGGTGATCATCCGGTGAGAAAAGTACTGCGAGATGGCGAACTGCTCAATCGTTATATAAAATCTCGACACCCGCCACCGTCGCCTCTCGAAGTGGAGAACAAGAAAAAACTGATTATTGAGGAGATCAATTCAAAGATGCCATTAGACAGATTAGCGACATTAAGTGATGAGGAGGCAGCACGATGGCAACGCAAACGAGAGCAGGAGATCAACAAGCGCCTTGCGCAGCGCACATATTCCTGGAAACGCATCGAGTATGGACCCTACGAGGCGATTGTTTATGCCGTGGCCAGGGCTGCCCAAGAGTATGCGGTTATGAAGCGTGTGCTCACAGAGCTGCAGCTGCGTGATGAACAGTTCAAGCCGCGTAGCTATATTGACTTTGGATCGGGCATCGGAACTGGCATGTGGGTGGCCAGTGAACTGTGGCGGGACAGCATCTTTGAGTATTACAATGTGGATAAATCTCGCGAAATGAATGAACTGTCTGAGCTGATTCTGCAGCAGGGTCAGGAAAATAAACAGGTGGAGCTACGCAATGTTTTCTATAGACAATTTTTGCCTGCCCTTGATACCACATATGACCTGGTCGTAATTTCACACACACTCTTTGAGCTAGCAGACAAACAGCAGCGCGAGGAGATTCTACTCAAACTGTGGCGCAAATGCGATGGCTACATGGTCATTGCAGAGGAAGGCACGCGGCGCGGCAGCGAACTAGTCAACGAGGCCAGAAGGTTTCTTCTGCGTGAGGGAGGCGATGAGCATCCCGGGCATACTCTAGCCCCGGTGAGTCAATCTTTATAAACAAAGTGTATTCAAAGCTTTACAACTACTTTTCACTACAGTGCCCACACGATCTGCGTTGCCCGCGCCTAGCGGATTTGGCTGACCGCACGCCTTGCAATTTTGAAATTTCGTATGCGCCGTTGCGTCTAGTCAGCGATTCCCCTGGAGATCGTAAGAACTTTGTCTATAGCTATGCCATATTGAAAAAGGGACAACTGACAGATGCCACACAACAGTGGCCACGCATTGTGCGACCAACGCTGGTGCGTTCGAAGCATTCGATCTGTCGAATGTGCACAGAAGCCGGAAACTTGCAGGAGGTCATCTTTACGGCTTCCAAGCATGGAAAGTAAGTGGAGAGGGCTTTATAACAAATATATTTATATCAAATCTTCCTATTGTATCTTATTAATTGTTTCCTTTTCCAGGGCTGCCTACAGTTGTGCCAGGGTGAGTCGCTGGGGCGATCGCTTACCTATTGCGTTGGGCACGCCGCAACCGAAAGTCAACAAAGCGCAACCAGAAACGAAGGTACCGGAATCAGCTGAATTGGCGTAGTTTACTTTTTTAATGACGATTGTAAACTAGAGCAATGTATGTTATTGATTTATAAAGTAATATAGTTAATGGATTATAATTTAAACTAAATCTTGGTTTAAATTTAGGAACTAAGTTCGATCTGTTGGCTTTGCTATAAACAAGCTAATTGCAAAACGTATCAAACCTTTCAAACAATAGGATTCAGTTTGGGAATCTGTTCAATTTCCGTGCGATCATTATTGTGTTGGTGTCTGTCTGCCTGGCCTGATTAATTAGTCGACGATTTGTTATTTTAATTATATGCAAACAAATCGATGCTCAGCGTAAATTTAATTAAGTATTTAGCTGTAGATTCAGTTACAGCATTAGTTAGCTGCATTCAAATGGTTTTTTCATTGACAGTAAACCCTGTTCAAACAGCCAGCACACCCTCGCCTAAATTTTAATGACAACACAAAGAAAGAAGAGGCAAAGCGACATTGACGTGAACGAGCTAAACGGTTGGATTAAATTGTTTAGTCGGGAGAATGATACCTGTGTATGTACACGGTTATATATGTTTTCATACATATATCTAATTGTATATAAGCAATGCCCAGCCAATGGTCAACGCGGTCAACACGCCCCGTTTTGTTGCTCTCCCCCTGTTGAGGGATGTTGGGCATTTGTTGGGTTTTGGAAAGATATTTTAACATGATAAATCTATGTATATAAAAAGCAGTATTATGTAACTATGTAAATGAGTAACATATTTAACATATTTAAACATATATTTTGTTATATTACCTATTTTACAATATTTAGTTTTAGAATCGTTTTAGCCATAATGAATATTATTATTCTTTTATTTCCATTGATACTTAAGTCGTTTGTTGACTTGTTTATAATACCATAATAGTACACTTTACATACAGATCTGCTAATTTTTCATTTCTTACGTCATGAGGAAAACCTGTAACGTAATTGACTGTTAACCGTGTGGAAAAATAATCACGGTATTGTTGTAGTCTGACATGAAAGAATTTAAAAGTTATTTGAATATCTCTTAAATGTAATATATAATATCTAAGGTAAGAACTAATAATACACAGTTCTGAAAAATCTTATTAAGAGTTCGTTGTAACAGCTTCTTTTTTGACAGTTTATCGATGGCACAATCACAAAAGTTTAAGTATTTTGAAAAACTATAAGATGTTTTTATATTAACACCAAATATTGCTCATCGATTCAACTGATGCATAGAATATGGATGCATAACCTTGTTTATACAATTTTAGGGTTGCGAATATCGTCTTCTCTACATTTCAAATATCCGGTTGAAATGTAAACTATATCATCTACAACAGGATGAATACATAAATTGACAGTAAATTAAATTTAAAAAACAAATACATTATTTGCAAATTCTTTTGAGATTATCGTTTTTATTTTGAAGTATTCTGATATCAACATGGTACATCCAAAGGGCTTAATTTTTGACATCTTCATATGTTGCTTGGTTATATCATCCACATCGATAGATCATTTAATATAGCCGCAAGTCCCTAATGGGAATTCCTTTCAATTAGCAAAGCTGGAGTTCAACTTGGGCCGAGCCCAGTTCTCGTCGCTATAACACATCGCCAGACTGACATTTGCCGCAATGTGTTAATGCGGAACGCGCCCTTTTAGCGACCGCAGATCATCCCTGCTCGGGGCTCTTGCGTGGCCATTTGGCATAACGTAGCCAAACGAAGTGAAATGCTGGAAAAACTAGAAAAAGGGCAACTTGTGGGGCGCGAAAACTGGCACGTCGTCGTACCTTGGGTGTGTCCCGATAAACATATAGGTATATGTATATTTATATCTATGTATATACATTGATGTACACAAAATATATGTATCCTTTAAGGATTGGCTTTTTAACAAGGTGTGCTGCAGAGCAACGTTCGCTATATACACAAAAGTGGCATATAAATATTGCTAAGAAATGGCTAAGCAGTTCCCGAACGACTCCCTGAGGGGCTGTTGGATAAATGTTAACTGAACATCAATTTTAAACCATGGATTTATATTAGTTTAATTTAAAGTATGTTTAAATCACATGTGATACTATTAAAGTCATATTGAGAGATTTGTTTTTTAAAATTGTGTCTTTAAAGATCCCGATGTTGTTGTCCATATAATGAGGACATATCTTGTCAAGGGTCTAAAAAATTCTGCCAAGTGCAATTCGTAATCTTATAAAGTATGAAATGAAGTAATTCTGAAGTTAAAACTTGAACTGGTAGATTCCTTAAACATCATTTCACATATTTTATATAGACTTGCACACATATGTATGTACATACATATATCGTTTTTTAGAAGTCGTATGATATAAGTTTAAGCACCTGTGGACAATGTACATAAATAAAATGTTAAAATCATCAATTTAAATACATCATGTTTTACTCCATAAAACATTCTACAAATTTAAAAAACTTAAACGAATTTTAATTTTTTTTTTCAGCTTGAAGACTAATTTCCTCATCAGTTTTTAGCATAATGATACTATCCTGTCAGCCTATTGTCCAAAATTAAAAATAGATAAGGTTTTCCATCCCGAGCGATGTAAGTGATGTGTGAAATTAATCAAGGAATGCATTTGGCGAGTCATTAACCCATTTAGTTAAGGACATTAAAATTGATATGACAGGATATAACCATAGAGAGTATGACTGTCCAATGATAAACGGTTACATTATATGCGCGAGTCACCCCCACCCCATGGGGGAAGACACACCAGCGCACACACACACCTTCCCCACCCTCGCGGGTTAGTGTGAGCATATACTCGCAGCCACTGTAACTAGGTGGGGTCATCTCATTAAAAAGGCGCGTTCGCTGGTGTCAGCTGTCGCCCCGACTAACGCTCTCTGTCTCTCTCTCTCTCTCACTCAGACCCACTCTCTCTCTTGCTGTCTCTTTTCCACCCCCAGTGTTTGCATTTGTAAGGTGCGTCCCACAATAGTTAAGCCAACAGTGGCGTTTAGAAAGCATGCGCCGCCGTTGTTGCAACATGCGAGTGACCCACCCAGTCGCTCACTGCGTCCGTCCCTCCGTCCCAGGTGGCCGTATGTCAGTCAGCCAACCAAGCAGCCAGCCGGCTTTGTTGTTCCTTTTGTTAGCTCGAGTCTAATTCTAATGTCGACTCCCCCGACTGAAAAGCAACAACAGCAACTACGTCAACTCGAGGTGGTTTTTTTGTATATAAAAGTTTAGTTTAGTTTAGCTCAGTTCAGTTAGTCGATCAAGTGGCATTTCGGGAGTCTACCTAGCAGCTCTGGCTGCGGTCTGTGCATCAGTCGTCGCCGGCACGTTGCCAGGAATAGTTGCGGTACTGTCAGTATTCCTACTGCGACATCCTTGCGTTCTCGGAATATAGTTGTAGTGCTCCACAATCTGGCCGGCATCTTTCATTCGCGCCTGTATCTTGCTGAACCGTTACAATTGACAATACCAAATCCGGTTGAGCAAAATTTCAGGTGTGTGAGAAATTTGCTGCGGTATCTTCAATTGAGATTTTATGTTCGTAAAGTGTTGAATGTTCCAATAAGGAAAAAGTGTTCCAAGAAGAGGAAATTGCATAGCATTTTAATGGGTGAGTATATAAAGTAAATATTTGTTTCTGTGGGGAACTTTAAACAAAGTTATAAGCTTGCAAATTATACATAGAAGAGTTTCCAAGTTCCCAATCTATATACTTGACTAGTCCTATTTGAGTTTCATTTACCTTTAGCTGATCTAAATAAATTGCTATACATATAATGATTATTTTAATATTCGGAGCTTAACACATTTAGATTTCACTTTTTTTTACCTGATCTGAATAAGTTTCTATATTCGTGAAGACTTTTTTGATTACATTTATCAATTAAGAATACCCTTAAGGGCAATACTAGCTAGCTTTGAGTGACCATTATAACAATTTGTATGTCTATCTGATTATTTCTGTCCTTATGAACGCAGTTATATTGACAGCTATAGACAATAAATCTAAAATTATGAAAGCCCATCTTTATCATTTTAAGCATTTTCTATAGTTCCTATAGCGCTGGCTACAACCTAAGTTGGTATGGTATGCTAGCGACTCAGTATTTGTGTATGGGAATCACGCCATCGGCATCAATAAACGCCATCGGTCATAAAGAACGCAGAGACGCAGAGTTTCCGACAAGATTCTCGATGCGACAACATGCCTTAATTGCCGCACAAAATAGCCCATGACAATTACTAATTCTCATTCGCAGTTATCAGCTGAAAATAAACAAAGCACAGCAAACGGCAAACAATACAAATGAGTTTTGAGACCATATCAATCTGAGCAGAACACCCACTAGAACGTCGACGCCGAAGCTGACGCCACTGCCGACATCGACTTTGACATCGCCATTGAGTTGGATGTTCTCAAAAGACGCCGCAATTATTTGGACTTTGATGCCGATGCGACATGTCAGTAAATTCCCGATAAGTACGAGATTTGTATTAGAATAAAACGTAAGGGTAGAAAACGGTTGGAGAATGTCGAAAGACAATGAAGGAGATTTTACAATATCACTTAACATATTGAACTAATTAAAAAATGTCTAGTCCAGTGATACATATTCTACATTCCATACATTTGCAACACAATAAACAAATCAGTTTCATTTTTCTATTAGATCTGTCAGATTTGCCTTTGCAAAACCTTTTAATACTTGACAAACAATTATAATATTAATATTAATTTAAATCCAAGATTCCTTATTATTTTCATTTAGTAAATTTATTATATTCTGTCTCTCGGCAGAGCATTATTATAATGATCTTAATATTTTAAGCTTAATTTTGTAGCCTTGAAGAAAACAGCAAAAATGTACTACTGTAGAAGTTCTGCCCATGTGCTTGTCGTACAAATTTTAATCTTATCGAAAATGTAAGGTGAATTCCTCCTTTAGTAGATATGGTCGATTATCAAACTCTTATATAAATCGACAATTATAGATTTTCACTTTCTATAGCATCGAGCAAGCAGCAATTAACATGTCGAAGATCGTAAGTGGTCCCGCTACTTCTTACGATCTGCTACTCAGCGCCCTAGACCCGCGGGAACCGCTAAAGTCCAAAGAGAGATCTGACGTAGCTTTTAATTACAATGAAATTGTTTTGTATTTTACTTCCATATATTCTTTATTCCATACGAAACTAGTTCCCCATTTGCTTTTGTTTCGTTCAAATCAAACGCAGTCCAAAGTCCGGCAATGAAAATGATATAATACTAAGCGGCATCCTACATATTGTAGAAAAAGCTTAGGGCGATATTCGAGGGAAGTGTAGCAACAATTACGATAATAACTAAGTAAGTGGTTGGAAAGTGAGCTTTGTTCTTAGATAGTTTTGTGATATGACTCAGATCGGTTGGCGCTTTTCATTTGAGACTTGAATAAATGAGTACATATAATGCTAATCTCACATGCTTGAGTTAAAGTGGAGAGCCTTCGACTTCGAATTGCGTTTAATTAAATTACTAGACAAAGCTCTATTTAGTATTAAAACGAGTGTTTAATTGTATTGAACTTTGTCTTCCATCGATTCTCAGTTATTATTATCTGTTAAATATTGAAATCGTGCTAAAAATTAGTAGATAGTGCACTGATATGACAATTACTTCATACTTAGCTTCCTGTTTCGCGATAAGATTTATGAAAAGTACAAAAGTTATGGTTGATTTATCAAATAGCGAGGTTGATAAAGGAAAATAGAATGCCTAAAATATCGTAGTTGGATAAGATATGTATATGGTGTGATTATTATGGTCGAAAAAACAAATGTTATAAATATTTGTAGATCTAATATACTTATAAGAAAGAAAGGTAGGCTTCCTGCTTAAAAATTTAAAATAATCCAAATAATCTTGATTTGATAAGAAGTGTGTTCTCTGTATATAATGTAAATATATATACATAATATAAATAAGTAACATGGGTTTTAGGTACAAGCAAACTCTAATTAAAAAAGACCTTAGGATTTCCCAAAGACTAAGTTCAGCGAAATCGTAAAAAAGCTTTTAAAGTAATAATAGGTTAAGAATATAATAATTAAATAAATTTACTGTTTGCTTAAAAGCGTTTTATTTATCGCGTACGCTAAATAAAATCTTTATTTAAAAAAAAACCCTTTACTGTTTTGAAATTTTATTGACACAAAAACTATAATCAAGCTTAAAAATTCATAAAAATATGGGAATTCCGACATAATATATCAGACGATACCAAAAATAGCAGTTCTCCTTGCTATATAAGGCGTTATAAACCAGTTTTATAACTAAATAATAGGTATGTGCTCTATATATAGTATATTCCATTGATTTCAAGACTCGAGCATAACTCAATGAATGAACTGTGATTCACGAAAGAGCACGAAACCCGTCAACAGGTAAGTCCGCTGTCGCTCTTCTTTTTTTTGTGTGCGTACCGAAGCACTATAAAATAGCATGATAATTATTAAAAGAAGAAAGAACTGGCAGCAACAAAGAACGGGGCAATTCGTGCTTTTATAACCCCGTATTACGTATGTGAGTCGGCGAAGAAAGAACAAAATTCGTTATGGACTTCTGACCCAAACCACAGTCGACGTCGATGTCGTCGTTGTCAAGTGAGCGAATTTTGCGATCGACCAAAACGCCAATCAGCAGGTAGTCAACAGGTAAGATATACAGGTGTTTGTGTGTGTGTGCGAGCAGCTTATCAATGAAGGAAAACTACAATATAACGACGCTAAAACATCAATAACCGATGTGAAGAGCGAACAAAACAGTGAGACATTCACACTATTATAAAAAGCCGAACGGACTTCGTGATAAAGCTTGCATTTCACAGATACACAAAGAGGTACACTGGCACACACACGATCACACTCGAACATACACACCCGCACTCAGTCGTACGAGTATAACAGCTGAGACGCTCGATCGTCTCTCTCGACAGCCGCGCTAACCGGCTAGCTCCGACTCTACCGACTGAGGGAACTCTGAGGGATCGCTGCTGCTTAGCTTGCCGCCAGTCGCCGATGTCACATCGAAGACGCCGTAACGCGGTCTTGTGAAGTGCGCACGAACTGTAAAGTAGTTGAAAATATCGAAGAAGACAAAAGATTTCAAGACAAAAGTACTTCCTATACGCAATTGCTTAACCCTAATTGCGATCGTTTCGAACACGGGTAAGGCGACAATTCCGTTGAATTTCTGAAACAAGTCTACTACTTTGTGGAAAGAAAGAAGAGAATAAGAAAACGTAAAAGCACGAGATACCTGTAGGAATAACCAAATTCTCCATGTGTCATTTGATAAATAAATTCGCCCGCGAAATGGCAAGCTAATCAGAAGTATGAAATCAGAAAATAATTGCTCGACGAGTGTGTGGATCTAATTTTAATTAGGCCTGAATGAAGTGTGCGCCCAAAAAAATAAGAATAATATATAATAGAACAGAATGATAAATAACAAAAAACAAACAATAAATTTGTAAAGAAAAAATTTAAAATACATCAAGTTAAATAAATTGTTGAGAATTAAATATTGTGATTTCTTATAAAATGTTTAAGCGTTACTCGTGTTAAAATCAACAAATGTTCATTTTATCAATACAAATTAATTAGAGATTCTAATGAATTTGAAATGAGCATAAAGACAAATACTCTTTTATTTGCATAAATCATGTAGTGTATTTATAATATGCAAAACAATTTCTAAAAATAAATTGAAGTGAAATAAATAATGTCATTTAAAAAAATTAATAAAATATAAAAGAAATAAATTAAATTAAATAAATTAAATCAAAGTATTAAAGATCAATGTTACATATTAGACATGACTAGAAATAATATAAAAATAACTGAAAAATAATCTAAAAAATTAGAAATAAATTTAAACAAATAAATCAATTTAAAAAAGCTTAAATTCAGATTTATAAATAAAATCACTAATATTATTTTAGTATGTAACTGAATAAAACAGTCATAAGTTGACATACAACACGCTGACAAGATATCAGAAATTATCTTACAAGAAATTAATAACCCAAAAGAATTGCTTGTCGAGCAACTATTTGCATACCTTGCACAAATAAGTACATTTTGACTAGCTTAACATTTCAAGGTGTTGAATATATAAATATTTTAAAAAAGATTGCAAAGAAAGCTTAGTTAATATTTCGTAATCGCACTAAACGGTATTTCTAGTGCAGATCGAACTTACACACGTCGCATTTCATCATCTGTTGGCCATGTGATCCTATCCTCATGTCAGCTGAGTTTGCATTCTGATAACTCATCCGATTGATTAGCTGTCATTTTCGTGTGACGATCGCTTTGCACTAAGCTTGAGATAGATTACAAGGTAGTTGAACTTTTGCTAGATTCCCCCCAAAGAGAAAGGTAAAGAAAATCCCAGTCCTAGGCAATCAAAGTCAATGTCGATATTTCGATTTAAACACGATATTTGCATTTTGATAAGTTGAAGAAATTAGCACGTTATTAAGCTATATGTAGATTAATAATTCATATGTATATTTGTTTAAACAAAAGCCATGCTTGAGTCGATTTGTTGTTGTTATTGCTGTCTCCTTTGATTTGATTTCTTCAGCAGCTGCTTCTTCTCTTTCTCTTTGTCTTGTTCTCCCGGAGTACCTTACAGCTGCAGCCTGGGCAGTAGGTAAAAGAGAGCAAGCAAGACTGGGGGAAGAGAGAGAGACAGAGATCTGTGAACCGGTTTACTTCCGAGTCGAGTAAACAAAACAAATCATATACATACAAAGATCTAGTCGGATACACACGAGAAACACGAACAAACATATAACATAATTGTGCAGGCCCGCATAATAATAATATAATAGCCGAAGAAATTATGAGAGAGAGAAAAACTGGAAATATTTTTGGGCATAACTCAATCTGTGTTCAAGGTGAAGTTCTTGTCGCGCTTGTCGAACTGGATCGAATTGTATTGGAATCAATATGGAAATCTCAGCTGATAAAGTTGACGATGCACGTCAGAGAATTACAGCGAGAAATGGCGTAGTTTTTGCCCAGAGGGCATTGACATAGCTTTACTATATAGCAAATAATACTTGTATAGTATACTGTTTCCAATGGGGCACTATAGTTTTGGGTTGTCGAATCAGCCGTCTATATAGCGATATATATAGGGATTGATAGAGATAGACCGAGATGCCCTGCAGATAAGCTCTTTGCGCTTTGCGGGTTAAAGATGACACATTGTGAAGACTTCGTCATAAGCCAACGACGAGAATTGCCTCTGTTCTTAAACCTATCAGATGCCTATATAGAGTATATATACATATTACATTTATATTCATGTACTGTGCAGCAATAACAATGCTTTTGTTGTTTATGTGTGGATTAATGAGCTTACAAACGCACCTAGTATATAAATGTACACTTAGGCGTATATAATATAATGACAGCTGTACCTTGATCTTACGGAATACATTTTCTATTCAATTAATATTCATGCATTTGCGAGGGGGCAGGGGGTCTCCTGCAACCACTCTGTGGAAACGAATGTGGAGTAAATTGCGTGCTATATTAAATATTTTATTGAGGTTGTTGCAGATAATTGAAATACATTTTGTGTACTCGAAACACGACGCGACGTGCATTCTACGAGTCCGTAAACCCAGAAAGCACTGCGTCAGCTGTTCATATCGGAGCTACAATGTTCATACATACATACATTTATAGAAGATGTGATGAAAGTCGCACGCTAATTACTAAAGTGTACAAGCGGTTTACGCGCCTTGGAATTTCCCAAGCATTAAAGGTTACGAAACTTTCTTAAGAATCTTGGTTATCAAGTAGCAAAAGTTTTAAAGGGATAGGTGCTACTTTAATTTCAATTTGAAATATCCTAAAAAGTACAGCAATTATTATTAGTATGAAACAAAACTTGAAGCAGTGAACCTACCATTAACGTTTGCTAACTTTTGTATAAACCTGGACAATATAAAAACTTTAATTCAATTTCGTTGATAATGTACGCTCTCAAATGATCAGTCGAACCTTTAGAGTATATGTAGGCATGAGTAATATGCATTCTATTAAAGCATTACAGATCGCTGATAGATTCTATCCAAATGTAACTAAGCAGAACTAACACAATCTTTTAGAACAAATAACCCTATTCAGAGGCTAACAATGAACAGACATACATCCATACATACACACATATTTGGTATATCTAGTGTATATTCGCGTTCGCACCCGTTGGATACTTCCGCATACTTGGTCGTAACTTCGGTAGTTGAAGCGTCCACTTTGATTTCGAGTGTGTTGCACTTTGATTTGTGTGCGCTTCGCAAGTAAACAGAAAATACACAATTATATACCATATAAATACGTATACCATGCATTCATTTATAATTGTGTATTTGTTTATATTTGCATAATTGTGACGTCAAGTGTAATCGGCATTTTGTGTTATTAAAAATGTGACACAAAAACAAGACGAACATGGAAATCAAAACGAGTTGACTAAACAAAGACGAGCCCTACTACAACGGGGTCTGCCACTGCTCACCGCTCAAGACTGGTGGTGGGAGGCGACGGGGTTATAGCTGTAGTAATTAGCAGGTGTACGGTTTACAGTCAGTGCCAGAATGACACATACCCCCGACGCGCTGCTAAATGCCACGAATGGCAATCAGAAACCAGTTCAACCAAAAATTGTAGACAAATCCATGTGGACTTCGATCACCGCAGCGGCTGTTGCACGCATCCCGAATGTGGCACAGCTCGGTGAGGCATGACGCCCGTTGCAGCAGCATTGCCACGCAATCGATCAAGCGATCAATCAACATTACATCAGGGCTGGATAATTCGAATTTCGAAATACGAATTCGAAAACTGCGACTGTTTTAATGGCTGGGATGATCAATTTAGATAGAAGATAGTTAAGAGATGTTGTTTGTATTAATAAGAATGCTGATAGACTTACAGACACCGCTTATTGTAAAACAAATTGTATAAAATACATACTATATGCTATTCCCTTCCTTTTCAGCTGATCGACCACAATGTTATCAGCGCGGGAGCAGTTCTTTAACAGCGATGTCGGCACTGCCGGCATCGGACTTGGCATCGAGATCGGTGAGGTCAGCACCTCGCAGTCGGGACGCGGTGTTTACAATGCCACCACGGTGGCCGTGACAAAGGGACATACGAACAATGCAGCTGCCACGCCCAGTGTAACAGCGACGCCGTTGGCCCCATTGGAACCTGTCGCCGAGGCGGGCGAGGGCGAAGGCGAGGAGGAGCTGCACTTCGATACGGATGCGCTATCAAATCTTCCACCCCGTCAACCGGTGGACATTGAGTTCAAGGAGCTGTCGCTCACGGTCAAATTGGGCTTCAATCGTGGTGAGTATAGGAGCGTGTATGCGCGTGTGTGTAGTATTTACGATCAGCTTCAGTTGCCACGATATGGACGGGGGTAATATAAGTCGAAACATGCCACGATAAGATTGCCAAAAAAACAAAGAACTCAGTTCAACTTTATGGCTAAAAAGCAGCGGCAATTTTAAAACGTTCGTTCGGTCGACCGGTAGTAGTAGTTGTAATATATATATAATTTTATACACACATGTATCGTACTAGGGTATCCTAGATAATGTCCATTCACATTTGTCTTTCGAGGTCTTATATCGTAGGCTTTGATAACTCCGAACATTTCTTAATGTCATCGACTACCTTCTGGCTTTGTTTCTTCTTTGTTTCCCACTTTGATTAGATAAAGTTGGCATTGCCCTTGTCGATGTTTCTCTGCCCCCTTCCTTACACCCCTTTCCGGGTCTATCAATTAGTCATTCGCATGGAAGAGCATAAAGCTTGGCGAAAAGCTCAAAGATCATCATTACGTGTTTAATAGTTGTAATAAAAGCGATAATAAAACACGCTTTTATAACGAAAATTATACAAAATTATTTTATTGATTTAGATGAGAAATTGTTAATGAAAATCCGAGTAGAGTAAAGAAACCGGTTCTTAACCTAAGTAAAATATAGAATACCATAGTGCACTTTCTTTAAGATATTGCTTATTGTATAATTTCGATCTACACAGAACTAATCGGTGTATTTTGTTTCTACAGGGTGCTTAACTTTTTGTTAACTTCTAATATCAAAGTTCAAGATAATAAATATTTATCATAAACTTTGATATCGTCGGTCAGTTTTGTGCTTGGTAACTTTATTACGATGTGTTGTTCCCAACCCACCTCGTGGCTTTAATTGGGTTCGCTTTTCGTATGCTTTTTTCGGCATTGACAATCTTCTTCTTTATGTCGAACGTTAATGTCGAGGCATAGTGCATTTATTCGAGATATAATCCCATTAACTTTAAGTTTAGGTTAAGCTGTTAAGTTGCTGCTAGGAGCAATAATCATTTAGCTGGAGATATGCAAGCAAAGGTTAACAAATTTCCATATTATACTAAGAATTATTTTAGTCCGAATATTAAAATTTACTAGAAAAGATATATGAAAGAAATATAAGATCACTTTAACAGATAAGAGTTAAAACAACACTATATTTTATATAACTTTACCAGTGTTAATTGATCAAAGATTAAGCTGTCATTATTATCGTTCAAAACCTATTAAGAGTCATTAAGAAATAGCTCCATCTCTCATATAGACAAGTCTACTTTAGCATTAAATTAGTTGTGTAATGATTAGTTGGTATATGACTCTACAATACACATTTTCAAGACCTATCGAACGACGTGCTTGCATTAGAAAAATTGCACCAATTAATTCTAATTAATTTGTTATTCTTACTATCTTGTTATGGGTTAACAGGTGAAAAGGAGATCTTACATAATGTCTGCGGAAAGTTCCCGGGAAGTCAATTGATTGCGATAATGGGTCCATCTGGAGCTGGCAAATCTACATTATTGGATGCGCTTTCTGGCTATAAGACAACTGGAGTCGATGGTTCCATATTGACTAATGGACGACGACGAGATTTGCGTAAGTTAGGAAGTTGAATAAATTGGACAAGAAACTCGAATTAGAGAATCTTTATACACCCTGTACAGCTTCGTTCCGTCGTATGTCCTGCTACATTACACAGGACGATCGTCTGCAGCCTTTGCTCACTGTCAGTGAAAATATGCACATCGCAGCCGATCTGAAACTGGGCGAGAATGTCAGCTATGACGAGAAGGAAAGAAGGGTAAGAGCATACAATCTGAACTTCTTCAAAGCGCAATTGTAACTAAGTTATGATTTTATTAGAAAAATGAAGTATTTTAACTGAGTTTAAATGTTTATAATTTGTGTTTCCAGATAGAGGACATTCTATTGCTATTAGGTCTTTACGATCATGATCAGACACTGACTATGCGTTTGTCCGGTGGTCAAAAGAAGAGGCTATCCATTGCCATGGAGTTGATTAATAATCCCACTGTGATGTTTCTGGACGAGCCAACAACGTAAGTGCACTTAAGCCTATTGTTCTTTGTCTTTATGAAGACTTAAATAATTTAATTCATTTTTATTCAACAGGGGCTTGGACAGCAGTTCCTGTACCAAAGTTCTGGAGTTGCTCAAGCGACTTACGACTCAGGGTCGCACTATAATTTGTACCATACATCAGCCCACTGCCAAATTGTTCCAGATTTTCGATCAGGTTTATGTTTTATCAGCCGGAAATTGCGTCTACCAAGGAGGTACCCAAAAGCTGGTACCCTTCCTGCAATCGGTGGACCTACCCTGTCCCATGTACCACAATCCAGCGGATTACAGTGAGTTTCAGAGAAAGCGAAGAGAGAGAGATATTAAAGATTAAACGTTTACAGTTATCGAGCTGGCATGCGGGGAATACGGTTATGATAAGATCGACACGTTAAAGAGCGCCACGGAGAACGGCAGCTCCGTGACGTGGTTTAATAATCCCGCCGCGGTACTGCGTGCCGAGGCCCTAATGCGCAAACATCCCATACCGAAACGCACCAAAAACGTGTCCCTGGAGAATACGAGTTTTTCGAATCAATGTTCCGTCCTGCTGCGACGGGGCTACATTAAGGCACGACGCGATACAACCATGACGCATCTTCGTATTTTTGTCAACATTGCCTTGGCGATAGTCTACGGTGCCATGTACGATCATTCCGGTACCGAGGGCTCGCGAGTTCTCGACAATTACAATTTGCTCTTTGCCATATTGATGCATCACTCCATGACGACCATGATGTTAACAGTCCTCACATGTGAGTTAAAACCCAGATGTATATATAGTTTTTTAATAGGTGGGCCATTTTTATTGGCCTGTTTTTTATAACCCTGTTCAGCTTCAGGTTTTCTACATTTAATTTTGCTTATGTATTTTGGCTTGAACAACTCGACTTTAGCAAGAGTCTTCTTCTTCTTTGAGTAATCTTTATTTTATAAAAAATATATTTGTTTAATTTCAGTCCCCATTGAGATGACGATATTGATAAAGGAACACTTCAATCGCTGGTATTCTCTGAAAGCCTACTACTTTGCCTTGACGGTGGTTGACTTGCCTATAACGGTAAGCGTTATATAGATGAGTTCTAGTTCGAATCTCTTCTATACTCTCTTCTATTCATATTCGACAACCTTCAACTAATGCCATCTACTTCTTCTCACACACACAGATCATCAGTACGACCCTATTTACGATTATTATATATCTCTGGAGTTATCAGCCTATGGAATGGGTGCGCTTCTGGATGTTCCTTGCGATCAGTTTACTTGTGGTGTTTGTCGGCCAGAGTTTTGGTCTCATTATCGGCGCCTGGTTCGACGTAGTCAACGGCACCTTCCTGGCACCTGTTCTGACTATTCCAATGATGATGTTCGCCGGCTTTGGTGTCACGCTGCGCGATTTGCCCAGTTATCTCAAATGGGGTAGTCATATATCGCACTTACGCTACGGTCTAGAGGGCTTTATAGCCGCAATTTATGGACTCGATCGTGGCGTTTTGGCTTGCGACGAGGCTCCCTACTGCCACTACAGGTAAATTGAACATTTCAAAATTAAATTTATTTCGAGGATTAACGAATTTCCCGCTTTCTGTAGATATCCAAAGAAGTTTCTGGAGGAGATTACCATGCGGGGTGATCAGTTCTGGAAAGATATTATTGCATTGGTTTCAATAATGGTCATCTTGCGAGTGGGCGCCTTCATTGTGCTCAAGGCCAAGATGAAGTCGGTCAGATAAGCATCGACTATACAACTTGCCAGTACCCCCTCCCTCTTGTGTATTATGTGTAAATTGTTGAACTTTATACTTAGTGTTATTTTTTTAAATTTATTAAATTAATTATTTTAATAAAAACTTGTTAATTAAAGATATGGGAAGTTCAAGGCATTTCCTTTTGAGTTGGGAACGACCATTGTAGATATATCTTTTTGTTGGTATGACAATTTAAAATAAAGTTTCTATTGGTGTGATTCTAGTTTTGTATCTTCATTATCATTTAAAAAGTTTTATTAAATTATTATGATGGTTTTGCATATAATTATTATTATAATATACATCTTTTGACCCGATTAAAGCTATGCTAGGTAGTCTCTATATCACATCTTTTAGTTCCTTAGGGCTTGCCTCAGGTTGGGCGTCTGTTGTCTGCTCGAAAAGCTGACGCAGCGCTTGCGCATTGGACGCCATCTCGCTTGAGTTTAGCTAAAGTGAAAAGAAAATGATATATTAGATAATTATTTCAGTTTATATTTAGCTCAACCAACCAGCACAACGCGGTGTCCCAGCGCCTCGAGTAAACGTCGTTTGAGACGCAACAGAGAAGTCGCTGCTCCGCTGAATTTCAGTGACTGCTGCGGCGTCAGCAACTCCACAAAGTAAACGGAAGGCTGCTGACCCTGCGTCTGCACCCGCAGACTAGTTAAATTTATGCCAGACAAGGGACAGACCAGATCTACACCCTCAACTTCAGAGTCGGCAGAGAGTTGGTTAGCATAGGCTGTCAAATCCGCACGCTGCTTTAGCTGGTAGCCCGGGGCACGTGCTAGTTCCTTGAAGACTTGCTCTGTTTGAATGTCCGTCCAGCTGGGCTGCTCAATGGCTACAGCAGTGCGTAGAGTGGTCAAACGACTGTCTACTTTGGGCTGTGCACGTTGACGTTGCCGCTGCTGCTGGGCTGCCTTCAGTTCCTCCGCGGCATTGTAAAGCTGCTTGGAATGTTGACCCAGAATGCAAAGAGAGAGACATGCGTCTACCAACTGATCGGCAAAACGCTCGTATTCGCCATTGTCCAATTTACGGAAAGCAATGAGCTCTAGTTGCTTAAGCTGTTTCGGATTGAGAGAGCAATTCAGTTGGGCACAGCACCAAAGGAATGTGGAAAGATCCTTGACTCGCAATTCGCTGGGTTTGAACTTCATTAGGCGGTCCACTAGTGCCTGTAGGCAATCTGGCTGATCCCATTGCATCTCAGCAAAGTAGGCGAACAGATGTGCTAAGCCACGAGGTTGCAGTATATGCAGTTGTGATGGTTCCAAGCAAATCTTTTCCAGGTACTGACAAATGCGTTCATCGCGAACGCGTTGAAGGCGCAGCGCTTTCAGATAGCAAACGAACAGGGCATCCGCGGAGTTGTGATCATCCAATTTGATGTTTAATACCCCATCCACAAGCGCTGTTTCATAAGCCTCTCGCACAGCTCCAGTCACCAGTGTAGACGTTTTGTAGGCAGCATTGCTTATCAATGCCAGTTCGAAGGGACTCAGATTGGGCAGATGTTCGGCCAACCGTGTGGTGAACAACGTCTCCAAATCGTTCTGTTGGTATTGTTTATGTAAGCCCAGATAGAAACAGATCTGTAGAAACCGTTCCTTGCTCCAATCGGACTCTTCCTGCTCCGTCAATCTTCGCATTGCTGCCGAATAGAAATCGGTGCGCCTTAGCCAATTGGGTATCAGAAACAAAAATGCATAGAGTGTTTCCAGCACTATGGTAGTGTCCATTTTCTGCAATTGTGCCAATGCATGTGCATCTAGGGCGTTCAACGCCATGGCATACATGGGAGGTGCTGCATTGGACCGATAACTGGAGGCATGTATTATCAGAGCTGGCAACTGCTCCGCGTCTGTCTTATGTAGCGTGCGGCGAAAATATCCCTCATCCGTTATTGGAAAATAGTCAGAATAGCGAACTTTTGTCGGCGGCAACACGTGATCCTTACACTTGTAGCGCTCGACGGCAATGTGCTTGGCGAATCGACTAAACAGAGTGCCGGTCTCATCCGATGTCTCGTGCAGCACATCTCTTACGTTGAAGGAAGCATAGCATCTCAAATGGCCGGGACTGTTGTTGGTGATGGAGGCGCTCGCAAAGCGGCGCAGAAGAGCGTACATTTCTGTTAGGAATTTTAATGTTTTTATATAATAGATTTCCAAAACGTGCACCGGGCAAGTAACGTAAATAAATGCAGTAGTGTTGTTAAACGTACAACAACAGCGTATTACGTGTTACTCTTCGGAAAAAGTGAATACTTTATCGTTACTTGTTAATATCTATGGAACCATAAAATAATATATTATTCAATAATATTTCTTTATATATATATTGTAATATAATTAAAGACTTAATTAATTTAGAATTCAATGTCGGCATACTTTCAGTTGAAAATAAAATGCGTATAATCACATTTTTTTATCAGACAATCACAGCTGATTTAAACGCATTTTGCAGCACTGACACTAATTAGATTGTTTACAAAAATTATGGCAAAGCGGGCTGCAGGATTTGTGCTTTTTCGCCGCCTCTGCGGGCAAATAGAATATTTGTTATTGAAAGCCTCTTATGGAGACTTTCATTGGAGCTCACCCAAGGGTCATGTGGATCCCGGAGAAGATGACTTTACTACAGCCTTACGTGAAACCAGGGAAGAAGCCGGGTAAGTGAATAGAATTTCAATAAGAATTATATCTGTTAATTTTGAGATCTTTTGCAGCTATGATGAGAAGGACCTGATAATTTATCGTGATAACCCATTGACTTTGAACTATCAGGTCAAAGGTAAACCTAAGGTTGTTATCTATTGGCTAGCAGAGTTACGAAATCCCAACCAAGAGCCTATTCTATCTGAAGAGCATACAGATCTAAAATGGCTTGCCAAAGATGCAGCAAAAGAATGCGTTGGCTTTAAGGATAATCAGGATATGATTGACCGATTCCATGAAATTATTTTAAATATGGATAAGAGTAAATGCGATTGTTGATTAAAAATACTAAAAATGTAGTGCTGCTTGGCGTTTCATTAAAATACTGAATTTATACGCTGTGCAACACTGTTTTTAAGGCATCTGTAGATTGATTTTGTTGTGAAAACTGAGCAAAGCATTTAGCAAACTGTGAAAATATAATATAAATTTATACAAACTCCGAAATAGAAATACACAATGGGTTCACGATCACGTAGTCCATCGGAGAAGCGTCGTCACCACAAGAGCAAGCATAAAAAACGCAGCAAGAGTAAGTCACACAATCGCGACAGGGAGCGGGAGAGGGAGCGAGACAGAGACCACGAGCACGGGCGCAGCAGTTGTACACGAAGTAGCCGCACGGATAGAGGAAAATCATCAGAGATTAGAGATCAGCATGGTCGGCGCGAGCGGGAAAGGCATCGTAGCGACAGACACACGCATACTCACATGCACTCACACACAGAGCGCGACTATCATTCACGGCACTCGCACTCAAAGTCACGGAAGCGCTCCAGCTCGTCGAGCAGTGATAGCCAACAGTACTCGGACCACGAGACGCAGCGCAGCCGACAAAAGCGCGCGCGCTTCAAGAAACTCGATGAGGTGAGTGCCCAATCCTGGCCAGCTACTGTATTGTTACAGTGCTTACTAATCCCCTATCTGGTTATTGCAGCAAAATCTACTGCAGGTGGAAAGGTTGGCCGAAATGGAGAGGCAACGTCGCCAGAAAGAAGCGGAACAGAAAACAATCGAGGAGCAAGCTGCGAAACGCATTGAAATGCTTGTCAAGAAACGTGTCGAAGAGGAGCTCGAAAAGCGACGTGACGAGATCGAAAAGGAGGTGAATCGCCGAGTCGATACTGCCAAAGCGGAAATGGAACGCGAAATGATGCTGGAGCTGGAGAAGCGGCGCGAGCAGATACGCGAAGACGAACGCCGTCGCGAGGTAGGTGCTCGTATTCAGATTTCGCTGGACGACTGCTGCTACCACAATACAAAAAAACAAAGAATATATCACACGCACAAAATACAACAACTGCCTTCGATTTCTAACAACGAATCCGAATCCGAATCCGTATCCGATACCTACCGAAACACACACACGTACTTACTACAAACCAACAGCAGTTGCAAACAGTCGTCTTGATCAAATTTTATATACGAAATTGTGCAGCGACGTTTCAAATATTTTTTTCAAACTCTTTATTATGCCTATGTGTCTGTGTGTGTGTAGGTATGTGTGTGTTTGAATGAGTGTGTGCCAAGGCATTATTAATCTATCATTCAAATGAAAAGCTGGTGAAGCCTTGTTCTTGCTGATAAAACCTTTTACAGAAATATTTCCATATTGAAGAAACCGCAAGCCTTATGCCCAGAACTGAGGTTGAGTAGAGAACGACGCTGATGTCAACCTCTACATATCATAACATTTTATCACTTTGTTTGGCAATTGCAACACACCCACATACACACACACACCAGGAATACATAAGCCAGACACGTCGCTGCACGTTTCGCTTCTTCTTCTATCTGTCCAAATAATTTTGTAATTATTATTATTTATTTTTTTTCTACCAACCAAACAAATCTTAAAAAACCAAAAAAAAAGAAAACTAAAGCCAAAAATGTGCCTTGCAATTTTGACGTCAATAATTTTAGCTTCATCTATTATTTTTATTTTGATTTTTAATCTTAATTTTCAACTTTTAATTTGTTGCTGTAACTCTCTCGTTGTTGTTGTTGTAACATAAATAATTCCCGCATAATGCTTCAATCGAATACCCTGTGAGTGGGGTGTGTGAATGTGTGTGGACTTGTGTGTATGTGTGCGTGTGTGTGTCAGAATGAGAGTCACGAACAACATTTAATACACACACACTGCGTGCATTACTGATGTGCCCGCGTACCACATACAACGTACCACATTATGTATGTATGTATATGGTGTATGTAGTGCTTCGTCCCGCCTTGCCTTGCCCTGCCCCGCCCCTCCGCACGAAACCTAAGCCGGACACATTGGGCGAGCCCCTCCAGCTCTGAAGACAAGGATGAGCAACACAGCTTCCTCCTAGGAGAACGTACAACACACGTAAAACACACACTCAAAACTCATAACTGAACGATACAGGTCGATTTCGAATCGCGCAGTTCGAGTCATCCTAGGCTTAATATGTTAGTAATTTAGTTAGTACAGTTGGTCTAGATTCTGTTTTTGGGGACGGGCCTAGCTTAGCTTAGTTCCAACTGTACGAAGCATGCCTCAGAAAGTGTTGTCCATTAAGAGCGGCCTAACGATTCA
The DNA here is from genome assembly GCA_018903715.1 of Zaprionus davidi. Lineage (NCBI taxonomy): Eukaryota > Metazoa > Arthropoda > Insecta > Diptera > Drosophilidae > Zaprionus > Zaprionus davidi. The sequence goes on from JAEIGL010000005.1 coordinate 11,767,516, forward strand.
CGATACGATCCAAACGGGTGAGTGAGTTCCTCTAAACAACGAACGACAATGGATATAAAACCGAAAGGAAAGTGTGTAAAGTGTAATCAAAATAACAAAAGAAAAAAAACAACAACATGTAAATGCAGAACAGACTCAAGGAAACGCTCTCTCTATCTCTATATAGAAACAATTCTTCAATAGGAATACGACATGAGAAAAGCTGAATCAGATCTTAAGATTGTTAACTCTCGTAACTCATAAGCCGGATTTACCATTTTCCAAATGGGTATGACTGTACTTGTTGTTGTTGTCGTGCCACCTTTAATTTATGTATATCACGTTGTTTTCGAAACTTTCGAATTTTCCGATTTTATGTTCAACTTATTCGAAAATCATATTTTCATTTGATTTCGTAACATGATAATATGATGTAAACATTTCGCTTACAATCAACTATATGTAGCTGAGATACCGTAAATCAAAATGCAAATTCGCAGCAAAGCCAAAAATTAACAAAATGTTTTAGCCATTAAACTGGAAAAATGATATATTTCAATAGTAAGTAGCAAAAAAAAAATACAAAAAAAGAAACCAAATGAAAAAAAAAACAAAAAAAACAAGAATCATGAAAAAAAGATCATATTCAATTAATCAATCTAAATTATAGTACATTTGTTAATGTTGTGTGCTCTTATTGTTACAAACAAAAAAAGAAATTTTATTCAAAAACAAAATATCATTTAAACATTTTTATTAGATACTACTAAATGTTTTTTACTTTACTTTCTACCAAAATCTTCTATGTAACATAATGTAAAACATTAAATTAAATTTTACCTGCCAGCAAAAAAAGCAAAAAAACAGAGAAAGCAAATCAAGAACTATTTGCTGCATCGCCGATGTTAAAGAAACCGTTTCTATATAATAATTCTGATTAGACATTAAGCAAGCTCTGAAGTCTTTAACACGATTTATTAATACCCCATTTTATTTGGGTTTTATAGGAGGAAGAAAAGCAAAAACGCGAAGAGCTCGAAGAAATTTTGGCCGAAAATAATCGCAAAATCGAAGAGGCGCAAAGAAAATTGGTAAGACATTGGCGAGTGAAATATCTAATTATGATTGAAACTAACATATACATCTATATTTCTACAGGCCGAAGAGCGCTTGGCCATCATTGAGGAGCAACGGCTGATGGACGAGGAGCGTCAGCGTATGCGCAAAGAGCAGGAGAAGAGGGTCAAGGAGGAGCAAAAGGTCATATTAGGCAAAAATAATTCAAGACCAAAATTATCGTTTTCCTTGAAGCCAGGCGCATTATGAGTCGCCCCATCACATGGCGTTCACATTGTGGGCGTGGCCCCTTTATGTCCCTCTTCTTGTTAACAGCTCTTGCGACATTGTTTCACCTTTTTTTTACCTCAATTGTGCGTTTTGCTTGCGCTTAAAACCATTAAAACCATTTCCTTAGTCATTTGTTGTATTAATTTTAATTTTTAATTTTTCACATTGTTTATTTTTATTTTTTTCAAACGTTTTCATAGTTTTGACTGCAAGCAAGGCGCAATTAGGTTGTCATTTGTTCTACAAAATATGTAGCTACACATACACATGCATACGCATATAAATTTATATATGTATATATGTACATACATATGCATATGTATTTATGTTTATGTTTATACCAGGTAGTTTTTTTTGCCATCTCCTTAAAGCATACTTACAATTATATACAGCCCTTTTTATATAGTAAAATATGCTAGCAATTTACTTACATTTTTTAAACACACTCAATCATTGAGAGCATACATACTTGTATGTGTATATGTATGTGCGACATCCAGATGATAATTGTGTAGTGCATCGTATTGTTGCAAAATGCTGATCCGACTATACGTAAATATATATCTGCAAAGCATCAGCAAGAAATTCAGCGAATTATGTACTCCCAAAAATTTTTGATAATGCCTAGAAAAAACTTTAAGCAAATGAAAAAGATAATAAAGCGTTTCGAATACATAAAAAAGTGGTTTTAATTTGAGTGTTTTGGGAGAGTTGAGCGGAAGATTAATTGGAATATGTGTGGAGTACAGGAGAACTTGAAGTTCTTGAAGTTCTCCTGGTATTAACATAAAAAATTGAAAAATAATTTGAAATATTCTTACTTCCATAAGTTGAAAATAAATATATAGCCTAAAAGAATTCAATTGCAAATTCCCAAAAATGTAGAATTCAACAAATAAAATTGTTTTTTTCTCGTTTTACGTATAATTTTTAAGTTTTTTTTCTTTTATTATAGCCTTGAAAAAGTTCATTTCATTATGCGTTCTTTTGATATACTTTTGTTGTTGATAACATTTAATAAGATTTGATCATTTGTTTTTCTCGCATGTTAATTTGCCAGCTTGTTTCTTGTTCGATACGCTAGCACATCTGATATCTGATATAGTATAGATAGGCATATATTTTATGTATGTACACACATAGATTACTTGATTTGTGTATGCTGATTTTCGTAAACTCGTATATATGTATATTGTAATTTTCTTTATTTATTTTTTTTTTTGTTTACCAATTTACCGCGACAAACTTAATTTCCATCATCAAACATCAGCCAACAATTTTCAGTTTCAAGTCTTTCGATTTGTAAGGTTATCTGCCAATCTTGAACGTTTCTTTAGCAGCTGAAGAGAGCAGAAGGTTTTACAGCTTATATAATTGCACTTGAGAGTTTTTCCATTAATATAATTTTGTAAATATAAGATAAAGATAACAGAAGTATAGCGAAAAATAAAGAACGCATTAGATTTCATGTGTTTTTGTTGTTGTTTATTTTTAAAATAATATCCGCATAAAAAAGAACAAATGAAAAGAATTAAAATCAAAATAATTATAATTATAATATATCTGAACTGATTTTTCGAACGGAAAAACTATAAATTGCAAACATTTCGAAAATGACAAAATTTCAGCTATGAAATTAAATAATTATATAATCGTATGGAGAAAGATAATTAAATGTTATACTTGTAGAGTTATATGTACGTGTATATGATAAATTTAAAAGTTATATATACAGCTTCATTCGTCAACAATCTCGATCTCAATTCATCGTAGTTCATGTTGAATATCCAAAACTTTTCCTATTTTCATTTGCCCAAAACGTTTTTTCATTCTAAATTATTTTTTCTCATTTTTTTGTTTTTGCATTGTTTAAACATTTTTACCTTTGCTGTTATCGTTTTTGGGTCCCACACAATTTCGCTAATTATTATTACAAATTGTTTTTTGTTTATAAATATTATTTAGTTGCCTTTTTGATTAGCTTGCTGACTAAATTTAAATTCAATTGCGAATAGGAAATAGTTTTTGTCCGTTTATCTTTGTGTAAAATTTGCTTTTCTCTGGTATTATAGCCATGGTTTAAATATATTTATATATAGATATATGCATGTGCGTGCGCGTATGTGTGTTCTGTGTGTGTGTATGGTTGAAACATTGATAATGTTAGGGTGTACTTTAAATGGTTTCTCTTTATGTATTATGTATGCGTGTCTGTATGTATGTATATATATAGTACTTTTACATTAAATGTGTAGAAAAATTCGTTAAATTGATTTGCATATAGTTTTTGGTTTTCGCTTTTTGTTTTCTATTCGGTTTCATATTCTGTTTCTGTTTCCGTTTCTTGACCACAAATACAAAATTGTTTGCCTGGCCTGTCAAATTTGGTTTATGCACCACCAAAATATTATTATTTAAATATTTAATTTACTACGATTTGTGCATTGCAGTTCTGCGTTTTGTAATTTTACTTTTCATTATAAATTTTTTTGCTTCTTTTCTCTATCTTTTTCAACTTTGGCTGCAGTCTAGTGTTTAATTCGATAATATACATACAGTATTTTAGATATATATAAGTAATATATATATTTTTATATATATATTTGTTTTTCTTTTAATCTGCTTTTACTGCAAATGCTAAAAAATTGTTAGCTTTAGCCCCAACACACGAAATAGTTTTGGACCACACGAAACGAAACGGGCGCGCGCCTCTCAAACTGTAGCACAAAACACACCGCAATGGCTTGCAAACTGCACTGGGCTAAGCCGAGTGACTCTAAAACTTTTGCTGCCGCTGCCTCTGCTGCTGTCGTCGTTGTTGTTTTTGTTGTTGATGTTGGTCGGCGGCATCCGTTTCCGTGTGGTCTGGCGCATCCGGCGCTAGGTAAGCATCTTGACAAACAAAAGCGCCAACAGCACATTGACGAACAGTACCAGCAGCATCAGCTGTTGGCGCACAAACCAATCCTGCAGAGAAATCAGAGAGAGGAGTATTAGTTATTATCATTATTTGATAAATTAATCTGTACTGCGACTTAAAGGATCTATTGTACCCTCTGCAGAGCTTAGAGTTCTGTTATCAGTCCTGTTTTTCTTATAAATTGAGATATTGACAGAAGTGATTCTCCTTATCTCTACAATATCAAGAATATGCCTATCAATATATAATTTATCAAAATGAATTCAAGGTGAGTTTTAAACCAAGTGGAAAATTTTTGTGCCAACTGGAACTTTAAATTTCTATCAATTATTTCTATTAAACACAGAATTTTGTGTTCCTATTTTACTTAAATCTGTTTGGAATAAATTAAATCAAAGTTCAAAGCTCATAAATAATAAAATTATTAAACAAATATTTATAAAACCTTGATTTCCAACCCTTTCTTCTTACTTTATATTAAAAAGATGATATAGCTTGTTTCATAGAGAGAGAGAGAGAGTCTTATGTAAGTACTATCTTACTGTATCTGCATCGTAATTATTGTTCACTCACCTTAACTTGCGGACTAACCAAATACAGCAAGGGATTCGCCTTGAGGCGCTCGTTGACTTCAATCTGTCGCCGTACTGCCTCGCGACGTGCTGAGCCCAAGGCGGAGACTTCTTCGCGACTCATTGCCTCCGTGGCACGCGGCAGCTCCTGAAAGTCTGGCATGGACTTCTTGCGCTGCAGCGTCACATTGATGGGCACCGTCTGCAAAAATAGTGAGAAAAAAGAAAAAGAAAGAGAGAGAGGCAAAATTAGTAATGCAATGGCTTGCCCCGCCCATTTTTCTTGCCCCATGCAACAAGCACCTCCACCGGCGGCTCAACAATCCAACTCTCGCTAGCGCGTCTCGCTAACAGGGCCGGCGAGAACATCAGCTCCTCCTCATCCTCTTCGGGATACCAATCCATGATGCCTTGTGATATTAAGCACACAGTTCGACAGCCACTGGCTGCAGCTTACAACAGTTTGGCAGCCACTGGCCGCAGCTTGCATAAGTCTCTCAAAATTCGTTGTTTCGAACTTGTTAACGCGGTTTTACATGACGCTTCGATTTGTATTTTGACGAAAATTCTTAAGTGATTCGAGTGAGTCGCCAAATGGCCAAAAATAGTCCAATGGCCAACGGCAATGAGCCAAAAAGACAAAAAAAATAACAACAAAAAAAACCGAAAACGAAAACAAACCGAACGAAAGGCAACAACAACAATAACAACGGATTCCGCTCGACAAATCTTATATATAATGAAGATTTCTTATAATATTTTAAAGTATATATTTTTATATCGATACAATCGGCGGTCTGGCGAGATCAACGCATCTTTCGGTACTACCAAAGTTGCTTGCAGCAAAGTCGGAAAACTCGGAAAAGTGTCGCCAGGCAGCGCGCCAATTGAGCGCGGCGACACTTTCAAAAATTTCCAATGCCACTTGTGAATGGATTCATCGCATTCAGCAGAGAGCGAGAGAGGATGAACCATTCCACTGTGGCCAGGCCTATAAATAGCCAGAGAATGGGCACATGTTCGTCGAGAGAGCTTGAGAAAAAGAGAGAGATTTCGAACAAGAAATGGAACGCGGCTCTCCCCCGATGTGTGGCAGAGATATATATGCCACGATTTAAGTTAATTGCTGCGGATTAACTGTGTGTGTTATGAAATATTTGGGAAACGGAGCGAGTCCCCGGGAATTCGAATAGACACAGACGTGAGACGCGTGCAGTTTTATGGCCCGCACCGAAGTGCAGCAATAAAAAATCTAATTGCAAATTATTTTCAAATGTTTCCCGATTTGGGAGAGCTGCTGGAATTAAATTGGCATTCGCACAGTAAGAATTGATTTATTTTCGGCTGCTTTTGGCTGGATTAATGGCCAGACATCAAGTTAAGTACTTCAAATTTAAAGATCTATTTAAATTTTGATTTTGTATTTCAACATAAAATTGAAATCAAAATTCCTTCAACTTTTTTTTTTTCTTTTTTGCGAAAACAAACAGCAACGGGAACTTTAAAGATTCAATTATTTTGATAATACTCGGAAGATCTTTTCATTTCGAACAGTTTGTAAATATTTTTATAATAAACAGAAAAGGTTAAGCACAATTTTTGTATAATGATGAATGTTTCTCTTTCCTTTATCTTCGTTCAGTTTCTTTCATATTAAAATATTATTTACCCAAATCTTTTCTAAATAAACTTTTGTGAATAAGATAAATCCATTATATATTACATAGACTTAAGTTCTGTGCAGAATGAGCTTTGTAATTTGAATATCTTACTATCTACATATTGAATTCATTTAAGAAACTTTTAAGAAATCGTATACTGGTGCTTATTTATAAAAAAATAGATCTAATAAGATCTCCACTTATTTTCCTTTTCAAATAGGTTGAAAGTTAAGAAACTGTTCAGTTTTCGAAAACTCATGAGACTTGGAACTAAGAATTCTAAATGTTTTTTTCTTGTAAATTATTAATATCAAACATATATCAAAGATTATTGATTAACCTTTTTAATGTTCCTTAATATAAATTCTCTATATTTTCAGAGTTGTCAAATATGTCTAAATAGTGAACTGACGAAGTTTAGCATTATGTATTTTTTAGTATTTGCTCCATCGTTTTGACCTATTCCATTGATTGTAACGCTGAATTCCCCATTCTTCGACTCACCTTCATTTTCTTGCCGCCTCCACCGCCGCCACCTGCACCTCCTCCACCTTTGCCGCCCATGGCCATGCCCACCGGAGTCGCAGGCTTGGCCGGCAGATACAGGCTCTCGGTGCGTTTGGGTTGCAAGGGCGAGGGAATGATATCCTGACCGAGCGTACGCTGGCGCAGCAGCACATCCTCGAAGGGCTGGTTGGGCGAGGAGAACATTGGTTCCGTGCTGGGTGCACGTCCACCAGCGCCCAGACTGGGCGTGCCTGCGCGCGACAGCCGCCCACCGCCAACACCAGTGCCCGAGGGCAGCGAACCGTTGCCCGTCAGTGGCGAATTGGCAGTTGTTGTTGTTGCTGTTGTTGCTGTGGTCGGCACCGGCGTAGTGCCTCGAAATACTGAGCCGGCACGCGGACGTCCATCGGGTGTGCTGGCACCAGCACCACCATTGGGCAGCGTCTCAGCCAGCCCCGAGCGATCCAGCGAAGCCTGACGCGAACCGGCAAAGGCGCCGCTCATGCGGCTGGCAGCGCGTGCATAGCGATCGATGGATGAATCTCGGCTGGGCGGACGCTTGTAGTGATCGAAGTGGTCGATGGACGACTGCTGACCCATCTGGCCCAGCATGGGTGGGCGCTGGCCGCGCTGCTGTTGTTGCTGCTGCTGCTGTAGTTGTTGCTGCTGTTGGGCAGCAGCCATGGCGGCCTCCGACAACTGTTGCTGCTGCTGCTGCGAGGCGCGACGCAACAGGCTGGCGGCATTGTGGCTGGGCGAGGCATGCAAGGAGGGTTGCTGCTGCAGAGGTTGCTGCTGCAATGGCAACTGTTGCTGCTGCTGTTGTTGTTGTTGCAGTTGCTGTTGCAGTTGCTGTTGTTGCTGCTGCTGCTGGTAGAGTCTTTGTTGCTGCTGCTGCTGCAAGAGCTGCTGCTGCTGTTGCGGCGACATATTGATGTTGCTGCCGGGCGGCTGCTGTTGCTGGAACTGATATGCAGGATTCATTTGTGGATTGTGTTGCTGCTGCAGCTGTTGTTGCTGTTGCAGCTGCTGCTGCTGCTGTTGCTGGTGTTGCAACTGTTGCTGCTGCTGCTGCTGGTGCTGCAACTGATGTTGCTGCTGTTGCTGCTGATGCTGCTGCTGGTGATACATTTGATTGATGGCGCTGACCACTTGCGCATGGCTCGGCTGCCCGTGGCTGACCAGACCCGTGAGATCTGTCTGCGGCGAGACGGGCAACTGTTGCGAGTACATGGACGACGGCACGGGGCACTCGGACTCCTGTTGCTGCTGCGACATGCGACGCTGCTGCTGCTGCATGTTGAGATAGTGCTGCTGCCGCTGCGCCTGCGTGGCATACGCATCTGTGCCTGAGGCGCTGCTCGCCGGCGAGAATTGCTGTTGTTGCTGCTGTTGCGCCGATGTCGCCGTCGTCGTCGCCGTCGTGTTGGCCTTGCCCGACACATTCGCCATGCCCAGACTCAGGTCTGGGCCGGTGGTGGCGGTGCCAGTGTTGCCACGAAAACGTTCCCGCTCGCGATAGCGCAACTTCTCAAAACGCTCCAGCACAGATGGCTTGAAATCTGGCGCGAATTCGCGTGCCATGCGCACCGCATTCTCGCAATCGATGCGCGCCTGCTCGGCAGCAACATCGGCATTCTGGGCCTTTGCCGCCGCTGTGGCCATGCGCGAGATGGCCATGTCGGAGCGCTGCATGGCCATTTTGAGGGCGCGTTGCGCGGCATTTACCGCGGCCGTGATCCGGTCACGGAATTTGCGCGAACGCGCCAGGAACAAATGCTTCTTCTTCTGGCTGGTGATCAATATGTTGTTCTTGTATTTGCCCTCCTCGACGGTGCCGTCCCTGAAGGTGGTTACGCCATAGCCGTGCTTGCGATTGTTATACCACTCTCCCTCGTATCTGCAGAAAGAGAGAGAGGGATGATTAGATCACACTGCGGGTTAGAGAAACCTTTCCTTGTACTCACTTGAGGCCATCGCTGCGCTCGGCTACGCCGTGACCACAGCGCTTGTCCTTCTTCCACTCGCCCATGTAGGTCTCCACGACCGTCGGATCCAGCTGCTCATCCTCCATGGTGAAGCTGGCATTGGACTCCGTGTGCGCAGATCTGCGAGCAGTAAAGCAAGAAATCAACTTAGATCACATTCAACCTCCTCTTCCCTGCCCCGATACTCACTTTGTTGTCAGATTGGACTGCTCGGAGCCGGTGCTAATCCAGGATGCCGATGACATGGTGGATCTTATGCTGCCCGAGGCGATGGTGCCGCGTTTCTCCAGATCGCCAGTGCTGCGTTGCTTGCGCATCTTCAGACCCTGCACACAAGAGAAGATCAGATTAATTTAAGAACAACTCAGAAGACTCTCTTCGGGGGCCCACTTACCATGAGAAATCCCTTCTTTGACTTCTCCGTGAGACTGTTGCGTCGCACTGGCAGCTTATCCGACTTGGCAGTCAGCACAAAGCCACCACGAACCTCCTCCGTCTTCTCCGCGGCCTTGGCGGCATTTCCATTCTCGGCGCTGCGCAACGAACTCAGCGAGGCGTGCAGATTCTTGCGCCGATGATGCGACGCCAGGCCAAAGGGTGCCGAGGTGCGTATACCGTAACCATGTCGCTTACCCTCCTGCCACTGGCCCTGGTACTTGCCTGCAAAGCAGAGAGAGAGAGAGAGGCAGGGAGTCTGTTCAGCAATCGGCGCCATTGAAATGCAAATTACAAATGTAGCCGCAGTGCGACAATCCATTGGAGTACAGCCCCGTCCAACCCCAACTCATTCCTCCCACCATTCAACCTTACCAGGGATTACAGATACCCTACTGGTATTCGTTAGCGTACAGGGAGAAAAAATACCTTTGAAGCTCATTTCCCTAATATATTCTTTTACTACTATTACTTAAACTATTACTTCTATTACTACTTATACTACTTCTACTACTACTACTGCCACTACTAATATTAGTAGTATTTCTACTACTTCTACTACTACTACTGCCACTACTAATATTAGTACTACTACTACTACCACTACTACTAATATTACGACTTCTACTAGTACTACTACCACTACTAATATTAGTAGTATTTCTACTACTTTTACTACTACTACTTCCACTTTTACTATTAGTAGTACTTATACTACTACTACTATTATTTTTACTACTTATACTACTTCTACTACTAATACCACTACTACTATTAGCACTACTTATACTACTACTACTACTACTGCTACAATTACTATTACTATTACTACTACTACTACTTTTACAACAACTACTACTACAGATACTACAATTACTACTACTACTAAGTTTACTTCTTCTACTACTACTACAACTGCTTCTACAACTACTTATATGACTCCTATCACTACTGCTACTATAAATTCTACTACTACTCTTTGTATTTTTAGCACTAATCCTTCTTCTGCTTATACTACTACTACTAGTAATAATTTTACTGCTTTTTTGTACTAATTACTACCACTAACTACTACTAAGACAAATAATAGTTCGTATTTTTCAACTACTATTTCTGCTACTATTATTGTTAATTTTGCTAGTACTTCTATTTGCTATTAATAAGTATTTCCACCTTCAGTATTATTTCCGAAACTTGTACATACTTTATCAGTCATATTACTGTTCATTTCCTTCAAATACGACGGCTTCTCTTCTTCTCCTCAAACGCCTTGTCTACTCATGAAAGTAAAAGCAAAACGCTTACAGGTTGTGGGGAGTGTAAGAGGGTCCTGAAAGTGCCTAAGCCCTAAGCCTATTTATACGCGCATTGTTTGTTATTTGCGCGGAATGTCGTCGCAGGTTGGGTTATTTAATTAGTAAAGAGTATTAAGGGAGGCCTTAGCAAATGACAATTTATAGTCACTTCGAGCGACAGGCAAACATTTGCATAGCTAACTCGTCTGGATTAACGGTAACTGCTGCAGTTATTCGCCAGTTGACCATAACAAGTTCAGAAAAGGTCGTGGGTAAGGAATTAATCGATATAAGCATATTTCATATCACTAGCCTATTCAAAAACTATTCAAGTATAACGGGAAAATAACAAGGAAACCTTATAATAACTTACAATATCATTTCCATTATATATTTAAATAGAAAATGGAAAGTAAAGTTTCAATTTCTCAGTTCTCATCTTTTCACGTCATTCACTCGATTATTAATCCCCTCTGCAGAATTACCCACACTAACATATTACATTACATTATGGCATGAACGCCAATGAGGCATATTTCTAAATAATAACCTCAATACGCGAACAATGAGTACTCGACATTCATTCACAATGACATCTAGCTAGAACAATGTAAACTGCAAAGTATTTATTTTAATATTCGCATACATTATAGGTAGCTGCATCTCGGACGGGACTAACTACAAATACACACACACCCACAGACACTATATATATAGAGAGCCATATGCTTGATTCGTGCTAACCGAATTTCCCCAGAAAAAAACCCACTCATGTTGCAAAAATGCTTCTGAACGAAAGAAAAACGTGAAAGAACTACGAAAAATATCATTGAACCGCGCGGCGAAATGAAAATATGACGTCAGTTTTTGGTCATACACTGTCCATATGTGTGTTTGTGCTTGTGTGTATGATTTTACCCTACCGGCAAGGCAAATAAAAGAGAACAGAACAGAAAAGATCCGAACCGAACTGAAATATTACAGAAACGTCAAAAAGTAAATTAAAATGGAAAATACAAATGGATTTCAACGGCCTCCCGTCACGCCCCCTTGAAGCTTCCCCTTCTTCTACTTTGGCTTAAGGCCTGAGAATAGACCCCCAAAATGATCACATACCCTGTCCCATACGTTACGTATACGCCCCGTAGACGCTTACCGCCATCCGCATAGGTCTCGCAACCGGAACCATCCTGATAGCCCTCGTTCCAGGTGCCCTCGTACTTGGCCGTAGACACGGTGCTCTCCCTGACTCCGTAACGCCCCTTGTGACCATCCTTGGACCACTCGCCGCGATAAATCTGCCGACCAATTTGTTCCACGCCCAAACCATGTCGACGTCCGTTCTGCCATTGGCCCTCGTAGTGTGATCCGCTGCAATGGAAGAGAGAAGGCACGTTAGATGGAGGATAAGCTACGAATAACTCTTCGATATAATTCATAATTTAATATATATTCTATACTATAGACCTCCCACACCTAAAATTTTGATCTATTGCGAGAAATCAATCAACAAATCACATGCACCTTTTCTTCTACGAATCAGCAATTAATCATCTTTGATTTGAATGAAATAAAAATCAAAACACATCGTTAAATTAAAAATTATAAACAAATAAACTTTATTAGTTCGTGTAGCAGTATTTGGATTGTTCGAACATTGATATTGATATATATTTTAAATAAACAAATATGGAAACTTCCGAGTAATGCTTTGAATTCAATTCAAGGAACACTTTTTTTTTGGAATTTACCTTGTTAAATTGTTAAAATAGAGATGTAACAATTTAATAAGAAAGGGGAACCTCATATACCTATTATCCCTAGCTCTTACAGTCTCTGAGATAAAGGTGTTCATACATACACAATTTTTTAAAATATAACGTAACATTTTCTGTTTCACTTCTATTACATCCCGTCTACACTCACCTGGGCCATATGTACGATCCGGACACCTCAAAACCATAGTTCCAGGCACCCGCATAGGCACCTTGATGCTTCGGTCCCGTGCAGACGCCATGTCCGTGCGCCTTGCCCTCATCCCAGCCACCGCAGTAGGTGCCGCCATCCTCGAAGTCAAAGCGGCCGCCGCTCATCGGGGCGCGTTTAATGCCGCCGGCGGCAGCCTGGGCAGCGGCGTAGGCGGCCATGTCGGCGCCATTTTGTTGCAGCTGCTGCTGCTGTTGCTGTTGTTGTTGTTGCTGCTGCTGCTGTAGCTGTAGTTGCTGCTGTTGTTGTTGCGTGAGTTGGTCAGCTTGTTGCATACTCAATGCTTGTTCTTGTTGTTGTTGCTTTTGTTGTTGTATTATCACTAATTGTTACTGCTAAATGTTGCTGTTGTTGCTGCTGCTATCGCTTTGAGCTTTTTGTGCTTTCGTATGCTGCGCATTGATTTACTGCTCAATTGTCGTTGCTGCTGCTGTTGTGTTTGTTGTTGTTGTTTCTGCCTCATTTGCATTTGTTCTTGTTGTTGTTTTTGTTTCAGTTAAATCTAACCTCAATTTTCGTTTCGCTTAGTTTCGTTTTGTATTAGTTTTGTTGTTCCTTTCCTTGTTTCTCTTGTTGCTTTGCTTAGTCTAAAGTTAGTTGTGGGCGGGGGAGTTTTGTTTAGTTTCTTTTGGTTTTTTTGTTTGTTTTTCCACTGAAACGCGAAAGTTGCAAAATTTTAAGGTTTTAGTTTTTTCTTAGTTTAGTTCTGCTTTTGATTTTGGATTTTAGTTCTCCCTCTTGTTGCCTTGTTTTCTCTTCGATTCGATCAAGTTTCTATCTCTAGGATCTGACAGTTACAGTTACAGTGCTTTATGCTAATGTCGTAGGCCATCATTGGATTGACTGCAAAGGCTGCAAGAAAAGAAAAGAGTATCAGTTAGTTGGGAAATTAAAGTATCTTTCATTGTATAGGGAAGGAATATCGATCATAAGAAAGTTCAAACTAAGTTTGACAATGATCTTGAGCACCATTCGAACTCATATTTAACGATACAACTGAATAACTTCAGATTGAAAATACCATTTGATAGTAGATTTTGTTAAATTTTGATTGGAAATTCACGAGAAACTTTCGTTAATACATTTTAAACGTCTATATGAATCTTAATGTGATATATTATGTTTTTGATTTAGGAAAATATGCTATAATATTATAGCATATAATATTGATATTATTCATATTCAATATTTTTCATAAGTTTTTTACTATATACTAGCCTGATCTCATTGGAATACCTCAAGGTTTTTGATTAAACAAATATTTTAATATAATTGGTAGTTGAAATATAAGTATTATTTGCAAAGCTTAAATACATTTTCAAGTACCCTAAGAAATATAATAAATCATCTCCGAATGGAACATTGGTATATGTACATACATATATAGTATGCAATATAATAGAAAACAAACATTTTCAATCAAAACAAAAATTTTGTGATTGTTTTAAATTTTCAGAAGTAAGTATTAAATGTTTTTCGCTTACGCAACCTTGTGAATATATTCACTTTCTATTCATACTATTCGCTCATTAGTTGCTATAAAAGTGCCCATGTAAACAAATTGCATAAATAAAGCCCCAAAAAAAAGATATACAAAATGCAATCAAGTTAATTCTCATACGATTTTCTTTTTTGCATATTCCAAAATGATGAATTGAAAAATGTTTAGGAAAATGTTTGGTGGACAAAGGGAGGGCAAGTACCTCGCAAAGATGATGATGATGATGGTGATGATGTTGTTATATGTAGTTTGTGGCATTGCCAAAGTTGTATAATGCTGCGCTAACTGAACGCGATTTGTTTGTTAATAACAAGAGGCGATTCTCATGTCGGGCCAATTGAAATTTATAGACGCAACAGTTTGTATAATCAGCGGACTCGCACGTCTTCTATCTATGTATGTGTACATATGTATGTCTATCTTCGTGTGTATATGCATTTGTATCCGTGTATGTATGTATACATACAGCGAGCAACGTCAAACACACGAAATTGTTCTCAATGGCGCGTCGAAGAGGCGGCGTGCTCAGCTGTTGCCCGGTGGCAACACACACACACTCACACACACACGCTCAGGCTGGACTGGACTTTGTGTTAGTTGTTTGCACATACGCTCGATAATAGTAGTAAAATATTAGAAAGATCGTGTAGTAGCAGAAAAAGGCCGCGCACATCACTTGCAACGTTCTCATCGCTCTTTTGTTTATCGTGCTCAACTCTTTCGTGTATATCGTCGATTGTACATCGTATTTTTTAGTTATCGCTCTTTGCTATTTGTCTGCGGTTTGATCGTGCTTTCGCCAAGTTCTTTTTTACTGCCTCGTAATTATTTTTGTCCATCTGCCCCCCTCGCCTGATTCCTTAATAGATCTGTAATTCGTTCGCATCGGGCCATGTGTTGATCATATTCTCTATTGTTGTGCCTGTGAGCCCAGCCATCTAGTACCATATACCATCAAACGTATAGTACAATACAATCGTTCTACAGCTGAGATGAGTAATTCGAATCTGTTGTTGAAAACATGCGTATGATTCATATGAGTTATGCGATTTCGGAAAAGTTTTGGGAGTTGCTTCGGAATGAATAAGTATTGTGTTAAAAGTATTTATAATGTTTAGTCTACATTTAAACAAATCTGTTTCTTGAACTTGATAAATGTATTTCATATTTAACGGTATTTTAGAAATGTTTTGGGAATTTGTTTAGAATGCAGCAAATATTGTTTAAATCATACAATATATCTAAGTATATAATAGTATATGATTCTTATAAAATATTTCCTTATATTTATTCGTATATATTCTTTTGAGTTGATAAACGAGATTTACAATAGAGAACTTTTTATGAGTCTGTTTGAAGACCAAAAATATAATTTAGAGTTTTTACAATATTGCTTTAGCTTTCTTTATATCTATCTATACTTTATTGTATTTGTAAAGTACTAAAAAAAAGTATTGCTTTTATTGTAAAAACAATTAAAAACTATCCATTTTATATAACATTTTATTAAGGAATGCCAAGAATAATATAATTCAATTATAGTTTGAATTGAAAACTGAAAGTTATCGTGCAAAAGTCTGAGAACAAGAAAATTGCATTCCAAATTTGTCAAGGAGTGAAATGAAATTGTCTCTTGTCAAGTCTATCAAGTATTGTATTTGCCTGCTCAACTTCCTGTGCACAAAACAATAACAAGTAGAAGGGTTGACTCTCAGATACTCTGCATGTAGAACAGACTATGGCAATGATATATTTATGGTCTATTATGAACACGCAAACTATTCTAACTCTAGGAAACTGCACGAGAATCTGTTAATATATACACAGAGTACTTTACTTTCATACAACGTCTATACAACCCAACATTTAGACATACAGGGTATATTAAATATGCCAACTTGCAACAATGACAGCAGCAGTGTCAGAGACAGACAAAGAGAGAGGGAAACAGCAACAACTTGCGAATGGAGTGGGGAATGTGCGTTCAACGCGCGTTGTGTATACGCCATGTGGTCGCGCTGAAGTATTTACTGTACTTCCACATTGCGATATCGATAGGGCGGTTAAACCAGAGTTCTCGACTGTTGCCGACTGCCAGCGGAAATTGTTTATTTGGAAATTCTTCACTCTGTTGCAAATAATTTACGGTTTTATTGTGCGAACAGGGTGAGAGAAGGAGGTGCAAGGGGAATGAGGAGAGAGATGGTGGCAGAGCGGATGCTGTGCAGTGGCGGGCTTATCACATGGTTCAGTTAAGTTATATGTAGATGTGTGTGTGTGTGTCTGTTTATATATGCATGTATGTGTGCTTGTGTCTTCATGAAGAGAAAAATCCACCTGCTGGCTTTAAGTGCAGAAAGAACAATTTAATTCTGTTTTTCCCATTAAATTTGGTGTGGAATGTTGCTTGAATAACAATTCGATGATATCTTCAAGTGGCCCTAAATACGAAGTCAATGTTAAATATGCCCACTAATACCAAGAAATTGACCATGTTTCTTGTCCAAATGAAATGCGTTTCAATTAAATTTAAATTTCCTTAGAGTCATGTTCTTTGTTAACTGATTCTAAAAACATTTTAAACGTTTATATAGAATATTTAAAAGTTGTGCATGTTTTTTACATTTTTTTAAGTATATTAGTGTTTAATATGGTCTTCAATTATTATTTTTAGTATAAGTATTCCTACAAATCATACAAAATAAAAACATTCACTGCAATTTCTTTTGTTTCCGATGATAAAGATAATTGACGCAATTCCCAATTATTCTTGATCTTTAATCAATTTGAATGATATTTTCATTTTAAAAAGCAATCAATGTTTGTTCAAAACACAACGAATTCTTTTAAGATTTCTGCAAATGTGAATTATCAAATTCCCATTAATACCGAATAATTTCTTTATTTATTTTTTTGAAAAACAACTATAAAGTTTGTAATATTTTTGAGAAAGTTTTTTATTTATTTTTAATGATGAATGATTCGCAGATCTTTCACATTTATTGCCACTCAAAATATTTGTTTATTTTCTGCAATAAACGCCTCGTATCAGTCTGTTGCCCATCGACCCCGTTTGAAGTTTGGCATTGTTTGAATTCGTATTGCGATATTTACTCGAATTTGGATTATTTATTTATCTGTTCTTTTCTATTTATGTATGTAGAATACCCCTTTGAGATGAGTGTGTGCTAGTCGAATTGCAGTGAGAGTCTTTCTTCCCTTCTCGAAACTCGTAAAATGACCGCAAACATTTTTGGCCACTTTTTCTTATCGCCTTTGGCATTCGGTTTTATTGTTCTCTTGCTGTTGCCGACCAAACGAAACGAAACAAGAAGAAAAGAAACAAAACGAGAGACGAAACGAAACGAAACGAAATTCAAATTGAAAATCAAATTTGAATTTGAATTCTTCTGAAGCTTTTGTTATTAATAGCAAAATACACACACCGTGCAGAGCAGAGAACCGTGCACTGACAGCAGAAGATTGTGGAAGAGGAGAGTGGAGACAATGGGGTGTGAGGTGAGGCAGAATGCTGTGTTGCCCTCTGTTGCTGTCTCTCTCTCTTGCTGTGCTGGCTGCCAATGTTATTTTGTTTAAACATTAATGATGATGAAAACACACGCAACTACAGTGCCTTCGCTTGTATTCGCACTTGGGCAACCTGTCTTCGTGGTCATCTTCAGCATCTTCTTCTGCTTCCACCTCTTCTTCTTCTTCGGTTTCTCATTCTACAGTTGTTTTAAACAAATTTATTTATGCCAAAGAAATTTGTAGAAATCGTAGAGTCCAAAACACAAAAGGCAATTTCATAGTTGTTCCTAATTCTCCGGAATGAGAGTCATAAATCTGAATACCTGCCGGCGTAACAAGCAAAAGAAACCAACGAGGAAGAGTAGCAAACAACGGAACTGGACATAATTTATTGCCACAATGCACCTGATGTTATGCAAAACTTTTCCAATTTTCAGCAAGGTTTTTGAGTAATTCGAATTACGTCTGCACAACAAATTGTTTCATTCATAAAGAACTTGCTATGAATTTTCCACGACAACCATTAGGAGGAGAAAAATTGAGTTCTTCAGAATTTGTTTAACAGGAATTGCGAATCTGACTATTCCAAGCTAATTTAATCAATAAAAATGGAAAAAAAATATGATAATATTTATTAAGCAAATTAACTTTGCTCAAATGCAAATTACAAATTATTTTATTAATATATTTTATTCTTGAAATGGAATTAAGGAACATTACTGAAATTATAACACTTCCCTGCTAATGTCCCATAAACTACGACCACTCTTGAATATATTTGTGACCCACAAACTATTCATTTATTTACTTATTTATGTATCTATCTATTGTTTTAAAAGTTTTTGTTTCTATATAGCTCAATACTTTTATTCATTTATCTCGATCTGTGTAAATTTGTACCTGTTTTCTTATGCATACAGCAACATCTATATAACCATTAATAACTAATTACTTAATTATCTTTCTTTATAAATATACTATATATTTATCTATTTTTTCATTCTACTTATTAGATTAGGGATTACTGAAATCATTTGAAATATAAATATACTAAATATTTATCTATTTTTTCATTCTACTTTTTAGATTAGGGATTCCTGAAATCATTTGAAATATATATTTTAAACTGCCCCTAAAATAATTAATTGTTATGAGGCATGAAATTATGTATCTAGATGAAGAATTTAACCCTTATTTCCCTGCATCTCTGGTTATTGCTTACTAATATTATAGAAATATTAATTGTCATAATTTTTTTATACAGTTTATACTTTTATAAAGATAAAAACAAAGAGCCTTCTCTTTAATTATGCATATGAAACTACCTCAGCAGGCTGGGTACTGCACAACTCTGCACTGAACGTACAATGAGAAAGAACACCTATACCGCCCCCATTCTCCTCTCCTCTTGTGGTTGCCCAGGCACTTTATCACAGAGCTGCCCCGAGCTGGGCTATGCTGTGCTGTTCTGATATGATAAAGGCATTTGCGTATGCGCATTTATTTATAAACAGAGCGAGCAGCCTGTGGCAGGCAGCATGTATCATTGTTATTTTAAAAACTGCTTGGCAGCCAACGACCAAAAGGAAAATAAATAAAATTCGCAGCAAAAAATAAATACGCAAGCTGAAGAAGAAATAAAGAAATGAAGAAAAGCGAAAATACTCGTAATATTCTTCATGAACTGTGTTTTTTTCGCCTGCCTTGGCTGAGTCTTTTCGATGTGTCTCTGGTTCTGGTTCTGTTTCGGTTTCTGTGTCTGATGAAAATTAAATAATAGTCTAACAGACTGACGTAGTTAGCAGCGCGTTTGTGGTGAGGGTAGCAAGAGGTTTGTGTGTGTTTTAGGGTAGCGACGTCGTTGTGTCGCCTATTCTTGAGTGCGTTTAGCATTTTTTGTTTGTTTTGTGCGTTTGCATTTACTTTTTGCGACTGCATTTCAATCAATCTTCACTACACTCGCACACACACACAGAAACACACACACGTAAAGAGGAACTCGCACAGCGACACGCAGCATTCAGTTTGTCGGTATTTTTAGCAGATTTTTGTTCGCACAACGCGCACTATTCGTATAATCGTATTATATAGTATTATATAGTATGCCTTCTGGCAGGCAACACATTCTCTAAATCGAAATTATTTATAGGTTCGCATAAATTAAGTATTAACACCCCAACAGCAGCAGTACGACAGCTACTGTAGTTACACCTTAACTCTGTCTCTCTCTCTCTGCCTGTCTCTCCTTGCCTGCCTGACTATCGATCGATTTTGGTTATTTTACACTTCACATGCAGCGTATCAGCTTAGGATTTACTTTAGATTTACCTGTTTGGAATTCAGTAAAGCAGTTGACAACAAGTTCCGTTTGTTTAAATAACTTTTAAATATTAAATAACTTTTATTATTATTCTAGAAAATATTTTAGAAAACTTTAAGGTTTTGCTTTGAGATTTTTGTGTTTTAATTCGTTCATATTATGTTTTGCACATATATTCTTATGATATTGAATTTGTTACAATAATTTTTCAACAGATTTTATTTGATTTATAAAAATTTTAATTGCATTAATTGAAAGTTGAAAAAGAAAAATGAAATTGAAGAAAACGATTTGACTTTTGTTTCAATTTATAATTTTCTTATTAATGGAAAAATTATCAATATACTATAGATGAAGATGTAATCAATTTAGTTTAATAATGTTTATGAATTTTGATAAACAGAATTAAAGAAACACCTTTGGTTTCCAAGGGTTTTTAATATAATTTTTTGAGAATTACTTTGGCAAATATATCGCACAAGTTCCAATGAAAAATCTGACAGTAAACTCGTATGTTTCAATTGAATTTTAATTAATATTATAATGTATTTATTGTTATTTATTGTAGTTTAATTATAATTTAGTAAAATCTTTTCAGCTTTCAGTTTGCAATTTATTTCAACAAGGTGTAACATATACGTCGCTTTGTGTGTGTTTGTATTTATATGTATTTTGCCTAGACGTTCATTTTGCATTTTCCCATTTTCCACTGAGCTGCCAATTCGGCTATTCAGCTATATACTACACATATAAGTGTGTGTGTGTATATATGCATATATAGTATACGATTTACACCTGTGTGTGTCTGTGTGCGCATTTCAAACGATTTGCAATTATTTGGTATCGATATTGAGCTGGGGATTCTTTTGATTAGATTCATATTGTTTTATAACTCATCGAAATTTTCCACACACACACACATGCACACAGACACTCACACAACGTTGCTCTACGTACATAGATAGAGAAAAACTCGGGCAAATGGTTAAAAAATGTGAATTTTTCTGTGTTTGGCCGTGCTTGCACACTCACACACACACATGCGCGAACACACACGCACACACGGTAAAAATAGCAGAGCAAAATGCCGAAGAAGAAAATCCCGTGCCTTGAAACGTTTTTACGTTTTTCAGTTCCAAACGCGGCGCTGACAGCTGGCAACGCGTGCGCCAGCGAATGGAAATGACAACGGCAGACAACAAGCGAAGGCGACAGCCGACAACCGACAGACGACAACCGACAACCGACGGACAGCAGACGGAAGACAGATGGAAGACGAGCTGCGCGAGAGAACACCGAACGGAACGGAACGGAGCGCGCGACTGTCGCGGCTGAGGCGATGGGAAAATGGGAAAAGCGATCGTCGATCACGAAGTAATGGCAGCTGTTTCTTGTTGTTGTGCTATTCGCTTTGCCTGGGCAGCGCACGGGGCGTATGCGTGTTGTGCTGCGTTGCGTTGCGTATACGCCCGGTGGACACTAACTTGTGGCAGTAAATGGACGCTGCGGATGCTGCGAGCGATGCGAGCGACACGCGCGACACACGTCTAAACGCGAAACGTTCGCAAGGCGAAAAGAAAATGCCCAACGAGCTGGCGCAACAGTTTTTCACGGGCTGCAACGCGCTGAATTCATCCGATCGACGACTGGAAAGCGGCAAAGCTGCAAGGCAACACGGCCACAAAGAGAGAGGGAGACCAGCAGTAAATGATGAGAGAATGTGGCAGAGTACACTCTCTCTTACTCTCTCTCTCTCTCTGACTCTCTCTCTCTCTCGAACAGCTGTTGGCAATTTTTGGGCATAAATAATTTTTGCCTACTCGAACAGAATAAAGACATAAAAATATGAATGAATCGTCGGTGGCATTCACCGATCTGCCCCCCGCTATATGCTGTGTACAATTGTACATACATTTAGTATATATTTGTACATGTGTACATCGACATTACGGCGCTTTGTTTGCCCCGCCGTCAGGTAATTGGCCCAATGACAGGTGGACTGAGTCATAGAGTCGAAACCGAACCGAACTGAGCTCTGCCCCCCATCCATGGGGTGTGGCCAACATGAATCGATGCGATTGTATGTGTGTGTGTGTGCTACAGTTAAATGCAGATGAATTTATATGTTCACATAACGGTAACACTTATTCCACAGTGCTTATCACCCACTTAGCGCGTCTCGCATGTAATGCAATTACCTCTTCTTGCCTCATCCCTTTTCCCCTGTCGCCAAATGAAGTGTGCTATTAAAAATGTAAGCCACAAACAGCGTTAATAGCACTTTCACTTGCCACCCTGCCCCGCACCGCCCCGCCCTCTTTTTAACTTCCTCCACAGGGAAAAGGGTGAGAGAGCAAGCACAAGACACGCAATGGGGCGATCCGGGAAATGCAGAGTGCATGTGGCGGACAACGGAGCCGGAATGCTCTCGAGTAATCAGGTTATACAATTTCTAAATTAAATAACAAATGTATATAAAGACAATATAGCACGATATTGCCTGCCCCTGCCCCTGCGCGTTCTGTTCCTCTTCTGTTGTCTTTGGCTCACCCTCTCAGTGTCTCCCTGCTCTGAAAGGCAATTTGCGGATCACTTGACTATGTGAGATGCTTTGTAATGCTAGACAAAGAATATTGTACATTTAAGATAAAGGATTTTAAAGGTTTAAAGTGATTATTTAAATGGATTTGTCTTTCAAGTGAAAACATAAGGAATTGATAGTGAAGGAATAATGAGTATAATAATGTAGATATAAGGAATATATTGAAGATCAATGATAAGGTACTTCTACTATATTTATAAACTAAATTTAGTAATAAATAATAGATAAAATGTAAATAATGAGAACAAGCTACAAGAGCCTTCAGCTCAAAGTGAGAATAGAGAATAAAAAACATACAACAAGTTGGAAAATTGGAAAATGGGTTAATTTCAAATATTTGTGAAGAACCTCTGAATTAAAATGATAAGTACAAATTATTAATTAACTTTACCTATTTATCTTCAACTATCTTTATAATTAAACTCTTACAAATCTGTTTAAGCTTGTTGCGCTAGGATAAGCAATAAATAAATTGATAAATAATCAGCAGGAGGCATGGTATATCAATCATACACTGCCACAACTGTCTTTAATTCAAAAAGATGATTTTAGATTTTATAAATTTTACATGATCAGTAACAACTCCCAAATGGGACCTTCTTGCTGCTCAGTAAACAATCGAATTTCGCTAGATTTCCATCTTTATCAAATGCAACAGTTGGTTGCAGGGTATTAACACTGTGACACAGCCCACACTTATCAAAGACTTTGCCGCTTATTTCATTTTCTTCGCGGTCGCACTGTTTTCATTGTTTTCCCCAACACGCAGGGTGGACAGCTGCTCAGTGCGGAGAGTGGACACGCACTCAATATGCAGCGCCAGAGTGAGAGAGAGAGAGAGAGGGAGAGCGAATAAAGGAGAGCGTGTTGATTGTTGCGCTCTTTCAGCGCCTTGGCTCTGGCCCGGCCAATGCATGTGGCCATGTACGCTGCTATATATGCTAGGTAAATAGCTCTAGCTAGAAAAGTTACAGGGTGTGTGTGTATTTGCCTGAGTGTGTGTGTGGGTGGGCGCCGGTTCTGGGGCGCGTCAATGTCCGCTGTCTGCCAAAGTCGTGCGTGGGCTGCCCAGGTTGCTTACCAAGAAGGATGACTAGCTGCCCAGCCCAGCTGACCCGCCTTACCTTACCCCAACCTCACCCCACCCCAGCTCCCCCTGTCTGTCAGGAAGTGTCAGCTGGTGCGGTACGTTTGCCATATAAACATCATTACATAATTGACTCTCAGTGAATTTATAATTGAGGGAAATGGAAAATGAAAAATGCTAAATGGCAAATGGGAAATGGGAAATGAAATATGGGAAATGGATATCAAATTTGCGTTTCAATTAGGCTGCCAGTCTGGTGGGGGGGATGAAGAGGGGAAATGCGATAAGCTACATCGAATATGAGCAGAAAATTCTCAACTTTGTACTCCGTTGTTGTTGTTGTTGGCCTTCGCTTCGCCACGTGCCTGAATATTCAAGTGCGTTTCCCCCTTTCAACCTTTCCCCCCTGCCATCGCTACCGTCGCACTGGCGCCCTCTGCCTGCTGCCAAATTATGAATTTAAACGTTTTTATAATTTAATTTTGATGGCTTTTCCGCTTTTCATGTCAGCTACATTCCTTCCTATGCTTTCGCTATCTGCCTTCATTCCATTTCGGCAGACGTTTAATTTGTTTTCTTGTCTTCTTGCTCGTCTACGTCTTCATCTTTGTCTCTGTCTTCGTCAGTCTCAATTCCATGAATCACACGTAAATAAACCATGCGAAAGGAATTTCGCCAGGCCCAGCAAGTGTCAGCAGTGCACTCGACGTTGAGATACCCTTTATACTTTAGCTTGAAATGACAGACTTTTTTTTTAAACACTCAATTACAATATTTGTTAAGTTATTTATATTGTAAATCATTTAATTAAGTAGTTTGCATAGGTTTTTGTAATCTTTTTCCAAATTTAGTAATTCTAGCTCATTAGGTTGCCGAGTTTAATGGGGTTGGCTTTGGAATTTCTGCTCAAAACACTTAAAATTATATTCGATAAGCTTAAGACAATATCTATGCCAAATTTGATGGTGCTACCTCTTTGGATTGCAGAGTTCAATAAGGTTAGTTAATGATTTCTATATGGAATCACTTTGTTTTGTATTCGGTATAGCTATACTAACTTATAGTAAACTCTATACCAAATTTCCCGGCTGTAGCTCTCTTGACTGCTGAGTTCAATGAGGTTAGTTTAGTGATTTGCATTCAAAACACTTTGAATTATATTCTATAAGCTGAGAACAACATCTATGCCAAATTTGATGGTTCTACCTCTTTGGTTTGCAGAGTTTAATGAGGTACGTTAATGATTCCTGTTCAAAGTTACTTTGTATTATATTTATATACCATAAGTAAACTCTATACCAAATTTCCCGGCTGTAGTTCCTGTGACTGTTGAGTTCAATGAGGTTAATTACGCAATATCATATTAAGACGTTTCGGATAAGGTTTCTACTATCTTATAAAGACGTAAAGACTTTTCTTTGATTCGTATATACCTCAACAGTCCTCATTCCCCTCTACAGGGTATACGAAACAATCAGCCGACAATGATGAGTGTACGAGATGAAAGGTCATTCTGTGGCAGCTTGTGGAGCCTGCCTGGCAAATGATAGCGAATGATACAGAAGGTTGGCGTACACTTTGATTGATGTGAAATTTATGGAAAATATTCGGGGGAAGGAAAAGCCAAGGAAATGTTTCACTTATTGATAATGAAACAAATGGCAAACGAGAGGCCTCTCACTCCCTAAGAGAGATATATAAGCTACTTATGCGATGTTAGCATACAAGAACATTGTCTGTGACTTTTGATTTAAGAACTTAACAGACGCACAAAGCCAAGCGAAGCTGATGCTTAACGCATATTACGTATACGCCAGCGAGTCGCCAGCAAGAAAGCGAAGGAGAAGGAGAAAAAGAAGCTTACACAACTTAAATATTCCTTATTTGCTTAGCTCAGCAGTAGATCATCAATGGAATATATTATAAATCAACAATAGGGGGGGGTGATTATTTACTTGCTGTTATTGCGTATACACCCCGATTGAGTGCAATCGCTGCACTAATTGCCCACTAAAGCACAAGCTGCATTTCCTATCAACAGCTCGGAATCAGGCCAAGCTGCAAACTCGGCGATTTCTTGACTTGCAAACGGAAAAATCCGATATAAATAATGAAATATTTACGCAACTGTGCGTGTGTGTTTGTGTGTGAAGTGTGTTTGTATAGCGTTTTATTGTTGTGTCAAATACAAAAGGATTGAAAGGCAACACACACACACACACAGAGAGAGGCCTTCCACACACAGAAAGAGAGGGAGAGGCAGGGGAGAAAAGTCGTTAAGGGGCCGCTTGACTGCAGGCGGGCGGCATAATAACAATAACGAGAACAACGAACAACAACTTGAAGCTGCTCCAAGTGTGCGTGTGTGTGTGTGTGCGTGTGCATGTGTGTGTGCCTGTCTCTTATGTATATTTAGTTAGGACTGTCCCGCGCTGTCGTCCGCTCTGATTGCCGCGATAAGCACAAAAGCCGCAAGACAAAAGCCAAGGAAAATCGACAACACTTGCGCCGTTAAGTGTTTATCGGGATAAGGCGAGCCATCTATGTGTGTGTGTGTCTATCTGTGGGTGTGTCTAGAGATTACAGCAACAACAACACTTGAGCAGGCACATGCTAGACGAAAGGCTTTGGATAGAGTATTATCCTAAGCAGCGCCCGGCTGTGTCCCAAATCAGATGCCCAAATCGAGGTCATTTAGTTGCGGATGCGGTTGCGGATGCGGATGCGGATGCGGATGTGCAGGGACTTGGCGCATGCCGAAATTTGTTTAAATAGCAAGCAAGTGAAATTGGGTCGAAGTCGAGTCTGATTATACAATATATAAAAGGGCCCTGGGAAGAGAACATGTGTAAAGTACACACACGCACACACATAAATCTGAACGCATATGCAGCATGGTGGCACGCACTAGCAGCAACAACAACAACAGCAACAACAGACAGCGAAGTCATGGCGCGCACATGAATCACTTCCCCGGGGGGTCGAGCAAGCGAGGAGAGAGAGAGCAAGCGGAGTCAAAGGCCACTGCAAACGTAAACTCCAAGAAGGCCAACGAACATTCATTTCATGCCC
The DNA here is from genome assembly GCA_018903715.1 of Zaprionus davidi. NCBI lineage: Eukaryota > Metazoa > Arthropoda > Insecta > Diptera > Drosophilidae > Zaprionus > Zaprionus davidi. Next base: position 11,794,319 of record JAEIGL010000005.1, read on the forward strand.
CAAGGCTGAAATTGGGCGCAACAACAGCAACAAAATTGTCAAGGCACAAGAACAATTTACAGTTCCTTGATGGCAAATAAAAACAGGAGGCCAAATAACGCATGCAGATGGGGTCGAACATAGCATTGGCACTGGGAACAGCCAATAAAAGTTGAATAGAGAGTCTGCAGAATCAGCTAAGTATTAGAAAGCCCTAGGAGTCCTACAGCTGTAGTTTATATACAACAAACTTAGAGCAATATATAAAGCTAAGACTAACTAAGGATTTTGTATAACACTTTCATATTTAATATAACTTTGAACTAGGCTTTATGATAAGTATCATCTTAAGTATCTTAAGTACTTTACTTACAATTTACTACTCTTTTGTTTGTTTTCTGTTTTTGTTTTTTCAGAGAAATTTGAACGCTTTGATCTTGACCTGAGTCGTTATCACTCTCAATCATTCAGAAGATTCATTCTTCTACTTGCGCAGTCTGAATATGATTTCAGTTCTCTGTTGTTCATTTCGAGTGCGGTTCAGTTATTTTATATATTATTCTATATGTTATTGTACGACAGAATGCATATTCCTTTGATCTACTTTTGCTTTTCTCTGCTAACTGTCGGTTCTTCTGTATTTGCCACTGACAACAAACAGGTACTGAAACTGTCTTTTGATAAGAAGAGTCTTAGGTCTAGAAATATTCTACAAGTATATACATTCCGAATATTCCAAGTGTTTGTGTTAAGTTTCAGTGATTGCTAATTAAAATAGACTCACTCAACTACAACGTTGCGTTACTTTATTCTAGACATGATAATATTTGTATTATGATATGATTATTATAATCAGTTTTACTTTGTTTTATTCTCTTTCTTTTGTTCAGCTGAGCAATAACTGTGACATCAAACAGAAGGAAATAACCAATATGCGTAAAGAAATTGAACAGCTTAAAATTTCTGAGGAAAAATTGAAAGATGATCTAATTGTTTCATTACGAACCGCCGCCTTAAGTAAGGACGTTCATATCAAAGACCTGCAAACTATAAACTCTGAACTGCAAAATACCAATAATGTCTTCAAACAAGTTGTTGAATCAGTTAACAGTGAACTACATCAACTTAAAACATTATTAAAAGAGACATTGGAAAGAGAACACACTAAAATCGAGAATTATTTAGAGAATCCAAACAAGAACTCTGTTGAAAATACTGCACAAATCAAAGACATTAATCTGAATAACTGTAAACACAAATTAAATGAGACTCAGATTCTGTTGCAGATGAAAAATTCCACCATTGCTGAAAACACTGCAACGATTACTCAACTCTCGGCAATAATACTAACTAAAGAAGAAACTATAAAGAAATATGAAACAAGAATTGAGGAATATCAAGTTATGCTAACGAAACATAATGAAAGTATTCAGCAATATGAACAGGAAGTCACTTACTTAAAAGAGCAAATAAAACAGAATGAAAAGGAACCAAATCGTTGCATTACTTGTGGTGACTCTAATGGAATCTATAATGTTAAACTACCCGATTTCGATACCTTTACGGTACTGTGTGATAGTGAGCTAGCCGGACTAGGTTGGTTGGTTATAGAGCAGCGCATTAATGGAGAAGAGAATTTCACTCGGAACTGGGAAACATATAAAAATGGCTTTGGCTCCTACTCCGGCGACTTCTTTCTGGGCCTTGAGAAGATATATCGTCTAACCAGCGATCAGCCTCATGAACTCTATATTCATATGGAGGAATGGTTTGGGAAAACGCTCTACGCTCGCTACGACAACTTTAGCATTGCAGGAGAAGAGGATAAATACAGGTTGCTCAGTGTGGGATCTTACTCTGGAAATGCCGGAGACAAGCTGAGATATCACGTGAATCAAATGTTCTCCACTTACGATAATGACAACGATGCATGTGGCATCAATTGTGCAGATGGAACTGGTGGCTGGTGGTACAAGAATTGTTATGGTTGGCAAGTACTTAACTTGTTATGACATTATTCTATTTGGTTAAATGGGATTTCTTTTTATTTCAGCAATGTACATGGCAAATACTTTAAGGAGGAGGTTCGTGGTGAACTCAATCTTTATTTTTGGACTCCATATCGCCAGCTCAAAACAATCACGATGATGATACGTCCACTCTCCTATTAAACTTTTTAATACATATAATATAAATCCAAACATATTCAGCAAATCAATGATGATTATTAGTGCTACATTTATGTATGTAATCCATATAATCGATAGATAAATAAAGATTTGCATTTTATACTTATTACTTTCAATGTTCCCTATCTATTGTCATAATAAAGGATGTCTCCAAATAAAAACAAAATTGGAATAAAATAGCAAACACACATAATAAGAGTTAGAAGCAGGGTATTTAACAGTCGTGCACTACCTGTTTGTTTATATTCATTGCATCATTTTTACTTTATGCTTTGGCCTGCAGTTCTTAAAGCAGCTTTCTGCCTGCTCTCTTCTCTCTGCTGCCCTCTGTCCTCTGACCGCAGCCTGCACTTGATACACCCCTTTTTGATATGCCCTTTGCATGCTGTGCTCGCTTAGCTGCTCGCTTAGTGGACAATCAGCCACAAGGCTTGAGCACACAAATCCTCAGTTAAAGCCCACAAATCTTGGCCAGAGGCCGTGTACGTAGACCCTTGAGGGGAGGCACGAGAAAAGGAGAGTGCAACAAAGGCGAACAAACAAGCTAACAAACAAACACAGTGAGAAAGAGAGAATGACGAATGACAGGCGGTAGGTGATAGTGGAAGGGGGCACAGGGAGAGGGAGGTTAGAGTGCACATTCAATTTAAAATTTCCTGCGCTCTGAAGGACACTTTGACGAAATGACAAACAGGAGGCGCGCGCTGAGTGAGCGCCAGCGAACTGTGCAGAGAGCACACCAGGATATCCGTTTCCGTTCTAACAAGTGCCGTCCTAAAACAGGCCCCACACACACACACAGAGACAGTCTGTTGCAATGAAGCGCAGTTTGCAGTTGCTTCCGGTTCTCTATAGCTCTCTGTCTCTCTCTCCCCTTCTCCCTCACACACACACACCTGTGCGAAATTGAAATTGACAGCCAAACAAAAAGAGAGAGAGAGAGCAATAGAGAGAGAGGTAGAGAGGGAGGGACAGAGGGAGAGAGTGGGAGAAATATAGAGAGACACAGCCGGTTGATTGTGTGGCTTGTGTGAGTGCGACTCTGGCATAAAAGCGTATATAACACTCATACGCCCCGTGGTAGCAGTGAGTCCTAAGTATAAAGCAACAACAGAAGCAAATGCATTACACTGAGAGATACCCAGTAATAATGCAGCTTACAATTTTGAGTAGTCTACAATTGATTACATTACAAGCCAAAATCAAAATAAAAATATAAATGTTTTCTTAATATTTTAAAGAACATGAATATATATCTCTAATTGAATATGAACTTCATATATATCTGACATTCAGTAATCTAAACATTAAATTTCATATATGTGTGTAGCTCTCATAATGCACAAGATCCTTGCAAAACAAACTGAAAAGGATTGTCAAACTGATTCCAACGCTGGAAACACCCCTTTGTTTACTCCTCTCACTGGGTATAACAAGCATATGCGACAAATAAGAAGAGTGCAGGTAAGTAGCAATTGGAAAAAGGCTGCACCCCTTGGGCAGCAGATGGAAGGGGGCGTGCAGGAAAATTCATGTGTGTGACGCAGGTGTTTTCGATTTGGAAAATGTTTGTTATTTCGATTTCTTTATCAGAGCACGAAGCTAATTTGATCAAATATTCATAAAACAAAGATTGTTGACTTCCACGTGTGGTGGTGGGGGGTAAAAGAATCAGACGCTGCGATTTATATATAGCCTAAGGTATGACGCGTTATGAATCACAAATGAATAAGGCATAAAAATAGATCGAATACGTAAATAAAAATACTAAGTAATTACAATGCGAATTATGTTTTAATGAGCCAAAGGAAGTCAGACGACTTAAAATTGGATGAGGAAATATAATTAAACTACATTTGTTTAAATGATATCATAACAATATAAATAAAACATTGTTTTTAATGCTTCCCTTACGATTATATACAATAAACAATTATTAAAAAATATAAACAAATCTTTGCCACAGATATTTCTGTGGAATCTTTTCAATAATACTCTAGAATAATTCCATAAACGATCAATCAAAAGCACTTTTAATAGTACGATGTTAACAAATATTTTGAGAAATATACAATACTCTATTTTGATAAAGAATATTTGAATAAATATTCAGAAATTGAGCTCAGTTAAAGATATATATTATATTATATATATACTTTGTATGTACAGCAATCAATCCACATTTCTTAAAAAATAAATATGCCAAAACATTATTTACATTTTCGAGTGAATGATCGATGTGTATAAATGATAAGTAATTAATCTTAAGAGAACATTCAACTGGTTACTCATTTATTACAATACATATCTATTCATATTCACACTCACATCGCAAATTGATCCCAAGGAGGAGAATGCCGCCAAATCAAATGAGAAGAATCATTCCAAAGAGTCCGCACGAAAAGCGATAAATATTCCGATTCCGATTCGATACACGTTTTCCCCGCAAGCTCGTCCAATGTCAAATGCAATGCAGTTGTCGTCTATATACTATATAAGCTATGTATGCTCTTGGGGCACATACTATAGAGTATATTTAGGTATTTCTCGGGCTGTTTATTTATATGTCGGGGCTCTGCTCTGTGTCGGCTACTTGTGGATTCCTTTGTTGCTCTCGAGAATTTCCTTCGCTTATTTATTGTTAATTTTCGGTATAATGAAATGATTATTGTTTATAAGACACGTATAAGTACAAGTATTTAGTGTGCGCAGGGGGTGGGGCGATCGGGGGGTGGGCGTGTTAATTGTGTGCGTTATTCTAGTAGTTGTTGTTTTTGTTGTTTCTGTGTTGTTTCTTGGCTTTCTTTCTTGTGTTGTGGTTTATGCGCGCGCGTTCGTTTCGTTTTGGTTCTTGGTTCGTTTCACACTGACGGAAAATGAAAATCATTGAAATTTTCTACTCAAGCGAAAATGTTTTTGTCTGCGGCGACGGCGACGGCAACTGCGACGCAGCGCAGGAAAAACCCCGAAAAAAACGCACACTCTCGTGTTTTTTCAAACTGCAAGTAGAGAGCGAACAAAATCGAGAGTGTGAGTGCAAGAGAGAGGGACAACAGAGTGGAAGAGTGAGAGAGAGAGTGGGGGCCCAGCTGAGTTTGAGTGGCAGAGTGAGTGAGGGAGAGAGGGAGAGCACTGTGAGCGCTAATGGCCAGCAATGAAAAGCTTTTTTCTTCTTCGGCTCTTTGTTTGTTTGTTTTTGTTATGGCGCACGCCGAAGTTGCCAGACTGCCTCAACGGCAACGTGGCGTATGCGTAATGCGGTTCTTTAAAACGTCAAGTATTACACTCGTTGTGCCTCTGTGTGTCTGTGGTGTGTCTGTGTGTGAGAAGCAGTTTTCGTTAGCTGTTTCACTAATGCTTCGCTTTCTTAGTTGCGGTTGTGTCTGCGGAGAACGGGATTTATCCTCGACGTTGCGTCAGGAATTTAAATATTGTAGCTGGCAATTTATGTGCCAAAGTCTCGAGTGGAAGGAGGCACTGGAGGCACAGTACGGATTCCAATTACATTGTACCATGTGTCCCAAAAAGAAATCTTGCCGTTGAATAACAAAACAGAATTCTCAAGCGTGACATTTTCGTCTTTTTTAAATTATTTCTTATAACAAATCAAGTAAAATTTCTCAGTAAAAGGGAAAAGAAACTTCTTGGTGGCATATTTTGTAGTTCTTTTGGAATCTGAGAATGTTTATTTTTCATATAAGATAGTTCTATTTCTAAAATAAGAGAGCGTTGAAAAACATTGAATAGATATAATCTTAGGATTGAGTAAATGAATTCTAATATAATAAAGAAGAAAAGTGTTTTAGCTCATATCTACAAGTTCTACAATTTCTATTTAATATGGATCTGATTATTATAATTATTGAACAAACTTTACTCAATAGTTTTCTATATTATCTATTTTATTTTATTTATAACTGGAAATATAAGAGCACAACAATCATCAACAATTTCATCGATCTTAGACGTGAACTAATGGGAATATGTAGCAAATATCTTGTAAGTATATCTTTAGTTTAACACTGATATCTGGATCGATCTACAGCAATGATAATAGTGATTGCTCTGGCTTTTATCTTATAGAAAAGGAAACAAACAAATAGAGTAAGCTAGTTCTAACCTTATTGTATTCAAATCAAAAAAAAACTATGTACATATACTTCTATTGATGGACCTTCTATTAATGAACATAAATACGTATACCTTCTGCATAGCATACATTTCATTGCGCATTTCATAAGCAAATATATTAGTGAAATTCTCTGAAATGACATCATAACTCAAGAAGCATTTACACTATTTTATAGCAATTTTCTTTGCCTAATTGCAAAATGATTTAACTCTGCTCAAGTCAATATTGACAGCAGGATTATTTCGCACTGCAAACGAGCAGTAACTTGTTTGATTTCCCCAGCCTCGAGGCAACTTTGCTCCTAAGCGCAATGTCAATTCGGAAAAAGTTTTTAAGCTGATTGTCTTACCGAAGGCAATCCCATTAATTCCGAATGCCCTGCAATGCCCCCTGATACGAAAGAAAATATATACTAGAATACTAGTATATACTAGATAGAAAAGCTCATAATGTCTCGAGGAGCAGCAGTTCGTCATGTTTAACCTTCGTGACGGACTCATTGGACCTTGAATTATAGATTAATTAGAGTCGGAAATGGTGGGGGGACGGGGGCGGCAGAGGGAGACAGAGAGAGAGAGCAAGACGACAAGGGCAAACGCGACGCAATGATGTTTTAACAATAAAAACCCTGTTCAAGGACTCGCCAGGCCACTGTCACTTACCCACCGACACACGCACACACACACACATGAAGTCGAGAGTGGCATCTACAGGTAGCCGCAGCAACGGCACCCACAATAATCGCTTCCCCCCACACCCCTCCCGTCTCTTGTTTCGTTTCGCTTCGCTTCGATTTGCCAACGAAATCGAAACTCTACACGAGAGAGAGAGAGAGTAGAGAATTGCCGAGAGCAGTCTCAAGAGAGCAACAGAGAAAGAGAGAGAGAGAGAGAGCAAGTGTGTGAGAGCGCGCTAAATGCGCTTTATAAATGCATTTCGTTGCTGCTGCTGCGGCGAGTGCAATAAAATGTCTTGGGCAAATCAAGTTTTCCTGCCACACTTTTGCTTACATTTTGCGGCTCCTCTTTGCCAGCATTCACTTAAAAATTTTCCATTTTCCACATTGCTTTTAATAATTCATGACGAATATTTGAATGCACACACACACACCAACACACACACAAGCACTAACACCAGCACAGCGCGTAACAGACACAGGCGACGAGCTAAAAAAGTGTTGTGTGCTTTCGGGGGGCGCGTGTAGGCAGGACTTGCGCCACTCTCGACTGTCCTTTGCCAACTGAGGACACGACTCGAAAGTTCGCCAGCTTTAAAGCGTCCTCAAGGATTGCACTTGAAGCTTCTGCCACCGCTGACCAAGTTATCCTCGGCTCGACTCGGCTTGGTCACTCGGCTCGACTCGTGCCTTGCATGTAGGCCAAAACAGAAACGAGCCTCCTTTTTATTGAATTTTCCGCCATGAGCTTTCAGTGGGAGGGGATGGAAAGAGAGAGGAAGAATCAGAGACAGAGAGAGAGAGAGAGAGAGAGGAACGCAGACAGTCACAGCCGCAACAAAGTTGTAAACAAATCATTAGGTTGGCTTAGTCAGCTTATGTTCTTGGTTGGGGTAGGCGCAGCAAAAGCTCGTCAAAGTCATTTAATATTCACATTTATTGAGCTTATTGCGTATTGCTGCACAAAATTCATTAGTAATTAAATTAAAGACACAAATAGTCAAGTAATAACTTCGTGTACAAACTATGAAGAAATGTTATCGCAGTTCCAAGTACGATCACTAACAGGTACAAGTGCGATCACTAAGAATAAAGAAGCATATTCGATAATTATGGGAGTGCATCCTGCTGCCGATAATTTGTCATCGAATTGCAATAAAATTGTTGCCACACTGCACTTTAAAAAGCGCAACGGTCTCTAATGGCGCCTTGTCTGTACGAAAGCTTTCGCAAGCTTTTCTCCCACAACGAAATGTAAACAACAAAAGAGCTTTTGCGCCGAATCATGCAACGAGCATTAACATAGCAACAATGATAACAAACTTTGTGCAGACCCGTAAGAGCTTTTCGTACAGCAGCAGCAACAACAACAACATTTTCGCGTGTATTTTTGTTTGCTTAATCGCTTTGTTTATTCTCAGTGCGAGTGAGACAGGACGAGAGCGCACGAGTAATTCGAACTGTCGCTGTTTCAATGTTCACTGAGAGTTAGAAATTCATTTCGGGTGGATGCGCACACAAATGCACAGATAACAATGCACCTTGGGCTACGTTCCATAGGAATGCGATTAGAAACATATGGAAGGAATTTTGGGTACTTCCATGTATAAAAATGCAACTATTTAAATTGATTTTTATATTTAAAGGGAGTGAAGGGAATGTTTTATTAAAAACATTTTCGAAATATATAAAAATATTGTAAATTTATTAAAGTTTTCTAAAAATATAAACAGGTTGTATAGAAAATTAAAATCATAATTATTCATTATTTCTTTATTTATTTTTCTTTTTTAAAATCTTTAGATTTCTGCCAAAATAAACAATTTAATCAACATTTATGTTGCCCCTCAAACCACAGTAAAGGAAACTTTTGTTGCTCTGTCGTCGTCGTCGTCGTCAGTTTCGTCGTTTCTGCTTTGTGTCTCTGTCTCTTTGCATTTTGTAGCGCGCAGTTGCCGTTGCTCTGCTGCTGCGCTGCCCCTGTATGTGTGTGTTTGTGTGTCTGTCTGTATTGTTTGTATTATTTGTTGTTCGCCAGCAGCAACAACAATAAAATTTGTGCTCTTGTTGTTGTGTGGACGTGAGTGAGTAAGTGTGTGTGTGTGTGTGCGTGTACATGTGCGTGCGTGTGAGTGTGCAGAGAGCAAGAGAGCAGCGTTTTATGCGTTGTTCTCTGTTTGCTGTAGTCGATGCACAGTGGACAATTCATCGTAAACTATTTGCAAATTATATTTTATTGAAGATATGTAAGAAAAGTCCTAAAATTAAATTAATTGATTAAAATGAAATGTATTTTGTATACAATTGAAAATTAAATACTATAATATCAATAAAATAAGTTTTTAGAGTGAAAATGTAAAGTTTGTAGGATAGGTCTTTCATATTTACTAAAATGAACATATATTTAACAATGTATATTTGTTATATATTTTAGCTTGTAATATGTAAAATGTTTATTTTATTTCTTAGTTTATTCAACATATTTCTCAACAGATCAAAAAACTTGCAACTCATATGAGAATTCAGCACTTACAGTGCAGCACAAAAATAAATTGTTACTAATAGAAAATACCTAAACAAAATATTTATAAATATATTGTATCGAAGTCAAACCGCAAAATAATCAGCACCTCAATGCCACGCGTGGCCCACTGTGCGTCGTTGCCGCTGCCTGCTTGCTGCTGCTGACGCTGTTGTTGTTATTGTGTTGTGTTCTACTGTAGCCGATAGATACTGAGTATCTGTGTGTTTAGTCGCTTTCGTCGCTTGAAACGTGAAACATACGCGACAGTGTGAAAAACGCGAATATAATTGAAACTGAAATTGAAATCGAAATTGAAACTGAAACTGCAACTTATAATTGTACGTTACGTCAGTTTGTCCATTTGTTCGTTTGTCGTGCCGTCGTTGCCGCAGTCACCGTCGCCTTCGCTGTCACGGCGGACACTTTTGGCGCCGTTTTCCGTGTGAAAAAAATAAGCGCGAATTTGAAAGCGCATCGTAAAACGGTTTTTTAAAAGCGTAACGAAGGAACACAAGAGAGAGAGAGAGAGACAGGGTAGAGAGAGAAGGAGAACATACAGGTAAAGTAAACAATGGCAACGAAATTTGCAAGAAAATGTTTTTAAAATACATAAAAATAAAACAAAAACCACCCGAGCACCAACAACAACAACAATGCCTTGGCCAGATAAGCAACAACAACAACAAGAACAATTCTATATGCCATACTGTAACTGTTCGTATGTCTCTCTGCCTGTGTGTGCGTGTGTATGTGTGTGCAGACGCACGTGTGTGTGTAAGTGTGTGTTGTGCCTTTTGTTGCTGCTGCTACTGTCATGCTTGTTGTTGTTGCTGTTGTTGTTCTTGTTCTATCTAACAAAGTTATTGCCTCTGCCTCTGCCTGCGCTGCTGCTGCTGTGGCTGTGGCTGAGGGAGGTATTGTGGTGCGAGAGGGAGAGATAGAGTGGGTGAAGAAGGAGTGGGAGGCGGGGGAGGGCAGAAGGGGGCCGGGCATTTCTGCAAGTTTTGTCTGTCTGTTTTGTTAGCTTTAGAAATATTCTGTTTTTGTTGTTGTCGACGTTGCTGTTGTTGTTCTCGACGTTATTGTTGTTGTTGTCGACGTTGTTGTTGTTGTTCTGCTGCTGTGTTTTTGTCGTTTCTTGTTTTGCACGTTGCTGTACTTTCTGTGTGCTGTTTGCTGCTCAAGTTGTTGTTGCTGTTGCCGTTTCTGTTGTTGTTGTGGCTATACAAATATGCTTACACACACACACACACACTAAGGCAAGCGCGTACATGTAGTTTATGTTAATAGACAAAATACAATTAATATCGCCAGCTAGTTTACCGTTTGCCCTCTCCCCAACAACAACAACAACAACAACAACAGCAGCAGCAGCAGCAACAATATGAACAGTTGCGCAGGCGGCACAACTACAATAACAACAGCAGCAACAACAACAACAACAAGCACAGAAAACAGCAAGCAGCAGCAGAAACTACAATAACAAAACAATATAACGCGCTGCTCTGCTGCCGCTGACGCCGTCGATGGCTGCTGCTGCTGCGTCAGCGACGCTGGCAACTGTTAAAGGCGAACAAACAAAACTAACGAAAACAACAAAAACAAATGACGAATAATACAGAACATACGACAACGACGACAGCGACGACGACAGCAGCAGCAGCAGCGCGATGGCAATAACAAAAGCAACGCTAACAAAAACAACAACAATAGCGACAGCGGCAGCAGCAACAACAGCAACCAGAACCGAAACACGCGCGCAGCGTAGATGATGATAATGAAGTTGGCAATGTTGATAATAATGATGACGACAAAAACAACATAACAACTGCGACACAGTGGGCACAACAACATCAGCACAGCCAGCACAGCATGTGTCTGGTACAAACAATATTGTTGTATAAGAGTTATGACGAAAACAAGGCATAAACATAAAAACATAACCTAAAAAATTAAGATTACGCGTACAAAAGAAATGAGAATGTAGAAAACTCAAATATAAAACTAATATAAAAATAAATAAAAATATAATAATCACAAACAGTTTCAATAAACATTATGAAAAAGTATACAGAGAAATAACATTGCAATAAAACATCGAAAAATCATTAAACCTAAAATCAGAACACAAAATAAATTGATTTCTGAAAAAAGAATTCCTTTTTATCTACATATTTATATTAAATAATAATAGCATAAATATCAACAAAATTATAGTTTACCTACATTGATCAATTAAAAAAAGCAATACAATATTATAAAAAAAGGCTTAAAAAACTTAAACAAAAATTTAAGTTTATTAACAATTTTAAAAAAACATTTTCAACAAATATATAAATAAACAATGGTAAAATGATTCTATCGCAAAGAAAATAACTATCATATCATAAATAAAATATTAAAATATTTGTTCATAAAATGCTCATCTATATTCAATAGTCAGTCATACTTGTACCACTGTGCGCACGTTGTTTTTGTGCCAAACTGCTGCTCTGGGCTTAGCGCAAGGTGCTGCTGAAAGTGGCGGGAAAAATTTGTTAAAGATTTGAGCGACAGTCAAAGTGAGACAGAGAGAGAGAGAGAGAGAGGGTAGCATTGAAGAGAGCGCACACAAAGAGAGCAAACGAGCGAAAGAGAAGGAGAGAGACAGAGGCAGAGCGAAGAAGGCAGACAGTGCAAAACTGAGTGGGTTGATTAGAATCAAAACAGGTAGTCGCAACAACAACAACAACAACAACAATAACAACAGCAGCAGCAGCAACACAGACTGAGCTGTTGCAACAAGCAATCATAAAATGATTCGTTTGGCAAGTGAATATGAATATGAATATGCTGAGTGCGTGAGTATTCACTCAGTTGCTGGCAGAGCTATTGCTGCTGTTGTTATCAACAATAGAGCAAGAACCTGGCAGGAACTTGTTACAATAAAGACAACAAGAACAAAACAAACAGCAACAACAACAACTATAGTCAAATTGCCAGTTATTTATTGTGATTTTTTGTTGTTGTTGTTGTCGCTGGAATGGCGGCTATAATAATACGTAAAGTAAACAATGTTGCCGCTGTCTTTGTCACGAAACTGTTCAGAGAAATAATAATAGCAGCAACAACAACAACATCATCAGCAGGGGTAGCTATAAAATATACATAGTTATGACAACAGCAGCAGCAGCAACAACAACAACAGCTGCAAAAAGCTCTGCTGTCGTCACTTGACGTTACTGCTGCGGCTGCTGCTGCTGCTGTTTTTTTTTGTTGCCTTTGCCGACGCAGCAGCAGCAGCAGCTCACGAAACGGCGAAACGTAACGAAGCGAATTGAGCAAACGTTTCTCGCTTGTTGTTCTGACTCTGCCAGCAATAACAACAACAGATACGATTGCTGGCTTGCGAAATAGTCGTCGTTGTTATCAGTGTCTGTCGACAACAATAACAACAACGACAGTAGCAAAATTGCAACATTAAACAACAAACTGATTGCACATTCTGTAATTAACAGGCAGCAGCAACACACAAGAGCTACAACAGCAGGCTGTGCAACGAATATGACCACCTCAACGCCCAGTAACAACAGCAGTGGCAGCAGCAGCACCAGCAGCATCAAATGCAACAACAGAAACAATTGCAACAGTAGCAACAACAACAACGACAGCAGCAACAATAATCGACAAACAACTTCGGCAGCAGCAGCAGCAGTAGCCGTTGCAGCAGGTGCAGCAGCCGAGGCAGCAACAGCAACATTGTACGACAACAGTGCGAGTGCAACAACTGCAGCCCACATAGGATCCACATCCACAAATCGTGTCATGCAAGCGGACGAGGATTTCAACATACGATTTGTTAATTTGGTGCGCACGCATCGTTGTCTCTACGACAAGAAAGTGCCCGAGTATCGCAACAGGTGAGTGCCAGTGATGGTAGCGTGATTGTGGAGTGAGTCGTGCAGGAATCCTATAAAAATATGAATATAAATTCAAATTAATGTAGGCACTTAGTACAGTGCTGCCAGATCATCATCTACTAGGTCAGATCTCTCCTTTTCGATATCACAATTAGTTGTCCCGGCATATCAATTTGACTATCGAGTTTAAGTCAGTTTTTAAAAAAGGAACAATATCATAACTCAAGGTTGAATTGTGTATATGTTCATATTAAAAAGAACCCTGCGCCGAGAACGATAGCAATATTTAAATGTCCTTTTTTATGGCTTAAAATTTTAAAATTTTCATCGATAAACGTACACATGTAAACTCTCATCTATCACGACTGGTCACGCTGACATTTCAAACCAATGCATTGGTGATAACATTTGTATGCTTTTTCTTTACATCATTGCAGAGACAACCAGGAGAAAGCCTGGGCGCTTATATCGACAGAGACCTGTGAGAGTGGTGAGTTACCGATAGTCTGTACATACTTGCACACACATACTAATCAGTTTCCATTCCGCAGTCATACACTGCAAGGAGCGATGGCGCAATCTGCGTGCCTGCCTCTCGCGCTACATCAAGCAGCAGAGCGGATCGGAGCCGCAGCACAAACCCTACTACCTGACCGAGCACATGGCGTTCCTTCTCCCCTTCCTCAAGTCGACGCGCAACTCGCTGGATGGCAACAACAGTTTGGCAAGTCTCTATCAGTTCTCGCAGCAGCATTTGCAGTTGCAACACCAGCATCAGTTGCAACAGCTGCAACATCACCAACAGCATCAGCAGGAGCATTTATATTGCAACAACAACAACAACCTGAACACCACCAACAACAATAATATCATGAATGAAAGTATGGAACTGAAGCATTCGATGTCTGAGAACGATGACGAGGAGACCATCGATGCGTTTGATCCGGCCATAGCTGCTAGCCTGGGACTCCATCGAACCGTGGAGAATCCCAATCCGCCCGCTTCCCCTGCTCAGAGTGAGACGGCGAGTGCGAGTAGTCTACAGAATTTCATACCCGACGTCCAACTGGCCGAGTCTGGGCAGGATCTGATTTACGATGATGCAACATCGACTCCAATGCGTCCGCATCATCATCCCCATCATTCTCATCAGTCAGCGCATTCCCTCAATCATCATCACCAGCAACAACAACTGCAGCAGCAGCAGCAGCTCCACCAGCAATCCCACTTTGAGCCGGGCAGTGCTAAGCGCATCAAGACGGAATGCGAAGCCACAACGACGACGAGCGGTGACGTCACTTACTATGGCGGCCTCAGTGTCGTCGAGCACACGGACATGGAGTTCTTTCGCAGCATTCTGCCGGATATTGCTGCACTGACTCCGCAACAGCGTCGCAAGTTTAAGATCGGCATACTGGAGCTGATCGATGATGTCGTCGATCGTTATCCATCCCAAGAGCGTTACAATGGCAGCAGCAGTGGTGGCAGTGCCACAGCGGCAACGGGATCTGGCGCTGCTGCTGGAGGAGGCAGCGGCAGTGGCAGTGACAGCACTTCCAGCCGCCGAAAGCGTCATAATTCTGCACGGGATTGGCGCAAGTAAATGGGTTAACAAATTTAATTAATTTAAGTCGATAGTAAAAAGTGCGAGTGCCTCATGAGCTGGAAAGATGATTAGAAACTGTGGGAATCTTGTAGAGAAATACCAAAAATTACGTAGGGGAATTTTTCCCTTAGTAAATTAGGGGACTAGAAATGGTACAATGGTACAACAGTCGAGTTGATTTAGCCATGTCATTTATTTCTCCTGCTTCACTTCTCTGATACTATAGATTTTCCCTATAGTTTTCCAGCTCTCGAGGCAAGCGTCTGTCCATGTGTTGTGTGCTCAATGTGTTAGTTCTAGATCATAAGGTAAAACTACTTGTAACTAATTGTTGTTTACATATATATCTACCCATATATAGTATATGTTTATATCGTGTATAAGACGCTTTGTACATAGACATGAATGTTACGCAAATAGGCTAAAAGATATTGAATCGATGTACAAAGAATTCGTTAAGATAAAGGGCGAGCAATTCCTAAACTCGCTCAAAGTCGTGTCAAATATAAAGAAAACATATATAAATGGATGTATGAAAATAGTACATGATATCGTATATTTATTTGTTGTTAAAAATAGTCGCCTAAAGATTAAATCAACAATTATTCGGCGATCGGATCGATTGAGAAAAATGCAAAATGTTACAAGAAGGGTTGAAGGTTTTTAAAGCTAAATGTCGACAGTTGTTGTAGCTGCTGTAGTGACTCCTTACAACTTGGATGCGCCGCCAGTCTTGGGATAGAATTTCTTGGCTGGATCCTTGGCCATTTCCAGCAGAGTCTGGGCGGGCTTGAATGGTGCTCCATAGAGTTCGGCATATGATTGCATTTTGCTAACCAATTTGCCAGCTCCGTAGAGATCCACCCAGCGGAATGGGCCGCCAGTGAATGGTGGGAAGCCAAGGCCGAATACGGCACCCACATCACCCTCCAGTGGGCTGTCGAGAATCTTCTCTTCCAGGCAGAGCACAGCCTCGTTGACGAAACGTGACACCAAGCGAAGTGTCAGATCCTCGGGGGTGTTGGCACCCTTTGAGACCAGAGCATACTTCTGCTTTACTATTTCCACAGCATCTGTATTGATGGGACGGCTGCCCTTGCTCTGGCCATCGTAGAGGAAGATGCCCTTGCCGGATTTGCGTCCAAGGAAACCGGCCAGCACCAGATCCTGCATGACCTGCAGATTACCGCCGCTGAAACGGTCACCAAAAGCCTTGGCCAAGTCCACAGCAATGTGGGCACCCACATCAATGCCAACCTCATCGGCCAGGGTGGCAGCACCCACGGGGAAACCAAACTTCTTGGTGTATTGATCCAGTTCCTTGGCATCCACGCCCTCCTGCAGCAGTCTAAATAAAAGAAGGGGATTAACAAGCGCAAAGAAGCCAGAGAAATTCAGCCAGATTTACCTAATTGCCTCTGACAACATGGTGGCCAGAATGCGCGTGGTATAGAAACCAGGACCATCGCCCACAGTGATCACAACTTTGCCCTGCTTAAGGCCAACAGCGACAGCCTGTGCAATGGTGTCCTTCGATGTGCCCGGGTGTGTGATAATTTCCAGCAGCTGCATCTTGTCGACTGGCGAGAAGTAATGCATGCCCACTACCTTATCGGGCCTTGAGCTTCCAGCTGCAATCTTTGTGATGGGAATTGCGCTGGTGTTGGTAGCGATGACGCAATGCTTGGGGATAACAGCCTCCAGTTCCTTAATAACCTTATGCTTTATATTGATATCCTCGAAGACAGCTTCGATCACAATGTCTGCCGACTTGAAATCGTTGTAGTCCAAAGTGGGTAGCAAATGCGAAAGTGTCTGATCGCGTTCCAAGGTTGTGATGCGTTTACGCTTCAGTGCCGTCTCCAGACCCTTTTGCACTTGTCCAATACCGCGTGCCAGACCCGCATCGGTGGCATCTTTCATGACAACCTCATAGCCCTTGTCCACAGATACCTGAACAATGCCGGCACCCATGAGGCCAGCACCCAGAACGCCAACAGTTTTGACGGCACGCTCCGGCTTCCCAAAGCGATTCTTTTTGCACTCAGTCTGTCCACGGAACAGACTGATGAGTCCCTTTGATTCTGGTGTAGCCGACAGCTCACCGAATCCCTTGCGTTCCGCCTCGTAGCCAGCATCGGCGCCCTTATCCACTCCCGCGCGAATCACATCGAGAATCTGTGGAGTAAAGGAAATGTTGCAACTGCTTGGAGAACTTCTTTGCCTTCACACTCACCTTGAGGGGCGCAGGATAGAGACCGCCGGACGCCTTCATCACCTGCTTGCGTGCCGTATCGAAGATTTTGTTCTTCACGAAGTCCGTGTCCATGATGAGGGATTGCAGTTTGTTGGCTACGCCAGTTTTCTCACGCTTCACCTGATCAAACAAAGAGATGATTCAGAACCAGGTTGATTTTGTATCAATTGTTGCAACTTACACGTAGTTTACCGCTGGCCAAATCGTTGGCCACTTGCACCGCCGTCTTCTCCAGATACTCGATGGTGTTTTGTTCGGCTGGCTGTAGACCAGGTCCCAGGGGATCCACCAGCAGATCGACAATGCCCAGGCGCTTGGCACGATCGGCACGTACTTGTTTGCCAGTCAATTCTAGGTCCAATGCGGTGGGCACCGAAGTAAGCTTAGGCAGGCGCACAGTGCCGCCACCGCCGGGCAGGAGACCGAGCATAACCTCCGGCAAGCCCAGCTTAGTTTTGTTATCCTTGGTCGCTATGCGATAATGACAGGCAAGAACTAGCTCTAGACCACCGCCCAGGCACACTCCACTGATGGCGGCGACAATGGGCTTGCGACTGCGTTCAATGCGATCAAACATCAGCTGAGCTCCGTGGGATATCAGTGTCGCTTCCTCGGCAGTCTGACATGCCTCCAGCATGCCAATGTCGGCGCCAGCGACAAAGCAACCGGGTTTACCGGAGATAAGTACTGCCGACTTTACCGCAGGATTCGTTTCCAGATCCTTGATCACCCGCTCAAATTCATCGCTCACTTCGGAGCCCAGTGAGTTCACCTTGGCATTGGGTGAATCTATTTTTATGACCAGCACACCATTTACCACCTTCGTGTGCAAATGTTTGTTGGTGGAGGCAGCTGAAGTGACGACAGCCGGTGCCGGTTTCGTGGTCATTAGACGACGTTGCAGTTGAACCATTGTCGCAGGATGGGCTTAAGAACATTAATGGAAATCAATTACAATATTAAGATTAGGAATACACAATCAAATTCGTTTCTATTATCTCATATTGCAGGTCGGGGGAGTACAAAGTTCAAAGTCCACTTATGCGAGCATCGATCTTTGTGACAGTTGAAATATACATATATTTGAATTGAAAAGGCCTATTATTTGATACTATATTGAGTGTTTGTAATATTTTTAATGTAATTTTAAAGATATAAAATCTATTTATGGCCGATTACCTCGAATGCATTTATTTTGCAGCAATTGCTGTCTCGATATTTGGCCGATTGCACTTAAAATTCTCGTTGCCGACATTCCGCTGACTTTTATTCGAACACAATTCGTTAATTAGCAATGAACTTATAATTAACTATTGCTATTGTACTTTATGCTTATCAAAATAATTATTTATTGTAATAAAAGATGTAAGGAAACTAATTGACTTGTTGCACACCGCAGTCTTCCACAACGACAGTCAGCATACATCGATACAAACGAGCATAACAATTTATCGACAAGCCGCCACTTTAAGTTGACTTGTTGCATGCAGAATGTTTCGTAAACAATTTATCGATTGTATTTTTATTTGTATTTTATACTTTGTGAATAGATAGTATTAAAGATGTTGATGAATTACAGATAAATTTATAAACTGTAATTGCTGTTAATACTAATAACATGGGTTTTCCATATAATTAATTAGAATTGAATAAATAATAAAAGCCGGTAGAGATTTGGTGAGCAATCAGTCTTATCGGTTGGCCACCACATTTATTAATCGAGTGGTGGTTTCCATTCATGGGTCATTTTGTACATGTAGTTGGTATTTTGTACATATTGTAATGGAATAAAACGGTCCTTTTCTTTTGTACCAATCTGATAAGTGATTTTCTGATTGGAATTTAAAGGTTTCATTATAAAAGTTGCAGTTGAAGTTATTCTGATGAATTTATGTAACGAATATTTGTGTACGAAATGGTGATGATTTAGTATTTTTTATTATCAAAGAATCGTAATTAAACAGTTTCAAATTGCAAATGAAAGAATCGTCCGCAGAATTTGACGAATTGAATCCGAAAAGAAAAGATCCAAAAAAAAAGAACTAGTCCTTTTGTTATGACCAGCATTTTTCGAATTGCCAGCCAATTGTCCGTCAAACTCAAGTGTGACTTTTTCATTGGTCCCGATACTAAATTTGATTTTGATCTCGACTTTGGTTTCGAAAAATGTCAGAAAAAAAACGATTAACCATGCGATTTATAATACGTGGCAAAATCAAAAGCTATTGCTACAGTGACGCACAGACGACCCACAACAATGACCTAAACAATGTCGGCCTCGTTGAGAAGCCATCAGACCGCAATTTGGACACTTCAAAGGACACGCCCGGGGCCAAATGAGGCGAGCGTAATGCGCACTTCAATGCGGATGCGCATGCGCCGAAATGACCTGGAAATGATCTGGTTTGACATCCGTCTCAGGCAATGAATGGAAAGAAAAAACATGAGTATTCTCCGGATGACGCCCCGGCGGCCGGGTGGGTCAGCGTGAAAATCGCATTGAAAAAATCAAAACAAAGCAAAAATAGAGAGAATGTTATCTGGCGGGGATGTTCAGATATTGTTATATAACATGAACTACGTATTGTACCTACCTATAATATATATTGATTTAAGTACATATACATATCTATAGTTTCTATTATTTAATATTATAGCAAAATATATATAAAAATACGTTAATAGGTTAATATATATATAATACATAAACACTAAAGAAATATATGAAATACATTGTTTATATAAAATATTTAGATAATGTTCAGATGTATACGAATTACTAGCGAAAGACTCAATGCCTATAGGAACTTGATGAAGACATTAAAGTTTTTTTGTTTTTTTTTGGTGTTGGTTAATCCCGAATAATTTAAACCACTTAAGCATCATACGAAATGCATTTTTTATGCGCAATTAAAGCCTGTCAGGCGCCACTCAACTATTTTCGATTTTTTGCCTAAGCTGATTATAAATAATTAAAAAAAGGAAGAACAACAACGAAAGTATGAGGAAGGGTAACCAAAAAGGGGAAGGGTTTACGCCCCTAAATGAGGGTCGCTGAGGGTGACCATTAAACGGAACACCCAACATTGCGTGTGTACTGAGTGTACGTGTGTGCGTGAGCTGTGCGGCGCGTGCGCATGCGACCTTCGCAGGATGTTTTCAGATGACTTTGTCTGGAGCATTTTAAAATGATATTATATTTGCATATATGATGCATGCAACCCTGTGCAAATGAAAACATTTCGTAATGTTGTGATTTCGTTTATGTTAATTTTCAGCCATAAATCAGAAGAATAGAAAGAGAGAGAGAGAAGCGTGTGCTTCCTGTCGGGCATTTATGTACATATCTAGAGAGACGGGGGACTTACATGATTTGTCCTCCTGACTTTTGCGACTGCGCTTTTTGTTATCCCTTTTTGATATGACTATGACTATTATGCAAATTACTTGCCCCTGTTCCCCCTGCACCTTCTCTTCCCGCTGCTCACCTTTTGTAATTCAATATTCGCGCGAAAATGATCTTATTTTGCACTGCGGTTGCCAGAAGGTAACCCTGATCGGGGGTTGGACTTGAGTTTACACAAATTTGCCAGGCAAATTCATTGCGAATAACTCTCGCAATTTGTTTATGCTGTCTTTTTTGCAAAGGTTCTTTGCAGCTAATAAAGCTGTTCGTATCGATTTGATTTCTTTATTCGATTTGCATATTTAGGTCTTTTGATTCGCATGCAGTTTCTGAATTTTTGAAATTTTTTTTGAAGGTTTTTCGATCAAGGAATAATTTCTTTTACTTGAGTAGTATGTGTTACCTAATAAAATATCTGTATAAAACATATGAGGAGAAATTTGTTTTTAATAAGTGAATTTAACATCTTGGTGGCTGGCTCGAGGTCAAAATAAAATAAAGTAAAAACAATTTGTTCAGTTAGGAACTCCGCGCCCACAAGAGAAGACGGTTACCGAAGAGTAACCGAAATATATCGGAAAAAGATATAAACAAATTGTTTTTATTTTATTTTATTTTGACCTCGAACCAGCCACTAAGATGTTAAAAAACAAAGGTCGCCAAAACACTGTAATAAGTGAATTTAAATAGAAAGAAAGGACAAAATCTACATATACATATATACATATATACATATATACATATATTTATATGAGTTTATATGAATATACATATGTATATACTCAAAATGTTGTTATAAAATCTTGAAAATTTCAATGAGCAATAGCCGAACAACTTTGTAGATACATATATGAAACTATTTATAAAGTATCAAGAGGTTCTCTTTTAGCAATATTTTATAGATAATACGTACACAGCCCTCTGCTATACGCTTGGGACAGGGTATTTGCTAGTCGAAAACACTAATTTGTTAATGAGCATTATGTAATTTTGTATCCCTACAAAATCACAGTAACACAGTTAACTGAGCTTAGCAAGTTTCCTTTTCCATATAGGGTTTGCTCTGCTGTTTTTTATTCAGTGTCGAGAATCGACAAAACCCGATCAAAACTCCACAAATTTTCCATATTTACATTTATATAAAAAAAAATTTTCTATTTTTTTGTAAAGATTCAATATTTGTTTAATGCCGCCTACGCGAAGGAGGCAGAGGGCGAATGCTCGACGCAGCAATTCTGCATCCTCTGCCCCCGTTATATTAACGGTGCCCCGATCAGCGCTGCCTAATCGTAGAAGTCGCCCAACCATTGGCAGCGCTGAAACCGGAACCGCACGTGTAGCTGGGCGCAGACCACGTCTTCGTAATCCGGTAGATGTCGGCTCCAGCGGACGCGTTAATCGACGCAATAATCGGCGTGAGGAAGTATCGCGTGCTTGGCGCACATCGCGCGAAAGCCTTGACATATTGCGTGAATATCTGCTCGATTGTGAGCGCAATCTAATCGAGTGTCAGCAGCAGCGCGGCAAATTGTCCGATTTGGTGGAGCAGCTAGTCAAGGATGATGACAAACCTGGTCCGGAGGAGGAGCTACAGTACCAACAGTTTAACAATGCATTACACCATGAGTTGCAGGAGTTGCTGAACGAGAGTCGCCAGATTACCGAGCAGCAGTTGCCCAATTCCGAGCTGCCGGAACTGATGGCCAGTGTTCGCTTTATGGCCGAGCATCGTGGCGAGGAGACTGACCAGACGCTGAACGAGCTAATGCGACGCCGCACGGAGACTTCACCGCTGGCCATTGAAATGGATCAGGCGCCCGTGGGGGCCGGCCTATCGACATCTGGCGCTGAAATTGTCGATATTGTGGTGCACGGACATGATTACGATGCCGTCAGCCAGGTGAATGGCATCCTGGCCGTTGTCTTCGGAATGGGCGAAGAGGAGCGCAGCGACGTCATTGCCGGATCAGACAATGGCTCTGCTGCCACATAGCAATCTCCTGCAGGTGTTGTGCTCTGAAGCCGATTTCTTCACTAAACACACTATTGAGTTCAAGAATTATTTAGCTTTTTGATCGAGTTATTGGATGCACCTTGTGTTAAATTTACGTAGAGATACAATAAGTCTGTTCCATGTATTTGCTAGGCCATAACAAAAGGGGGAAGGTAATAAAATTTGTTGAAGGGAAAGAATTCTTATATTTTTATATGTATTTTCACAGACTCGATTCTATTGAATTCCAAATATTGTATATAGTAGAGTCGATATTCAGAATATAATACGATATATAAGAATTTATCGTTTAACTGATAAAGGGCACAGTTCGTCTGTCTGCCCATTGTATTCCCGGATTGGGCCAATGTATGGTATAACTGATAAAGAACTTATCTAGGACACCTACTATTTAAAATAAATATAAAAGGTCAATCAGTCCAGGAAAAATAATAGAGCTCATAAGGAAAACTAGACTGATAATGAAATTCTAAGCTTAGCAGGAGTACAAGTGAAGATCCAAAAAAACAGAAAATTTTCGTTATTTGTAATGATATCGTAACCAAACTAAGTACATCAGCTATTTAATCTGTAAATAATATGCTTATAAAATTTCATTAACTTCGGACCATTCTAACGTATAGTTATGATAGAAACAATCATCGGAAATGAGAGTTTATTGCGAAACCCGCTCTTTTCAAGATAACTATTCAAACTAACTATTCATTATGTGCTGGTAGTTGTACTAACAAATCCAACACATTTTGTAGGAACCATCACGATAGGAACAATCTGCTGAAAACTGCAATTTGTATAGTATATGAAGTTGGTTAAATCTAGATCAAGTTGGCTTAAAATATGAGAAAAGGTTGTCAAATGTAAGCATATCCAGTTTCTAGCAAGAATTTCATTTGTATTCAGTTTACTAGACAGTAAACAACACACGATTATTACTTTTACTTTTTCAACAATAATTTAAATTTTGCTTGTGAGAAAATAAAACTTTTCAGTTTCATTTTTTCAAATTTTAGAATGGCACGTTTACGAAGAGGGCATGCGGCCAAACACCTTGAGGGGGATGCAACAAAACCGCAAGTTACCAGGAGGACACGACGCACGATCGTAAAGCAAGTCTCCGTACCGTTGATCATCAAGTGCGAGAGCAATCTGTGCGAGGTGTTGCTGTCTAGTTTGAGTGACGTGAACTCCGATAAGTCCAGTGGGCCGATTCGCATTTGTGAGCAGTGGCGCAACAGATTGATCAAGGTGCCAAAAGTCACTGGCCGTCAAAAGGCAGCAAAGCGGGCGAATCTGGGCGACAAGAGGCGGGCTAAACAGAATCAGTCGCGCTCTCGTCCTCGAGCAGTGACAATGCATCAACCCATGTGTAAACCCTTATTGCCCAATAGACTGCTACTTAGCCTGGCCAAATCGAAGGTCACTCCGGAGCAAGAGAGTACTACAACATCTAAAGACCTCCACAATACCTCATTACTCGAAGCCATTGGAGCTCCCATTGAATTGTTTTGTCCCCAACCGCTGCCAGTTGCCGCCCAAACCTCAAACGTTACCGTTATGGTCGCGACCCAACGGGGCGAGAACGGTACCATATACTCGTGGAAAGAAGATGAAAATATAGGACTGCAGTCTGATCCAAATAATATATTCAATCATATACGCGACGGCTTGGCCGAGTGCCGATTGTTTGGTCTAATGCCGTTCCAAGAGCATCAAAATATTCTGCCGGAACCGGACACGTCAGAGATTGAGTGCAACATGTTGACACAAGACGAAGCAGACCCCGCGGGATCGACCTTAGATATATATCAACACGTTCGTAACCTATTAAGCGAAACTCCGATCGGTGATTCATCTAAGCAGATGTAAGTTCAGCAACTGCGTCGGTTAATAAATACCCCACGCAACACGTGTTTTCCTATTTCATGGGGAATTGGGTAAGGGTGAATGTCGAATTTGTATACTGTGCGATATCGGTAATATTTGCATAAAATACATGTGTGCTGTATTCACCTGGTACGCAGACTTAACATGAGGATTATTTAGTAAACATACGAGTATAACTCTTGCTATCCCACCAGAGGTACATGTCGGCTGTATTTCTCGGATAAAATCTGGAATTTAATATATTCTGAAAGAATCTCTTTAAATTTTACAATTGATCTGATCGATAAAAATAAATACAAATATTTTTTTAAGCCATATAGATTTTTTTTCGAATTTGTTTGAATATTGCCTCTAAGATTGAGTTTAAACTGAAGATATCTGCATTCTATATGAGTTTTATAGAACATAACATAATGCGTGCGATGTTATAGTTGGTGTATAAACAGTGTTCTTGTGGAAACATTGTTATACTCGTACAATATACTTCAGGTTCCATTGCAACATACCAGTCAATCTCCAGGCTGATTCTTTGAAAAGGAATCGCATATACAACATATAAACTACAATATATAAACAAAATATTTAATTTCATGTTTATATATAAACTACAATAAATAAACATAATATTTCATTTTCAATCAAAAATTCTCGAGTTTTTATTACAAAAATTCATAAATAGGTGGGCTTATCTCTCGACGCTTAACACTATGCTACAAATTAGATACAAAACTTATCTAGGAATTAGGACTTAGGTTACAACTTTGGAATAGCTGAGGGGGAAACAAGAGTCCCGACTTGGGGAGCTTGGGGAAACATGGGAACATTGGAAACATTGGAAACATTTGTGTACAAATCGAAGACAAAAACACAACAAGGAAGAGAAGGAAAAGGGGAAAAGGGGCATGGGTTGGGGGAACATAACTTGATGGTGCAATCAACTAGAGACTAGAACAACGCTTGAGTGTGATGAGATCCTCGCTGGGAATTGATTAAGGTGTTTAGCAGAAGACGCCCACAGTGGAGTCGACGCTGTGATATGCTGAGCCTGCTGCAGCTGCTGCTGGCGTCGCTGCTACAGTCGCGTCCATCTGTATATTCCACACGTTATCCACGCCCGAGTTGCTGTAATAATAATCCGCAGTCTGTTGTTGTTGTTGTTGCTGTTGCTGGTAGGACACAGCGTAGGGTTGCTGCTGCTGCTGCTGTTGCTGCTGCATTGCCTGCTGCTGATAGGCAGTTGCTTCATCGTACATCAGCTCCACAGTGCTGCCTGCTCCGCCGTTTATATTCGGATCAAAGACACTGAAGATTTCCGAGTTGGGCGTGTAGAAGCTATCGGGACTGCCGCCGCTAATGTCGAGTCCCTGCGCGCCCACGTAGCCATTGTAGTACCCGTAGTCCTCGGAGCTGTAGCCGGAGCTGCTGCCGGTCAGGCTGGAGGTATCATCGCAGCTCTCGTACAGCTGCAGTCCGGCCTGGTAGCCGGCATAGCCTGCGTTGCCTGCGTTAGTCTGCAGTGGCAACTGTTGCTGTGGGGTCTGCAATTGCTGCTGTTGCTGCTGCTGCTGCTCTGTCGCATAGCCCGTGTAGCTGTTCGTGGAGCTGTTGGAGGAGAGCGGCGAGTGCAGCATGTCGTAGCTGGCATAGCTGTAGCCCAAGTTGGAGGCATCTGGCGTTGTGTAGGCGTACGCAGAGTTCTCTGCCGTCGTCGCTGTCCATTGCTGTTGCATGTAGCTCTGGGTTTGGCCAAAGACGCCAGCAGTGGCTGCAGTGGTGGGGGCAGCAGCTTGGCTGCCTTGGAAGTCCATCAACTGCTGTTGGCTTTGCTGCAGCAGCTCCAGTTGCGCAGATCCCGTCGTGGTCACCGCCGAGCTTAGCTTGCGCTTCTTGTCTGCCGTCTGGCGCTTTGTCGGGCGCAGACTGGACAGTTTGTCACTGAGTGCTGCATCCCTGGCCAGCATCATGGCCAGACTACGCACACGTCTGCCTCCTGCGAGCAAACGACGCGCCTCTGTGGAACCCTTGGCCTCGGGCCGGGGATGATCGTGTGTGCCCTTGGCCTGGAAGTAAATGGCGTTGCCGGCGCGACGCCAGAAGTGCGTCACGGGGTAGCCGCAGTGGCCCCGACAGGGCTGTATCTCCAGGCGGCCAGTGCAGTTTCTAGAGGAGGCAAAGTAGGGATAAGGTTAGTTGACTACATCATGGACACAACTCTCTCTCTCACACACTTACCTATTGGGACACTGTTTGCCCTGCTGCTTGCGTCGCGCCTTGTCGCATATGGCTGGACGCAGATGCACGCTGGCCCCGTTGGGCAGGCGGCACTTGGCGCTGCAGAGGAGCACGCCCAGGCAGCTCTTCTTCAGTATGTTCACATTGTGATTGTTTGTGTTGCGCATTGCCCAACCGCTGGCATGTTTCTTGGCATCCTCGCTCTGCCCGGCATAGACCAGACGGCAATGTCCGTTCGCCCAGTCGATGAACTCGTCGAACTCGTGCACCGTCGGCACCACAGTATCGTTGATATCCCACTCGATCTGCACACGTGATTTGCTTGCCGGCGGACTGGCCAGCGGCAATGGCAGGCACGCGTTGAGCACCATCTTGTCACTATCTCTGTCTTTCTTCTTCTCTTTGTATTTGTATTTGTATTATGATATTTGTGTCGGTGTTTTCTTTCGCACTTTTCCTCGTTTCGTTTTCGGCCACGCGACGTTTGATGGACACGTCCGTTCACAACGACTGCGCAATGTTGACTGTCTCTGGCTGCGGCGAGCAGCGCGTTAAGTTCCTTTTCAACGAAGCGACTACGACGGCAGCGTCGCATTTGCTCTGCCTCTGCCTCTGCTGCTGCTGCTGCTGCCACTGCTGCTGCTGCTGCTGTTGGTGGTGGTTGTTGCGCTCTCATTGGCTCAGCCTTCCAGTTTATCCGGTTTATCCGCTTTATCCGTTCATTATCCGTTCGAGCACAGACACTCGACGCGCACGCTCTCTTTGCCGTTGCTGACGCTGCCAGCGTCGCTGCTTGCGTTTGATTGGACAAACAGTAGCTCTGCTCTAGCATTGCCACACCTGCGCTGCAACTCCCCCCCGCCCCCCGCCTCCTTTTAACACACAGCTCTCTTTCCACTCCAAATCATTCCATAGGCAGCACGCGTCGTTTGCTGCCAGCAGTAGCGGAGTGCAAGGAGAGAGACTGAGATGGAGAGAGAGAGTGGGGGGCGGGGAGCGGCGAGCAGGGGGAGGAGAGACCGGGGTAATTTTATTATAGCAGCCAGTCAAAGCTAATTAAGTCGCAGCTCAAAGCAAAGCAAAAAAAACCAACGAACTGTTACAACAATTGCGACTTGCGGAGCACCTGGCGCAGGCAGCAGCAGCAACAGGAGCTGAAGGAGATGCAGGAGGAGGTGCAGGAGGAATTGCAGGAGGAGTTGCAGAAGGAGGAGCAGTTGCAGCGGCAGTGGCAGCCGGCGCAGCAGCTGTGTCGTTTGTGGTTAAGTTTTGTATTGAAGTTGGCGCCCAAAGGACGGAGAGTGAGAGAGAGGGAGGGAGTGATATGCGGGGGAAGAAAAGAGTGAGAGATGAGGAACACTCAAAGTTTTCTAAAGCTATAAAGACTTGTTTTGAAATAAATATAGACCGTTATACTAACTAATAAGCATGAAAACAGTGGAAATTTTGATATTTTGGGGAACGTTATCATTAAATAAAATAAACAAAGGATCTGAGATGCTTACGAGAGAAGTTTCCTTAAAGATGCAATAACTATATAATAATAAATGCAATATAATACTAAATATTTAAATAAAATATTGTTATGATGTATAAAAACATTATTTAAGACCAAAATACATTTTCAATATAAAGATAAAACATACAATAAGGAATTAAAATTTGATTTTACTTAGATTATGTTTTATTATTATCAAAAGAAACTCAAGTATTGAAAATTACCACAATTAATATCAAAACTTCGCGTGAATTCCATAAAATAAAATGCAAAATTTTCATTAAAATTAAGAACAATAAAATCAATAAGTATATAAAAATATTACGCTTAATTTTTTTAGGTGCGGGTAAAACAATGAAAGCCATACACACTTAATAAAGAGACTCATAAAAAGTTATTATAGCAGTTTACCTTAAGCGATGCTCTTTACAAACTGATTGCATGATGGATGCCATAAGCAAACCTAACGGCATTACTTCTCACGATCTGCCCGGAGATAAGCTTTAAACGTTTGCAAAAAAAGGAGGAAGAAAGAGGAAGAAAAAGAAAGACGGAACATAACTCTGACGCTATCTACAAGAAAATCACGCAAGATCATAAAAGGAGGAGACACGGAAGCAACCCCCAAGAAAAAACAAAAAAAGCAGAAATCCCGAAAAGGATACAGCATGAAAACCCGAGTGAGAGGCCGAGCAAGAGGCCGAGCCATGCCATAACTCAGGCATATGCGACAAAGTTGGCAAACAAATTGTCGAGTCGATCCTCGAGAGTAGATAAAGAAAAACAAATATAATCATTAAGTGCGCACGTCGAAGGGTTGCACGGCAGCAAGGAAGGGGAAGGGTAAACCCCATAATTTTCACACTTCTCTATGAGGCAACGATGAGGAAGAGGCAGAAGAAAACCATGCAATTATGACACGTCACAACTCGAGAAGAGAGGAACAAGAGAAGAAAAGGAAGCAAAGGAAGCTAAAGAAAGGCAACCCGCGGCGCCTCAATAGATTGAGACGCCTCGCACGCGATAGGCCTCACTCGGAGGACCCTCAAAGGATTGAGGATTACGGAGGGCGTTGACTGCCGAGAGTCATGACTCTGCATATTCATTTCGAGTGAGAACTTTTGCCCCGCACTGTGCTGCGCTGCCTACCTGACTGCGAGTGCGAGTGCGCAAAGTGGGTGTGGCACTTTAATGATGCCTCAAATTAACTGTTCCGCTCACCGTTCTCTTTCTCTCATCTCTCCAAAATTGCAACACAATTACGAGAGTCAAATTTATTTGACACTCTCCCCGGGGAGGATCGGAAACTCTTTGCGCGCTCTCTGTTGAAATTTAGACCAGAAATTACGCATAAATGTCATCGTAAATTCGACGCCCCAAACTGAAATCGATTACTATGGGAATCATTTATCCAATGGGGTATACTATATTGTGAGTACTCTTTACCAACGGTTTTCTGCTTAACTCACTTTCATGTATTTTCCATTCGCAAGAGCAGTTAGTGATAATTTCGCATAAACGGGTTTGCACCAGTTTTTACTCAATTATTATTTCTTTTTCTTGGACCCATTTAATTGGAAAACAATATTTTAGATTAAAGAGTGTAATTTTTATTATAATTTCGTTTTGAAAATATTTAGATAACATGAATTATTATATTGTAGATTGTATAATAATATTAAGCCATGTTTATATAACATATAAAGTAATATGTATATGTATAAATAGTATATACAATATATAAAACATACTCAAATATTATGATTAAAATACACAAAATATTTTGTTAAATTGTTATACTGGAAATATTCCAAAACATGAATCATATCTTCACATAAACTTCACATAAAAAATCCTTTCAAAATTAAAGAGATATTATATATTTCACTTTAAAAAATAAGTATATATAATATTTACAATTATATACAGATTATTGTTATTATATAAAAGTATACATAAACATTTTCCCTATTCATCAGATCATAATATTTTCCTTTCCCTTAAGCACTCCCTGCTCTTTCCTATTCAGACACTGTTTCGGCAGCTATCAATCGCAAGTTTTAACGATTTCGTGGCTTATCTAAGCAGAGGCATCTCTGGAAAACATGCGAACAACAATTCACAGTTAATTAACTGTACTTTTCATTACAGAAATCAACTCTGTCGGCCGCAATTAAAACCGCATATAGGAAATCATTCATTTGGCAATATGAATATATCCGTTTTAGACGCTGGAGAGAGTGAGAGAGAGATCCTCTTGGTGCGATAAGGTGATTGAGGAAGTTAGAACAACCCTGCGACAGGGCTGGTCCGACTGATTGGACTTAGGATCGATGGTAAATGATTTAAAGCAAGTCTCATAATTTTCCATTGTTCAGCTGAGAAAATACATATACAGCTCAGATCGAGTCAAACTGATAATACCTTTCACACTCTGCGTGAGCTCGTGCGTCCTGCGGTGCACAGGGACAAGATCGCTGACCCACGATACGATCTCGAGCCAGAGAATTGAAATGTTTAGCCTGAGGTTCAGTGTCGACTCTGAGGTTCAGGTTATGGTTCGGTTCGGGGTGGGGGTACACCTGGGCAGGGTAACTGCGACCTCGATCGCTCGGACAAGTGGCTGCTAAGTAGCTCGGACGACTAATCCGAATGTCCAAACAAATCGCCAGACAGTCTGATCATCAGCTAATGGGCTTAGGGCTCATACTTGTATTCCATTGTGACAATTAGTACAATTGGGATAACACGGATTAGTAAAATGTGTGTAAAGTATTTAGTAAAATATTTTGAAATTTTTATGTATAATTAGTGAAATATTTTCATAATTTCCCACGCGCATCTTCTGTGCGTTTTTCTCATCTTTTTTTGCATTTATCGTGCATATTATTTGGTCTAGGTTCTGTTGAAATTGCCGCATTGGATTACAATGTTTTATATACAAATTTCTCCCACAATTTGAAGGGTTCTATCGGTACCCGCATTGCCTAATCGTAATGCGTCCGACTCACCGTTCCCATCGATAGAGTAGGCAAAGTTGGGAGAGTGGGAGAGAAATAGAAAGAGAGATTCTCTTGCTGCGTAAGCGCGTGGCAGTTACAGAAGCCGTGGTGGATTTCTTTGAAATGTTAAAATGCCTCAAATATTTTTATTTAGACGCCTTGGAAGCTTATCAGGTTTTTTACTATAAACCACGTTTGTATATCCGCTACCCATAGGGTAGAAGGGTATTATTACTTTGTGCCAACCGAAAATATATGTAACTGACAGAAAGAGATATTCTTAATCAGTATCACGTAATTAATCATAGAATGGATAGAAAGTGTATATAGGCACAGTAGCATATGAACATTTTTAACTGTTACTCGCTTTCGGGAGCATTTCAATGTTTGGCAACATCGTCGCTCTCGCAACAAGACGAGATGCAGATCACGAAACTCGTTTTGGTCAGGGGGTTAGCGGGTATATTGCGGTCAAGCTCACTCGACTGTAGCTTTCGTGCTAGTTTTCTTAACATAGCATTCCATTCTTTTGCGTTAGTTTGGTTTTCACATGAATAACCCACATACTACCATATATGTTATTTCGATCGTGGCCTCCGACATTGAAATGCACTGAGAGACTTTTCAATGTTTTGTAAATTTAATTTATTTAATTTATAATTTATTTGAATTAATTGCTAGTATCAGAAAAGAAAAACAAGAAATTTGTGATTGAAAATCAAACTACTTAAAATACCATTTATTCTATAAGTTATATATACTACTCGTATAATACTGTGCTATAATACTATGCTATACTATAATACTGTTATTCAATTGAATTATTTCCTGTGTATTAAATATCGATCATAATAAAAATTCTTTTCCAATGCGTAGCACAATTTTCTGCAAAATGTTGGCGGTTTTTTAACAAAAACAGTAAAGAATAAAATACTGAGGAAGATTCTCACCATAAAAAAGCGAATTATGCACACTTGCATCAAGGGACAAAGCGATTCGCGCTACGCAATAAAATCTAATTAGTAAACTCAATAGAAATCCCGAAAAATAAAAAGAGAGAAAGACAATTGAAGAACAACTGCAGGAGAGTCGTGAAAACCGAAAGTGAAATTAAAAAACTGTAAAATTTCAGGTACTTCCATTCGGGAATTGGACATGGTGACGACACTTGAGCACAACACACAAGGATGCGTTGAACAAAGGACACACGCGCGCACGCCCCTCGATAAGGCGAACAACCCTACCCCCCTCTTCTCCTCTCTGCCCTCTCTGTCGCTGCTTACTCAAGCGCAAGGACAACGTTTTTTAGAAATGTTACGAAATGGGAAATTTTG
Source organism: Zaprionus davidi (assembly GCA_018903715.1). Taxonomy (NCBI): domain Eukaryota; kingdom Metazoa; phylum Arthropoda; class Insecta; order Diptera; family Drosophilidae; genus Zaprionus; species Zaprionus davidi. The sequence continues at coordinate 11,826,951 of JAEIGL010000005.1, forward strand.
CGAATTGTGATTTTAAAAAATCAACTGCCACATAAAGTGGCATGTCCTCTCTCTCTCTCTCTCTTGAGTGCCGCGTGTCGAATCGCGACGAATATTTCCGGTGTGTCTAATGACAAACGCATGTTTACACGAGTGCGAACACATCCGGAGTGAACGGGGTGCCGCCCGGAACATTACACGGACATCAGTCGCAAGTCCCGGACACGTAGACGGCAATTAAATGGATTTACTCAAGCGTTTGCTCGCTCGATCGGCCAATTTATAAATGATGGGCGCGAATTTTAAAGTTGCCAAAGATGATAAATGATCCTGTGGGTAAATATTTAACTGAATTGCCTTGGGGACAGAGAAAGAGAGTGAAATATAGCGACTGGTACAGCATGCTGATAGTTACTCAAGGACAAACAACACCATAAATGGCCTGATGAATGATTTTCAGGATAAGTAAACTGTTTATCTTTTATACTAGCAAATTCTCTGAGGCAGTCTAACTGAGACTAAGTTTATTCCTGTTTCGCGTGGACCTTGATAACTACACAACTTAGAGCCGTGAAGTTTTGTGGGTGGATTCATAGAGGCTCTTTCAATCTTAAGTATTTTTCAAGTTCCAACTAATGATAACTATCGCATAGTATCTGGTTAATTGTGTATCTAATACCAACTGCTTCCTGCTGCAGTAGATGGACAATAAAAGATGTAAGTATTTGAGTATATTCACTACAGTCGTGTGTAATCTGCAGCCATTCACAGTCACAGTTTATTCAACTGCATTTGAATGTCAATTAAGTTAAATTGTTAGTTTTGACTTACAAAGCAACCAAAAACTATTAACAGCTCGGCCAAGCACACGCACAGGCCAATAGACCAATTAAGAGCCACACTCACAAATACTCACACACTGACTCGCACATTCGAAATGTAGCCGTAACGAGCGCCGAGTGCATTCACCTCGCATCGTATTTGATTTGCATGCATGTGCATGTTGTATCTTGCAGCCACAGTTACAGTTACAGATACAGATACATTTTGAACTTATATCTCGCATCCGCATTCAACTCTGCCACACTCAATTGAATTTAATAAACATTTCGGAAGGGAACCCTCGCATCTATTTTCGGGGTGCCCTTTTCTAATTATTATCAATAATAATAATAATAATAGTAGTAGTAGCTTTGCTCTGGCATTGTGTACATAAAATGGCCGACAATGTTGTTTATTCAGATCGGACGAAGGCATAACTTCAATTAATCTCAATTAAGTGGCAAAAATGCGACGCTGAGACGAAGTTTCTCGAGTTTTGGAAAGTTTTTATTATGTTTTTAGGGTTCAGCCCTTTTTCGTGTGTAGAAGGGGCAAAGGGGGCGTTGGTTCTACCAATTGAGAGTTAGGCCCTGGGCACATTAATTCCCTTTGTATAACTTGGCAATTGGAGTTGTAAATGTTGAAGCATCAACTTTATTGGCATGTTAAGGCATAAATTTATTTGTTAAGCCGATGAAAACAAAAATTCGTTTGCCGCGTGCAATAAAATTTCCCGAAAATTAAATGGAAAATAGTCGTATGAGAAAAGTTCATTTGCTTGGGGATAATAGGAATCCATACAGTTACAGATAATGAGTTATAATAAATTTTTATACCCGATTCTTAGATGAGTATTATACATATCTAACGAAGTTTTTGCCTCTACGAAACAGTTGATATTGCTATGTCAGTCTTTCGGTCTGTATGAACACCTTTATTCCAAAAACTATACGATGTAGGGCTTCAAAATTTGGGGAGAGCATGTCTTACGCATATCTATTAGATAATATCTAATTTCTTTCTCGATTTCTATTGGATAATATCTTATATCTTTCTCGATTTCTATTACATAATATCAAATTTCTTTTCGAATTTCGCCGCGCCCCCAACGCCTACCTCGTTGAAAAAGTAGCAAAAGAACATATTTGCAAAAGTAATTTTAAAGCTTTAACTTTAATTTATGAAGTGAAATTACTTAGTGATTGCATAATAAAAAAATATAAACTATTTAATAACAAATATTATTGAGGGAACAGATGGTTATATAATAGTAGCTATTTTACTTGTTTATATTTAATTTATGTTGACTTAGTTAGCAGTTAGAAATGTCACGCATTTACACGGAACATTATCGAAGTTTTTGCATAAATTATTCATAATAATTTGCAAAATGCCTCAGCGATAGTCACATTATAATGGAAATTACACGAGGGAGGTGAGGGGCAACCGCAACGGGCAATCCTACCCTGCTCAGGCAGCCAAGTGGTGTGCAAATCTTCGCACAAAGCTTTTGATTGGAACACTTGAGCACAGAGAACCAACAAGTAGGAATGAGATTAGGCCCTATTTACACAACAATGCGTATGTGTGCGAGTGTGTGTGTGTGTTTGTGCAGTGGTGTGAAACTCTTGCCACATTGTCTGCGGCAAAGGGGAAAGGACACTCAAGATGCCGCGACCCTTCGCCGTTGCGGTCGAGCTACTCCTTCGAGGCTCTCCTCCTGCTCCTGCTTTGTCTGGCCATAATAAGACGTCACGCTCATTACAATATGTATCACAATGGCAAGGGGCCTTCTTACAACCCCTGCCAGAAGTTCTGCTTCTTCCAACTACTTCTTCTCTTTTTTTGTTATTTGTTTCACATTTTGTGCGTTTTGCTCACTTGAGCGAAGGATCGCCGATCTTCAAAGCAGCCCTCCATGCCTAGTGTATTGATTACCGGAATATCAGAAGTACATATATGTTCATTCCATATTCATATTCTCTCTCTTACACAGATTAGGCGCAATATGTTGTGTGCGTGTGTGTGTGCCCACTTTTGTGTTCAAATTATCGCTCAGACTTTGGGATATTGGTCTATTGTTTCGCCTAACATTTATGCAAAATGTTGCGGCCCCTCCCCCCTTTACCAGCTCGAGCTCAACACGATACCATTGCGATAATGCTCGTCTTTAAATATTCATTACAAGGGCTCGGGGGTTTTAGTTTTTCGTTGTATATCGCTTTGATTGATTACTCAAGTGGTTTTATCGTATTCATGATTGTTGTTCGGGAATTTTCTTTTTCTTTTCTTTCTCTTTGTTCCAGCATTCAGGGCCCAGCATGTTGGTCACTTGAGAGTTGCCTCTGGCTCTGTTTCCTTTCGGATCATTTGAATAGTCGCGTCAACATTATTCTAATATCTTGAAATTTGCATGGCTGCACATGCCTTCTCTAGGACCTACATTGAATCAATGTAGCAGCAACGGCAGCTGCCAAATGTGACATAAGTGAAATCGATAGCTGAGGCCACCAGAGGCGTGGCATAGGCTAAGTAGCGTCCGCTATGAAAGGTCGTGACTTCGGGGCGACCCTCAAGATTGCGACATATTCCAGACGTTCAAAATGAAAACAATCTCAGCTTGACTCGCCCTCAAGTCGTAGCATTCTAAGGAATATGCTTGTTATCAAATGTAGATATAAAATACTCGTAAACTATATAAAGTTATAATCCCATTATACTTATAGCAGTTTTTATCAAGCTAATAAATGTTATGGATAAGAAATATTGTTGGGTTGTCTACAATCCTCGAGAATATATTTCTGGCACATCAGTTCCTCCCCCAATTTTGCGATGCAGCTCCTACCTCACTTTACTTTCCTCTTATTCTCTCTCACTCTATCTCTCTCTCTCTTTCTCGACGATCTTTCAATTCCATGCAACATCTGCCAACGATGCGTGAGAATTTTGTGGTGCGTCGACGTCATCAAGCCACAGGAAGCTTCGATATGGTGCGGCGCTGCCGCAAACAATATACAATTCGCCACTCGAGGGGCACAGTTTGAGCTTGGTTTGAGCTTAGGCAACGACAGCGACGACGACGACGACGCAACTATGTCTGTCAAGAGGCCACTCATATAGTTGCAACAACTGAAGAGGCACCCGGCAGCAGTACCGGGTGGTTGCCGCGTCGGCTCCTGCGGCGCTGCGGTGCGCGGTTGAACTCTCAAGTATCGAATATTGCAATAAGCTCTAAAACGCTCTGCCTCTTTCACTACTTCCATCTCTCTCTCTCTCTCATATTTGCAGCAGACTGTTTCAATTTTCTCGATTAAAATGTTGCAAGTCGGCGATGTGTGAAAAAATGTCGCTTAGTTTTCATAAACCCTCTTTAGTTTTGGTTGGAGGAGGAAGAGATAGAGAGATTTACAATGAATAAAGTAAAGGACCAAAAATATTATAGTATTAAGAAAATATTGTAGTGTAAATTAAAAAATAAAATACGATATATTGAAGCTAATATACAGTTGCTCTATGTATAAAAAGGTTTTCAGGATGTTCTTTATAAAAGTGTTTAGTCAAGTTCTTTTGAGGTTAGGTATATAATATTTAGGAATATAATATGAAACTACATAAATGTATATTAAGGGTTCCACCAGTATACATTAAACATAATCACTATTGTCACACTCAATTTCAATGGAGTATGTTTTACTTATTTCTTACTTAATTATTCGATTCGGCCATCTTTGTTGTTTCATTTCCGAAATCTCCCACAATTGCATCAGAAAGAGGCATAATTAATTCAATTTACTTAACTAAGGTCATTGTCAGCTCCTCACACAGAGAAAGAGAAGAGAGACATTGGAGAGAAGGGAATTGAGACTGAGATCAGAGCACCGCCATAATTTTCACGAAGAAATCAAAGTGCAGCCAGGGTGAGGAAAAGTGTCAGCGTCCCGAGTAATTACCACTCGGCTTATATCAATCAATGAGCAGCTATAGACATTACACTACACTACTACAGACACACACACACTCAGTAATACTTACAATTGCGACCGCCTCGTGGGTAGTTTTAATTGAATATCACAAGAGGGATGTGCACTAATAAGGAAATCAATTTAAATCTCAGTCCAAAACCCAAACCCATAAGAAAAACAACCGAACGAAACTCTAAAAAAAAATTCTGCGGGCGTAGGATCTGCATTTTGTGGACGGGGTCCCCCCTCTAACTCCTGCGAAATTAAAACCCATGCCATGCGAACCGATCGAGTACTTGAAAATGAAGCAATAAGTTTCAATTGAAATGGGTTCGCTACTCCAAGGTCAACCTATAAACTATCAAGCAAATGGTGGGAGTTGAAAATCTATGGTATGTGTAGAATGGGAAAGAGAACTGTAGGTTGGAAGAGAGAAACTTAAATTTCAATTTTACAAAATTGTTCTTTCTGGAATTTTGTTTGATGATGAAATATTTCTTCATCTTAAGTTCCACAGTGAAAACAATTTATTGTTGATTAGAACTTTTTATGTTGGACTAGTTAATATACAATATAATGGGTATAATAAACATATATATATATGTAGTATACTTTCTATATAATGTACTATGGACCTCTTCGAGTAATCAAATACTTTAGTAAGTTCTCTTTTTAAGATCTCAGCAAACTGTTCAAGTAACTTGTTTAAAAAAGTTTTTTAAAAAATTTTCAATGTTTTTTTAATAGTGTTATTTTTATTTTGATTTTATTGGTTTATCGACAATTTGTAATCGTACAAAAGCTTATCGGGAACGAGCCGGAGAGCGCTTATCAACGCAACCAGCTACCAATGCGATAGCAAACGGACCCCGTGTGAAGGTAACGGTTTAATTTTACTTCAAGTTCGACAGGCAGTCGTTGTCGGAGATCTTAGATGCGGGTGCCGTGCAAAAGCAACAACACCACCACCACCACCACCCAGCAGGAAAGAAGGAGCGGACTCACGCACCGAGGGACTTGCGATCGATGCGAAATATCTAAAGTCAAATCGGAATTTTCACATAGAATACGAAGAGAAAATGAATCGCATGCTGCAACGAGTATTGCCACTGCTGCTGCTGCTGGTAGTGCAGCTGGTGCAAGGTAATGCTGCAAGTCAGAAGGAGGAGGAGGAGGCGCCCTTAGTGAGCACGAGCCTGGGTCAAATCCAGGGTACATTAATGCACAGTTTTCTAGGGAAAACGATCTACGCCTTTCGCGGTATACCCTACGCAGAGCCGCCGGTGGGAAATCTGCGCTTTGAGCAACCCAAGGAAGTGAAACCGTGGGGTAACCAGGTACTGCTCGCTCTCGAGGACTCCCTGATCTGTCCGCAACGTGGCCTGACGCAGCTGATGAGCGAGGATTGCCTGAAGCTGAACATCTTTTCGCACAACTTGACCGCGAAGTCGCCTGTGATGGTCTACATACACGGCGGAGCTAATGTGCTGGGCAGCGGGCACAGCGAGTACGAGGCGGGTCCCGAGTACCTGCTCGATCATGATGTAGTTCTGGTTGCCATCAACTATCGCCTGGGCGCCTTGGGCTTTCTCAGTGGCGGCAACTATGGGTATCTAGATCAGGTCATGGCCCTCGAGTGGGTGAACTCGCACATTTCCCATTTCGGTGGAGATCCCGATCTGGTAACCCTGCTAGGCATGAGTGCCGGCTCCATGGCTGTCAGTCTGCACCTGGCGTCACCCCTCTCAGTAGGCCTCTTTCATCGTGCCATTATGATGAGTGGCTCGGCCACGAACCACTTCAGCATCCACAACATGTTCTGGACCCGATTGCTGGCCCGCCAGGTGGGTTGTCCCATGTACAACAGCTTCGATATGACGCAGTGCCTGCGCAAAGTGAGCTGGCAATGCATCGTCGATGTCTGCGCCAACTGGGAGCAGTACAAGTTCGTCAACATGAAGTGGAACTACGAGATCGATGGCTACTTTATGCCGCGACATCCCACCACCCTCATTGACCGGGGCGAGTTCAATCGGGTGCCTCTGCTGGTCACCTTTACTGAAAATGAGCTGGACTTCTCTCCATTAGGTGCGTAACAAACAGATCTACGATTAGTCGAACTTGAGAGATAAGCTCTTGCCAGGCATAAAAATAACTGTAGATCTTATCATAGATTCCATTTGACGGGGTGCTTTCTTGAGTTCTTATCTATGAGTTCAATTTTATAGGGTATATGAAATGAAAATCAAAGCTATACGTTTCTAAAGTACTCTATAAAATTCGAAATATTTATACTCTTGCAGAGGGTATATTGATTTTCATTCTGATTCTGAAAGAAGGAAGGCAAACTCTTCGCAAAATGCCACTTTCTCTGCGTTATCAAAAAGATTTGAGTATGGCGTCATGTAAACAAGAGATTATTGTGTAAGGGTTAAGATAAACACTTAATCTACAATATCTACACAGTATATCATATATAAATAGTACATATAATTCTGTTCTTTAATTGAACAGTATATGGTATTACTTATTCAATGATCAAACGATTACTTTTATTCACCATAACCTCATCAATTCTCTGACACATCTTCAGTTCAAGAGGACAACTATCTGCTGTTGCACGACATCAATGCCAACTTTCACGATTATGCACCCGAACTGTTTCTCTTTGACTACAATCCGCAAAAGAGTAGAAGACTTAAGAGTTTTTATTTTGGCTTTGGGTCGAGCGAATTGATGCCCGCTGACATCGAGGATTTGGGAATTATGTTTTCGGATGCGATTATTGGACATGGGGTTCATCGGTTTGTGGATATGGCGCGAAGGTTTACCCCGGTCTACTATGCGCGCATGGATTATGTGGGCCAGAGGAGTCTGTCGGCGCCAATGGGGCAATATGAGAGACCCGTCGGAGTGGGACATGCCGATGACTTGCAGTACATAATGCCCAGTCTGTGGTATGGCAGCCGGATGGAAAGCAATCATACGGATCTCTTCATGATGGAGCGAATGACAGCTTTGTTTACGCACTTTGCTAAAACGGGGTAAGTAGTGGGGGAAGAAAGAAGGGAGAGTGTTCTACAATATGGTCAACTCTTTTAGGGAGTCCTTGCATGAGACTGAGGCATGGCCACCCTGCAACGCTACATACATGAAGTTGCTGTACAACAATCGTGTTGCCAACTTGGGTTTCCCTGCCTACGCGGAACGCTACGCTGTCTGGGATAAGCTGTTTCCCAAGTCGTCGGGCCAGGCTGCCATCACCCGAGGGGGACAACTGCTGCCAGTGCTGCTGCTGCTGTTGCTGCTCGGCTTGCTGACCAGGCTAATGTAGGGAGGGGCGTGGCAGCGTGCAGCTTATCAATGGGCCGTTTAGATAAGCCTAATGACGACGCAGCGCCAACGCCTCCTCCTCCTCCTTCACCTTCTTCTTCGCCACCTTCTCCTCGCCGTGCAGCAATTTCACTTTGATTAATTAATCAACACAGGCGTGAGATTTTTCCCGTCTTTGTGTGTGTTTGTGAGTGTGTTTTCTTGTGCGCCTTGAAGCAATTAGTCTTCTCTGCAGCGGGGGGAAGGAGGAAGGGGCAGGGTACTGGCGCAGAGGAGCAGCTTAAATATACATTAATTTCTCTTTAAATGGGCTCCAAAACCGAACAAAGTGCTGACCTTTTTTCGTTGTGCCTTAACTGGCCGTAATTGTGCGATAAATTCCATTGTAATTGCCAGGTTCGCACATGTCAAAAGATTTACAGCAGCACCCTCCCCCTGCCTATCCCCTTCCTCAACAGTGGCACAATCCCTTTGCCCTGTTATTGACATTTGAGATTGGCAGCACTTAAGCGGTTTGTTCTTGCGTGAAAATCTCAGTCAGGGTGAATGGGCTACAAAAGGATTAACAGCCCCCGCTCAAGGGGGGGCGCAGTTTGCCACAGTACTAGGGTTGCGCCATACACCACACTGTAAGTTCAGGTACATTTCATGTGAAAAATGTGTATAACTATTAAATCCGAGTTTTCTTAAGCGACATTCTAAGAACTTGATGATCTGTTTTTAAAATTTGGGACATACATATGTTTAATTACATATATATCATATACATTATAATTACATTTAAAATTGTGATAAGTATTATTTTAAAAGTAATCAATAAATTAAATATACGAGTATATAAACAGCATATAAAATTATCTTCAATCTGTTAAAAATGAAAATACAAATTTCTTTTTGTTAATGGTGTGAGTTGTGATTTTCTTCCCATCTGTAATACGGGTATAGAGTTTCATCTATAATACAATAAGATTTAATACTCTTATAATATTTATTATTGTTTCAATATGTACACAGCTACAGTATTCAAGATTTCAAGATTAAATTATCAAACAAGAAAATGTTACTTCAATTAAATATGAATTTCTTTCTCTGCATAAGATCTACTCTCTATTCTATTCTCTACTATAAAGTCGTAATTAAAAGCCCCAACTAAAGAACTCCAAATCTTCTCTTCTGTATATGAAGTCGTAATTAAAATGCCCAACTAAAGGATTAAAATCGGACGAGGATAATCTAAGCTTTTGTTTGGTTTAACCCTTTGGTTCGTCTACAATTTACACAGCGTTTTTTTAGAGATTTTCTTATCAAGGCTGCTGCTGGAGAACCCAAGTAAACCACACACGCACATACACGTCTCTCCCTCTTTCTCTCTGTCTATCTCTCTCTCTTACACACATACAGCCCACTCTCGACCACATAATGACTTTGATGTAGAGTTCGTGCAAAGTTTTGCCAAAGAAAATATGGAAAATTAACTTGTTAGCCTGGCCGGCAACCACATGGGAATTTATATGGGTGTGCGTAAGAGTGTGAGTGTGTGTGTGTGTGTTGTGGGGCATGAGCAAACATTTAACTATACGCATTCTCTTTTGGGACAAAAGGCCACAAAAAGGTGGACAAGTCAACTTGACAAAACGCATGACGAGGCAGCAGAGAGAAGAGGCAGGAAAAAGAAGGGAAGAGGGGAGGAAAGGTGAGAAAGAAAGCGCAGACAAAGCAAGGAAAACCTCTGGCAGATTTGCGAAAATTTTTAATTAAATTACGACAAGAAAAACCATGACATGTAAAATTGCATTCAACAGCAGCAAGAGCAGCTGGAAAATTGTGGAAAATGTGAGAAATGTGAAAATGTGAGAAATGTGAAAGAGTTGCGATCGGATATCGAGTGACTCGATTGTGACTCAATTACAATAAGTCTATTAAACTTGTGTTCTCGTCTAGACGTGCCAGCAATGGATTAGTGTGGGCATGGGGTAGGGGCTCTCTAAAGGCTGCTCGATCCGTTTGCGGGGTTGAAGTGCAAGTCGAGAGCGCGTGCCCCTTTTGACTTTCCAAACAAAGGACACGCAGACGGAATGATGATGATGAGGATGCGATGACTATGGCGATGATGTTGGGCATACGAATGAGAAGGTGTTCCAGCTGCCTCCTCGACCAGGACTCGGTCTCGATTTCACTTTCGTTACGCCAGATATTTCAGTTGAAAAACCGAGTGGTTTCTTCGATCGCGATCGTTGTTCTTTTCACGTTTACGTTCACGTCTGTTTTCCTTGTTTTCTCTTTTATTTTTTGTGGTTTTGATTACGTATTTATGGAGCGCACACAAAGGACGCAGGGGAACGCAGGACAGGAGGCAAAAGGAGTAAACATTTTGAAGTAGCGCCGTTCGAAAATGTTTTATAGGCTTGTCAGCGATCGAGCCTCTCCGTCTGTCCGTCCGTCTGCCTGTCTGTCTGCTCGTCCTTTTATGCGTTTTGTCAACATATCGTATTACGCCCAAGGACCAAAAACAGGCCCATAATCGCTAATGACAATACAAATTGAGTGCAAGCGAGAGAGGGCGACAGCCTGTGTGTGTGTAAGAGAGAGAGACAGGGAGTGAGCGTTCGTTCGATCGTGCGCTTTGTTGGTTTTTCTGGGAAGCCTACGGACAGCCGGCGGAGCGTGCTTACAAAAATTTGTTAAACCACATTTTCGTATTTGTTTGGCATTTTAAGTGAATTCCGTTTATTCTCCACCTCCCTCTGCCTCCTTGGGATTGTACGCCATGGCCACCTTGAGGCAATTGATTAATATTCGTGGAAGGGCGAGAAGCTTTGCCTATAAGAATTTATTGATGGTGAGTCACTGGCTCAGTCTGTACTGCTCTGTGGCTCTGGAACTATAGGTGCCAACTAGTTTATATTTGGTATGTAGATTCTGGTCGGATATAGACAAATTGTTGCATTGTTAAAATGCTTATGTCCTTTACTAGAATAACATTTTTCAATAGTCTACGTGTATACCATACAAATGCCTGGATATCTGGTACTAAGGCACCGAGCTTAATAAAGTTTGGGACGTAGATTTAGGTATATTTGAAGTGCTTGTAAATATTTCAAATGTAAATATGCAAACTAAGTTTCACATTTCTAACGACTTATTCCCTGAAACTATAGAAGACAGCTTCACTAAATTTGGAATGTAGGTTCAGAAAGGTTAGGTTCAGTTACTTTGTAATTATTCTTCCTTTTTTATAGAAATGTGATAAATATATACATATGAAACAGTATTTTTTTAAGTTATAAACAACGTTAAACTCAATTACATTGATATTTTGATAAATAAAGCAATTCTAAAATGTTATAGAACTTTTATTATCATCTGGAACATGATGTTTATTGATAACCTTAAGATAACCATAACCATAAGGAGAAGATATGTATTATTGTCTTTCCTGGTAAAGCAGAACTCCCCATTCGATGCAATTAATTAACTTGTCTGGCGCCTAAAAAACTGACAGGGTATCCCAAAACTGACAGCAACAAAAAGAGACCCAAATCGAATCTCTTAATTAAATATTTATACAAATTTTACTCAGATTGTAAATCGCCTTGATTAATGATTGTTCTCCTTGCGCACTTGCAGTGACTCCCAGGCTCCCACACACACACAGACACTCAAAGTTGAAGATCAAACAGAGAATTTACAGTAGAAAGGACACTCCGCTCGGCTGCTTTCTCTCCCTTTTCCTTTTGTCTCGTCCTCTTCCCGGCTCTGGGTGAAAGTGTTCACATCAAAAGCGGCCTCAGATTAATTGTTTTGCCTTTTTTTCACGTTTTAGTTGAGCTCGATAAACAATTTGATTACGTGTATTCGATAAACAAATAAACACTCGCACACACATACTCACGCCTTATACATATGTGTGACTCTCCGGCCTGCCCCCGAGAACTCTTTGGCCCTAGCTCTCCTCCCCCTCTTTCCATGCGCCATTGTCTCGCTGTCTGTCACAGGCCACAACGTTGGCTACTCCATGATATGTGCTGTGTGTGCATGTGTGTGTGTGTATCTCAGTTGTGTGTGGTCGTCGTTTGAGTGTCTTTTGTTGTTCACTCGCTCTGATATCGTCGCTTTTGTTTGAAGCCCCGGCGACAGACATCGACAACAAGAACAACAACAACAACAAAACAACTTGATTGTTCTGTTTGGGGAACCCGCGACCCAATCATAATTATGCATGTTTCTTGTTTTGGGACCTTGTTAATAATGGCGTTAATGTTTATGCTGATGAGAACAGCTCGGACCACCCTCGCATTGGGTTCCCCATTCGAAGATTGAACTTAAATCACACAGATATTTATAGCATCACAGACAAAGGACTAAAGTAAGAGGTAAATATATATAGAGAGAGAGGGGGTTCTCTTGTGTGAGAAATTATAAATAAGAATATAATAACATAATAATAGTTTTAAAGACATTTCTTCTCAAAACAAAATTCTTGAGAAAATTTTACCTTTTTGGTAGGTACACGTATGTATGTATATAAAATATATATACACTCTGCCTGCGGGTTATGTGACGTCCAAGCTAACAATTTACGTATTTGCTAACAACCTACGCACTTTTCTAGAAATATATCAACGTATCAAATTTGAAACTTAATTGTAAGTTATACCAATCATTAGTACTTCTAGAAAGCTTATCAATAGCTTACTAAATCTTAAAAGTATTGGGGATATAAGGGAAAAAATTCCCCTATGCCACCATACCAACAGATTTATATTAATTTTTCTAGTGCAACCTTGCAAACTATTTGTATATGTAAAATTTTCCAAAAAACTTAAACAATTTCCAGAATCTAACTTACAGTAACTTATCAAATTTCCAATTAATTTGTAAATTATGTTTTACCCAATGAAATTTCCAGAAATCTCTCTTAATAGTTTCAAATGTATTTTGGGCAACATGAGGGAGGGAAGGCTTTCTGTATTTCTAAAGTGTATATTTTCAAGATTCTGCCACGCCTTCTTTTGGGTGTTATAAATGTAATACACCATTTCAGTAATATAATCAATGACACTCAGATTTGGACTCTAAACGGAATCACCGCGGGCCAATTAGATCTCGGTGCGGGGAGTCAATAAAAGTGCAACGCCCACTCAGTCGTTCTTTTAGCTGATAATCTCCCGAACCCAATTGAAAACCCATAAAAAGCGCAATCATCGACAACACCACAAAACGCGTCCGGGGAAATGGCCCAATAATTACAGGCGTGTTAAGTGCCTGAACCTTCCGACTGCCGGATACCTCGCAACACCCTGGGCAAACACTTGGATTTGTTTGCCAATGCGACTCCTGTCAATATTGTTTCTCTTGTTGTTGTTGTTATTGTTGTTGTCAAATGTGATTATTAATGTGCTACGAAATGGCAACAACCCCACCCCACATCCAGCACCCTGCACCCTGCACCCCACACACAGAACTCAATAGCATCAGCTTTAGCATCGCACCCTCAACCCAATCTCAGAGCTCAAGGACTCGAACGTATGCTAGTTGTCTTGTCGGAGGGTGTGACAATCCGTGGAACCCAACTAATGAGTGTAAACAACGCACAGTGGGTCGCAGGCTTGGAATTCTGGAATTCAATGCAGAAATATATATATATAAGGTTGTCAAATATCTCCCTTCCGCCTTTTTGTCTTTTGAATTTCGCGGCTATGTACAAAGCGCTACAGAGCTCGTATCTGGCAACACTATACATAATTTGAAAGGTCTTGACATAACCTACAAAACGACGCTACGCATGGTTAGTTTGGATATTTCGTTCAACAGTTATAGACGTGTAAACATGGAGTTCACTAACGCCGAAATTCGCGCTATTTTATCTCGTGACATCGCCCAGGAGATGGGAGTTAGTCACCAAACCATTTTAAACCATCTGCAGAAGGCTGGATACAAAAAAAAGCTTGATGTTTGGGTGCCGCATGATTTGACGCAAAGAAACCTTCTGGACCGAATCAACGCCTGCGATATGCTGCTGAAACGGAACGAACTCGACCCATTCTTGAAGCGGATGGTGACTGGCGACGAAAAATGGATCACATACGACAATATCAAGCGAAAACGGTCGTGGTCGAAGGCCGGTGAATCGTCCCAAACAGTGGCCAAGCCGGGATTGACCGCCAGGAAGGTTTTGCTGTGTGTTTGGTGGGATTGGAAGGGAATCATCCACTATGAGCTGCTCCCATATGGCCAGACGCTTAATTCTACCATCTACTGCGAACAACTGGACCGCTTGAAGCAGGCGATCGACCAGAAGCGTCCAGAATTGGCCAACAGGAAGGGTGTAGTGTTCCACCAGGACAACGCCAGACCACACACTTCGTTGATGACTCGCATCCACCATATAGCCCGGACATAGCGCCAAGTGATTACCACCTGTTCCTGTCCATGGCGAATGCCCTTGGTGGTGTAAAGTTGAACTCAAAAGAGGCATGTGAAAAGTGGCTGTCCGAGTTCTTCGCAAATAAGGAGGGGGGCTTCTACGAGGGAGGTATTATGAAGTTGCCGTCTAGATGGAAACAGATTATCGAACAAAACGGCGCATATTTGAACTAAATCCGATCACTGTATCACTTTTTATAAAGCATTGAATAAAGAGCAAAAAAGCGGAAGCGGATATTTGACAACCTTATACTTATATAATACTTTTAAATTGTAATTATTATTGTATTATTGAGGAAAATGTATCGAATCATGTATAAGTTCTATAAAGTATATAATGCAATATAAATAATTATGTTATATTATATATATATTATATGGTTATACTTATTTATTTATTTTATTTATTTATTTTGTTATTTTAGATAAAAAGTTCAATAAAACTGATAATATTTGATTAAAATGTTTTAGAAGCACACAATAAAAAGGAAAAAGTGTAAGTGTACATTTTTAAGTATTTAAGTGTGATATGTAGTTAAAATATATTAAGAAATAATTAAAAAACTACAAAACCTTATATACCTTTTGTATAATTTTTTGATTTCCCAATTTCTTCCCTAAAATAAAAGGCATATATAAATAAATAAAGGCATATATGAAATATTCAATGATCTTTTTAATTTCAAATTCCAAATTTAACTTCTATTTGGAGACAGTTTAGTCCACTGTGCCGCATGCTGGGAAAACAAAGAAGGAAGCGGCAACAAAAAACTGCCACAAACTGTTTGATTTGTCGCTTAGGACTAATGAAACCAAACATTAGAGCGAGCTGGCACCCTCAATATGTTTCTGGTTCTGGTTCTGGTTCGGCCTCTGGTTCGGTATAGCCGAGGGGTAGTGCCTGTCTGCCTCGACAAAAGTGTTGCAATTTTTTTTTTGTATTTTCATTTCTCCGTTACAAAGGGATGTTTACTATTTTGGAAGGACGGACGCGGCTGGCAGAGCGCCAGGCAGGCTTGATGTGTTGTAAGTTGATTACGTGGTTGACGTTGAAGCTGACGCTGCTGCGGCTGCTGTTGTTGTTGCTGTTGCTGCTGCTGCTTCTGCTGTTCGAGTTGCAATATGAGGGCGCATGTTGCTGCCGTGGAATCGGCAGCTGTCTTCACGTGAACTGCAGCCGCGATACTCGCGCACTCCGCCTCCAACTCCAACTCCGAGTTTAACTTCATTTTCAACTTTAACTGGAACTGGTGGATGTTGTAGGCAGTACTCATTGAAGATGCCACTTAACTGGCATGTAGGTGCTAAGACAAGGTAGATAGCATTTTGTAAGGTATATATTCCATTATTGTCTTTTTTATACTTCAGTAATATGAGTTTGTTAGATCTTAGTTTCCAGAGCAGCTTGAGCCATGAAGTTTGGTATGGGGGTACCTTCGTCTATCAAGCATTTAGAGTAGTTTGCAAATTTTGAAGTACCACGCTCATTCCGATGGATATCAAAGAAACAGCTTAAACAAAGTACAATTAAAATGGTATTATATTATATAAAATATTATAATAAATATAAAACATATAGTTAATTTAAACTAATTATGCCAGTTCTCAGTAGGGTATCTTGCAGTCGAGTGCGCTCAAGTGCAGCTACATACTACGTGCCTAGACTGGCTAATACACTGTGGCTGTGGCTGCCACCTGAGCCCCGTTTCCACTCGCGCGTTTCGCTAATAGTAGCGCCAGCTCTCGGCTCCGGGCCTGGTTGGTTGGGATCTCTCTCTCTCTTTCTGTGGTCCGATGGGGTCGGATCGCACCCCGGGCCTTGGTCAACATGATGAGCTGCCGTCGCGGCCACCGTGGCATTCCGTGGGAAACTCTCTAAAACGGCATGCGGGTGTGGTTTTTCCTCTGCACACAAATTAATGAAATTGTTGTTGTTACCCGTTGCTGCTGTTGTTGTTGTTGTTGTACTTGTACTCTACGCTACAGTTTCGGTTATAGCTTTAGTTATAGTTTTGTATCTGTTTTTTTCGGGCTGTTGATTAATAGTTTGCGCCATAGCAGGCAGCCTGAGAAATGCCGCAAGGGGAGCACATTTGTTGCATGTTGCACTTGTTCTAATGAGAGTTGCCCCAACTCGGCTCGGCTCGAGCCTTATTGAGCAATTAGTTAAGTGGCCGTTGACAGTTAACGTTTTATCAACTGGTTTTCCAACTAACGTTTTTCTTTCTATCCATAAATCAATCATTTTTTGGAGTGCAACTTTCACATGGCAGAACAATTTGTCAGCGCTCATTCATCTTATATAGTAAGTGATTTTTGTTCGTTTGGATCCCTCGATGACGATGACGATCGACCACCAGTAGAATTTTTGACAAGCTCATTAGAGTTGCCTTCCCCCATCTACCACTTGCAACCTTTAAGCAGCTTCCTCATAGATCCCCCACAATCTGCGACTGTGACGAGTCACTAAGGTAAAACAAATAGCTCGTGGGCCCAGGAATGCGAGGGCTGTCCACGGGGATAAACGGTCGCAGATAGCCCCAAATTCCTGGGTTAGCCTAGCTGGAGGTTTATGCTGCATTTGGAAATTGATGAATAACTTTAACTTTAATCGTGTTAGAGACAGTGCAGACAGTACATTATATCTATAAAACAACCCAGAGGATTTGGGAATGACAGTAAGTGTTTCATTTAAATCTTCGATCTTTCTACTTTAAGTAAACATTGAATGAATATTTGTTCAATAAAGGTCTGATTAAACTGATTCCAGTCTCAACTCATATACATTAATAAGTAAATGTACTTATATCCTTGCATGTGAAGTACAATTCTATCAGATTCTTCTCTTTCATCTTTCTTTTATAATGAGCTTAAGGAAAGTTAACAATAATGCGAGTGCAATGTTTTCCAATTTAAATACTATATAACTGCATTTTATTAGCATATTATTTACATCTGAAAAACAGCCCCATTTGCAAGATTTGAGTTACTGATTTTATATATCCAACTATATTTTGAGTCACAGGCGAGTCGCAATAAAACCGCAAATCAGAACGCAATTGAAAATTGCCCTTTATCAAGTGGATAAATTTCAAGGCCAGCATTTGTTTAAATTTAGAAAAAAAAAGTATATGTGCGTATTGTATAAACTATGTACATTCTTGTTACTTCAATTATAATAGTACTCGGAGCGGACTGTAAGCTTATTTGTTTTACACAGGAGTTACAAAAGAAAACAGTTACAATACGATAGTACATTCGAACAATGATATTCGTTTATATAAACAACTGTAGTTTATAAGTACATTAATAGTATAATATATATATATGTATATATTCATAGGGAATATAGTAGAAGTACTGCATTATAATTTTATGTCATTGTAGAAGCTTCAACCGATTTTGGTTATAAGTATCTTTATTAAAAAGGTTCTTTATATTGTAACAAAGATATACACTCATAATGATATTATTTTAATCCTACTATATTAGATATGTAAGTCTAATAAAGGGTTCAGAGAGCAAAAACTTATTTCAGGTAAGTAGCGGAAATACCGGTTAAATAGAAATGATGATTACTCCTTGCTAATATAAAATATTTGCTCTGCTTCGATAAAAAACTTCATAAGTATCTGCAGCATGCTGTTTGAGCACTCCTCATAGAGAAGGCACCCCTCCGGCGCTTGCAACCATCAGTTAGTCAATAAGCGACACCGTGCAACATGATCCATCATCAGTTGAATTGAAAGCTGTAGGCAAACAAGAAGGAGGAGGAGAAGGAGGACGAGCTGAAAACTATTACTGAAATACGATGCGCGATGACAACAGACAAAACAAGGCATAGACAAAGAGGGAGGGAGACAGGGAGTGAGCAAGATCGCATTGCGACAAGGGGACAACAGGAGGCAGCAGAGAGCAGGCAGCAGGCAGCAGGCAGGAGAGACAGGAGTCATAAGGCAGTTTGACTGACAGATCAACGTCAGACAGCCCACAGCATGAGATGAGATGAGTTGCCTCAGCTCAGCTTGCGATCGGCACGCGACAAACATAAAGCTGCTGCCTCTCTGTCGCTGCTGCAGTCCCGTCGCTGCCCACTTCAACTATTTTTTTCAATATGCAACGCTGCAGGAACTCATCAGTTATTAAAACCCAAAATGATGTTGCAGTTGTTAATGGTTTTCTCGCGCAGAGCTTATCGCACCCACGTGCCACACGCACTTTCCTATGCTAATTAGAAAATAGAGAAGAAAGGGCATTTTCTATTTTCGTTTTCCGCTTTCCAACCCTCGCCATGCACCATGAGTTCGTGTAATATACCCGACTCCAAATTACTCGAAAACTAAACGAAGTAGCACACATAGTGTATAATTTGGCATGTGGGTCGCCTGCGGTTCCTCGATAAGGCCGACGATTCCGGCACGTACCAACCGGAGATTGCGGGTGACGAATACAGTCGAGTTCAGTTCAAAAAGTGCTATGAATCAATTTCTCTCCTTTTCTTGCCTTCCATTATTCTCCTTCAGCAGTTGTTTCTCTTCCACAGTTATCTCACTCTCTCTCTCTCTGCAGATCTAACCCACTTAAATTTAGCACACACAACATTTCCCACACCCACGCGAATCCAACGATCATCTAAGCTCAACTGTGGCAAGAGTTGAGCTTAACCCAATAAATAGCTGGAATAGCTAAGAGAGCGGGCGAGACGAAGAGAATGAGATAGATTGAGAGACGAAGAGAGGCGAACAGTTGAGTCATAAATTGTGAATTGCAATGCACATTATTGCCAGAGCGAGATAGCAAAACGAGTCAAAGAGTCGCGCAACGGTTGGGCCTGCTGTGGACACTTTCTGCCCAACAGTTTGGCATCTCAATTGCATTTGTTGTTGTTGTTGTTGGTCTTGCAGTTGTTGCCTCTGCTGCTGTTGTGTTATTTATGAGTTTTGTGATGTTTCTGCAAATTTTTCTATGTAAGTGAAGTCTCCTCTTTGTTTTTCCTAGCTTAGTTGAACTTGTGCTCTGTGCTCTGCGCGCTCTTATCGCACGTCAATTGCGCAGACAACTTCATTGTAAGCCTGAGATTGCTGCGCATTGATGTTGACAGCAGGAGTTCGCTGCGCTGCAGCGCGCTGCCGACGCGACGGCACTCTCTGTCTGTGTGTGTGTGTGGATTGCGTGGATCGTGTTGGGACACTCGTGACACGCGAATGTACGAAAGCTCGTTTGGTGCACTCCATTTGAAGTGTTAGCGGAATGAAAATGAAAATAAAAGAAGTATGTGGCTTGAATATACCCCGCAACAAAGTTACATAAACTGCAGTTATACAAATAGATGAAGTTTTGTTGGATTTTAATATTTAACAGGTTTTATTTTAGCATTACCAGTGTATTTTTCATTTTTATTATTATTGCAAATTATAATTATTGTTTTACATAATGAAAAAGTTATGTATCAGTCTATAAAATACCCTATATATATTTTAAATGACAGCAATAAACTTAAATTAATTATGATTATTATTATTAACTTAATTAATAGTATGTTAATAATTATAACAGTATTTCTAGTTTATATACCGTTTGACCATTAAACTTTTATATTTCTTCCGATATGAAGTGTAAACATACAGTTTCTATAAGTATTATATAACTTGACCTAACTTTTGCTCTCTGTAGCACGCTGCCATCTTCAGCTGAAGACTGACGTCCTCCGGGGCGAAACCACAGAAGGAAGTCTCCCACAAGTCGCCTGCGGTTCGTCTTGCATGCCTGCCTGCTCCAAATGCGAAGACAGACAGAGAGTTTTTGGTGCCTGGCGGCGAAATCTAATTAGATTTTGTGGCCAAAAGGCGCTGCGAAATTTCAATAGCTTTTTCACGCCATTTGCTGCGACTCTTGAGCGATTTCCATCAGTCAATAAAAACTGCGGCACAGTCGAAGGCGAAGCTCGTGTGCACTCAGTGTGTGTTGGTGTCCCTGTGTGTGTGTGTACACAGCAGGCGAGTTGCATCTGATAGCAGAAGGAGGAGGTAAGTCTCAGCTAGACTGGCCCAACTCCCCTCCTTTCCTCCACCCACTGTAGGTGCCTCACACAACTTTATTTGCATTGCATTTCGTGGAAAAGGAAATCGAAATCTGCACGTCGAAATATTTCGTTGGAAATTGGAATGCCAAATACAAGTTTCTCTCCGTCCCCCTGTCCACACTCTACTCGGCCAGACTTCTAACAAATTAAGGCAACGTGCAGAAGGAAGACAGACAGACAGGCAGAGGGAGAGGGACACACATGTGGCATATGCTGCGCTGACAGGGAAAACAATTAAAACTAAAGTGGAAACGATCAAAATGAGCGACCCCGTTACACATATGCAGAGATCTATTGCCCACAGATAGCGACAAGCAAACCGCATTGCCCTGGCAATTTGCATAAATTAATATATTAAAGTGCAGGGTATGATGAGTCCAACTGGGTGGCTGAAGACACCCTCGCCTCGCCTCGCTCGCAGGACGCAGTAAGTGATGATGCTATGGCGTGACTCATCATCAACGTGTTGGAATTCTGAGTTGCCAATTGGATGAGGACCACGCGTCATGTGTTGCCTTATGCGCCCTATGCTAATGAGGCAACTCCCTCTCTACCTTCTCTCTCCCCCTCTCTCTACGCTCAGGACATCATCCACTCCAATACGATCGGCTTTTGACATTGTCATGCTGTCAAGCGTAACCAAACTCCGATAAGAGCAATAAAAATGAAAATAGGTTGCGAGCGCCGGCAACAGCAACAACAACAATAACAGCAACAGAAGCGGCAACAACTAAGTCAGCTTTTCCGCAGCGAGCAACATCTGTGCGAGAAGGAGCGTGCGTGTGTGTGAGTTGGCATTGAGCGAGAATAACACACTGAAAGAAATTTCAGAGAAGAAGAGATGCAAGGAAGATGACCCTACAAATAATAAATATATTGAGATGCTCCAAAAATAAATCAATACGATTATATTGTAATTTAATACATGCAACTTAAAATAAATTATAAAATTAAATAAGAGGCAGATTAAATACAATGAATATATAATTTAATTGATTTGATTAAAAGGGTATTTTAATAAGAATTATTATACGTTCCTTAAACTTTAATTTATTCATATACAACATATTACTCGCCAGTTGTTTTTTTTATTATTTAGAAATAAACTCTTGTATATTTTTAAACTCTTTAGCAATATTCACCTACAAATTTTGTAAAATAATTAGGATTATAGCGTTAAAACAAAATAATTATTAATAATAAATAATTTAAGCCTCAACTTAATAAGTATTTCCAAACATTTAAACTATTAAATTAACTTTGTATTCTAATATAAATCAACCTTCAATCAATACCGCACGCATCTCCTGTTTCTCTCAGTGCATGCCATGGCACGCGATCGGTGGCTCGACACGTACCAATGCTATCGACTCGCCTTAATATATGCACCCACACAGCGATGACACGCAGAGCGAAAGGAGCAACAACAAAAACAAAACGTAAACAACTTGCACAACTTGCGGGGAGACAAAACATCAAATTGGAACTGAAAATGGGAAATTATGCCAATTGGTTTGTCACGTTGGCAACTGGCAATGTGGAGGGAGAAAACAACAAGTCAAGGGAGGGAAACAGAAAAACAAATTAAAAATGCCAAATTGTACGAATTTTAATCGACACGAAAAAAGAGTTACAAATGGCACTCGAATCGCACGCAAGTACAGTAGAGTCCAAGGGATGCTAACCCTCTCTCTCTGGGAAAGATCTTCTCAGAGCCAATGCTCCTTGGTCTGACGACGCCAGTTGAGTGGAAAGAGACGCTTCCAAATCTCATAACGTGCAGCATTGAGACCCTCCTCTAGCTGCAGTTCCTTGCCAATATCCAGATAGTATCGCTTCTTGAAGCCAAAAGGTCTCCAGCGTATGTTACGAAGCTGCTCGTCGCTCGGTTTGTTGGGATCCCTGTGAGGAAGTTGGAAATACATTATTATCTACATCTATCAGTTTTTGATTGGTTAAAAGGTTAAGCTCATTTATTATTGTTATTTTACAGTTTCTTTGTAGTGCGATAAAATAGTGCATTAATTTCTATAAAATATTCTACGTGGTTTCAAATGATTTATAATCTATGTATGTTATTATTTGTTAGTTCTCTTTCAATACGATAGTTTTCTGTTCCCAACTATACGGTAGTTTAAAGATTCTCCTTTTCACTCACCCCTTGTAGGCAAAAGCAGAGAACATTCTGGTCATAATATCCACCATGCGGAATTCTTCGTCATCTTCGGTGAACATGCGACTAACCGAGGGTTCTACAAATAGATACATAAGATCATCGTGATGTACGACACCGTAGGGTGCATCTTTCGGAAAGTGGATGTGACTGCGTTTGCCCTGATAGGCAAAACGATAGTAGTAAACCTTGGTGGAGCGTGCAGCCAGATGGACAAAGCGATGTACACCAAATCCTGTCAGAGCATCAGAAAAGAGTGTGGCCAGAGATTGAAGAGAACTATTCGCATGCAGAGGCAGCTGACCGAAGTAATGTTCGTGCAGCTCCCGACTGATGTTCGTGACACGAGGATTACTCGCATTATAGAGGAAGCAGATAGGCGCCAGTGCATCGAACTTCTCATTGAAGGCCGTCAAAAGAGCGGGACTTTGTAGGATAGCTGGAATATAGTTAGTGAAATATGTTCAGATCTTTAATGGAATATCATCCTTAACTTTCAAATATCTCAATATCTATCAAAATCAACTATATCTATCATATACCATATATATTATAACACGGAGTTCTTTGACAGTAACTCACATATCGCTGGTCCCACAAACTCATCCTTGGTCATGCCCGTTATGATGGGTATCTTCATGAAGTCACCGTTCTGATAACTGCGCACGGGATCCTCGATGAGAAAGCGTTCCTGTCCAAAGTCGGGTTCAATTACAGGCTTCCACAGCATCAAGGGATTATTGTGCCCAAAGTCGAACATGCGTGGTAGACTGTTGGCATACTCTAGATAGTGTTTCTAGAAGCATAGTGAATGATTAGTCTTGAGATTGGACTGATAGATAAGGCGTGAAATATAAAGGTTTAGAAAAATAGATAAGCTCAATAGATTACTATAACTATATACCAAACTAAAATAGATAAATTAAATATATTCTCTATTCAGCTGGATCGAAGAGAACTATGAGAATATAATTGTATCATGGTAGTAGTTGTGATCGTTCATCAACTTACCCCGCGCAGACAGTGCAACATATCGTTGAGATCCTCCGTGTTGCACTGCAACAAGACGGCCTGCTTCTTGGCCACGTCCATTTGATGCTGTGGCAGCGACCATTGGCCCGTTGCGGCGCCACTCATCACGATGGCTCGATGGAAGAGACCCTGCGACATGGGCGATACCATGTGGAGAGTGACGGCCAGAGCACCCGCTCCATAACCTAGCAGCGTAATCGCATTGGAGTCGCCGCCAAAGCGAGTTATGTGCAACTTGACCCAACGCAGCAGCTGCACCTGATCCTTCAATCCCATATTGCCTGGGGCCTGCTCAGTGCCTGTGGCCAGAAAACCCAGAGTGCCCAAGCGATAATTAAAGGTTACCAGCACCAGATTGCGATCCATGAAGTACTGTGGGCCGGCAAAGTTCTTGCTCTGCCCGGAGAGGGAGTAGAAGCCTCCAGGATGTATAAAGACGATGACAGGCTTCTTGGGATTGGGCTGTGTCTCGCTGGGTAGCTCGCGTGTGTAAATATTCAGTTGTAGGCAATCCTCGCTCACATCGTCGCTGAACAGACCCGGCTGGGGGCACTTGGGTCCGTCGAAAGTGGCATCCAGTATGTCGAACCATTGTTCGATGGGTTCGGGCGGCTTAAAGCGCAGATTCTCCACGGGGGGCTTGGCATAGGGTATACCACGGAAGGCATAAAAGTTGCGTCCCGCCTGCGAGGGCAGTATGGTGCCCCTGATCTTGCCCAGCGCTGTGGTAATCACCAGATCCGACAGTTCCTTATCGCTGCCAATAGGCACATCGTCATCGTCCAAGATCTTGGCCAAGTCGCTGCTGTTTTGGCTCCAAACTAGTAACGGCAACAACAGCAGTAGGAGCAGCTGCATCTGTCCAAGCAGGCTCCACATTTTCACAAGACTGTGCAGGCTGAGTCGCCAGCTTGTGGCTTTTATAGCCCTCCAGTTGGAGGAGCGGGATTATGTCGCATAAAATACCCAAATTAATGAGATTCGCAATGCAGTTGGACGTGGGCGTTGGCCTGGCCTGGTCTGGCTTGGGCTGATTCGCTTCCTTGTTCTGGAATGGCCTTCATTCCTCATTATTCCAATTGTCCGGCCATGCGCAGAGGCGCAGTGCATCATTTTAAAAGGGGGTAGTAAAATTGAAGATGATGCTGGGTTATGTTTTCTTGGATTAAAAGGCAAAGAATGAATAATTAATATTTGAATAGTTTATTTTTGCAAATTGAAGAATATTAATCAACCAATTTGTATGTTTCTAAATGTCAACAAAATTAAAAAAAATCCATTTTAACATTTAAGTCATATTGATAATGATAATAAATCTTATTTATTTTCATGATCAAATTATCTACAAATAATATTGTAACTTTCATCAAAGTTTAAAATGTTTTATTAAAATGATAAATCATAATATTGCATGAAATATAGAAAATTTATGTATAATAATATATTAACTACATATATATAGAGAGGTACTGACTTTTTCAATTCTACTTACTATTCCCATGCTCAAGATCATCTTCGATTAGTCTCACTTTAAACTTCAATTTCCAATGCTTCCCATCCTGACTACGCCGTTGTACCTGGTGTGGGGTGTCCATAAATAACAAATAGTTCGCGGAGTCACGACGACGACTCTTGTCCGAAGATGATCTTCCCACACACGCCTTTCGTTGCCGACGTTGTCGGGCCTTGCCATGGGCCCACGCAGGCGAGCCGCTGTTCTAACTCGGGTATTACCGTTATTGCATTGTCTATCAATTTGTTATTGCTCCAATTTTCCCACGTGAACTTGTTCGCGTGTTTGCGGCTTATTAGATTAACGCCGCATTTAGACACCCTACCCTCAACACTCGGCGAGGTTAACTCTGTGACCTACCCAAAAACCCGAAAATACAACAACGAGACGAAGTGAAAAACGATCCTTAAATGGTCGCTAATAGCGTTTAATGGTTGAGCACGAGAGGTGAGCGCAAGTCATAAAGTTTTCGAGCGCACCGCAAGATGATGATGACGACACACCCCTCTCTCACTCTCTTACCATCCACACGAGCCGAACCCGAAGAGAGACAGAACAGAGCGAGAGAGGGAGAGAGTGAGAGCCTTAAGTGTTTCTTTGTGCACTTCTTCTTCCGTTTGCGCTTCCTTTCTTCCCTTCCTTTCTTTCGCTTTGTGCAGACAGACAAAAGCGTGCTAATTGGATTTATATTGAGCTATTGTGGAAGAACTCAAGTTGGTAGCAGCTTCTTCACTTCCTTCACTGTGTGAACAATTATCGTGGGTAGAACGACAGCAGGGCTATATAGGGTTTCCTCGCATGCATATATCAATCTTATAATGTTCTGTCTGAAGGGTTTTCGATGGGAACCAACGGGTTAGGGTAGCCCTGCTGGAATTTACTAAGCAAGTCAAGCAGTTCTTATTATTGTTTCAATATTTTATCAACAAAAATTGCAAAACAATTACGCACTTGAAGTAAAAAGAAAAGATTAGTCATCAGGGTTTTATTAGTAATGCGAATCAATGTGGATTGCATAAAGAGCACAATGAACTGCGAAAGAGAATTGCAATAATGTCCACACTGCTGTCGGCACGTAGGTGTTAGAGTGAGCCACAACGATGTCCACTGCACGTGTAATACTTACACATACATACACAATATATGCATGTTTATGTATGCATGTAAGTGTGTGCTTTATGAGCTGTTATTAGGTGGAAGGAGAGCAGACGTACGATTAGCAAAGCCAGAGAGCAGCGATGTCCACTCTTGGCGCAATATCAACATATGTATGAATGTATGTTAGAGTGGATGGTTATCAGAGTGAGAGCATAAGTGTGTATGTATGCACATGTACAGGCTCCACCACAGACATGTGATCCACTTCGATGTGTATTCTAAGCAGGCATCAATGCGTGTGGATTGCATTAATTCAGTCACAATTTAAAAAAAAACTCTCATTGCAAGAATAAATCAAACAAATAATTAAATAAATAAGTAAATAAATATAAGTTGTTAATGAAAGTGTTTTATTGGCTTAACATTTAGAGCACAACACTGCCAGCAAGTTCATATAAAGGTAAAGAGTTACAACTGCCGTTGTCTACTGTAGTCTTTCTCTTCTCCCCCCTCTTACCCCTCTCTCTCTTCATAATTGATGCTCTTGCACACTACTCTTGCCACACCCAAGTGGACGTGGCACATGGCACAAATGGCACAAGCTGTGCCGTTGTTGTTAGACATTCTGTGGTCGTCGTCGTGGCCAAGGTATTACCAGGTATAATTGTAACATCTTCACCAGCCCAGGCACGAGCACGAGCTCGAGCACGAGCTCGAGCTCGGCAGGTGACACAAGAGAGCGCAGACACAGACGCCTCCGGTGCTGCTGATGCTGTGGCGACACTAATGACCAGACAGACGTGGTGCCAATGCGCCACAGGATGCGTCTGCAACGTTGTCGCTGGGTGTGAAGTGTGTTGTACCAGTGTGCGACTGTGGAGTGTGTGTCTGTATGTGTGTGTGTTTGATTTTATGACTCCTGCCGCGCCTCAAGACGCTGCCCCGCGGTGATTTTGTGGGTTTTTCCTATTAAAAAATAGTGTTCTCTCATTTGGATTTAATTAGTTGGCACATGTAAACACGCGCAGGGTGTTCTGTGTGGAGGGTCCAAGGCGACCTGTCTCTATCATTATCTAAGTGCCAAATCTATTAGATATCAATCAATGATGTTCTTGGAAAGACACGAGTGTCAAAATAAATAATTTATTGCGAATAATCATTAGAGAGAAGGGGACAGAGAGAGAGAAGGCAGTGAAATTAGCATTCCATTCTATTTGGCAACCCCTCGTTGCATCATCATCCCTGCGTTGCATGCCACCACCCCTCGTTGCATGCAACCTTAACTGCACATTGACTAATGCAATTTTTGGCGATTCGTTTTTGGTTGCGATTGCGAGTTTCCTTTTTTCGTTTCTCCGTTTCGAGTGTGTCCCGTTCTGAGGTCGTTCTGGGCCAAATGATTCTCATTATTTATGGGCCACAAAATCTGGTGGCTTTTGTTTATGGTTTGCCACCCAAAAAGTACCTAAGCTATTCGTGGACTATTCATGTTTTTCATTTGTTTTCCCTCTATTTGATTTTGCCTCCGTTCGGTTTCTGTTTCTGTTCTATGCCAATTTGCATTTGATAATACGCCCGCGAATCGAGAAACTAATGCTGGCTAATTAGTTGGATTTGTTTGTCGGGTTTTTATGGTCTCTGATTTCTGATTTTTGGTTTTATGGAGCGTGGTGTGGAGTGTGCCTCGTCTGGCCACGCGACAAAGGTGTTCCACAATGGATAAGGCCAGGCGGGGGGCGCGATGTCACTGGAAATTTATTGCCAACATTGCATAGCAGACTGACAAGCGTGAATAGCTATGAATATGGGTACGAGGAGGTATGTGAATATTCAGTAAATAAACAGAGACTAACGAAAAACAGACGAAATTCTACAATATAAAGTTATTTGTTTAGTACGATATTACTAATAAGAAAACAGTTACTTATGTTTAAAAATATAAGAAGAATACTTTAGGCATTTTAAACTTCAATCTTAGACGTTTATGTTATTGATAAAACTCAAGAGTAACGGGTTATTTTAAATGCTTCGATATTATCATAATATATTTCTCAAGAATAACAAAGAAACTTCTTTTAGTTACCTCGCAAACAATCTTAATAGGGTATGGACAACTTCTATACTTCTTAATTGTTGTTATTATTATTATTTATACATTGCTAATAGCTTAGCCATGTTTATTATAATATATTTATTATTATTACTACTATATATTTATTTATTATCATTTTATTAGTTATTCCATAGAATATTTTAAAATTTCTATAAGAATGGAAAGAAATACTTAAGAAAAATCTTATTAATAAAACATTCATATATTTATAAAATTATAACAATCATTTCAACCTAACATTGTCTTTTAATTTTCTAATCCAATATTGGCATAGAAAATATTCCCAAAAATTTCGAAATGTCATTAATGGCAATCGAGTGCAGTCAATGGGATTGTAATGGTACTTGAGCAGCTGCCGAAGAGAAGGTATCAATCAGATGAGCATATGCAAAATGTAGAGACATACACTCACATACTCACACACTCCGGGCCAGACAGATAATCCTACCCTTGGCAAATAATCAGGCGCGACACATAAACAACAATTGAGGAAAACGGTAAAAACTGTCAAAGGCAATCGACGCCGGCTTTGTGCGAGGAGGCACAACAAACTGACAGACAGACAGACAGGGTATCTGGTGATTGATCATATGATGAGCAGCAGAAGGGGAGGAGGGGCAGGGAGTCTGATAGTCGTACATCAATTTGGAGTGGGCCAAATGAACGTGGGAGTTTCACGCTTTGCACCTTGAGGATTCGAAGCGTTGCCAGGCGAAGCACGTGCCACACGAGGCAGCCTCGAGAGTTGCTGCCTAGCATGTAAATCTGTATGTGCCACTTGCAGCAGTTGCAGCAGCCAACACAGTCGACAGGCAACACAGCAACAACAGCAGCAACAACAACAACAACCGCCTGCATAAGGCGATGTGCAGCTGTTGCAGCTGAGCGTCTGTGGCAGCCGTTGGCGGCTTGCCACAGTCTTTGCCACTTCCTTTTCGTGGTCTGCTTGAGAATCGGAATCGGCAATCGAATTAAGAATTTAGCCCGTGCCGTCTACGTGCGCAGCGTCGCGACGATCCTCGACGACAGCGAACTAAATTAATTGTTGTTATTATTTACTTGCCTGCCCCACACACTCCTTCCCTTTCCCTCTGCCTCAGTGTTGCACCTGTTTGTGGCACATTAATTGAATATTAATAAATTGTGTGGAATCCTTTGATTTTGCCTCAGCACTTTTCATTTCTATAATCTCCTTCGACTCCTGAGCCAACATAATCATCAACATAATCGTTATCGCAATCGTAATCGTCATCGTAATCGTAATTAAGTTAAACGTCTCTGTATGAACAACCGTTCCAGTTTTCTCTGGCGTCTGCTTAACCGGCTGCACTGTCCCCTGTCCCCCTACCAGGTGTCCCACTGTGCTGCCCCCGCCTCCAGCTTGTCGTAGGTCATGCGTGCATCTGCCCAGGTCGCACCTTGGCGAACTGGCGCTACGCTACTTCTCGGTTCACTCTCTCTCGACTTGATTGCATTGATTTTTATGCGGGATGAAGGCAATTGCTGCGTCCACATTGCGCGCATCTTCGGCCTGATTGGCCCCGACTCGGACTCGCAATTGGACTTAACGAGTGCGTCGAGCCACATCGACGACGACTGACAGCTGACGACGACAACGACGACGACGATCGTGTCGTAAAGACATCATTAATGCCAAAAAAACAGCGTGATCTCTGACCGCGCAAATCGCTTAAGTCAACGCGATTTGTTTATTCTACAGAAATAGCATAAACTAGCAAGAAATAAACAAGCTATTTTTAGCCATTTTAAGTATAGATTTATTATTATGATTTATTGATTAAACGTTGTTTTTTATATTTGTTTAACACACTTTAAATGAGGTTTATAGTTGTAGTTAATAGTTGATTTTAATGTCAAATGAATAAACATAAATGGATGATAATGACACTTGGCGACATTACCAAATTCTTACCGACAGCCCTTAAAAATTGCTGCAGATGAGCTTTATTCATCGGGTTGCATCTAATCGTATGGCATAACCAATATACCACAGATGCTGAGTGTATTTAAAGGAGAATCTTAACCCGCAACGCCACCCAGTAGTCAAACAACTTGGCTTATCTTATCAGAGTAACTCGGCTGGATGCAACTCCTCTGCACTGTGGAAAGGAATTTAATTAATGCACTTGGGATAAGGCTCGATGAACAGAAGAGACACAACAAAGAGCAGAAATGAAGATTGAACAAGGAGAAAAAGGGTTAAGCAAGCTGGTCAAGAGCAAGGTCATGGTAAAGGAACCGGCAATAAAATGTGCAAAAGATTTCAGCGACGAAACGATGTCAATGTTCCTCCGGCGTCTAACTGCATTTTGAGAGAGACAGAGAGAAAGAGAGACAGAGAGAGAGAGGGGAGGGAAGAAAGACCAAGAATGCCTGAATTATTATCGTACCCGGTTGATTTCCTCATCAAGTACTGTATTTAAGGCAAGTTCCTTGACTCGCATGTGCGATAATCAAATGTTTCGGGGCCCCGAAAACACATTAGTGTCAAATGGGTTTTTGGCCAGAAGAAGAAGAAGCACCTCGAGCTGGGACCTGCCCGAGATCGGCTGCCTGCTTATTGTTTAAACAGGCGCGACACAACGCGTGGCCAAGCAGCGAGATTCGGGTATCGACTGAGCCCCCGTCATTAAAATCATTATATCGCAAATGTGGCAAATTTTCAACAGTTCATTTAACTGATTACAAGTGTGGGGCACCTTCAATGCACTCCGAAGCTCTCTTGTCCAATTTTTGCCTGATGAAGAAATGTTTGGACTCCAAACCCGAACCGAACCCGAACCCGCGGCAGAGAAGAGCGCTCTTTAAACTGCAGCGACGAAATTACAGTCCATGAGAATGTGTAATTTTGGCACCTTCTGCCTTTTTATACCCAGCAATCGGTGGGGCAATGGGGTATGCTGGAGGTAAGTGAATAAACGAAGGTGTTGCAAGCAATTTTCTCAGTTTTTTTGAAAATATATAAACCACAATATCTTCAGATTGCGAATGCTTAAAAATAAATTTATAATCTTTTCTTCAACCAAATTTCTGTGAAATCGCATCATAAAATAAACAAGCAAACCTACATAAATTGAAGTACATTTTATGTACTAAGTAACTTAGAGACTACCCCTGCTTTGTTTAAATCTTTTGCTCGCGATCATGTCGAAAGAAGTCATAAAATTAAATTTATGAGCCGTAATTTTTATAATCAAAAAGCCTTTTGTTTTAAAGCGTAAGTAGAGGCTCATTTGAGCCGAGTACAAGTCATCTTTATAATTGGGTTCTAATCGCGCTCATTTATGATTCCCCCACTAGCACGAGCCCTCCACCTCCCCCCTTTAATCCCCACTCTATCTTGGGGAAACATCATTAGCCTCAACCTTTGGAAAGACATTTGTCAAAAAGGTTCGTTCGTTCGTTCGTTGTGGGTGAAGGCGTCTCTCGTCTCGTTCGATCTGTGTAAAATATTAATCAGTCAATGGGCAAAATGTTAATCCGCATTCAAGTTATTGTTGTGTTGTTGTTATTTCCCTTGATCTATTAGTGGACCGCCCAGTGAGACGACCAATTAATTGCGTAAATGGAAAAATTGCCTTTGGTCTTTGTCTTTGTTGGGTGCCACAAGTCGCACTTGGAATATGCCCCAAAGTTGAGCTTACGACCAATTTTACACTTGAAGAAATTCAAGAATTCACTGTATTGATTTGAATTTATGTAAGGAAAAAATCTTTTGTATGTCTTTGTATTGAAAACAATTCATAAAATAAAAAGAATGGAGAGATAAAATTGAATTGTGCTATTCAAAAATATAAATTTACAAAGTGAATAAAAATTTACAAAGATGTATAAAGCAGATTATACATTCATTTAGATTTTCATGTAATTGCATGATTTATAATCATATGTTTTGCACTCTTTTTTCACAGTGCATTAAAGAGTTAATTAATTAATAATATTTCTGCTCAAAAGCGTTAGAAATCCATTTCAAACTATACCAATTTTTATTTATTTTAACAGCAAAATGATTAATTTGTTGCGCTAAAAAGTGAACAAAAATAGACGACGGATGTAAAGCAATGATAGACTGCTAAATACACTATATATTTTCTTTGTTGAGGCTAAAATACAGCTATACTAAATGTAGACGTCACTATCATATCAAGATATGTTTTATTAGACCTATTCGGATCATTATTTTGAGCTATTTTACAGAGTTGAAGATTTTATTTAAATATGATACAATTTTGTTCGAATAATATATAAATTAAGAGTTTATTAAAAGACTCTTGTTGAATTATTCCAAATATTTAAGAGGATTTGTCACGTTAACACTCGTATTTAAGAGTACTATCTATCTTACCACCTTTAAATTCTTCTCTTCAACAAAACTACAACAGTTTTCATATTTTCATTATCACATTTTTATCTTCATTCATATTTTATGTTTCAATCTAAATACCTCTTCTTTTAAAGGGTATCGGAAACAATGAATATTTGGGATTTATTACGACTGTGTTGTGGTTCCGTGGTCTCCTCAATGACAGGCCCTTTTTGGGGACACAGCTTGAGCTTATTGGAGTCGTAGAGCACGCGTTCATTAGAGCACAGTCGGGAGACGCTGTTGGAGTCGCACCTGGAGAGTGTGTAGGAGAGGCTGAAAGGGAACTGGGATAGGGAAGGGAATGGGGATGGGAAAGGGGAAGGGGAGACCACACCGAGAGCGCGTATCTACATTAAACAAGGCCTGATTATAATAATGTTGAGCAATTAATTGCGAAAAGTCAAGCGAAGCGTGCGCAGCTGCAACAAACTAAACATTTACGAGTTGTAAACTAATGTGTGCGAGTGTATGTGTGTGTTTGTGAGTATGTGCGAGTGTATGTGTTTGCTTCTACCATTTTTGTTGCGTTGAAATATGTTTTTGTCACCCGTATAATTTGCCGAGTGGAGCGTTAAAGCGACAACAACGCTGCCAACAGGCCCAGAGCGAGAGAGAGACAAAGAGAGGAAAGGTGAGTAAGCAGAGAAGAGGAGAGGGGACTGGGGAGTGGGTAGCCACTCACAGTGGCTGTTAACCGTATTGGTAGTACACACATCTTGAGGCCCAATCCCGTATAATCAGTTGACTGCGCTGACTCCGCGACTCTGTCGCTGCCCCTTTTAATTATGGGTCACACTCGATGAGCACCGACAAGTCGCATTTCTTCAGCATTTCCTGTCAATTTTCACTTTAACGCCTATTTGCCAAGTGCTTTTTCCCCTCCCCACTCCTTTCCACATTCACCATTCCCCGCACTGGTCTAGTGCCATCGGCCGCTTAATTGTTGCCCAACTGCAACTGGACGCATAAATTTGTTTTATTTTCATTTGTTTTGTTTGTTACTTCTGGCCTAAATGGCGATGCGGGCCGATCAGGTGAAAGATCGAGAAACCCGAGAGCCCCGAGAGCCACGAGAGACCCTCTCGAGACTTCTCTTTCTTCTCTCTGGGGCATATTATTATTCTTCATTTGTTTGCGCTTATTTTGTACACTTACAGTTACTTTTCACTCCTCTTTCTCTACACTCATATTTTGTGGCAAGTCCTTTTATTGGCAATTCCATAATTATGTCATTTAGGGCAGGCCGATGGCGATTCCTGGCCTCCCATTTAATCAAAGTTCCTCGAGAGAAGCGTGTGCGAATTATTGCCACAAGAAATTGCTCTCTGGCTGCGCCGTGTTGACTTTTGTGCCGTGATTAAGGTCCCCGATAAGAATCGACTAATGAGAGCCCACTGTGTGTTCCCAGTATATCGGCTCTAATTATATTGCCAGCGTCTGTGGCCAGACCCCAACAAAAGCCATCAAAATGTTTGTCGAAGTAAATATTCGTGGAAATGAAAATAAAGTAAATGAGAAATATAATTGCGGACTGCCAAAAAGATATAGAAGAGTCCTTTTGAAGAGAAATCGCCTTTCGTTTTGAAAAACAAATACAAAGGGGAATTGAAATGCGAATATATTTTTTAGAGAGAAAACTAAACAATATTCATAATGAAATTGTACAAATTTTAATATTATATTCAACTATAATGTAGAAAAAAACTAAACAATATTCATAATGAAATTGTACAAATTTTAATATTATATTCAACTATAATGTAGAAAAAAAATCATTACTGATTCATAAAATGTTAAATTGAAGAAATTACAATTTCATTTGAATTTTCTTTTTGCATGAATAATCGAATGTTATTTAGTTATGATCCAGAATCTGTCTGACATTTAAATGTAAAGAAATAAAGTCAAAAACTTCAAGGAAGGTTAGACACTTATTTATAAAATGGTGTTCGTAGCTGTTACAATAGTTTTAGTAATGATAGATTTATGTGAATAAAATATTTTTGTATATTTATACGATACTATCTAAGCAGTCTTGAAACTAAATATACATAAATATACATACAATTAATTATTAATATTATATAATACAAATATACATTTTAATATAATCTTAAACAAACTATACAGTGATTTATTCATTATACCTAACAAGAAATAATATTGTAAATACATATATATTATCTGTAATAGTAATAAAAATGTATATTAATTATAGTTATATAATATATAATATATATTATCTGTAAAAGTAATAAAAATGTATATTAATTATAGTTAAAGTGCTTATCTAACTGCCATAAACTTTAACATATTCTTAAACCTTTAAACCTCTAACCAACATTTAAGGAAATTTTCCAGAAGGCCAACTCCCATTTGCCTTGAAACTCAAATCAAATATTGAACGATTATGGCAGACATATGGACAATATCTCTCTAGGCAGTGTGGGCGGGCGAAAGGACTCCCTCTCTCTCACTCTCTCTGTCCCTCCCTTTCTTTCTCTCTCGCTCAGCCTTTGTAGGCATAAAACAATGCACAAAGTGAGCGATAAGCGCGCATAATAAGTACGTAATTAAATATGCAATGATATTTATCAGGCGAGAGAGACAAGGCACCCGCTCACCCCCCTCCCTCTCACCCCTTCCTGCACACTTCAAAACTCTCTCAACACACACACGCACGCTTGCGCGCAGATAATGAGCAATGTCGACTCACTTCAGAGAGCACACGCCGTGTATGTGTGTGTGTGTAAGACTCACTGTTATCCGACCAATCAGCTGCGACTGGAAGAGCCGTGGAAGTGCCAGATAAATACACACTCACGCACACAAAGCCAGTCGCAGCTGAGAGCAGCATTCGTAAGCAGCCGTAGCTCGACAGAGGCAGCGACAGCGACTGAGGCAGCGGCTGTGGCTGTGGCGGTGGCAGCTGTGTCTGCTCGCTGCTCCCAAATTGCTCTTGGAGTTGTTGGCTGCGTTGATTATGCGCCGACGTCGGAGGAGTTTTTGCCAAATTTATGCGGGTGTACGATAGCTCCCGCTAACTGTCCCATGGTGTGTGTATGTGTTGTTGTTGCTGTTGTATCTCTATTGTAGGTGGAGCCAGGCACACACACACACACACACACACTCAATCGCATTGTTGACAAAAACGCAAGCAGCGTCGTTGGGTTTTTGTCTCATTTTTCCTCATCTGATGTCGTTCTTTTTGTTTTTGGATTTTTGGTTTGTTGTTTTCCGTTTTGTATCTGGCAGATACGTGAATTTCGCCCTGCTGCAAAGACACACAGAGCGCGCACAGGTTGCCGCAGTGAAAGGTCGTCGTTGTCGTCTACGTCGTGCGTGAGCGTTAACTAGCGACGGATACGCGTCTATCCATCAGAAACAGCTGAACAAAAGATACAGCTACAAATCTCGGGCAATTCTAATTTCAAATTCACAATTCGATAAGATGATTTGTGTCGTGTGTGCAGTGCAAACAGTTTGATAAGTTCGTGTCGCAGCTCAGCAATTGGATAAACCACACACAAACACACTCACACACACATACTCACCGCACACACGCTCTGGGATTAATCTTGCTTTCATTCTTGTGGAATATGGTTGTTTTGTAAGTTCTGATCGATCGCAGACTCTCCTCACAGCCAACCGACCCAAGTCCCTTGATACTCACTGCCGATAAAAACAGCTGCAAAACATGATTTTGAAAAAAAAGAAACAACAACAGAAAAAGCTCCAATGAGTTGACGATCGATCGTGTTTATACCTCTTATATACCGATTTCACTTACTGAGAAAGTCTACATATTTGTAAACCTTTCATTTCATCTTATATTCATTGGGAATTTATAGCCTATTAAGAAATAATAGAACAAAAAAGTCTAACCTTAATTACTATGTATGGTACCTAATGGAATAGGAGACATCATGAACTGTTGTTGACATCCCAAATTTACTGTATCATTCTCATTGTACCACTTTCACAAACAATTCTAAATGCGTTAGACTTTTCACCAAGTTATTGTGCTATAAAATGTGAAAATATAATAGAAACAATATTATAAGAAGGAGCTAAATTTGAGAAATCTTGGAAATAACTTAAAAAACAATTTCTCTAAATTTGTCTTAGAGTTTCCGTCGTACTCTATTCTAATTCTCTCTCTGCTCTGTTTGACTACTCATACCCCAACATTTTGTGCTCCCTTTCTAGGGTAACAATACCCGACGTCAGAACCTTATAAAACAAAAGAGTTCTAAGAATTTGATAGCACTCTTCAAGTGCACTGGGGCTACAAAATATTATATAGGCCTAAATTTCACAACTTTCGGTAAATATATACATATATATGTATTATTATACTTATATATATAATACAGTAATAGAGTTCTTATCGTAGTCGTTAATCGAAAAGTAGGTATTAAAACAAAATTAACTGTTTTATAAATACGTTCTTATTATACAATTGCTTTCGGTTATAATAAATATATATATTACTATACACAAAAATGAGTACCTTTTTCAAAAAAAAACGTGTTTTGTAATATTATTATAATGTATTGTATATATTATTGTATTATTTCAAGATAAATTCGATTTAAGATTTTTTTCTTTTTCAAATGTTCCGTTCATGACACAGAACAGAAACGACGATTCTTAGGAAATCAAATTACTTTATATTATTTAGCTTTAGCATTGCTCCATGTGGAATTAATAATACACATTTTTGAGCCTTAGCAGAACCCTGTTTTATTTATAGTTTTAAACAAGTACTTGTTGCGGTTAAGAAGTTCCAGAGTGCGGGTAAAATCAAGTTAAAGCAATATGTTGAGAACATTCTGAACAAATGTACCCTGATTTAAGATAAAACAATGCATTGGAAATTAATAAAATAATGGACTTGTTCAATAATATTTACATTTGATAAAACAGTATGCCGCAAATATCAACATACGTATATGGTGCGACATTATCCAGGAAAGCATCTCAAAATCGAACGAATTATACGTTTTCTTATCTGATTTCTTGAGAATCATTCAGTTTGTTGTACCTTACCTGAAGAAGTCCAAATTATTAATCAGTTCTTCATAAAATTTCAATATTTCTAACTCCATTTCTTCGAAACTCAGATTATTTTGAAAAAAGTATTAGTATTGAACAAAATTATTTATATAAGAATCAAAAGTTATTTTTATTTTGCAACTTTTCCTTTATTTTGTTTTCATACAACATTTTTAATTTCTTAGAAGTCACGCCATATAAACATCTAATCTTAATAATACTACAGCAAAAAAGTTGTTGTATACCCTTGCAGACGGTATATTAATTTTGGCCAGGAGTTTGCAACGCTTAGGGGGTATCTCCGATAATACATATATATATTTTGAATAAAAATTAACAGAGGAATCAAACTAGCCCTGTCCGTCTGTCCGTGTGTTGGTGTGTCCGTTTGTTTTATTGAAACTAGTCTCTCAATTTTAAAGCTATTTTGATGAAACTTGGTACACATGCTTCTTATTGCTGCACGATGTATTTAGTTCGGAACGAGCCGGATCAGACCGATAGATTACGATAGCTAGCGTACGATCTATCGGCCGATTTTTGTTATTTATTGAGATATATTTATAACACATAGCTGCCAAAGGAATCATTCGAAGGGAAGGTTTTTGTATGAATACCAGTTCTGATTTTAGAAATAACTAAACTTATCAGTGTCGAACAAAGTGAGACATAAATGTGAATATACACAAACCCATTCAATTCCGCACCATTATATATAGCTAGTATTGGAACAATCGGAGGATATAAAAACCTTCAAGGGTATATGTTCTTCGGCATGCAGAAGGTAGTTATCGTAAAAAACCATAAATGGCAATAACACTGGAACAAAGAGCAACTCATATTTATAGAGTCCGAAGATATAATACCCCCGAGTAATATAATTTATTTATTTCGATTTCAATCAAGAGATAAAGAAACGAAAAAAAAATACAGCTTCAATAATTTGTTTGAGAAATTATGATAAGAAATTCTGATTGATCTTGAGAGTGTGTTGGGAAAGCTAAACAATATTTAAATTATTGATTGATTTTTGTTTGTACAACATTTTCAAGAAATCATGTGGTGTAGAATTCCAGATTACTATATGATAAAAGATTAGGATAAAAAACAATCGCCAATCGCAAAAAAAACCCAGCGCAATAAAAAGAAAACAACGAAACCAAAAATATTTAAATTATTTCAAGCCCTGCCCATCACAGAGCCGGAGCGAGATTGAGAGAAACAGAGGGAGGGAGGGGCAGCGCCATGGGATAGACCTGGTTTAATGGGACTCGAAAAAAGCCGCGGGGGGAATCGTCATG
This sequence comes from Zaprionus davidi, assembly GCA_018903715.1. Taxonomy (NCBI): domain Eukaryota; kingdom Metazoa; phylum Arthropoda; class Insecta; order Diptera; family Drosophilidae; genus Zaprionus; species Zaprionus davidi. The sequence goes on from JAEIGL010000005.1 coordinate 11,866,230, forward strand.
GACCACACACGCAAAAGGCCAACGCGGGGGCCGATCAATCTGGAGCGGGGGTCAGTGAAAGGGTCGATATAGAGACATATTTTGTAGGTGACAAAGTTATTATAAACACAACGCGGGGCGAAAGAGACACAACGAACACAACGATGCGCTATCGCCAGATCTCAGATAAGCACTACGAAGTGTCAAGCGGTCAATTTACGAACCCAAAACAAAGCGACAACCGACAAACGACTAACGACGACGACACCGTGTCGTGCAACAGGTTCATTTCGATCTTGTGGACCACCAAGCGATCGTTCAGGTAACGCGCTTCAGTGGCCTGCTGCCTTTTCCCAGTACGCACATAAAAAATAAAGAACACACATTTCGAGTGGAAGAGAACTAGCCACATATGTAGCGCCCTCTACTTGGGCCCGCTACAGGGCGCCCGGCCTAATGAGACGCTGTGCCGGACAAATTTATTGCTAATTGCAGAGCGATCGTAGCGATCGCACCGATCGCCTAAACGTTTCACGCATAAATCTCCAGCAAAGCAAAGCTCCCACACAGACAGCAGAAGAATTGTCTGTCTGTCTCTACAATCGCCTCTCGGTCTGTGTCTGTCTGTCTCTACGATCGCCTCTTAGTCTATGTGTGTCTGTCTCTATGATAGTCTCTTGGTCTCCCCGTCTCTCTCCTTTCGATCAATCTGCGCATTCGCTTCTAGGCTGACTCAGCATCTCAGTCTCGTGCCACGCTTTAAGTGTCAATAATTCTGGCGCTTAAATTACATGAGCCTGAGTCTTACTGGGCTAATACCAATAGGGTTAACGGTACCAGAATCACAGCTGAGTTATGCGTTCCATGACATGACATAAAATCGACAGAAACATTTCATTTGATTGTCTCACGCAACCCACACAGAGTATAATAAAGCTCACTCGGAATCGTTTAGATGTATAATTAAGATGGGCTTATTACCATTTTGGGTGCGTTATATTTGGTCAACTGCAGAGATGGCTAACGAAAAGATCATTTAAAGAGACTGTAATTGCAGTGAGGAACAGAAAGAATTTAGGGAATTTAAAGTGCAAGGTATAAGATTCTTGTTTCCCAGAAATTATTTCAATACATGCAAACTTAATGATATCATTATTAGCTTTATTGATTTAATTTGATTACGTCAACAAAATTCAAGCGATCATATTTTAATGTGTCGACTCATAACAACGTAAGCATGGATACAAAGTTAAAATCCCAGGGGAAAGTATCGCAAAGTCATTGCGTAGGCCAAAAACGTCATAGTAGAATAAAGAACGTCATAAAATTTAGCTTTTGACTGATTATAAATAATGTATAGTACAAAGATAAGAAACAAACTATATGAATTAAAATACCATTAAAGGAGTTTCTATAAATTCAAGCTCAGCTTATGGTAGATTATAACTATAATATTAAAAGATTTAGCTTAGATTACGATTTTTTTAGCTAAAGCTTTTGTTACAAACCGTACCCCATTAAACTATAAATCTTTGTCAAATTTGATATTTACATCTCTGAAATAAATAAATATAAAGATGAAACAACTTAATTTTATATTAAAAAATAACCTCCATTAATATATCTTTGAAGGCAGGTGACTGTTATGAATTTTCTCGCCCTGGCATTCACAAGTGCACTACTCTGTTGCTATGTTAGGTTAGGTTGACGAGCACCTTTTAAACGAAGTAGTGCCCAATAAATAGGAGCATTTAGATTAAATCTGAGGTTACCCGCATCCACAGCGAAAGCTTTGACCTACAATTATTGACTTTTTGAACAGTTTGTTTTATTGTAGTTCGGTTAATTAATCTCGATTCTGCTCTCTGCTTTATTTTATCCGATGAATCACAGCGTGAAGTGAATAACTCAGTTAGAATCTTATTTAAAAATCTCTTATTGTACGAAAAGCAAATAGTTTATACTTTAAATATAATAGAATAGAAGTACTAAGAATATTTTAGGATACACCCTTAGGAAGGAAGTTAAATCGATTCTCAAATCGATCGTACACTTCGTTTGTCATTCTCTGTGCTCCTCTCTTCATTACTTCTCTCTCCTCCTGCTAAACTACATTCTTCCTGAAATTTCTGCGCACCTGGTATTGTTCCGTGTTGAGACATCGAAAACTACTATGTCTCAACATCATTATTATATAACACAACATGATGTTTTTTTATGTAAACCGCTTGATTTCTTTTCAATCCCCAGAAATGGCTACACTTTCAAGGCGCACTACCCACAACTGTCGCAACATCAATCAGAGCAACACATACCGCATTCCGCTCAACCTCATCCTCTCCAGCAACAGCAGCAGCCGCCAAGTCAGTCCAGCCATTTGCCGTGCACAGGCGGCACAGGCGGAGGCATGACGTCACACAAGTCCAAACGGGATTGGGACATCAACGATGCGATTGTGCCCCATGTGGCGGACATTGAGTTCGACGAGTTCAGCGAGTGGAGCGACGGCCATGTGCGTCTGGTCTACTCGGTGCACAACGAGGAGGCCAAGAAGCACATCTCAGGCTGGGCCATGCGCAACACGAACAACCACAACGTGAACATCCTGAAGAAGAGCTGCCTGGGCGTGCTGGTCTGCTCGCAGCACTGCACCCTGCCCAACGGAACCAAGATCAATCTGCGTCCGGCGATCTGCGACAAGGCGCGTCGCAAACAGGAGGGCAAGGCGTGTCCCAACAAGAGTTGCCGCGGCGGGCGACTGGAGATTAAGCCCTGTCGCGGACACTGTGGCTACCCGGTCACCCACTTCTGGCGCCACTCGGGCAATGCCATCTTCTTCCAGGCCAAGGGCGTGCACGATCATCTGCGTCCCGATCCGAAGAACTCCAGTGTCTCCAAACGCGCTTTCGGTCGCGTCTCGCTGGGATCCAGTAAGACAACGACGACCTCTGCGCGAGCGGGTGGCAACTCCAAGAAGTCAGTCATTGCCGGATTGGTCAAGCAGGTGAAGGTGAGTTAAACAAGCCAAGAAAGTAGCCGGAATCATCTTCAACTCTCTTCAATCTTTTCAAGCAGCAGCAGAATCTCATGGGAAAAGTTCTCAAGCGCAGCACTGCCAACAATCCACTGGCACACTCCGCTTTGGAGATATATCAATTTAATGGTGAGTTACTGATTAAAATGATTTACTAGAGAGAGGTAGAGAAGAGAAGGTCCTCAAATCTGACCATACTTCTGATCTTATAAAAATGGGAATACTTTATCGTACTTATGCAAGGTTTTATAAATATTCACTATACGATAACCTTGAATGAAAATAGAACCATCTCCGTGTTAGCTTTCAGAAATTACTTAATTTTCGTATATGTATATGTGATATTCTATATATTATTCTATGTTATTATTACTTTATTCAAACTCCATTAACTCATAATCTAATTGAAATCTCAGCCCATAATCTCATATACAGCTGTCAACAGCTCATACACATTATGTGATCATTGTTATATATCTACCCCGTTTTAATGTTCTTAAAATGGAATCAACATATCATTCCTTATATGTAGATCACATAATCAGATCAGATCATATTAAACCTTCCATATACATTTCAATCATAATTGAATTATGTTTTATATTCATTCGTCACCACTATCGCTTTCTCTTTCTATATTGCAGCCTGTGGCAAGTGCACCACCTACAGCCACTGCACGTGCAGCTACCTGGAGGACACGACGCGTGCGCAGCAGCTGAGTCAATCCTCCTCTGGGGGCTACGTGGGCAATTCATGGCCTCTGGGCACAGCAAGTGGAGTCGAGGCGGCTGCGGCGGCGACTGCCTGCGAGCCGGGGGCAAATGTCTTCACCGTGAACCATCAGCACATCACGTACAACTATCCCATTTACCATGCCACGCCCACTGCAGCAACAGCCGCGCCCAGCAAGTCGCCCAGCTTGCCCTACACATGCATCTCCTCCGAGTTGACTGGCGCATATCAGCCGCAGTCACTGTCGCTGCCGCAGTCGCTGTCGCTGTCGCAGTCGACGCATCAGTCGACGCATCACTCGAGCTACGGCACTGCATCGAGTTGTCAGTTGGGCTACGACTCCGGCTCTCAGCTGGCCACGCCGGAGCCGGAGTTCATCAACTATTCGCAGATCAAGCATTTGGGCGGCGAGTTGGGCTGCAAAAGTGACGCAGGCACGCCCACAATCAAATACAACGCCACCGTGGAGACGCAGCCATTGGCGGGGTATGGGGAGGAGAATTACGAGTATTATTACAATCCAAGGGAGTCCAAGGCGGACTACGAGCTGCAACAGTTCAATGGACACGCCGCCGGCGCCGGACATTACTACGAAGCCGCGAATGGCTACGGCGGCGTCAGCTACTTCGACACGGGCACAACGGCGGGCAACGTCGACAGCGGCAGTGGCAGTGGCAACGGCAGCGCAGCTAATCTCGAGCAGAGCAGCGGCTACGGCAGCTATTACGATCATTATGCCAACTACGAACAACAGATGGCGGTAGCTGGCGCTGGTTTTGCCGCTGCCGGCGCTGGCGTCGGCGTCGGAGCTATGGCTAGTGGTGTGGCAACTGCGACGCCCACACTCACCTACCACCACCACCACCATCATCATCTGCACCATGCGGCAGCGGCGGCACAGGCGCAGTCAGCGCACGCAGCCCATTGATAGTACTTAACGATCGTCTTATTCATAGTTCTCTTCTAGCTATAAGTTCTCTCGGTTTGAAATCTTAATTTCATGTTTCATATTACTATATGATTATTGTTTTCCTGACGCAGCGAATAAAAATAATGAAAATGTTGATTGATTTGTAAGCGATGCCTTGGCTATTTTAAAAGAACGGCAGCTTTATCAATGAGCGCGTGTCTCATTCATCGATAAACCTTAGTTTACAGCGATTAATTGTAAAACTCAGAAGAGACGTGCCCGCAATTCTCGTGCTGGCGCAGGCAGCGCGACAGTGGCTCCCTCTGTGGTCGGTTGTTGACAGCTGTTATGAGTTTTTGTAACCGCCATATAACCATGTTAGCCTATTGTCCCAGATTATGCATATGGGTTTGTGTCTTGGGATTACACTGCAATGCAAGCAGTAAACTACTTGTCAAACAATGATGGGTTTGTACTGGCTCCATCTGTTGGAGTTTTTTATCTCGCAGCGCTATCTGTCATTATTGTTGAACATTTGTTGTTGAGTTCAAGCCAATTGTACTAAATATGTACTAAATTTACCTTCTTGCCATCTAGGGCTGAATGGTAGAACTGGAAGTTAAATCGATTCTCGAATCGATCGTGCACTTCGTTTGTTTTCGTTTGTGCTCCTCTCTTCCTTACTTCTCTATCCTCCTGTTCAACTACATGCCTCCTGAAATATCTGCGCACTTGGTATTGTTCCGTGTTCAGACATCGAAAACTACTATGTCTCAACACTGAACAATACCAGGTGCGTAGAAAGAAAGAGAGGACCACAAAGAAAGACAAACGAAGTGTACATAGTGAGAGAGGGCAAACGAAGGCAGCCTCGCTTGTTTTGTTGGGTGCAGCACAACAAATTACACCAGGCGAACAGAGAAAACAGCAGACAGGCAGCACTAAGTGAACAGACGAAAGAGAGCGGGAGGGAGAGAGGATGAGCGCAGAGAGGGCGCAGTTGTCACGTGTCAAACTCGATCAATGCAAAGACAGTGTGAACTGTACTGATTGGTTGAAAGCAAAGAGAGCAGAATCTACTCTCCTTGCGCTCTCTTTGATTTACTTACTCTCAATTATTTTTTGCCTGCTGCTGTTGCTGTTCGCCTGGTGTAAAATTGACTTCGCAACGAAAACCTTTGCAAAATCTCAAGCAGCCTAGCAAAACATGTTGCATACTTTTCGGATTCTTAATTATTATTTGCTGTACGATGGGGAATGGAAAAGGAACAGAGGTCTCTTTTCCCAAGACACGATCCCTTTTGTGTTCTGGATCAGAGCATTGTGGATTTATCGGCTTATCGATGTTTTTTGTTTTTGGCATTCAAATAGAAATATACTGTCGTAAAGTATACCACAAAATAACGAAAAGCATCAAAATACTTGACGTTACTAGATGTTTTAAACAAGCTACAAATACGCACATTGTACTTTTTTTTATATAAAAATTTACCCCGCATTTGCAAGTTTCAAGTTGCAACACGATAGATCTTTTGGGAAACTATCTAAATTGGCAGCACTGCAAGGAACCCGAAAAGAAAACAATTTGTTGCTTATGTTTTTCAAATATTTATTTATGCATAATATTTACCGTTTGTTTTGTTTTTTTTCTGCCTCGACTTTACATATGTAATAATGTTTTCGTTCTTTTTTTCTTTTTTCGAAATTTTCTTTTGTTTTATTTGTTTCTGTACTACTTAAATGTGAAACATTGAAGTCAAATGTTGTTTGCTTTGTTCATTAACGGTTTAATTGAATTAAACTTTTTATTCGCTTTGTGGGTGCATTTCGCTTCCGGTTTGTTATCGTCTTCTCCTTCTTCTTCGTCGTCGTCTACTTCTTCTTCTACTTTTACTCATAATCTACGCAATTTGCTCCACAATTTGTACATTTTATTTGCATTCTGAATGTCACATAAATAAATATATAATGATCGATAGTCGGTAATCGATAATAATAGTAATAATCATAATGTTTGACAAGACGCGGATTTGTTGTTGTTGATGTCATATTTTAACGCTATTTATGTAAATGTTTTGCTTATTCGGTAATAATTAATGCCATTATTTGTTGTTGTTGTTCTTGTTGTTGTTGTTGCTTAGCCTTTGCACATTTAAATTTGTAATAAGTTGTAACAATTTCAAGTCGTTTCTTCTTTATAAGCATTATTATTTCATTTATTCTCTCGCAGGCGGCGCGTTATAAAAGTTTGTTAAATATAGTATTTGTTTTTATTTTTTTTTCAATAAAATGATTGTTTTTGTTTATCTCTTTCTTTCTCTTTGGGGTTGTTACCATAAAAATCATAGAAAAAACTGCAAATTCCCTTCGGATCGGATGTAAAATTTGGCCATTAATATAAAATTGCTGAAAACCTTTTTGATTAACCTTCAAGTTGTTGTTGTTGTGTCTCAACTCTCAACGCTCTCTCTCTTTATAAGGTAGGGTCTGTTTATTTGCTATTTGTATAGGTTACTTTTCGTTCTGGTTCTGTTTCAATTTCAGTTTCTGGTTCTGGGGTTTGGTAGGAGTCGCAAATGTCATAAATGAAACACAAAATCAACACAAAATTAATGCACAATAATTTGTATATTTTTTTTTTCAATTTTTTTATTTTTATTTTAAATTTTTGTTTACTTTTGCATAGCAATTTGTAATTCGCTTTTTGTTTTCTTTTTTGTTGCGTATAATTTATATAACTTTTTAAATTTGAATAACAATTGTTTATGTTTTTGTCGCTTACTCTCTCACAATTTAAGTTGTTAATCATTAAACGTATGTATACATATACATATATATTTAATAATATATAATTAATTTTTGTTGGGCTTTTCTTTAATTTATCATATTTTTTATACAATTTTACACATTTTCCGCTGGCGAATCTTAAGAACTAGTTGAATTTTGGTTTGAAGTTGTATTTCTTATGTTTTTTTTCATCTTATTTTCTTTTTAATTTCGAAATTCACTTAGGGCAATAAACGAAACGGGGGATTATCGTTCTCGTGTTCTTTTAGAAAGTACAAAACACACAGGCGTAAATAATTTATATGAAATATGTTTAACAAAAAGTTTATAGATTTTTGAAATCTCTCTTGGCTTGGGGGGTCTACTATCAACTTCCTCATTCCACTTTCCTTTCTATCATTTATTTCATTTTGTATTTCCAAAGAATAAAATTCATAATAATTCACAAAGTGTTGGCAACAAAATCAAAACGTACGCTACGAATACGAGTATAGAACATATCGATGTATCGATACATTTATGCCTATCGACAGAAATGATATTTACAGAAAATAAACGACGAGTATTTGCCATTCAAATGGTACAAAGATAGAGTGAGTAACTACTTACGAACTACTCTAGCGTTTGTATGTGTGTGTGTGTCTCAGTATTATTTAAATACTAGATATACATATGTCTGTAGTTTATTTTGTTTGTTTGTTGTTGTTTGTTTAAAACTATTCAACTAAATGCCTACAAAAAGCAAAGCTTACAAGGGAAACAGAAGAATCTATGGTTAATAAAATTGTTGAATTAGGCGCTACAATAAATATTAATGTATGTGTATGTGTGTGTGTGTGAATACATATAAATATGTTTCAATTATCCATATAATATATGCTTATATGTATGCATACGTATGCGTATGCTTGCGGTGTATTTGTATTTGTATTTTCCTATTTTGTATTGTATAAACTCGATCGCTTTAACTCTGCAACTCTCCAGTGTTGTAAAATGTTTTTAGTAATAACGTTTATTTTTCATTTATTTCATATTGGATTTTTATTTAGCAACTTGTTAATTGTTTTGTTGTATTCTCAGTGGTGGGTTCATTTTGTGTGTTCATTTCATCAACTCTTCTCTTCTCTCCTCCTTGCTCTCACTTTCGCACTGTTCTACACTGCTCTTCTGTGTAGAATTCTCTAAATTAATTTAAAATAGTTACAATATAAGTGAAAAAGGGCAGAAAGGGGTGGGGCAGATGATATTGAAGAAGCTTAGGGAAGAAGAAAGTGAAATTGTGTGTGTATGTGTATTAAGTTTGTGTGTATATGTGTGTGTGTTTTTCAAGCCTCGCTTTGAGTTGGTTTTCTCTTTTAAATGTCTTCGAAGTTTTCGTTCTTTTGTGGTGGTTTCATGCCTTAACCTTATAAAGTATAATCACTAATTAGAATTAGCATTAGAATTAGTCGGTAGAATTAGAGTAAACTGTAAGGATTAATTATAATAATAATCATAATGATAATAATATAATCATAAAACACACGCATAAAATGTGATTTCTCAATGTTTTTCTTTTCTTTTTATTTCTTTTTTTCCTTTTGTTTTTTCGTTTTTCATTTTCTTGTTATGTTTTTAAAGCTTTGGTTTCAATGTTGATAATATTTCTGCAGCAAAGGCGACGAAATACAGAAAATATATATAGATAGATTGGTACAGAACATATACATATATATATTAATTTATGTATATATATTTATATATGTGCTTTATAGCGAATTGGAAGCCTAACAAATTTTGTGTTATACGTGAGATCAAAACAAGCTAAAGGTGTCCATAGAAAGGTCGCTTCTTCTTCTTCTTCTCCTTCTTCTTCGAATTGTGCGTCTTCGTGTTGAGCGTAAAAGTTAAAGAGAGTTGGAGTGAGAGAGATGTAGATAGAGTGGCTGTGTGTAGGGAAGGGGGCAGAGCGGGATGTAGCTTAAAACTAATTAGCAAAAAACGCCTTAGCTAGTTTACTGTGCGCGAGAAAGAGACAACGCTATGATCTATACTGGCTAATGCGATCAATGGAGGGGAGTGGGGTGGGGCAGCTGCTTAGGCAATTTCCTTTTTGATTTGTAATTCGCAGTTCGTTGTTGTTATTGGTGTTGTTAATGTTGTTGCTGTTGTTGGTGTTGTTGGTGTTGGTGTTGTTGCCATTGGCGTCGGCGGCGTTGGCGGCGTCTGCTTCTTGCTCGCCTTTGTCGCCATCAAAACGGGCGGCGCCGCTGCTGCCGTTGGCAAATCTGCTGGCGTCGCTGTAGCTGCAATTGTTGGTGTTGCTGCTGTTGTTGCCGTGTCGCATCGCTGGCGTCGTTGCTGCTGTTGCTGGCGCTGCTGCAAAGGCATCTCATCATCGTCGGAGTCCTCCTCCGCCTGCTGTCGCTCCGCATCTACCTCCGTTTCTTCCTCCTCGTACTCTTCCTCCTCCTCCGTCTCCTCCTCTTCATCCCTGGCCGCCTTTATTGCCACCTCATCGTTGTTGCTGTTGCTGCTGCTGTTGTTGTTGTTGCTGCTGCTGTTGTTGCTGTTGTTGTTGCTGCTGCTGCTGGTGTGTATCTTGGCCAGTGCTTGGCAGGCTGAGAGCTGTGCCTTCTTCATGGAGGCCTCGTCGCTGCTGTTGCTGCTGTCGAAGAGTCGCACCGCCTGGGCAGCGGAGTCTGGCGAACGGGGCGTGGTCGCTGTGGGCGGCGTGGCCAGTGCGCTGCTGCTATGCGGCGCCTGCCCCGCACTCTCCATGTCCGCCTCATCAGGCTCCAGCTCCATGTCCTCTTCCTCCGGCTCTTGCTCCTGCTCCTGCTCCTCCTCTTCGTTATCCTCCTCCTCCTCTGGCTCGCTCTCGTGACTGGCGGCACTTGGACTTGGACTCTTGGCATGCCCATTCGCCATGCCGGAGCACTTCTCATCCTCCGCAGGCTGCAGCTTGATGCGCTTGCAGGCAGGTGCCATTTGCTGCTGCTCCGCCTCATCCTTGAGCGGCGTTGGACTACGTCGCAGTCCATTCACCTGCTGCGGTTTCAGTTCCCCATTGTTATTGTTGTTGTTGGCCTGATCTTGAGTGAGTGTCTCATTGCTATCTGCCTCCAGCAGATGCTCCAGCTCTCGCTGCTGCTGCTCCTCCTCGTCATCCTCCTCCTCCAGCTGCTCTTCCTCCTCCACCTGCTCTTCCTCCTCCTCCTCCTCTAGCTGTGTCTGCCTCTGCGTCTTCAATGGCAGCACACGCAGCTTGTTGTCGCAGGCCTCCAATTGACGCCGACAGCGCTGCAGCTGTTCGCGCAGCTCGGCGATGTGCGCCTCCTGCTTGTGGCAGACCTCGCTGAGCTGCACGTTGTTGTAGCGATACTGCTGGTTCTCCTGCAACAGTCGCTGCAGCAGATGCAGCACACGCTCCCGATCCTTGGGCCGCGTCTCGCGCAACGCCTCCACCGCCTGCTCCCACGGCGGCAACATGGCGCTGCTGTCCGGCTCCCCATTGAGGCTGTCGTCGTCCGTGTCCGTGGACAGCTCAAACTCGCTGCCCAAATGAGGCTTCCCATTGCCATTGCCGTTGCCATTGCCCAGCGGCAACTGTTGCTGCTGCTGCTGGTGGTGCTGGTGCTGCAGTTTGGCATGTGGCGAGCTGACCACGTTGGAGGAGTGCGTGCTCAGGTTGAGGCCAGCGCTGGAAGACTGCGTGGGCGAGTAGCCAGCCGAGGGTGGCGTCTTGTAGTGAATGCTGCCTCCGCCTGTTGCCGTTGCCACATGTGGCAGCAATGGCTGCAGCAGCAGCGGCTGCAATGTTGCTCCCACTTGGCTTTGGCTCATCAGATTCTTGTTGATTCTGATCCGACTTGGCTCGCTCTGCTGGTGGTGGCTATGGTGGTGGTGGTTGCTGCTGGTGGGCAGCAGCTTGGCATGCTGGTTGACGGTGGCAATCACGTGCGAGTTGCTGGCGGAGGCTGCGCCTATCGTTGCTGCTGCTGCTGTTGCCGGCACTGGCGATGTGGAGGAGGTAATCTCATTGCTGCCCGCTGAGAACTCCTCGGCGGGACTGCGTGGCACATGACGCGCTGCAGGTGGCGTTGCAGCTGCAACTGTTGCCGCTGCTGCTGCTGTTGTGGGAGGGGCGGGCGGTGGTGGTGGCGCGGGCAGGTGGGCGGGAGCTGGCTTGGGCATTGGCGAGCTGCTGTTGGAGCTGTTGCTGTGATTGCTGCCGCAGCTGCTGCTGCCGCCGCTGCTGTGATTGCTGTTGCTGCCGATGTGCGCTGCCTCTGCTGCTGTCGCTGCTGCTGTCGCTGTTGCTGTTGCTACTGTTGGTGGGGGCGTGGCAGCACGCTCTTGCTTTATCTGCAGCGGCTCCTGCACCTGCTGCTGCCGCTGTCGCTCCATCTCCCGCTCTCGCTCCCGCTCCCGCTCGCGCTCCTTCTCGCGCTCCTTGCTGAGTATGTTCTTGCGCGGCGCCAGCGCCACATTCGGCTGGAACGTGCGCTCGAAACGCTCCCGATCCGTGCTGCGCACCACACGCTCCGGATGCTGCAGCTCCGGCGGCTCCTGGCAGGCGTACGAGAGCGTGTTGTACGCGTGCACGGCGCGCCAAGGCTGAAAAGCGCTGCTGGCCACCGCCAACTGTTGCCCCGCCACATTGACACGCTCTCGCTCGCGCTCCCTCTCCCTCTCGCGCTCCCGCTCGCGCTCCCTCTCGCGCTGCTGCTGCTGTTGCTGCTGCTGCTGTATGCAGTGGGCGTACATCAGCTGGTAGCGCTGTATGTTCAGCGGATGATACGCATCCAGTCCAGCTGCCTGCTGCGACGCCTTCAGCGACGACGCCCCCTTGCCCCCCTTGCCGGACAGCTCCAGTGGATGCAGCAGATGCTGCTGCTTCAGGCTCGCCGGCAGCGTCTGATGCGATGACGGCGGCTGCGGCGCCACCAGACCCAGCAACGTGTCCTCCATCTGCTAGAGAGAAAGAGAAAGAGAGAGAGAGGGAGAGAGGGAGAGATGCTGCGTGTTAGTGCTTGTCTCGACATGTCTGTGCGTGGTTATTAGAAAATTGATCGGCCATAAAAATAGATGCTGCAAAACCAGTAGCCCCTGCCATTAATTTGAATTGCCCCGCCCCCTGCCTGCCTGCCTGCCTACGCCCCGTTCCCCGCTCTGCTGCTTCGCTCGTTTTTGAGTGGCTAATTATAAACAAACAACTACCCGGTAGGATCACAGTCCCACTGCCGGGCAGTGCCTCATTCCCATCTCCCTTGCCCCCTTCCCCCTTCATCATCCTCCTCTTGCTTCGATACTACGATCTGGCGATCTTGCGATCTTTCGATCCTCCTCAATCACAACGCCCCGCGGTTATGGCGCCAATTGTCATTGAGACAGACGGTCGACTAACTGCGGCGACTACACTGCAAGAAATTTGGGCTGTCAAAAGTTGTGGAGTGCAATGAGGAAATGAAAGCAATAGAGGAATAAGAAGGAGTCATATACAGAGTGAGACAGAGAGAGAGAGAGAGAGAGACGGCAAAAGAGAATGCGAGAGAGAGAGGTACAGAGATAGACAAAGAAAGAGATCTGAAGATGGAAAGACAGATAAATAAACAGGGAAAAAGAAAGAAAGCTCGTTGACAGTGGGACAGCGAAAAATGAAGTTAAATACAGAAAGACAAGCAGAAACTGACAGTGAAAGAGACATAAAATAGAGAAGAACACATAGAGAGATTAGAGAGGGAGAGAGACAGAGAGTGAACCAAAATAAGAAGAAAGAAAGATAGAGATGGGTGTACAGTATTCCTTACAGAATAATTTATATTATCCGATGGTTGTTTTGATTTCAATCAAGTGTCTGTTGGGATTTGTTTATAATTGTATATATTGATCATAAAAATTAACTTAATAACCTACAAATAACAATATAATTATACAATATATAATCCATATTATATTGATATACTAACACCTTCATTCCTACCCTTAAAATTTATTTTTAAGAAACATTCCACAGAAGGAATATCGAAAAGAAATGCAATACCTGTTAAAGTCAAATTTCCAAAATATAATATATTAAGAGATTATTTGAAGTGTCTAGGATGAGTATCCTAGTTACGTTTTTTTTCCTCAACTTCCTTTAATTATAATATATATGTTTTTATTATTTTCTTTCTTTTAGCTTGCATATATACTTTAATCTCTCAAAAGATACACAATTCCATTCACCCACAGCCTTTCTTTCAGTGCACACAACTGGCTGCATATTTTGCATTATCATCAGAGCGACATTGGCGGCGGTTCGCCGTGGACATGGAACATGGAACATGCACTTGGTTGGCGACTGGTTTCTACTCTCCTCTGCTCCTCTACGCCTCTACTCTTTTGCCTTCGGTTCTTCTCCTTTTGGCTTCTTTCTTTCGGCTTGCTTTGGGTTGCGTGTTTGCCTAGCTGTTAAAATGATTGGCACCGCGGCCAATTATGGTCGCGACGACTCGGCCATAAAGTGATTTTGAATGGAGGCGGCGCCACAGACCCCCGTACCTCAGTTACATCTCCTCCCCCTTTCCCTACCTTCCCCGCTCAGCCTAAGACTCAGTTGCAGCAGCGGCAGCAGAAGTCGTTGTTGTGGTTGGACTTTATGCTGCCCCATTGCGGAAGGTGTCGCAGCGGTAGTTGAGCAAATGGTCAGCCAAAGATGCCAATAAGCAGCTAATGGCTCGCAGCAGGGGGGGCAGAGGGGGCAACATGGTGCAAGGGGAGCTGTAAAATTTACAAGGCAGCTAATCGCAGGTTAAGCTGATGAGGTGTCATTGGCCACGGCGCAGCAGTCGCAGCCCATTAGAAGCCGCAGAGACTCAGTGAGAGAAGGGGGAGGGGGGGTAATTGACCATGTCGTGGCATGGGAGATAAACAGAGATTACATTAAAGATGAAGCCATTGGGATCGATGGTGCATAATTCAGCTGAATAAATGGAACATTCCGCAGGATTATCATGATGCTTTATGGCTAAAATATTTGCAGGCTTCCTGTTGCTTTAATGCGCTAGAGATGACACTCAAAGGCGATTACAAAGTGTGGGTAACTGATAATTTAATGATAATGTAGAATTGGGATTTAAGATGACAAAGATTTTTGTTCTTTTTATTAAGATATTGTGCAGCTAGTCAACTTTATGAAGTTTCCGAGAAGTTTTTATGCACTAGAGATGGTACTAAGACGATTAAATTGTTGGGAAATGATATTTATCCGATTATATAGGAGATAAGACAGTTTTCTTGAAAATAATTGATGTTTTTAAAAGGGAACATAGATGTTTCAATATGTCAAGTTAATAAAACATTTGAAATTGGATTTTTCATTTGAAAATGGAATCAAAAAGTGTTGGTTAACGTATATATTTCAATATTGGAGTTAGAAAATAAAGAAGACAGCCCACTGGTTGATAATGATGTTTATAATCCTTTATGAATTGTAGATTGTTACCATCAATCAGAATCCAACTCAACATTTTTGAATATTAGCTTAATCTTAATATATCACTGAGTTTTCAGAGTACTCGTATAAACATGATACATACATATGTATATCATATTGTTTTATCTATTATACTCAGCTTGAACGTATTCTAGGCTGATCTAGACTCTCCAACGCAATTTCATCTAACTAAGTCATTAACTATCAGCCTTATTTGCCATTTTGGAGTTGCGAGCTAAAAAACAAGCCATAAGCTCGTTGGCCACAAAGTATGCAACATAAATTTACCGATCAGTGGAGCCACACACAAAAAAGAAAGCAAAAACCACAACAGAGAAAGAGAGAGAGGGAGAGGGAGAGGGAGAGGGAGAGGGAGGGAGAGGGAGGGAGACAGAATGAGAGGGGGATAGAGAGACATAAACAAACAAGCAGCGTCGCGCTTGGCCGTAACTTGGCCAAAACGATGGGTAAACAAGTTGGCCCAAAACCGAAGCTGGCGACGCAGCGGCGACTATCCTCAAAAAATGTTGGTACAGAGATTAAGCCAGGGGAGGGAGGTTGTTGGGAGTGGGGGTGGAAGGAGACCAAGCAGAGCAAGACACACTTAAGCCAAGCTGGCGACGCTGCGGGTAAACAAGGCAAGGCGAGGGGATGATGAAGAGGTGCAGGTGGAGGTGGAGCAGTAGGAGGAGCAGCCAAGACAAAAGCTGAAAGATATAGACGCAACGATAACAAAACTGGAAGCTAGTCAGAGGAGCAAGAGGGGGCGCACACAAATGAACCATTAAACAGCAAAATCATAAAAATCAAGAGCCATAAAGAAGTCGTCGAAGGAGCGCCGCCGCGCGTCTCCAAGACAGTCACCAGGCAGAGGCAGGCGGGCAGTTCACAGTCTCCAATCTTCGCATAGTCCACGGTCGCCTGGTCTGGCAATCGCCAGCGGCATGGCCATCGTCGCAGCAGGAGCAGCAGCAGCTGAAGACGCAGACGCCGTCGACGCTCTTTAACTGTTCACAGATGGCAGGCAGCGATAGATGCCGTCGCCAGTCTGGCAGAGGTGGGTGGCAGTAGCAGCAGCAGAGAGAGGTGGGTACAGCGAGAGTGAGGGGGGGAGTGGCTACTGGTAGCCTGCTGTGTCTGTGGCGCACGCCTCTCGTCGTCGTCGTCGTTGTCTCGCTGACGTTGCAGTGACAAATTGCCAAAGACGACTGAGACGTTGCACAGTGGCTTAGGTGTGGGGGAAGGGAGGTAAGAGGATCACAGAGGGATGGGTTGGCAGAGGAGCATTGGGCTCGGTACTGAGTACAGATGCGCACCCGCAGCCGATCGCTGCACAGTGTACAGTCCAAGGTCTTTTACCATAACTCAACACACGCAGATGATGACAAACATAACGAATGCGCTTTACACTTTAATGGGGAAAGTTCAAAAGAAACATGCTCAAAGGTGTAATCTGTGAAGAGATATATGAATATATATATAAATATATAATATATATACATATGAATATATGATATACACACTCAAATATACCAGATATACTCTATTGCTATAATGGAGTTAGCAAAAGTTTTAAAGCAAACTGTTTGTAATAATGTTCGCCAATGATTAAATTATATAATATGATATGAAATGATATATGTTATGCAGTATATATATTTTTCTGCAATCTGCCAACTTGTCAGTATCTTGTGTGTGCATATACCCTGTACTTCAAGCCATAACTGACAGTCTGCACTCGCTAACAAGCCAAAGACTTTGCTTTTCAAATGGGGGATGGGCAGGCAGCAGAGATAGGAAGGGAAAGAGAAGAGAAGGGAGAGGAAGAGAGGGTTAGAGAGGTCAAGGCAGAGGAGGGGAGTAGAGTAACACACCTTGAAGCTGTGCTCATGAGCCCAGTTTGCCAGTGTTGTCCCCGTTTGCAAGTGTTAAATAAAATAATTGCGCCCAAGTGGCGCTGCTGTTGTTGTTGTTGCTGCTGTTGCTGCTGAAAGCCGAAACGACTTGGCAGGCGACATGACTTCGCCGACGCGATAAGATCATGGCAAATATTGACGATCGACGCGACCGGCAGACGGCCGGCAGATGGCGCGTTGACAATGAGGCTTGACACATGTGTCTGTGTGCAGCAAGCGGGGATTGGCAACAACAACAACAGCAAACATGGGCTGGCAATTATGCAGCGAGGGGGGAGAGGGGGGCTCACTGCACGCTTTGCAATTGTCGCATGTTGCATGTGGCATGTTGCATGCGCTGCCCGCCAATTGATGAGGATGTGCCATGCTGCGCCATGCAAAATGGAGCAGCGACCCATATGCAACCTAGCAAGAGGAGAGGGGGCAGACAGACGGAGAGAGAGGGAGACAGAGAGAGAGAGAGAGGGAGAGAGAGAGAGGAAGGAGGAGGAAGGCAGCGCCAAAGCCAAAGCCAAAGTCAACGTCTGCCTCAGCTTCATCTGCATTTCATGGCGTCCGTTTTCAGTGACTTCGTCGCAGTCTTTGCGTTGCTGTCTGCGTCTCACTCCCCCTTCCTCTCGACCCACCACCCCCTGTTCGTCTCGCGTCCAGCCTCGCCGCGTAAACTTGTTTGCCCGTCGCAACGTCGCATCGATGATATTGCGAGCCCCAAAGAAGTCGCGACATTTACAATTTTAATTCGTGTTGTTTCTGTTGTTGTCACTGATCTTGTCGATGCAGTCAGCCAGCAAGGGGGGGCAGCGAGGAGAGAGGAATCAGTAGTCAAGAATAAAGAAAAAGAAATCTGAAACTGCTTGACATGCAAAGCAGGCAACCTCAACTTATCGATACTATATGGCAAATTACGCTTTAATATCGATAGATTCGATAGTTTGTACGAATTTACTCTTTTTTGTTAATTTGAATTGATAATAATCTACTATATCTTGCAGTGATGTCTGGTAGCCACTCTACTTTATAAGAAGGTAACGAAATTTAGCAATGCTATCGATAGCTCATCTCTTCTCTATATTTAACTGGTGCACTTTATTGCACTATTACTCGTACAAATTTATGATCATATAAAATCAACTAGACTTCTATCGATAGTTTCCCTTTTACTAACGATAGTATTTGTATGAAATTATTCCTTTGTTAAACTTAATGCATATTGTTCAATTATTAATATCATTGTAGATACTCCAAAAATTATCGATAATTCACAAATGTTGATATGCATAGATCGCAATCTTACTCTATACATTTTATAGACATTTTCCACTTTAGACTCTTTTGAAAATCTTAAGATTTCTGCAAGTTCTTCACCCTCTCGCACTTTTCTCAATTTCCCAGCTAGAGTTTTTCTGCTTCCGACTTGGCCATAACTTGTTAACTCATTAGCCGCTTTATGGCACCTCTGGCTCATGTGAAATGGGAACCGCAGCCACAGAGTGCTCCCAGTCTTGCGATCATAATGGGAGTGCCGAATCGGAATAGGCATACAAATGGGAATACCTAGATTAATGCCCCGATTTAATTATAGGGCAAAGCGAGACAGAAAGAGAGAGAGGGAGAGGGAGAGAGAACGTTATAAAACTATAAAAAACCGAATGCAATTAAATTAAAACTGTAAAATTCAAACTATAAACGGAAGCCGAAGAGCGCGAGGAAGACAGGGAGAGAATGAGAGAGGGAGAAGAGGAGATAGATAGCACGAGAGGGAGAGGGAATGAGGGAGAAGGGAAGATTATGTGCATCGCCAGCGAACGCATTTAGAAATTATTTAAATCAACTTTAATGAAGTCGAAAACAAATTCCATTGTGCCGCCCACCCTCGCCTCTTCCCCACCCCCCTTGCACATTCTACGCCACGCTGACTGCATTTTTGTTTATGTTTTGGAGCCGCTGCATAATTAATAAATGGCGTGGAAGAGGGAGAGAGAGTGGGAGGGAAAGAGCTCGCTGCGGACAAAATGAAACTGAAACAGCGCGTAAAATAAATAAAAAGCTAATGTTTTGCGCACTAAATCATTGCCGTGGGGTCTCTCTCTCACTGTCTCTCTCTCTCCCTCTTTCTCGCACACACGCACATGACTGCCGGCAACCTCCCCCTTCTACGCCCCTGGCCTGCTAGGGCAATTTTACTGTCCAATTAGCGTGCGACGTTTTGAATGATGACCGTCAGTCAGACAATGCGCGCAGTTGCCGTTGCAGTTGCAAGATGCTTGCAAGGGTCGCGGTGCCCCCTTCCCCCACTCTCCTCTACCACTGCCCCTGCCCCAGCCTCTGCCTTTGCTTGCGTTTATGTTAATCTCAGGCAGTCCAACAAATTGCAGCCGCATTGCAATTTTTTATGACAGCCTGCATTGCACAATATTTACGACTTGGCCGCATTTAGCCAACTAACGCGAGTTTTCCCCTGCCTTCTCCCTCTTCCCTGCTTAGGCTGTTAATCAAGCAAGTCCATTGTCTGTCCCCCCCACCCCTTGAAAAATCAAAATTTATTGTCATTAATCATGGATTCTGGCGGAGCCTTTCAGGCTCCTTTTGGGCCTCCAAAAGAAACTGCATTGTCATTATCATTGGTCATGGCTTTGATGGGGCACGCTGCCACCGTCCACAGAGCAACGTCCAATGCCAGTGCCACTGCCACTGCCACCGATTGTGGCTTTTATTGATCGGCAACATGTTGCCGCAACATGGCAATTAAGGCAGCAGCAGCAGCAACAGCAGCAGCAGCATCGATTGTCCGCTCGTCCATCTCTGGCCTAGGCCAATGGGGGCTTGAGAATTTATTTGTGGCAGTCGCAACATTGTACCCAGGCCTCAACTATACCCTAGCATTATCGATATTACTGTGTCGCTGCATTTGCGTAAGCAGAATCAAGGTGCGCCGCACTCTGCACAGCATTCTCTGCATTTCTTTCCGTTCTATTCCCAACCTATGCTGGCCATGTCTAGTATTTAAGGTCCATTAAAGTTAATCTCAGCTGATTAGGTCTTATTACAGTCCATGTGAATTACTGTGTAGAGGGTGCAACGGTACTTGGCACTACCAGTCAGAGAAGTTTGCTTATTAAAAGCAGACTGTGATTATAGTTTTAGATATAATTGTGATTATATAATCTAACAAGGAATATAACTAAGTTTATAGCTCTAGGGTTCTTAACCTTGAATGTTTACTAACAACAACATATGAACGGAAGCAGTAAAGGTTCCTTTGGGAACCCAAGGTCTACTAAAGTAAGTTAAAATGTAAGGAGTCACGGTTCTATTGAATTACAATAATGGATTTTAAATTATCGGGCGAAGTGGGCGTGTCACATCACATTTGATAAGAGCTTCAGAAGCGTGTAATATATAGGAACCTTCATAGCAAATTTGATATCACTAGCTTTTATAATAACAGAGATCTGTGCGGATCAAAACTTATAGACCAACATCTTTTTCTTGAAATGTTTTTATTAAAATGATAATAAATAAAAAAATCCCTTTTTTATCATAAATGAATGTTTGAATTATTATAAATTAGTATTAATTTTATTACAATATTTATATAATATTTATAAAATTATATTATCTAAATATGAATATACAAAGCATATTTCGTAGCACATTTCCCTTTTCTTCTGTAGTGTATATGAGATCATGTTACTATCTATCTCTCCCTCTCTTCCTGTTAGAAGTCACGGTGTAGAGTGCGCTACTCCTTTATTATTTAGTTTTTTTCTCTAGCTCTGTTTTTGCAGCTCCTGTTGCTCATGATGGTCTCGTCTCGTATATGGGAAAGATAAATGTTGACTTTGTCAGTTCGTTGGGGCAGACTTGGAGAGCGGCTTCATTATGGGCCATTTGTTTGCTGCATAATTGGCCCGACAATTGGGCCAGTAAAATTTATGATTTTGACAGGGACACGCAGAGGGAAAGAGACAGACACAGAGAGAAGGAGAAGAGTGCAACGGTAAATTGCCATTGTGGGAAGGGGGAAGGCTGCTGATAACTTGCGATACGGTTTGTTGTTCTTTTGGCCTAATGAAAATCTTTGCCTGGCATACACAGAGATCGAGTCCGTTGCCTTGCCACGCCCACTGCCCATCAAATGTGGCAGGGGGGGCGTGGCCAGGCTGTTGCCTTGTCATTTAAATTAAAAAGTTTAACTAAAGCACGAAAAATTAGAGAAACTTTCTGCTACGAACAGTTTGCAGCAACTAGCCACGCCCCTCCGCCCCCTGCCCCCCTGGGCCAAAAAGCTGACAGCTTGAAATGGCAGGGGCTGTGGAACAGGGGGAGGGGGCGGTTGCAGAAGCTTGACTAAGTGTAGTATGATATATGCTATAGATTCTTGAGTTTTGACTTAGTCAAAGTTGTCAGGCAGTTTGAGACGCACTTGACAGACAAAGGAAGAGGGAGAGAGAGAGGTAGAGTTAGGCAAGGGAGGGACAGAGACAGCGCAGGAAGCTTGAGAGCTCTTGCAATGTTTGTCAAACTGTCAGTTTGGTTCGAGTGTAGATTGGAGACTGGCTACGTTACACGGGAGACAGCAGACTCGTGACCCTGCGGCCTGCGCTCTTGAAGGTGTTTGGCAGTTGGCAACGCATTGTTCGCACACACACACATGCGCGCAGAGCACACGCATTGCAGTTGACCACTTGACCCGTTGCCGCTGCCTGCAACTAGAAAGTACAGTTAGAATGGCAGCAGCAACCGCACAAACGCTTTGCACAAAAATGCCATAAAGCGAACGGTTCTGCAGCGATTTATGAAAATGTTCGAACCACCGTCCATGCTCCATGTACATGCTCCATGTCCAGAGGTCCAAGTCGCAGTCCTCATGTCCTTCTATAGCTTTGCTGCTGCTGCGATTTATTTATTTAGCCGGGCACACACAGAGAGATAGAGCGAGCGAGCTGAATGTCTCCTCAAGTGGCCAAAGATGGTCACAATAGATCGTTGGGGGCCCCGTTCTAAAACTTTACGATCGGTTCGACGAGCACAGATCGCACTGATCTCTTCCGAGACAGCAGCTGCCTCAGCTGAGGCCAATTGGAAGCCAAGCCAAATCATGTGGGTACGTGGTTGTGGATGAGTTTGAGGATGAGGATGAGGACGACTCGACGCTGGCATCTTAATTGTGTGAGGCGAGAGCAGGCAGCTTAATTAGAAAACGGGCAGGAGAGAGCGATAGAGAGAGAGGAGGGAGGGAGAGAGAGATAAGTAGAGAGAGGGGAGTCAGAGAGTGTGCACTGCCTGCTTATCCCAAACGATCTTTAGAGTAGCCACGGCGATGATGCTGCAGGTTTTGCATTGGGGCGTGCCAAACTTCACTTGTTGTTCTCGTTGCTGTTGTTGTTGTTGTTGCGTCATTGCACACCAAGTGGAATCTCATTTGATGGCTTGAGCTGCCGCAAAGTCATTGAACCTGCGCACAGCCAGCGTTGTCGCAATATAAAATGTGCTGCAGGCCAAGCCGAGTAAACTGAATAAAATAAAATGAAATGAGAAAACAACAAAAAAAAAGAAACGCTCTCCCTCTTCTTACACTGCCCCACTCATTCTATCTCTCTCTCTCTCTGTTTCTCTTACACTGCTTCACTCATCCCCATCTCCATCTCTCACCATTTTAAGCAAAATTTTATGCTGCAGCAGCAACACAAGTCCAACTCCAACTCCATCGCCCATCGCCCATCGCCCTAGTCCCTACGTTCTGCTGCACAAACTCCATGACTTCCCTTCCTCCCCACTTTCTTTGATGATTAACAGCAAAAGTTTTGGCCAGAGGGTTTACCCACTATAGATGTGACATGTACTTGATGTGCAAAGAAATATGCTGGGATATAATATTATATATTATTAATCACTAAAACAGGAATTTTTGTATATAAATGAATAAAACCAATTAATTAAAAAACTAAATAAATTATGTAATATTAATAAAAGCTTAAATAACAATAAATTTCAGAAAGTTCTTACTAAAGTAATGTTGAAAACTACAGCATATGTTGAACTGAATTAGAACTGAGATATTCGACAAGGCAATAGAGTGCCAGGAAATCATTTTTAAATCATTTTAAAATCTTGATATTCATAGAGAAGTAAACTGATGTTATGAAATAGAATATTAAAGAAAAAATACACACAAAACCTTTCAAAACTCTTTTAATAATTAAAGATATCAATGAACTAAGTTCTTTAGGAGAATCAAATCAAGTAAAAACATTTAAACAATAAAACCTTTTTTTTTTAAACTCGCTTAAATCTTTCAAAGACCTAACCTAACCTAAAAACGCAGACTAAATATGTTTTTATTAAAACAATAAAATGCAAATGCATCTTTTCTTTTATAATACGCAAGATGTAGCTGCTTCAACCTCCCCCTAACTGTCCCACGCCTTTTGCCTGCCTCAAACCTTTTCTAGAGCATTTCAACTTCGACCTTTTTTCCACGCAGCTCTATGCAAATCGTTGTTATTGTTGTTGCTGTTGTTGTTGTTGGGGCGTGCAACGAACCGAAAGTCAAGTTTAATTCATTAATAATGGGGCAGCACATGGTGCAGGCAGAGAGCGAGAAGAGGGGGTGTCGGCGGCTGTTTGGAGTTGATTTTGCAGTGTTTTGCTGCGCCCCCAGTCGCCCCCGAAAGTATGCAATGCAATTAATGTGCCCCGTTGTTTGCCCAGGCTGCCCCCTAAGCAATGCCGCACTGCCGGCGCAAACAATAGAAAGCTCCCTATTCCTTCCCTATCTCTTCCTCTTTCCCCACCCCTTCGCTGCGCTGCTTACCCTTGAAACGACATGCACAATGCACACTTCACAATATCCTTCGGCTCGACTTGCCCACACGCCACACAGCTGCCACAACTGCCACAACTGCCACATGCCACAGCACAGTCGAAGCCAAGAAGAATTCTCGGTAAACCGCAACTTTTGCGCGCTCATGATTTCCCATTCTCCTCGTCATCTTCTTCTTCTTCTCGCTCAGTTGTCTAATTAAATTTTTCCGGACGCCTGCAATCTCTGCTGGCATTTAAAGGCAACCCTGTGGCAAGGCACGCCTACAGCGCCCACCACTTGCACAAACGCATATAACATTCATATTTAAATATTATATATAAAGACTTTTCATCTCAATACCCTGTAAAGCGAAGGTGTTTGGCATATAACAGGGTACACAAGAGTTGAGCAGAGTTCTGCAAAGATTGACGAATTTATGGTTGGAATTCAAAGGAGAAAAACTATTACAAAATGCCTTTATTCCCTTCTTAGATCCCAACATTACTTAGCATGGCAATGCATTATAGACTGTCTATCAATGTTTCTACTCAGATGTTTGACAGATTACTAGATAAATCATAGATAAATATATGCTGCAAATTTCATAGAAATTCACATAAGTTACAACAAAATTATGGTAAGATTTCTTGAAGCTTAAGCTTTAATAATAAGCTACAGCCTTATGTGCTCACTGCATACCCTAAATAGGAATACACTTCATAGGAATTCACGCTCAAGTTACAGCAACAGTTACAGGGTATCCCAGGGTGTGACTACTTTTCATAGTCCCCTATTTGCTGCGTATATTTGCATTGCCTGCTGCTGCAATCCTTCACTTGTTTTCTCTTTTCTTTCTCTTTTCACTTGTTTTTTTGCTCTTTACCCACTCCCTGATTTTCCGCTGCTGTATCCTTGCGGGATTTGAAATGAAAGTTTGCACTGGAGTGGAATGGCTAGAAGAAGAAGAGAACAGAAGAGGAGGAAGAAGGAAAAAAGAAATCCACAAATATGTCGAGCAGCAAGTGCAAAAAAAGTAATAAAGTCATTTAGATTTTACCACTGCTTGGGGTAGATATGGCAGCAGGAGCACGGCAACCCTTGCATCCCCTGCCCCGCGCCCCGCACCCCGCCCACAGGATAAGTAGGCGCTCGGGGAGCTGCCACAGTTTGAGAGTCACTGGGCACCTGGCAGCGTTTTTCAGCTGATGTTAATGAACTCAGAGTCGCATTAAAAAAAAAGAAGTTAACTTTTCTTTTTTTCTATTTACTTGCCGCAATGCTTGCTGTCCCTCCCTGCCCAAACCCCCTCCTCATCCTCCACCTCTTTACCGCACTCGAGTTGATTTTTCATCCGTCGAGAGGTTTATGCAATTTCGCTTCACATTTCTGGCACTTCATTTGCCTGGGCCTGAGTCCGGGCCTGGAGAGGCTCCATGCCGACCCATCCCGGCGCAGGCCTATCCCAGGGCACATCCTGGCGCGCTCATTAGCACGGCTCAGTAGAGCAGCAGTTCGTACTGTCCGCAATGCGAGAGAGAGAGAGAGAGAGAGAGATGCGTACTCGACTCGACTCGGTTTCGCTTCGTTTTGTTTTTCAATTGCGATTTTTAATTGGGTTCCCCCACGGCGACTTCGAGTGCGCTCCTCGAGATATATTCAAGCGAAACTGTTTGAATTGCAGTTCACCATTTGCCATTCTCGACCAGTAGTTTCTCATTGAGCGAGGATTAGAAAAATAAAACAAATTATCGCATGATTGTGTTAGGGTTTCATTTATAAAGACAACAAGAGAGAGGAAGGTAGAAAAAGAGGGAGAGAGTTCAAGAGTAAACTATTATCGAGTTGGTAATAATTAATAATTGATGAAATTTTCTGGGCAATGCTTTGCTAGTCAAATTTACAATTTCAATTTGTTAAAGCTTTGTCACATAAAATAATAGATAACTATAAATCTATATACCATATGTATAGTCCTCAAGTTTTTTTAAAATATATCACAGTTAAATTTAGAAATATTTAAATACTCGTATAATATTCTCTTTACCCAAATAGAAACGCCTGCATGATCTTAAGATTCCCAGACAACTGACTTCCGCAAGTATGGAAGGGAAATAAAATTATGTTATACACACAGCAATTAGCATCATATATTATAGAATATATACTACCTTTAAGATACTTAAGAACTATGCAGATAATGGAACTGCCACGTAGTAATGAGAATCACGAGCAATATATTATTAAATGCTTTTTCCCAGAAAATCTTAAAGAAATCTCAAGAAAACTATTCCCAACATTTAGAAAACTCTAATGCACTCTAATAAATATATAATATAATGAATTCAATTTAAGATACTTTAGAGCTTTGCTCAGTTAATAAAGAAAACTGAACCCCAACTTAAAAGAAATAATCAGTTAACATCAGAAAAGATATAACTGATTGTTCTATCTACTCCATTGTTATATAACCAAGTTCAAACTCGGACAAACTTTAATGTACTCCACTCTACATATAATTTCCATATTATGCCAATTATTTAATTGCACAATACGATAGTTCTAGTTCTCTATAACTAGACACTAATTTGCCCCTTAGGTCTTTCCATTCTTCACTCACAATATGTTTTATTTCGATAAATGACAGTGTACAAGCGCATTAAGTTAGTTAATTAAGTTAAGTTTAGTTGAGTTAAGTTCCTTCTTGTGCACTCAGTGAAATTGTTTGAGTGTTTGTTGTTTGCTGCTCCATTAACCTCAACATGGAAGTTCCTTAAACCTGCTAAGAGTTTTCAACAACTAAATAGAAGTGCAAGAAGAGGTTCAGCATCATATCATATCATATGTTAAGGTCTCTTAGACTTAGAGGAGAGCAGGTAGAACTGAAGAGGGAAGGAGATAAGGAGAAGGAGAGCAAGAGACAGAGACAGAGACAGAGACATGCTCTGTGTGCGGCAACGGGGCAAGACAAAGCAAAGTGTCTGTTTGGGGCGTTTGCTTGGGGCACTGTTGTTGTTGCTACTTCTAGTGTTGTTGCTGCTGCTGCTCGTGTTGTTGTTGTTGTAATTGTTGCTGTTATTCGCCGCATACACAAATTAGTTTTAATTATAGCGCAAATGCGAATGTCTGAATGGAAGAAATTAATTTCTCAATTGCATTTTGCCACGCATTTTATTGTCGACAGCGTGGTTGGGGGTTGGCAGAGGGCGAGCAGGAGGAGGGACAGGGGCAGAGGCAGCGACAGGCAGCAGGGGAAAGGTGCAGGGAAACCACATAATCTTTGGGTCTTTAGCAGCAACTGCCGAGCGCGAAGCGGCGGCTTATTTGGTGTCTGTAATTTGAAACGCTTCTCTGACTCGGAAAAACTGCTAAGAGGTGGAGGGGCAGGGCAGAGGGGCAGAGTGAGGGCAGCGTCGTTGGTTTTGTGTTTCTTTCTGCACAGTTTTTTTTTTCTAGCCAAAAGCGCCGCTAAATGTCTGGCTGAATATTTCAAATGCACACGCAGTTGTTGCAGTTGCAGTCCCTGTTGGCGTTGCCGTCGCAGTCGACGCGTCGCTGCGTTTCCGCTGCGCCGCCGGCAGACGACGACGACGACGACGACGACGGCGGCGACGGCGTCCATTATAAATGATGGTTATTTTATAATTGTGGAGCTGTAGCTGGAGCAGAGGCTGTAGTTTGGCCAACGCATCCGGCGCAGTCGAAAACGCATTTCGTGGCCATTTTTAATAGTCGCAGTCGCAGTTGCAGTCGCAGCCGGAGCTGGTGCCGGAGCTGAAGCTGGAGCCATTGCCGGAGCTGATGCAGTAAATCCATCAAAGAGTTAATTGCCACGTTCGCCGCGATTGCAGCCGCAACTGACAACTGGCAGCGGTGGCAGCAGCAGTGGCAGTGGCAGTTGCAGTAGCCAACTGCCTTGCGGCAAGAGATGCGCCACAGTCTGCGGCCGGCAACGTCGACGGCGCTGCTGCTGCTGTTGCTGCCGCTGATTGATTGTGGGAGGTGGGAGCAGACTGGTTCCCCTCCCCCCTCCACTCATCAGTCAGTGGCAGTGCGGGCAGACAGCGAGGGGGAAACGGAGGCGTGTCGTGGCCTGTGGCAAATGCGGCCAGTTTGAAAAATGTAGGCGAAAAGCGATTGCAGCGTTTAGGGGCAACAAGCAGAGCAAGGAGGAGGGAAGGAGGGTAGGAGGAAGGGGAACTGAGCTCGTCGGCGTTTGATTGAGCGATCGCCCCGTGACAAATATCGTGACTAAACGGACAGTTTGTAATCCATTTGAAGATAAAGGCGATGCAGACAGACAAATGATGAATTACGGCAAATCAATCGCAGAGAGAAAGAGGGAGAGAGAGAGAGAGAAGTTAGCGATAGTTGTAAGCTTGATAGGGATAACTATCCTGATATATCGATAGTATGTCGATAGTTGTGCTAACAACGTGAATACAGTCGAACATATCTCTAGCAATCTGTTACCCAGACTACTACAAGGCGTACATATTAAAAGTACCATCGATAGTATACCCACAAAGTATACCGATAGGTTTATTCATCGATAACTGCGTAGACATTGTAAATTAATAGAAACTGTTGATTACTACAAGTAATATATATCGAAAGTACCATCAATAGTATACCCACAAAGTATATCGATAGGTTTATTCATCGATACACATTGTAAATCAATAGAAAGTGTTGATGATTACAAGTAATATATATCGAAAGTACCATCGATAGTATACCCACATAGATATATCGATAAGTTAACACATCGATAACTATGTACACATGCTAAATGAATCGCAAATGTTGATTATAATCAAGCGTGTACTTTTCAAAAATTATTCAAGGAAAGGCAAGAAATAAAAATGGTTATTTTATTTTCCTATACAAATTGCATATTTTTCTTTCCAATATTGAATGAATTCCCATTTCCCACTTCACTCTCCCTCACTCTTTCTACCTGCCTCTTTCTCTCACTCTTTATTTCATTCAGGACAATCGCCATGCATATTTCCATTCTTCTTTAAATGCGCTTATTCTTCAATCTATGACGCTGCTGCTTACACTCCCCCTCCCCTCTTGCCATTGCATTGGGAATTGTTTTTATGGCTCACTTGGCTGGCGTCACATGCTGCGTATGAGTTATGCGCGCCACATTCGCCTTCGTCGGCATAGCAAGCTCCCAAATGGGGCGTGGCCGCAGTGAAATTCTTCGCGTCGAATGCCAATTCGGTTTAGGAATTTGCGTTTTGGACTTTGTGCTCATAAAATGCAGAGAGGGAGAGAGAGAGAGAGAGAGAGGGAGGCAAGTGGTCGCATTTTTGTGGCACCTTCGACGCGTGCGTTGCGAATGCGTTTACAAATTAATTTCCCATGTTTATTGCCAACGGGTGGCGCCAAGCCGTAATGGTCAATAGAATTTTGTGCATTAAGGCGCCACTGTGCAGCTCCCCATCCTCCTCCTCCTCCTACACTGCCCCTCCCCACCTACTTTCCCTATTCTTGCTGCAGCACTTGACGACGCCTTGTCGGCTTTTGTTTTGTTCCTCTCTCTTGGCGTAATTGAAACCTTTTTAGCCCCAGAAAGAGTTGAGTTTTCGGTTCCACCACAAAGGACTCTTAGCCGGCCTCCCCCCTCTCATTCCCCTCTCTCTACCCCTCCCTTTAACCCACTCACAAGTGGCTTTTTGTTCTTTGCTCTCTGTGCTGCGTGTTGTTTTTGCCTAGCACGTAATTCAAGCCGCAGCTAAGGAGGCAGAGCAGGAGTCTGGAGAGGGGCAGGACAGAGCAGCAGCAGGGCAAGGGATGTGGGGGTGGGGGGGCTGAGGTCATTGACAGCGCGCCAACGCTTTGATGTGCTGCCAGTTTATAATTTAAATACTTCACTTGCAAAAGGAGCGCAAAAAAACAAAGAGAAGCAGCACAGAGAAGTGGTAGGAGAAAAGACAAGGGGAAGGGGGAAAGCAGGACAGGGGTACGTGGGGGGTAGGCCTGCTTGCCCGCTGTTGTTGCGGGGTAAATCAAACTAAATTATTTCACTTTTGTTGTTGACTTTTGCTGGTAATGTCATGCGGTGTCGGCTTGGCCTTTGAAGTGACCAGCGACAGAGAGGGGGAGAGAGGGAACGGGACAGTAGGGGGGGGGGAGGGAGAAGAGGCGGGCGGCTGCTGCCGATATTTGATATGCGCTTGCCGCTGCAGCAGTGTTCAAGCCAAACCATGTGTGATTAACAACTGTGCCTCGCTGAAAGGGTCAGCAGAGAGCAGCCACGCGAAGAGTTCAATATACTCCTGGACAGAAATGGCCAACAGTAGACACAGCAGAGTGTAGCAGAGCAGGGGCAGCGGTAGAAGAAGGGACACAGGCAGCAGCAGCAGGAGCAGAGCAGAGGTGGGAGGTAGGCAAACACAGAGGGAACAGCAAACAGCAGCAGGGAGACGGCAGAGCAGAGCACAGAGCAGGGCAGGCAGGGAGCAGGGCATGGTACGGAGCAGGCAGAAGAGAGCAGAGCAGGCAGAGAGCTTGGCAGGGAGCAGGGCAAGCAGGCAGGCAATCCAAATGCAAAGCCAAAATCCAAAAGCAGAAAGGCAAAAACCAAATGCGAATGCGATGAAGAAGGCAATGGCAAACGGGAATGGGAATGGGAGACCGAAACTAGGTGTGTCTGGGCGCAAAGGCCACGCCATAACTGGAATGTGGCTCAGGCCGCAGCAGCAACAGCAGCAGCAGCAGACGTGTGTTCCGAAAGGGCACAACGTGCTGCCGGACGAGTGCGGTCCACGACGTCCACGTCCACGTCCACGTCGCGACGGTCTCCTTCCTTGTTGGCTGAGTCAGACCTTGAAATGCCGCACAGATGTCTGAAAGGCAATGCTGCTGTCGCTGTCGCTGCCGCCGTCGTTGCCTCAACCCGTTGCCAAGGCAAACCAGATTAAACAGCAAAATCAGGTTTTCAGGCAACGTCCTCGAGAAAAATCAAAGCGCAAAACAAAAAGCAGCAAAAAGAAGAAAAGAACCAAAGAAGAAGAAGCTGAAAATATCAGCAAAAAACAGCGAAAGAAAAGCAGAGCAAAGATGTAGCAAAAATGCAATAAAAGAAGAGATAGAGAGGGAGGGAGAAAGGCAGGGAGTGAGGAAGGGAGAGAGAGAGAGAAAATGATAACGACAAAAGAAGTGGAATAAAAGATTGTTGTAAGACTCTCCTTAAAGAATACAGTGAGAGGGAGAGACAAATGACAATAGAAATAATTTATAAAGTAGTTGCAGACAAAGATGTTAACTACAATAAATACTAAAATATAAATGAATATGATTAATACTTATTTGAATTTAAAGAACAGTAGTAAATCCCTCTAAAAATCTTTTTGACAACTTGTAAGTAAGAGCCAAACAATATATTACGCAGGGCATTTATACACAGTATGTTTAACTGATTCGTTTCTATTCTTGTTCTCAAATTCTATACGAATTTAGGAAATCGGATTATGCAGATACAATACTTTTCAAAATGATGACATAATGCAATAAAGCACGGGAGATTTCAGCACACAATGTGAGTTATTGATTACAGCTATAGAAACCTGGACGTATTGAAAGATATATTTAATGAGACAGAAAGTAAAAGACCTTTCTAATGTTAACTCCATATAATAAGCTTATGTTGCTTGACAGATAATATTATAATAAATAATCATGTATTACAGAACATGTATCATACTATATGTAATAATTTATTATATCATAATAAATAAACTTTATCTTGAAATTATATCTTATAATTATAGTATCATCCTAAATATAAAACACTATTATATATATTATATAGTTTTCATTTTTGTTCTCTGCATATTTTCACAGGTATTCAAAACGAATTCGATGAGTTCTCATTTTGTTTTAATATTTAGTCTTCTTTCATTTCTTTTCTCTTTGGTATCTGGCTTATAGGCTCAGCGCATTCAGTCAGCATCGTCTGCTGCATGCGCTTCTCTTTCTCTCCCTTCCATTCTCTCTCCCCGTATGCCACTTCCTTCTCTGTCCTGCTGCTGCTGATCTGTTGGCCAAGTCGAAATAATAAATGCTTTTTAGACTTAGAGACTCTTATGCGAATTACAGCAACAAAATGATTTCAAGCCGCATTATCCTCAAGTTATGACAGCAGGCAGCAGTTCTACACACGCACACACACGCACAGTTGTAGTATTTTTTTGCAGTGACTCTCAAGGGTTAGGGTTACTGCGCTGCTGAAGCTGTTTGATTTCCAGTTCGTTTGCCTGCATCTTTCCCCCCTAATTAAGCTAAGTGCAAAATGCTTTAGGGGGTAGCTGCAACAACAACACCAACAGCAACAGCAGCCGCAGCAACAACAACAACAGCAGCAACAAACAACAACAAGTGCAACGGGAGCTGGCAACAAATCTGCACGAGAGTTTTTCAAATGTCCCAACAGTGCGTGAAAATGAAAAATTATGAAAAATCATACACACACACACAGCTGGCACACACACACTCGCACACACACACACATCAACTCTCACTCCACTTGAGGTGGCACTCGCTCTGCTCCACTCCAGGCCAGGCCAGAGAGTTCAACGTTCTTTGCACAACATTGTGTTTTGTGCTTTCCGCTTATTTTGCTTTGCCTCACTCGGCTGCACGCCCCTCTCTCGTGCCACACTCCCTACTTGCCCCAACTGTGCGTCGGCACACGCGCTGCACCTTTAAGTGCCTCGCCCCGCCCCGCCCCTTGCACGCCCCCTCCGCCCTCCTGCCTGGGCTGACGGCACAGTTGCAGGGCCAGCGCAGGAAACCGACTGCGACTGCGACTTCGACTCCGTCTCCAACTCCAACTTCGAGTCCAACTGCAAAACGGCAAATGGCAAAAACTGCAGCCAGCAACAACTGCAACAACAACAGCAACATCAGCTGCAGCAGCAACAACAACAACAGAAATATCGTAAAAGACATTTTTTTTTCCTTTTCTCTTTGCCTTTTGCTAATTTATGTGGCAAGGCAACATGTCTCCATCTCACTCACACTCCAGCTCACACATTTGCTTGCTCTCTCTCTTTCCCTCTCCTTCTCTCCCCCCTCTCAGTCCCTCTCTCTGTCTGTCTCTCGATGTGTTTGCTCGTCTGCTTGAGCGTTGTCTGCGTTGGCGTCTCGCCGCTGCCCTTTAACTTTGCCCCTTTTTCCCGTTAGCCGCTCCTCATGCCCTTTCCCTGCCTCTTCCTCTCATCCCCCCACTCCACTCTATGTTCTGCTTAGACAGCGGCACCTGCTGCCTGCGAGGGACAACTTCAAAGAGCCAACGCGCAAATCTATCAACAACAGAACTCGACTCGAAGATGTGCGAATATTATTCATGAGTTTAGCAAATGAGTGACGTTAATTTAATTTAGATGAATCGATGAATCAAGAGGTAGATAGAGAGAGAGGGAGAAAGAGAGAAAGGGAGAGAAAGCGAGAGAGGTCAGAGATAGAGAGTGAGAGAATAACAAATTGATAAGAGATAAGATATGAAAGAAAGAGGGGACGAAGACTAAAGGAGAAGCAAAACTAATAAAAAAAAATAAGAGGAAACAATAGAAAAGGAATAAGAAAAAGAAATAAGGAATAAGGAAGAACAAAGAAAGCGAGCAGAAATAAGAAAAAAGAAGGAATAAGAAATAAAAAACGACAGAAAGGAATTTAAGACGAAAACGAACGCAAGGGAAAAGTGTAAAGGAAATCACGAAGAGCACAGTGAGAGACAAACAAATTATTTAGAGATATATTGTGCAGGGAGAGAAAATGCTACATGGTTCTAGAGGTAAACAGCCATACAGCTAAGCCTAGAGAGGAAAGAAATCGTCATGTACAATTCATTTGTTTTGAATGTATTCATGTAAAACTCTAATAAACCTATATAATAACT
Source organism: Zaprionus davidi (assembly GCA_018903715.1). NCBI lineage: Eukaryota > Metazoa > Arthropoda > Insecta > Diptera > Drosophilidae > Zaprionus > Zaprionus davidi. The sequence goes on from JAEIGL010000005.1 coordinate 11,899,765, forward strand.
ACAAATTTATAAATTTCCTCCTTTCCTACAGATGATATAGAAAGTTTGTCGACTATTCCCATAATACGAGTTCATTAAGCAATAGTCTTGTTTTCATATTATGAATTCGTAGGAATATAAATATATTTGTTAATTCGTGGCAAGACTAAACTGAATACAATCTTTCTACTATTGAAGAAATACAAAATGAATTGATCAAAAGCATGTCTAAATCATGACACATGAAATTGTATACTTCCTTATAAATACCTGAAAGATGTATTTGTCTAAAAACTTCTGACATTCGAATAAATAACCCTCAACATACTAAGTGCAACAGTCTGTAGAGAGTCTTTAAAGTGGCATAAATATCATTACAACTACCGATAACCATTCACTAAATCTATGTCTCAGAAGTTAGTAAAAACTTGGGACAGCACACTGTGTGTGGCAACAAGGTCTCTCTCTCTCTTTCTCTCTCTTTATGGCTTAAGAGGCTTCATAAACTTTATATGGTCAGTTAACTTCTAGAGACGTATTATAAAGTAGAACAGCAGCAGCGCCCTCTATGATATGAAAACGAGCTGTGGAATCGGGGGATTTGAGACTGCTAATGCGATTCTAATGAGATGCCCAACTTGTCACTACAAATTACGCGACTCTATTAATAACCCAAATAAATGAAGACACTCTCGCACTCACACAGCGACAGAGGCACATCCAAATGTGGCAGTAAAAAGGCCGCATGACATTTTATTTTTGGCTAGACAAGTTTGGTATTTTATCTGTCTCTCTCTCTCTTTCTCTGGCTGTGTCTGGCCATGTGGGAGGCTGATTAGCATTAATGTGGAAACAAATCTGAAATGTGAAAACCGAAAAACGAAAACTGAAAATCGAATTCGAATGGGGGCACAACAAATCAAACTCAAAGTGTGCAGAGGTGTTTCCCGAACTGGGAATTGTGAGTTGGGCACATTTTTGACACATATCATCGGAAGATTTTACGATTTTACGACACATAGAACTGTATATCATCGGGGAGGTTGACAACATTTCTCGTAGGCATCGGGCATTGGGTTATTTACGAGCTGAGTTCGGGGAACAAACTGGGTCAGTTTCGGGCAGATTCCCTAGGCAACCTTCCCCCCCCCCTCCCCACTATACCTTTGCTGCTCTTCTTCGCTTCAAAGCGGCTGAGCGACCTACTTCCGCGAAACGGGGTATCTTGGAAACCTTTCGCAGCATCCGCCTACAAATCTGCCCTGAAGAGAAGCTCTCTCTACCCCTTCTTACCATCTCTTTATCTGTCTCCCCCTGAGCGCTGTAATTCAATCGACAATCGGATCGGCTCTATGAATGAATAGCCTCGTCTGTCTCCGTCTCGTTTCCAGGAACAACAAAAGCCAGTCTCTCTCTCTCTCTCCCCCAAGTTGTGCGTGGCCATTTGGCATTGTCATTATTATTATTATTATTACTACTACTTATGCCTCTTGTTGTTGTTTGGGTTTTTATGCTGCGCCAGCAGCGCGCCAAGAAATTCAATTCACAACGCCAAAATGCAAAAACAACAACGAGACGACGACGATGAAGATGCTCCAGACGAAGACGAAAACAAAAGACAAACAATTCCGGGAATGGAATCTGAAAGCTTCACGACATAGACATAGACATGGTCAAAGCACAGGAAGCAGCAGAAGAGAAGGAGAAGGAGGAGACAGATTTGAAATACGTCTCAAAGCCAGACGATGCGCTGAGCATCGATAACATCTGTTTATAATGGGAAGCGATGGAAAAATATCAATATCTTTCTACTCCAACAACGTAGAGTAGCTTGAAGCAATGCAATTTATAGTTGAGGGTAAGCTATTGTCGATTGGCAATTATAATTGATAAATATCGATTAAATTCGATCGATATGAGATTGGAATGTTATTTTTAGACCGATAAAGTTAGAAATATTGAATTTACAATCAAGAATTATCGCTTAACTTGAATTATTAATCGATTGGATGTTATTTTTAATGCGAAACGCGTTTAAGTTGAAGATATTGTCCACCTATGCAATAACAGTCGATAATTATTGATTGATTATCGATTAAATTATGTTTAAACAACGAAAGATAGCTAGAAATAACGCAATTCATTGTTGAGGTGAGTCTATTGCAATCCTTGTTAATTTAAATCGATAATTGTCGATTTACTTCATTTGATAATCGAAGTACGATGCTATTTTAAATACAATAAATTTTAATATATTGCGCGCCTATGCAATTACAAGCGATAATTATCGATATAATATCGATTAAATAATTTAAAAATGCTTTAAAGATGAAACTATTGTCGTCTTTGGCAATTAACACCGATATTAATCGATTTATAATCGATAAATCAATATTATAGTGGAAAATCGTTCAAAAGGGCCGAAAAAATCGAAAATCTGCTAGAAATTTGACGGAAAAAAGCTAAATTGGCAGCACTGTTAGCGAGTGAAGAAGATTTTGGCAAAGAGCTGTCCAAGGCGGAGCTTGACCAGACAGCGGTGGCGGTGTCTCCTCCTTGTTGACTAAGTCGCTTGCACAGTTAGTTGCAGCTGTAAATGGTGGAAATGAAGGAGCTGAAGGAGGAGGAGGTGGAGAGGTAGAAGGAGGAGATGTAGCTGAGAAAAAAGAAGAAGCAGTGAGGCTGCTCCAGAACTGCATTTGACCAGTCACGTGGCTAGTCACCGTCTGCCCGATCTACCCCACGCTCTCGCAACCTACATCTTTCACCCCCCCCTCCTACTTCCCCTCTACCCGATGCGACACATTCCATGGCATGTGCAGCGATTTGCCGCCTACTGTCAGTCGCCTGGCTGAGCTTTTCAAGCAAAGCTCATTTGCAAATTAAACGTGTGCGCCGCCACAAATGATGGCGAGATGAGGTGCGGGGCGGAGACGCAGCGTGAATTCCACATCGATGTCGGCGACGCCGTTGGTAACGATGACAAGCGGCGGCGACAAAGTCACACAAAGCTGACAGCGCGGGTCGTGCGACTGGGGGGAGAGAGAGAGAGAGAGAGAGAGACTCCGACTCTGACTCTGACTCGGACAGGCAACTTATGATGTTCATAATGATGAAGATCTTTATGACGATCAGCACAATGAGGATGATGATGTTGATGATGATCAGCACGATGACGTTGTGCGTTGTGCTTGCCCCGCTGCCTGTCGTCGCTCTGTTCATTCATCACGTCCGACAGCAAACTCTGCACTTGGACGCGGACCTAGACCTGGCGATGGCAATGGGACTATGTGACGATGTGACGATATAACTGTGTGTGGTCTTCGCTTTGCTTTGCTCTGCTTTTGCTCTGCTTGCCGGACGCATAAAAACGCAAACGTCGTCACATGCGAAACAACAGCAACAACAGCAACAGCAGCAACGGCAGCAGAGGCAGAGGCAGCAACAAAAAAGTGTGAATTAGAAAAGGCACTCAAGCTTAAATGGCGAGGATGATAAAAACGCGCAGACCACACACAACGATCAACAGCAGCAACAACAGCAGAGGCAACAGCAGCAACAGCAACAGCAGCAGCAGCAACAACAACAGCAATCAATCGCACTGACCGTTTGTCATTGTCAGCAGCAGTGCAACATTGTTGCTGCAATATGCGTTGCACTGGCAACACAGTGAAAGAACTGGAGAACTTAAGGCAAAGTTTGGCGTTTACCTTAATAAATCAAAATTTATAGCATTTATTAAGCTGATATTCCATATTCCTTTATACCTGCAGTAAGTGTAGCAACATTGTTGCCCAAGCTGCCTAGCAACACAAGAGAGAGAAAGAGACAGAAAGAGAGGGGAAGACAAGACTAAGAGAAAGAGAAAGATAAGACAAGGCAGAGCTGCATGCGCTTTGAATTCAGTGTTGCCAGATGAGAAGGTTACAGTGGAAGGTTTAAAAGGTTTAAAAGGGTTTAAAAATTAATTTTTATATATTTTTTAAATAAATTTATCTCTTATTATTATGAATTTATTTATATTATTTATTTATTATTTTATGTGTTTATTATTCTATATACATTTTTTTGTATTATTTTATATACTTATTAGTATTTATTACTTATTATTATTAGTTTTTTTTATAAAAAAAAAAAATTATTTAATTTAGTTTATTAATTATTATTTATTATTTATTCTTTTGTTTATTTCTTTTATTTCTAGTTTCTTATTGCTTATTGCATATTTCGTTTCAATAATCATAGAAATCATTTGCGTGATATGCAATTAATCGACTAATCGTTGCAGTAATCGCCTGCGCTGCAATAGCCTGCAACATTGTTGCGATCAATTCTCAACTATTGCACGCAGCATTGTTGCTCAACAATGTTGATGAGCTGCTTGGAGTTGTTGTTGCTGGTTTAGATTTGGGTTTGTTTCTTTGCTACACTTCATCAATAAAAATAGCTTTTAATGCGCCGACGCCGACGCCAGCAGTCGCGCCAGACAAACTGTCTGTGCAGCATTCACAGACACACGCACACACAGAGACACACACGCACACACACACAAACACACACATGCAACTTGAGACAGTCGTCGGCATTTTTGTGTAGGCTGCCGACAACGTCGACGAGGTCAAGATGAAGTCATGCTTGAAACATGTTGCTCAAATATGCCGGCAACAATTAGCTGCCCCTCCCCCACTGTCACTCCCACTACAACTACCCCTACCACATCCCCCTCTGACCCCTGCCCCAACCATATCATGCGTGGCGGCGGAAGCAGAGACGTTTGTCAACACCCACAAATTGCAATGCGAGACGGCAAAATGCTGCTCCAATTACCCCCAAAAGCTTCGAATGTGCTGTGCCTGCGATGGGGCGTGGCATGTCAGTCGGCGCCGCCTTTGATGCTGATTGAAGTTGTCGGCTCGTTTGCCACGCGGTGGGGCAACAATGCGGGGCGACAAGTAATATAAACAAATTGCAAAAAGGCAAAAAAAAAAAGAAGAGAGAGGAGAAAAATAAGGAAGGCGAGCTAAGCGAGTGTGGGGTAGGGGGTGGGGCAGCGTAAACAAAGCGAGCACACACACACAGACATAAAGACACACACTGACACAGAGACAGCATACGAAATGGGCATGTCAGGCTGTCCAGCCTGTTCGTCAAACTCAACTTCGTTTGAGGCCCAAACTGGCCAACGCTGGCGCAACGCCCCCGTCAAATGTGTTTCAGCTACGCGCTGCCCTGCCCTCCCCGTACTGCCTGTCACCTCTCCCTCCTCCTCGACCTACTGCCTGTCACCCCAACCCCCTCACACCCTCCTCCTTTGCCAGCCCCACTCGACTTTGCTCAGCCTTTTCACGAGTATTTTGGCATGCACAAAGCGCAAAGCATAAACAAAAGCCAAATCTGACTGCGAGTGTGTGTGCCTGAATGTGTGTGTGTCTGAAGTGTGTGTTGTGTGTGTATGGGAGAGTGTGTCGAGTGGTCAGCGAGTGCTCCAGTACGCTGGGCGGGTAATTAAATATAAAATGCTCTCTTCCCTTTGCGGTCTTAAGTTAAAGATCAACTTAGTGAATACTTGCTGTACTGTATTAAGTACAGTAAAACTGAGTTGAGAGGAGAGTGAGAAGAAGAAGGAGGGAGTGTGAATAAATGAGGTAAGAAAATGTAAAGACTTGAGTCAGTTTTAGAAGAACTTTCAATATTCCAACACATTCTAGATTTTCTATACTACAATTTCAAGTTGTAAATATTCTAAGATTTTCTTAGAGAAGTTTAAAGAGACTTTTGCAATTGTTCAAAACATGTTATATGTTTTGGCATATGTTCTATGTTGTTAATAAATTAAAAGATCTCTTTGTCATTAGTTTTCATAATATTAAAAATTGTTTCTAAGAGAATGCAAATATTTAAAAATAAAAAGTATGAATTCTATTTGCGCAGAATAGAATAAAATAAATTGTTTTTAATTTATTAAAAAAGTTAGCAACTTCAAAGAGTGCATCAGTTTGCCAGGTGAGACGGCAATTTTGTTGCCAGCAACAATGTTGACAACTGTCACCAGCAGCAGCAGAGAAGCGGCTGCATAACGACAGCAACAGCAACAGCAGCAGCAACATCAACAGCCGCTGGCGACACGATGTTCAATACAATTTGCAAGTTATTGGTTAATTGACAGCAAAAATCAGAATAAAACGTTAAGAAATGTTTACCAAAATGTGAAGCAGGCAACAACAGCAACAACTTCAGCAAAAGCAGCAACAAACGCAACTAAAAGAGGAAGTTGCTAGTGCTGAAATTAGTCAGTGACTAAGTTAGTTAAAGTAGAAGTTAAAGTTGGAACTGAACAAAGACATTAACATGAGCAGCAACTGTTGCTGACTGCTGTTGCGCACTTGCTGTCAGTTGTTGCTGTTGTTAGTGTTGCTGGTGTTGTTGCTGTTGCTGCTGTTGTTGTTGTTTTTGCCTTATTTGGCAGTCGCATTTGAGCAATTAAAATTACAAACATTTCAAGCTCGGCTTCTTTTGTCGGTCTCTTAAGAACCCGGCTAACATAGGAGGTAGAGAGAAGGGGGAGGGAGAGGAAAGGAGGGGGAGGGGAGTGGGGTAAAGCGACAAAGAGACAGCGCACGATTTTCCACTTAATTAATTTATAGTTTGCTTGAAATATAATTGCCAGCGGCACGATGTTGATGGAAATGCTACAAGTTGTCGCTGCTGCAGTTGTTTGTTGTTGTTGCAATTGTGTGGGCTGTGGCCACTTTGCATGCAATGTCAACGACAGCAGCAACAGCAACATCGACGCGTGGGTTCACACCCACGTGAGACAACGCGATAATTTGCTGTTGTTTTACATGCAGTACCCGCAATCCCACACCCCACACCCCTTACCCCTAACACTTCCCTTCCCCTTCTCCATTCCCTTCCCATTCCCACTCTTTCCCACCACCCTTCCTTTTTCCCATCCCCTTCACTTACTGCCAAATAGTCAAATTGTGTGCGCAACCTGTGCAACCTTGTGGCATCAACATGTTTCTGTTGCTTACCTGCAATGAAAAGAATAGAAAAAAATCAAGTTAATTATAGTTTACAGTTTATATATGTAGTTTAATTATTTGTGCATTAGTCAACACTGCAATTGCAATCCGAAAACCGAAAAGAATCAAGAATGAAACGAGTTAATCACCCTCCCCAAAGAGTCTCAACAACAACAACAACGGCAGCAATCGCAGCAATCATTGCAAATGCAAATTGCTGCGAAAAAGACAAAACTAAAATGCATAATTTACCAATCAACAACAGCGACAACTGCAACAGCAACAAGAACAACAACAACAACTGCAACTGCGATTAGAACCAACGACAGCCAATTAGGTTTTTTATAGTGCTTGAAAGGTATACATATTGTGCTATAAAGTTGAGTTAATTATAGCGAACCCTGAGATACCCTATAAGTGGGCTTGAAGAAGTAAAACATTATAATATGAAGGTTTGCAGAGTTACCTGACATTAATAAGATTGTTAATGATATATTGTGAAAACACAACAAGAAGGTTTCCATTTTAAATGGAATGGCATGACAAGATATGAAGAAGAAAAGAGATAATGGTTTTCAATTATATACAAATATATTCATTCTTATATATTCATATAATATTCATATAATTTATAGTTTTGCTGCTTACAAATTAATTAACTAATATTATCTACAAGAGATATATTTTAATAATTCCCAAACATTGAATATTATAATATGTATTTACATAAACTTCTATAAAATCGACCGTCAAATGTTTATAACAATTTAAATTTCACAGTTTTTCTGGCATCCTAAACATTTCAGAAGTTCGTATAGCATTTTAGGAACTTAGAGGTTTCCCTCTCATTTTCCACCCCCTCATTTCCAATCTCTCTTCCCTCACCCCTCAATCTCTGCTATATACACGCCTCGAAAACAATCAGAACCAATTAACCGAAAATTGAACAATCGAGCAATGAGGCAAATGTCGAATTGCTTTCTGTGCCGCGAACTCTGCGAAATGTACGAAACGAAGCTAATTGCAAAAGAAACTACAGCAACAACTGCTCCCACAACAGCAATAGCAACATCAGTCACAACAACAACAACAATTTGCAGACTGTTTGACGACGTCGAAGCTGGCCAAGCTCATGAGGCAGTTACTCATTGGCTATGCAGAGCGAACTGACCTCGACATAGCCTAGTTAAGGGGGAGGAGCAGGGGAAGTAGAGTGGAGTAGATGGGGAACCTAAAGAGAGAGAGAGAGAGAGAGAGAGGCAGAGCGGGACACATATGCGATTCCAATGCCAGACCAGAGTCAAAGTGGAGACTTCTCTTTTTAGTTGCTGTTGTTGTTGTTGTAGTCTATGTTGCAGTTGTATATATATATTTTTTTTTTGGAGGCCTGTGGCGCGCCCCCGTTGCGCTTGGCCGCTTTGGCCGACTTGACTTTGAGTCTGAGTTTGGGTTTCCTGCCAAACATCGCCGCCGTCGACGTCGCCTTGGCGTGGGCGTCTGTCTTAGTTATTTCTTCTTTTTATTTTTTTTGGGTTTGGGGCTTGGCCCGCATTGCTGTCGTGCGCTCTAACTGTTGTTGCTGTGGCACGAGCAACTGCAACAACAACAACAACAATAGCAACACGGCGCAGACAATTATAATTTGACGTTTTGATTTGGCGGCATGTGGCACATGTGGCCAGTCACAGCTTCGTCTGGTTTGGCTTGAGGTTTTTTGGCTTTAGTTTTCAGCTTGTGGCGCATTGCTGCCTGTCGTGTTGCTGTTGTTGTTGTTGCTGTTGCTGTGGTTGCAACTCATGTCATTGACAGCTGCGACAGGCAAGTTCGCAGCTCGGTCAGAATGTTTAGGAAATATCTGCGCAGGGGGAGTTAAAGTAAAGAAAAGAATGGGGAATATTTAAATAAATACAATATAATATAATATACTAAAATGTATTGCAGAATAATTGTAGAGAATAACAGTCTACAATCTATTTGTAAAGGATATGAGCATCTTTCATTGGTAGACTTTAAATATAATAGATTATAAATGGCATTCTAAACTCTCTTGCGATAAGCTGTTCACATTACTTATAGCTCTGTGAACTGTCAAATATTAATAATAGGCAACTTCTTCCATTGCTGATCTTGCAGTTGCCACAGTTGCTATAGTTGCTGCCACATTATTGGCCCTAGTCCAAATTGGCAAGCAGCAGAGCAGGCCGAATTGCCGTTGTCGCGTTGACAGTTGCAAATGTTGCAAGAGATTCTGCATCATGCAATACAAAGCGCACACACACACAAACAACATAAACACACTTCCATTCTGCTCACCCCCAACTCCACACCCACTTCATATTCCTGTCCCTCTCTCTCCCTTTTTGCTGTTTCTGTTTTTGTCTAAACTTCCGCATTTTGGCAGCGAGAAAAAGAGAGGAAGAAAGGGAGGGAGAGAGAGGGAGAGGAAGAGAAAAGTCAAAGCGTTATGCTGGCTGCTTGGCTGGCCACAGATTTTTGCAAATGATATAACCTGAGCCAATATTTACATATGCATATATTGTATATACATAGTAAACATACATAGGTTTATTCTTATGCAGGGCATGCACTGAGAGAAATCAAATGAGCTGCTGTAGTTGCTGAGCATTTAATTGACACTTTGTAAGGAATGAGATTAATGACTTGGTATTTAATTCATACTGAAATGCAAGACAACATGTACTACAATATATGTGATGTTGTTTAATTTATTTTGTGCAATACTTGACGAGAAGTTATTACATTGTAATTGTAATTTATTAGGTTTATACCTTAGTTATACCTTGACTAGAAATATCTTGCTTATACTTTATATTATGTGTATGTATAAGGAAACTTTAACTTAGGAGCACTGCATGATAAGAAGCCGAGAACTTCAAGGAAGGCAGATAATTGATGATATTAATGGTTTATATAGTTTATAGTTAGAGAGAGTCTCTTCTTCATATGCTTTATCTTTCAATTGCTTTAAAGCTAGAGTATTTTATGCAAAATTAAAGTGTAACTAATGTTATCAATCAGTCAAAAATTACTACTCATTTTCTTTCAGTGCATAGAAAGCTAAAACAACAGCAAAGTGCAGCAATGTCTTTGCTACAATTCCACAGGCAGAACTCGAAAAGAAAGAGAACGAGAGAGAGATGGAAAGAGGGAGGGAGAGGCAGACTAGAGAGTGGGAAAGTAGAGTAAGGGGTGGGGAGGGGGTGGTGCACTCTATAAGCAACTTGTGCTGCTGCTGCTGCAGTAGAAGAAGCAAAACCCATTCCAAGAAATGAAAAATTACACTGGGGAGTTAATTTTTGTTCGAAATTAGCTGCCAGCTATGGCAGAGCTCGAGGAGGAGATGCAGATGCAGATGCAGATGTGGATGTGGAAGTGGCATGTTGAATGTTGCAAGTTGAATGTTGGTTTCTTGAATTGTTGCCATTGCGTAGGGGAGCCACGAATGAGGGGGGTGACAATCAAGATGACGCGTACAAATTGTGCGATTTAAATGAGGAACAGCAGCGAACGAAAGCAAATGCTGCAGGGAGTTAAAGACAGAGGGGAGGGAGGTAGGGAGGGTGTGAGCGGGAGATAGCATGTGTCATAGAACAGTCAACGCTGGTGGCAGCTGCCGCAATTAGACAACGGCAGCAGCAGCAGCAACAACAACTTCTAACTGCAACTGGCAACTGCAGCAAGTGCAGCAGCTCTCTATTTAGCAATTTATGCCCTGCCACGCCCCTTCCCCTAATGATGACAAGACTGTCCTCGCTTTCTCCCTCCCTCTCTCTCTCTCTCTCTTTCTGCTTGGCAAGGCGGGCAAGATCAAAGACTGTCGTTCATGCAAATGTTCGTCCAGTCGCCCACAAAGCTGATTAATAACTATGACAATGCAATGATACCCTGTAAATAGGTCAAAGTGGAGTATATACGGCGGAAATTGATAACTTTATAGAGGTGAATTCTTTTGTTTTTTACGTTACGGTTTTTTGTAATTATAACTAAATTATACAAACATCATCTTAGTCAGTTTTGCCTTATCTGTCCATCAATTTGTCTGTATGAACGCGCTAAACTCCGCAGCTATACAAGTTAGAGTCACCAAAATTGGCAGTTAGATTGCTATATAATATATGCAGCTAAAACTTATTTCCATTTTTAAATGCCACGCTCACTTCCTACCAAATTCTTAAATTATTAAACTAACTATTTAGTTATGTACACTGTACTTTTTGTTTCTTTTCCTTCCGACAACTTTTTGATACTTCAGATACTTCTCTATTATTGCATTTCCATTTAGTTCTTCAACCTCTTTCTGCTCATGCCAAAGTTCAATTCGCCCATATTTCTCAATAGTTCCCCAAGTTGTCAGGAATGTTCTCAGGCAGCCACAATGGCGACACAGTCTACAAACTACTGGACAGTTCCAACTGCTGCCCACGATCGCAGTGTGCAGACCATGTTCTGAGCACGTTGTGACCGGCGATTGTCACACGACGACGACAACGACGACGACGACAATGTGCCACCAGCGCCGCCACCGTTACAACTGCTTGCTTGCTAGTTGTTGTTGTTGTTGTTATTGTGTTGACCGCTTTTGATCGTGACCACCATTGTGGTTGCCGCCTCGTAAACACGCCAAGTTTTCAGCTCGCTCTTTGGCCAAGTTTATGCGATGTTGCATTTATAAAGTTTTCAGCGCTTATTTACGATCATTTGCAGCACGTATAACGTCAGTCTGTCTCTATCTCTCTCTCTGCGTCTGTCTCTTTCTGCCTGTCGCCGCCGTCGTGTACGCCTTCGCCCCCGCCTTGTTATCGATTGTCGATCTCTAAGCGATCTAATGACAAAGCGGGTCGCTCTCGCTCGACCAAAACGTCGACCCACTCGAAGAGAACCCATGCGCTGACCCACCTGATTGTACTCTAGCGCCTTTCCCTTCCCCCTCTTCCTACCTTTGCTATGTATATATGTTTCACCTGCTTAAACAAGTTGTTAGGCTTGAGGATAGCTTAGATACGGCAGTCCGATTAACGCTCAGCACATCAGTTTTGGCATAGAAAAATCAAGTGCAGGAATGTATTGAAAGGTTAGTGAAATAAGAGAAATTACAATAAATGATAATAAGAGAATTGCATTATTGAAATACTTTATATTGTAATGAAGAAGTGTGTAGAAATAATAATACTACTACTAATAATAATTATAATGAATGAGATACTAGTAAGTATGCTACAGTCGAGACTGCTCGACATATGTTTAATGTATTTTATGTTGCATATTTTACAGGGAGCGGATATTAGTAACTCTTTCATTTATTTCAAAAATATCTTCTATATTTATTATACGATCGCTACCAAAATTTTGGTTATTATTTGCGCGTTGATGGTTGTTGAGTTTACTAATAAGGAACTGTCCTGCATTTAAATGTACACTTAGAATTCGTTTTTTATCACTTAACGGAGCCAAAAGGGGACGTGGTTAAAATCTTAAATAAACTTGATGTGCGGACAGTACTTAGATGTTTTTTCATACCATTGTCGTGGTTGTAGCACTTCTGACAGGACTCTGATCATAATTATTTATTATTATATTGTATTTTCATTACTCGACAATACAGAATGGAATATTTTGCTAAAAACTATCGAAGCTAGTTGAATTGTTAAAGATCACTGAATTTAATTCTAAGAGTAATTGTATTATACTTAATTAGAAAACTGTGAACCTTGTTAAAAATTTCTATATACTTGTAGCTCAAGACATTCAGCTATCACATGGTCAAATAACATAAAGATAGTACGCAGTATTTATACACGAATAGTCATCCCCTATTATTTACAACTCATCTACTTGTCTTTAATATTTGAGAATTACTCAAGCACAAATTTTAATTACATCTAATAGACATAATATTGATACTATTAGCGAGAGATTAAACGGATTAAGCTGGCATCAACTAAGCCTGAGTGCGAGTGCGAGTTAACATGGAGAACAGAAGTAAAAACCGCGATTTAGCGGATTATTCTGCTAGTTGCAGATAGTGAATAACCTCCTCGAGGTACGCAGGGTATTACGCAAAATACCCTGGACACAATGCGGAGTGCAACTCATTGTTGCTGCTGTTGTTGTGCTAAGCGGCTTATAGAAGCTTTATCTTCACCAGCACCTGCCCCAGTCCCCTTGGTTGGGGGCCATGAACAATAACAACAATTGGCTTAGAGAATATGCAGAGATAGAGAGGAAGAGGGCGAGAGCGGCCATAAATGGCTAATTAAAATGTGCAGCTGCATTGGTGGGCGGTCTGGGCGCGGCCCAGTGCCAAGTGAACAACTTAATTAATGTTATTTATCGATGCGGAATATCTGCAATGGTCACTCTCCACTCGACTTGGACAGCAGCTCGAAGTGCGGAAATGCTAATTAAAGTAAATATTAAAAGGCAGAGCCAGGACAAGAGCAGAGAGGAGGGGGAGAATGCAGAAGGAGAAGCAGGAGGAGTAGCTGGAAAATAAAGAACACGAGGAATAGGAGGAAGAGGACAACAAGGAGGAATTTGTCGAGGAGAAAGAAGCGAAGATGGTTCTTTAAAAGTAGGGGAATAAGTGGGAGTAGAAGAGGCACGAGGGCAAGGATGCAGGAGCAGTGGCAGCAATGATAGAAGTAGAGAGAGCAGAGGGGAGCAGTGGCAGCAGACATGTGGCAACTATGGCATCTATGCTGCTGCGCCGCCAACGGCGACGGCGGCGTCTGTGATTAGCCGCATCGATGGTGCTGCAATTTGATGCCCCACTTGCTGCTCACCTGCCGCCAGCAGGCCGCCACATGCGGCACATCATCATTAGCATGCTGTATCCCCCCACCGCATCCCCCTCTTTCCCTGCCGCACTCCTTTACTCTTGCCACCATTGAGGCGTGTTCCCTGTGCCGTGGGGCGATCGTAACGTTTATGCATCGATTTAATAAACGGCGTCGTGAACTTTGCTCGCCAGCAGGCCACCCCACCCCCTCTCCACTCCACTCCTTGTCTAGCCCATTAGCGTAGGCAAATTTGAGTGGCGCCTTGGCGCCAGCTGCGCTGCCGGCGCGTGGCTGCGCTGCCGCTGCTGCTGCCAAAGCTTTTTGCTGGCGCCAGACTTGGCTCAAAGACGCCGAGAGCGGAAATCGCCTGTCAATGGGGCAGCTGGAAAGAGACAGCTGAAAGAGAGAGCAGAGAGAGGGGGAGGAGTGCGGGTAGAGGGGAAAGGGGGCAGCTAAGCAGCGCTAGGAATTGTCGCCGGCGCAGTTGGCAAACAGGAAGAAGCAGCCTCAGCTCAGTGACCGATCGAACATTCCGGGGATTGTCTCAAGCTGTTTACATTTTAATTGGCACTTGCCACTTGCCACTCGCAGCCAGGCCAGTTGGCCACACTTGCCACGGCCACTGCCACACAGCAGAGAGCGTGCGAAAAAAGCCAATTGGCGAATCTGCTAATTAAAATAATTGAGTTTCGGACGCGGTTCATAAAACGCGCTCGAAGCGCAGCTGCCAATCAAGCTGGGCTACTTGCCACTTGCCACACGGTTGCCACTTGCCACAGTCCGAATTGCAGTTGCAGTTGCAGTTTGCTGTGATTGCCAGCAACGAGCAGCCTGCAACGAGCTGCAAGTGGCAGCTAAGCGCTGCTAAATGCTGCCCTGCAGCTTGCAACGGTTGCTGCCCCACTGCCACAGCCTCTGTCGCTGCTGCCACTGCTCCACTTGGGTATTGTTATCATTATGCCAGATTATTATCAGTCTGAGGTTGCGCTAGGGGTCTCGCTCAGCTGCGCGGCATAATTAGTTTTTATTGCGCCGCGTCCAGCAAATAAAAAAGTAAAAGAAAGCAGCAGCAAAGAGGAGAGAGTAGAGGGGTAGGCGGGAGAGGTAGGTGTACAGTAGATAAGAGGGAGGGGCAGGAGAAGTGGCTGCAGTAAGTGTAGTAAGGAAGAAGAGCATAGACAGCAGCAGGTGGGGCAGAAGGGGGTGGAATAGAAGGAAGAGAGGCAGATATAGATGAAGAACTCAGACGAGGAGTAGCAGCAGCAAAAGCAGGAGAAGAGGGGAGATGGAGGGGTGGAGATGAGCTGAAGACGAAGTAGAATAGAGAGCAGCAAGTGGGAAGTGAGAGGAAAAGGAGAGCAACAGCAGGAGCAGCAAGTAGAGAGGGGCAAGGGGGAATAAGCTCGCGCGCGCGCTGCACAAATTAGCCCTTGCAGGCAACAAGGAGGAGTTGCCGCTGCTGCTGCCACAGTTGCTGCCACAGTTTGCTGCTAATCCGCAGCCAAGGCACCTTGCCGAACAAGGAAGTAAAACGGTCAGTTTTAGTTGTCCCTCCTGCTGCTGCTCCTGCCCCTCCTCCTCCTCCTTCTACTTGGCCATTTAATACTTGGCAATTTAATATGAAATTGTTGGCCAACTTTGGCTGCCACTGCCACGGCCCACTCTGCCACTGCCACTGCCACGGCTAGCTCTGCTTGGGTGCTGATAGCCTTGTCTAAGTGCTGGCATCAGTGGGCCACGCCAGTCCCGGCCAGGCCAGGCCAGTCTCTCTCGGCCAGGCTGCTGTCGATGATGTTGTTGACGTTGCTCGTGCAATGCGACTGCCACTGCCAGTTGCAACTGCAACTGCAACTGTTGCTGCTGCCGCTGCTGCTGTTGCTGCCTACTTTAGCTGCTAGATAATTTCAATCATTAATTTTGATTATGAACAAGCGTGGAGGAGCCGCATGCCAGGCCACAGCGCAGTGCAGCACACAGTGCAGGGCGGGGCTGCTCAGGTGAGCTGAGTGGAAGGTGGTGGGCTGGGGAGAGGGTGGTGCAGTCAAGGGGAAGCAGCGCACCCAGTTCTGTTTGCCGTGTGCCGCACCAGTCCATGCACTCCACTCAGTGCAGGCTGGTGTCGCTGCCACGTTGTAACTACTGCACAGTGGAGCAATGTTTGATAAAGTGGGATTAAAATATTAATATATAAATATATTTAGTGTATATTATATTTTATTTATTGATTCATAATTTGATTAATGAAATAGCTCATTTGGTTTTTTATTTATATATTTCTTATTATTATTATTTGTATAAACAATATTTATTTTTCTATTTTTTTAATTATTGTATTTTTATTTTTGTATTTTATTTCTTTTTTATTATTTACTTATTAAAAAAACTGTGAAATTTATAAATTTATGTGTTTGTATTGTGATATTTATACATTTTTTTTGATTTGTATAGACAATTCACAGAAAATATTTTAGCCCCTAGAACTAAATATTTGAATCATTTACATTTATTGTTGTAATTCATTTTAGATGTATGTAAAATTAGCAGATTTTCGTTGTAGAAGATTTTAAAACAAATTCCATGGCTTACATAAATTACTAATGCATATCATGAATGAAATTTCTCTCAATTCAAGATATCGTATCAATTTTCAGGAAATTTAGTTGGTATTTAGTTATTCTAAACAAATTAATAAAAGCCAAAAATTGTGCACATAAAAAATTCTCAGAATCGAATTCTAAATTTGCTAAGACATGCATAACCAACATAATCTCTCACTTATTTTTCTTACATTTTTTAAAACTAACTTTCACACTGCGCAGCCCACTGTGCACCAACACGAAATGAGTTCATAAGGCGGCGGCAACAGGCAGCAAGGTAGCAAGGTAGGCAGCAGGCAGAAGGCAGCGGGCTGAAGGCAATAGACGATATCGATGGCAACAGGGCAGCGCCTGCTGCTCGTTTGCAAAGTGAACGACACGTTGTGGCAGCAGTAGAGAAAGAGGCAAGCAAGAGCGGGAGAGAGAGTGAGAGAATGAGGCAAACAGCAGCAGCAGTAGCCACTTGGCCACTTGGCTGTCGTAGAGATGCTGATAAGTTTGCCGGTTTGCTGTTGGCCACACTGCTGAACAGGTGCCTCAGTTGCTTTAAAGACCATCAGTTGCTCCAACCTCCCTATCCCCCCCCCCCCATCACCTACTCTAGGTACATTTATTGCCATCGCAATGACTCGCAGCAAGTGCGACACGCACTGACAGCGTGTGTAGTGGAAGAAAGAGAGGGAGAGGGAGGTGAAGAGAAGGAAGATGGCTGAGGGTAGACAGCTGCACAGTCTCTTTCCCTATTCTCTCCTCTCCTCACCTCTCCTCTTTTGTCTCTCTGCTAGGCTTCAATCAAAGGTCGCCTCGGTTTGCTTATCTGCTTTGTGGCGCATGCTGATGATGATTGTTTTGTTTTGTTTACAAGCTCCAAGCGGACCACGCAATTTGCTTAGGCGATAACAGCAAGCAACTACCTCTCCCTCCCTGTCACACCCCCCACTCCACCTACCAAGCAGCCGCAACCTTTGCTACCTTATCATATAATACCCCCACGAACGTCAAATTTATTGATTAGGCAACTTTTTATTTGCTCCGCGGTTTTTTCCCCTTGCCGATTTTTCATGGTGAAATCAAGCAACAACAACTACAAAATAATCGACAACAACAAGAACTACAACTACATCAACTATAACTACTGGCAGACATTGTTATCTGCGCCTGGTCTTGGCCATGGCCAAGTCTAGCGACTTACGTCTAGCGGTTTCTGGGACGAGCCTCCGGCCCCAGCCCCGTTTCAGACCATTTCCAGCCCGTTCGGTTTGTCCATTTGCAAAAGATTTTGTCTGCTTTATTATAGAAATTTGTCGTAATTCACAGCGCGGCCACTTAAGATAAATCGTAGCTGGGCGCACGTCGCTGAGGGGCGTGGCTAAGTCATGGACATGATGTAGTCGCAGTCGCTGCCGGGCTAAGGCAATAGTTGAGAAGCTACTGAAGTAGCCGCAACTAAGACATTGCAATTGATGGCTTTGTAGGGTCAGATAGAGACTGATAGATAGGGGAGGGCGGGAGCAAGCGTAGCCTATTCTCTACTGACTTCCAAGGGAGGTAACTAGCCTTACCTTATCTCTACCTACTTCCATCACCATTCTCTCTTTCAGAAGTTGCAACTCCTAATGAATTTGCGTTTGGGGAATCGACCAAGTCGCAGTTAGAAATTAAAAGTAGTTAAAAAGGATTCTTCATCTCTTTCATATACCCATATATAGTGCACACACACCTTCACAGAGCTCTGTACACATCACAAAAGATTCCCTGGAGCGCGTTCGTCAGTGAAAGCAACGTTGATTACCCAAAGGTAATGTATAAAGAAACGAAACATAGAACATATAAAGTAAGCGCAACTCGAACTTGACATACCTTAACGAAGGTGTCGATTAAGCTCAAGTCTATAGATAACTATATGGTTAAGATGCGAAATATATCTGTTGATTGGTTAAAGCTAACTATAGAATGGCAGACCCAAAAAGGAATTAGCCCCTACAGGAGATACACATAACTAAAATAAACTACAGATTTGAGAGGTATTTATCACAGAGTTTTAGAGTTTAAGCTGTTTCAGTTCTGCTTTTGCTTTAATCGAACTGAGTTTCCATTCAAAGTCATACTCAATAAAGGTATAAAAACAATACGAACTTGGGTGATCTAAAGAGAGTTAACAAACTAAGGTAAATGTTTATAGAATTCTGTATAGTAATCATTCTATATGCGTCTTGCAATGAGCTTAGGTTATGCTCCGTTCTGACAGTCTAGTAAACCGTCTTCTCTTTCAGGTAAGCCCAAAATGAACTGCATATATGTGCAAGTGGGGTAGCCCTTACTAAGGCATTTAAAGTACAACATGGTACAAATTCCAGAGGTATCTATCGTTGAGTTTAAGCTGTCTCAGTTTTTTCAGCTGGAAAATCTTCGCTTCATTGGGGTAAATGCGAAACGAACTTGGCTTACCTCTAGGGGTCTGACCTAGCTCATGCTGAGCTCTATATAGTATGCTGAAATACTTCTCCATCGAATGAGTTGCATATGGTAAAGATACTAGAAATATTTTTCATATAGCTCAACTACCTTGCCTCACTTTAAACCCAGCACGCTTTCGATTGAAATTCCTCCCTCTACGTCGAGCTGCAGCTGAACTGAAGCTGAACAGGGTATTATGGCAACGTCTCCTGGCTCGATGACGATGATGAACGAGAAATGGCAGCAGACAAATAAAAATTCCACTCAAGTAGATGAAAATAGAACGGAAGTGGGTGGCGCTAGGCGGGGCGACGGCTGAGGTGGGAGGGACGAGGCAAACTGGGCAGGCAACTGAGAAGGAAGCGAAAGCTGTGAAATGGGAACACGAGCATGAAAATGTAAAGTTGCCAGGCGGAATAATGCGAGTGCAAGAGGCAGGGAAAGCGGGAGGAGAGAAGAGGAAGTGCAAAAACTGGCAACAAAAAAAGCGAGAGAGAGAGAAAAAAAGAGAGCAAAAAACCAGAACAAACTGAATAGAAGCAGGCAAATAAAGCGGCCAAATAGACAAACTGAGAGACGGACAGACAGACAGACAAGCAGACAGACAGACAGACAGAGATATACAGACAGACAGCTAGGCGAGGGAGCAGTGAGGCAAAGAGTGAGTGTAGGAGAGGGAGCAGTGAGACAGACAACAGACAAACCGACAGCGAACAGTTAGAAATGAGCTGCAAAGCAGAAGAGGTGGAGGGTGAGGAGGAAGAAGACAGCAGACGTTGACGCAGACGTAGATATATTGCCCAGACCAACAGACCAACAATTCCACCAAAGCTCCGCTACCCACATTTACCCCCCTCCCCCTGCCCCCATCACTTCCAAAAAGCCCCAGCCCTGACTGACAGACAGACAGACTGTTAGACAGGCAGCGGGGCGTGTGAGAGGCAGGAGGGCAGAGGAGAGCGCATTGCAAGTCAGCTTCTTTTCTAAGAATTTCAGCTTTTTGGCCCCCCCACCCCGCAACGCCTGCGCTTTCCCTCGCAGCTTATAAAACCATAGAAAATGCCAATGATTGTCGACGCACAAAGGGAAGCGGGGGCAAGTGGCAGAGGAAAGTGGAGTGGCAGGAGGGAAGGCCAGGGAATTTGAAAAGAGCCGAAGCCGCATGAAAAACTTTTTGCGCTTTTCGGTTTCAAGTTGCAAAGAAGGAGAGAGAGAGTGCGATGATGAGAGGGATAGACAGAGAGAAAGGGAGTAAGAGAAGGAGAGAGAGAGATATATATATAGACAGAGACAGAGCAAGAAAGCGAGACAGACTTTCCGAGGGGGCCACCAAAAGGGACAAGCCAGGCTGATGATGCAAAAAGAGAAGTACGAACTTTTTTGGTGGCTGACAGGAGTGTTGAGGAAGGCAAGGAAGGGGGGGGGGGGAAGGTGAGCAGTGGTTCGAGAAACTTTAATAGAGCAAAGGCAAACGCAAAATGCCAAATGCGGCTCACAGCGGGATACCCTAAAGAGATTTTCCTCTCTCGCATTGTTGTTGTGACATTGCCATGAAAAGCAATTAGAACTGACGACTGTCGTGGCACAACCCCTTTCCCCCTTTCGCCACCCCACCCTCCCTCAGTTGTGCTAAATTTGACTAGTTGTATCTATATAAAGGAACAGAGACACACACACACACGTGCATATCTCTGGCTGAAAAGAAGCGAGACGGCTCATCAAACTCTTCTTTTCGTGCCCCAAGGCGGAAACTTTTGAATTGTACTCAGGCACAAAGAGTTGAGTAAAGTTTTCTAATTAATATCATTTCCGTTTAAAGTTACAAAAGTCTCCTCCATTAACGATAGGCAGACTCGTAATCGTAACGAGAGAGAGACACCCAGTGGTGGGGAGAGGGGAAAAGCATATCCTTCTGTTAGTGTTTTGTTTCAAAAGTTTCGATTACTTCCATCGTTTTTTGGTCTCGTCTATTTAACAAGTTCTTCAGCGTGGCAAGTGAAAGTTTATATGCATTATGATATCTGAAATATATGGAAGCTAGCCAAACTATTAAAACTATCGAAACTTATCGACTAAAATTTAAGGCATCACTAGATGCGTTAGGAACTTTCAAGGGACAACTAGAATATTGAAAACTAGTCAGTACAAAACTTATATATCGATTGGAATTTATCGATAATTATCGAATATATAATTTTATCAATTACAAACGCAAATATCAATTGAAAATGTATTGATATATATCCAGTATATAATTGTATCATTTAAAAACTTATGTATCAATTGAAAATGTATCGATATTTAACAAATGGTATAATTTTTTCAGTTTAAAAAGGTATTAATCGATTGAAAATGTATAGATATTTATCGAGTTTATATATTTCTATTAATTATAACGTATGTTGCTATATAAAATGTATCGATATTTATCGAATATATCATTTTCTCAATTCAAAAACCTACATATAAATAGAAAATGTATCGAAATATATCGAAAATATGATTAGAGAAACCTGTCGATTGTAAACATATCGATCTGTAGCGATTTCTCATTTTCTCATATTGCAACTGACTAGACTTTGAGTATAACCTTAAATTGGCTTATATGTTTACGATATTTTGCGTAAAATTTATCGATGAATGATATTTAATACGCTACCTAAACCAATTGATTGTTTATTTACATTTTTGATCAACATTTTACACACTTTCTCTTACTTGTTAAAATGGAACAATAAAGCCTGAGATTTCCTATTGATCTGCTCCCTTCCTTCCCTTCTCCCACATGTACATAAACCTCCCTTTCAGTTAAAACAATCACGCAGGGATTTACTTAAGCAGCGGCGTTAAGTAAGCAAAGTTAACTTTAAAAGGGGCCACAAGGCGAGGGCTGAGCCTGCTCTGCCACTGCCACAGGCTGCGACTCATACAACGCAACGATGTTGCACAGCAGAGTAAAAATCATTTGCCAGTAGCCAGTTTGTCCCCTCCATTGTCCGTCTGTGCGTCCGTCCGCACGTCAGTAAAGCAAGGACTCAGCGAAGCGTGCAGAAACGCAGCAAGCAATGCCAGCAGCAGCAGCAGCAGCAGCGGCAGCAGGACGAAGTCTATTTGGTGAAATTACTTTCATTGCACGGCATTTTCAAGTGGGTGTAACTGCCAGTGTGTGTGTGTGTGTATGAGTGTGTGTGCATATGAAGGGGCTGGCAGCACCTACATATAGAGGAGCGAGGCTGCCTCGCCTTGCCTCCTCTTGCGTTGCCTCGACTGGGCTGGGCTCGAGCTGAAGAGTCCTTGAGCGTCTGATTTTGTGTATAGACGCGGACGCTATTTGTTTTGTCGAGTGCCTGGCAGGCAGGCAGGGCTTACCTGCCAGTGGGCGTGGCAAGCTGTGCACACGTGTGTGTCTGTGTGTGGGTTGCAAGTAAAATAAATTACGCAAAAGGGAAACAAGGCGCGCTGAATGTGGTACATTTTTGCGCTCGCTTTGTCCCTCTCGCTTCTCTTCCTCTCACTCTCACTCTTCATCACCCTCTCTTGCTCACTCATAAACAAAAGCGCAAAAAAGTAAAAACCTCATGCATGTTGCATGCCGCAAATGAAGTCGGCACAGTCGAGCGCAGTCTTCTAATGAGGCGGCCAGTTGCAAGGCGCCTGTCATCTCTCTCTGCTCTCTCCCCTCCTCACTCCTTCCTCTTACCCCTTTGCTGCCTCATCAGTGTGACAGATGATTAATGCAGTCACAGCGAGGGTCGCGTGGCAGGGCAGGGGAGGGGTGGAGAGTGCAGGACGAGTTCCTGCCACGAGTCCGAGTTCAAGTCAACTTCAGTCTAGGCTTGCTCGTCTTCATTTCCATGTCATTGTCAAAGCGAATAGCAACAGCAGCAGCAGCAGCAACTACGACTACAACAGTAGCTACAACAATAGTGACTACAACAACAACAACAACAGCAACATTGACAACAACAAGCAAAGGCAAAGTTGAAGCTGCCACTCAAAATCAAGTCGAGCATCCCCGCCACAGTCGCATTCATTATTATCCATTGCCAGGCCAGCCGTTGCCAGTTGTTGTTGTTGTTGTACTTATTGTAGCTGCTATTGTGCTTGTTGTAGTTGTTGCTAAGGTTTTCCCAGCTGCCGCTGAAGTGAAATGTGCAAAACGTGCGCAGACTTTTTTGCCTGTGACATTTTTTTACAATTTCTCTCTTGCCTGCCTGCTTGCGCCTGTTTCCTTCCCTCATTTTGCCACGCCCCCTTCCCCACACCCATTGCTCAATGGCGACTGCTACTTATGCTTGTGCTGTATACCCTGTAGAATGAAAAGCGCATTGATGCCGGGCAGATTTCTAAAAAGTTGTCGAGGTCATTTTTTATTTTCTAGAAATGTATTTATTTATTTATTTATGCTATACTCGTATATATCGAAATTACGTGATATCTACAAGTCGCTTTGCCGTCACACACTCAAGCATTTTGCGGTTGTTTGGCAAAGTAACTGTAAGGGGAGCAGGGAGGGGAAAAGAATCAGCAGCTCTCAAGTAGAAGGAGATAGGAAATGTGTTGCTGACGCGGCTCTAGATTAGCTTGACAAAGTTGACGTTGTTGTTGTTGTTGCTGCTGTTGCTGTTGTTGTTGTTGTTGATGTTGCTGCTCATGTTGCCAACTAGGCGCAGGATTTGCGCTTAAGTAGTTGCTAACATGGCTGTGTGTGTGCTGTCCGTGTTTCTGTTTCTGTGTGTATTGCAACTGTTTAAACAACTCTCTGAAAAATATCACGTATACGCACAGAGCGCAGAGCGTCCAATAAATATTTGTCTGCAATTTGCAGCATTAAAATGATACACATACAAACAGAGACAAAGACAGTACTCACACACACAGCATACACTCGCCGCATTGACCTTGAAGCAGACACAGCGTATACGCAATGCGCAGGCAGACAAGACTGACAGTCAGTGTAGCTGTCTGGCAGCCAGTCTGTGCGTCAGTCAGTCAGTCAATTGCTCTGTCTGTCAATCAGTTAGTCAATCTGTCGCTCTGTCTGTCAATCACTCAATCACCCAATCAGTCAGTCAGTCCCTCAATCAACGCACTTTAAAGTCGGCGGCTTTAAAGCGCCGCCATTGCCAGACAATTATAAACAAAATGGAAAGCTGCCTACGCAATCGGCAGACATACAGTTAATGCGTGCAAGCGAGAGAGAAAGTAATCAATAAAATATGCATGTACACACACACACACAACGTGGCACACACAAATGGCAACCACGTGCTGGCATTTTCGGTAGCCAAGCCTGCGGGAAGGACGAGCCGCAGTCGAGTGCGGGTAGGGGGAAGAGAGCAGGGCCGCAATAGGCAAACAAATTTCATTTACTGACGACGAAACAATTTCGACACGTGCAAAGCGAGACAAGGAAAGGGACACACAGAGAGAGAGTGAGAGGGGAGGGGGGAAAGGCGCACACGGCGCAGCAGACACGTTGCAAAACTTATGTAACACGTGCGTTGCGACGTCTGCCAGCCCCAAAAAGGAGATACAACAAGCAAGCGAACAAGAGAGCGAGACAGAAAGAAAGGAAGAGAGAGAGAGGGAGAGAGGGAGAGAGGGAGGGGGAGTGGGTCAAAGCGAGGTCTCGACTCATCGTCGAAGGCTCATTGAATATGCAAATTGTGCCGAAATAATCCACAAGGGGGCGGGCACATGCACAACTTGCTGGGCAGGCAGAGCAAAGGAGGCACAGGGGGGAAGTGTGCAGGTGTCTGCGTGTGTAAGCCGCAAGACAGACAATGCACACTGGAACACAAGTGGGGAAACTGTAAGGAAACTGTGCAAAATGAAAAATGAGAATGAGAATGACAAAAAGAAAACTATCTGTACCTTTTCATGATCAAGAACTTTTATAGTAATAATAGTTTTGTTAATGCTTTGTAAAGTGAAAATAAACTTTTGGAACTCTATTATAAATATTAAATAAATATCGAGCAATTACTACTATATATTACTATTGATTTCTCATAAAAGGAAGAAAGATACAAAGCAGGTAAAATCTAGAAAGTTTAATTATATTTAGTGAATGTAAGTTCACAACAGCCAATTTGCTTGTAATTACCTTAGATAGGATCGAATTACCCCACCTATCCCCATACATATAAAAAAAATTAACACATAAGTATTATATATATTATCACAAATGTCACATGTTAACTTAGCTATTTAGTTACATTTATTGTTTGATTAACTTGCAAAGTTTCCACTTTGCACATTTTTCAAGCAAATTTCAATTGCCTGTGGCCCACTGTGCATTGGCTTAAGGAGGAAGCTGCCTGATAGACAGACAGCGAGACAGCAAGACGCAGAGACAGCGAGACAGCCAGAGAGGCCGCCAGGCAGACAGTTATACAAATGTCAGAGCAGAGTCAAGGCAAAGCGACGGAGACGGAGACGGGACGATGACGACGACATCTTTGCTTAAGATGATTAGTGCTGGGTGGGGCAGGCAGAACACAGGCAGGCGGCGCAGGACGCAGCAGGCAGCAGGCAGCATTCACAGCGGAAGCGACGGCTGTCAAGTCAAGAGGAACGACACAAGCCACAAGACACAAGGCGACCCTTACCCATTGCCAAGCCAAAGCCGGAGACGGAGACAGGCGACAGACAATGCACAGTCGAATGACGCAAGCACGAAAAGGCGACGCCATAACGGGAGGGCAGCAGGGACAAGAGGCGTGGCAAATGTTCCCAAAAAAGCGAAAGGGATACACATTAATGTTGCGAGGCATAATCAACGCAGCCCGCAAACGTAATTGCCTAAAGGAGCAAGAGAGAGTGTGTGTGGGGTGTGTGTGTGTGTTTGCCTGTGCGTGTGCGGTTAGTTCACAAGTTGACTGTGGCTGTGTCCGCTTCGCACCACACTCAACCACACAAGGCGCGTGCGAAAGTTAAGCCAAACTTTTGACACTTGCCCACGTCGAGACAGCTGAAGAGCGGGAGGTGAGGAGGGGCTGCTGACGTGACAGGAAACTCCTTAACTCATGAAATACTCACTCCCTTCCCTCCTCCTCTCTGCCCTCTCTCCACACTTCACATAAACTTGCTAATGCGCCAAGGGAGCTAACTCACTCAAAAGAAGGCGCTGGCAAAAGTTTGAGGCAGGCAGACAACGCCCAAAAGTAGGCCACAATTTCGCTTAGATATAGGCATTAATGTGGATATAGAAGAATAAATAGTGGAAGCATATAGATGCACACTAGATGTAGTAAAAGGGAAGTAGGATAAAGCAAATTCAACAGTAATGCAGTTGCATACAGAGCAATATGCTTAAAGCTAAAAAAACAGCTAGAAATATAGCCATAAATATAGCTAAAAGTAAATCTGAAAATAAAAGGTATATGTAGGTGTTAATAAATGCATAAATTAAATAAATATAGTACATATATGCAGTATATAAAGTCTGCAGTAGTTAATGCAGAAATGCAAAGTACTTGTTGAAACGTATTTCAACTACAAGTTTCATAGAATAAACTCTATAAAAAGTTAGTATAACAATATAATACAATAATTTACAGTTGAATACTATGTAAATTGTGCCCTCATCCACTTACTTTGACAGTTGCAAAATTCCATTCACAGCAAATTACCTCATTCAACTGCAAACTCGCACACATTACGCATACGCCACGTTGAGCAACTTTAGTAACATAATAACCTGCACTGATGGCACTGTCAATTTCAAGTGCGACAAACAACTGCATTTCCTCTTCATTTAACTGTGAAAATTCACACAAAACTTTTCGCAGCCATTTTTCAATACATAAATATTTATTAAATTCCAGCACGGCACAGAAAATGCTCAGTTTAAGTTACAAGGCAGCACTGGGTGTCGCTCTGTGTGTGTGTTTGTCCTTTTTAGTGTGTGTCTGTGTGTGCAGAGCCCGCGGGAGCCAGCGGCAGCTTAGTCCACATAGCAACGTAAAAATATGAAACGCACATGGCACATAAATTCCCAGCTTAGACGACGACAACGTCGGGCACTGCTGCCCCGCCCCCCACCCCCGCCTACATTGCTGCTGCTGCTACTCTGAAAAACACTCCACCATTTCGCTGTTGTCGTCGTCGTCGTCGGCGACGTGCCAAAAAGCAAGCAAAAGCTGCAACACAAAACCAGTCAGAGGAAAATTTCAGAATGTGTAGAGAGAGAGAGGGAGGGAGGAAGAAAGAGTGGGGCAAGGGGGAAGGCTGCCTGGCTGGCA
The DNA here is from genome assembly GCA_018903715.1 of Zaprionus davidi. NCBI lineage: Eukaryota > Metazoa > Arthropoda > Insecta > Diptera > Drosophilidae > Zaprionus > Zaprionus davidi. Next base: position 11,926,872 of record JAEIGL010000005.1, read on the forward strand.
GTGTATGCGGCAGGAATAAAAACCAAAGCAGACAAAAGCAACAAAAGTTCTGGCCAAAACGAGCGCACACTGGGCAGAGGCAGGTGCAGAGAGGGATGACGAATGAAGAGAGACAGAGAGCGAGAGGAAGAGGAGGTTTGGAAGATGCGACAGCCGCACCAGGCGGGCACAATGCGGGCCACGTTGAGCGCGCGCGGCGTGTGGCTGACTGGCAACTTTATGCGCCAAAAGAGAAGGCAGGAGGCATGAGGCAGGCAGGCAAAAAGTGAAAAGGGAAGCAAGGAAACACAACGTGTAAAGGGGAAGAGAAGAAAAGGGAAACACGACAAAGCTCGACAAACAATTCACGAACCAAAAGTCCACACGGAAAGCCAAAGCAGACGCCTGTCTGTGCTGCAGCTGAATGAAAAAAAGGCTTTGTGTGCGTGCAGTAAATGCCAGCACACTCACACACTCACACTCACACACACGCAGACAAGCCACTATATACAAGTAAAATATTTTGGGTAAATATATAAGAGGGAAAAATAAAAGTAGAGCGCGCCATCTGGCGGCAGCTAGCAGCACTAACCCAGCGCAAACAATAGAGAAAGAGAGAGGCAGAGAGGGAGAAGGAAAGAGAGGGAGAGCAAGAGCGTGCGCGAAAAAATGTTGGCGAAAAGTAAAAATAAAACTAAAAGAAATAAAAATGGCAGCAAAACTGGTTCATGTCTAACCAGCAGTGGAAATGAGGGGGAGGGGGTGGCACAGGGGGTTGAGCAGAACAGCTGCAAAGGGGGTGGCTATGTTAGTTGTTGCGGCATTTTTGGGAGGTTCAGCGTTGGCGGGGGCAGGGGAGGAGAAGAGAAAGAAGAGACTGTGGCTGAAGCTGAGCGCGACGACGATGATGATGATGATGATGATGATGATGATGATGTTCTTGTTGTTGTTGTTGTTGCTGGCGCTGTCTGCCAGTTGCTGCTTGTGTGTGCCTGGTTGTATGCTGGTGTGTGTGTGAGTTAGCGATGAGCCGAGCCAGCCAAACATTCTGTCGCTCTGACGTTTGCGCCAGCGACCTAAAAATCAGTTAGCCGACTGACTGACTGCCTGTGTGTGTATGTATGTGTGTGTGTGTGTGTTGCTGTGTTTGCGCAAAAGGAGTGTCTGCTCTAGAGACGAGACAACAACACAAACAACGTCGTATAGCGTTGGGGGGGAGTAGCAACAGCAGCTGCGCCAAAAAATGTAGCATACATTTGAGCGCACATGCAGCTATATAGTGCCGTAGCTAAGCCCGAGTGTGTGTGGGTGTATAGCTGACTGTGGATGGGCTGTTTATGTGTGTGTGTGTGTGCGTGTGTTTGCGACTACTGTTATGTGAATTTTAATGGCTGGCAGACAGACAGAGCGAGTGGCACAGACAGACAAACAGACGAGGCGAGGCAAGCCAGAGACGCTCGTAAAACCAACAATGTTCTAATGGCTGCCAAGCACTGGCAAGCCCCCCCCCTCTACAGTAAGTTACCTTGCTTCCTTGGCCCGCTGTTGACACTCCCAGCGGCATTTAAAGACTTTAAAATCCAAGGTAAACTTTGCGAACAAAAACTGTTGCCTACTTATGAGCGCTGCAGCCCAAAGGCACATGAGTAAGCACACGACTGTGTGGCTTTGTGTGAGTGTGTGAGCGCACCACTAATATATAGGTTATGCAAGTGGCAAGCTGGCCGCAAGTGGAGCAAGCCAAGCAAGCAAGCGTGGGGCATGCAACCTACGACAATGCATACCGCAGTCAGGCACGTTAATTGGGCGTGGATGGCGACCGCAAAGCGACGCAGCAGCACGACGCAACAGCAGACATGCTGGCGGCCAATCAGTCGAGCAGCAGCCCGCATCGTCTGACTACCTCCCCGCCTCCCCCTCCGCAGCCTCTTTCCTGCGCCCTACTGTCTGATCGATGACGCGTTGCGGTCACGCGAATGGCAAACCGCAGCGACAACGACAGCAGAGCAGGGCAGAAGCAGAGGCAGAGCCAGAGGCAGAGCCAGAGGCAGAGACAGCGGCAGAGTGGAGGTGGAAGGTGCAGCAGAGGCGGCAGGAGGGAAGCTGCGACCTACATTCAATTTGCCAGCGACCGCAAAACGCGTCTGACAGATGACGATTAACATTCATGAGCGGGTGATAATGATGATTGCCGACGGCTGATGATGATGCTGGCGATGCAGTTGATGACGTTGCTGCTGCTGCCGCTGCATGTCATTGCAAAATGCCGGACACAGAACGGAGCCGGAATGACAGACGGGCAGCGATGGCAGCAGTGGCAGCATTGGCATCGGCACCACACCGAGTGGGGGCGACAAAAACGGAAATATGATTTGACAGCCCAACTGGGAGGTGAACTGCACTGGGAGGGATTAAGTGGGGCAAAGAATGGAGAGGGGAAGAAGGGGTAGGTGCATTGAATGCATGGCTGGGGTAAGGGCAGTGTCAGTGGGTCAGGTGGCACGTTGTCGCTGCTGTCAGTTGCATTGTTGTTGCCGCTGTCGCTGTCGCCTGCAATGCATGGAAAATTGTCGTTCGCATTGTTTGCTCTTCACTTCGTATTCCACAAGGTTCTATTTTCTACCTCTCTTTCCATCCCTCTCTATCTTTACTGTGCGGACTACTCCATTATGCGAATAGAAGCAGAAGAACTGCTGAATCCAGAGAGACCCCAAAAGCAAACGAAATTTCACAGAAAAATTAACGATAAGAGCTTTTGTCGTGAAGTGAGAACATGATAGAGAACTGAGGGCGGAGAGAGAGTTGAAGAGATGAATGATTATAGAGAAAAACAGAAAGAGAGAGAAAGAAAGGGATGAAGGGAGAATGAATACAAGAGAGTACAAAGATATATACAGAGGGAAATAGTTAACGACAATGTGTTGCTAGGGCATATAAACTCGGAATAGGCATATGCGATTAGGTTTAGTCAGATGGTTTATGTTCTTCAAAGTTCAATATACTACATAAAAGTATAAAGATAGTAAAGAAACCTATAGTTTACCTATAGTTAAAAGATCAATGCAAAGGCTATCATGGTCCGATTTTAAACTTTATATGCATATCATATGTACAATATGTATAACAGCTATACGATCTATGGGTCTGATCCTGCCCCATCCCATTTTCATTTACAGCGTGCAGCAATAAATTTCATCAAGATAGTCCTACAGCTACAGAAACTAAACAGACAGATGGACGGACAGACAGAACTAGCTAGATTGAATCAACTGTTAATGCTGATTCAGAATATACTTTATATACTTTATAGGTTCTTCGAAGGTGCATTGCATATTCCTTGCCAAAAATAATATAACCTCTGCTATATAAATAATTCTTTGGCAATTGTTAACATAACATAACAATAAGAGATATACCGCAAGATTCCAAAGACATCAATTTAATCAGAAGCTTTACTTTCATTCTTTTTCATAAGATAAACTATGCGTGAAGTTATATAAGAGAGTAATCTAATAAACGCTTAGATCTTTAGCAACTGCTTAACTGATATTAATTAATACTTGTAAATGAGATATACATACCATATATAAGATATGAGTATCTACAGACATTATATAAGAACTTCATAAATATCTTCTCGCTTTAAATTGCATTTTTAATGTTTAAATTGACCTTATATAAATAACAACAACAACAAAACGCACTGCATATTGTATCGATTTCCACTTAGCTGTCAATCACATTGTCTGGCATGGCACATCAGCAGACAAGCTGAGCTACCCTCGAGATACCCGACAATTAGCACGGCATATAGAATTATAGTATTATAAATAAATCCCCACTTTCAGTTGCTAATTGCCCAGACGTGTCTGTGTGTGTGTGTGTCTGTGTAAAATACCTTGTCTGTGTATGAATGTGTATTTACAAAAATTGCGCATACGCAGTGTGGGCGCCGAAGAGAAGTCGAAACTTCTTCGAATTGTGCAATTTCCCTGGGCAAAACTTAAGTTTGGTCTGATCTAAGCCACAAAAAGTTCTCCAATTGTCTGACATGCTGTCTGACGCACTGTCTGACGCTCTGTCTGGCAGTTTGTCTGACGAGTTTGTCTGCTTGAGCTGTGCAGGCAGCTTTCAATTCGACCAGCTTCATGTGGTTGCTCTGCGCTTGTTTGCATTTGTATGTGGGTGTACATGTGTGTTTACATGTAAGTGTTTCTCTCTCTTTGTGTGTGTGTGCATGTGTGTGGGGCAAATGTATTTGCTGGAGATTGCAAATGCAAAAGCGACACAACTCAACTTGCTCAGACCTCACAAAGTTGTTAGTTACAATTCGGTTTTAGCCACGCCCTGCCGCCCACCACCCGCATGACCTGATTCAGCACTACTTTCTGCAGTTGCGGGGGGTGCGGGATGTGGAGGCGTGGTGAGTTGAAGGTCGTCGTCGCTTTGCTTGTAATGAGAAACCAGCAGCCTGAAGAGAGTCCTAGCACAGCCCAGCACTTTGTACCACTTTGCCCAACCACACACACACACACACTACTAACACACACACGCACACCCACTGCATACACACAAGCAAGGCTCAGCGCTGGGATTTTTTTGCACCACATAATGGAGAGCAAAGCGAGAACACAAAATACAACCAAGTGTGGCAAGCACTCAGTGCGAGTGTGTGTGTGCGTGTGTGTGTGTGTCGAGTGCACGAGTATTTACAATGGAATTGCAGTTGCTTTTGTTACAATACGAAGCTGAAGGAGAAACATTGCGGGGCAGGGAGTGAGGTTCAACCCCTTTTTGCCTCCTCACGCCTCGTTGAAACTTTATCATCGATGACACAATGATTGCCAGCAGTCTGTTTTCAAAATGGCGTACCAGTGCCAGCCCCCTTCCCCCCTGCACTCCTCTCCCCTTGCAATCATCTTCAATTTTTGTTGTTACTGCAACTTTATTTGCGTCGCCGTTGCTGCCCCGCTGCGGCACGGCTCGCTGGACGCGTAATTCAAGCGGAACTCGTCGCTGGCGACCATAAAAGCCAAGTGCCAAGAGAGACAGAGAGGGGGGGCGGGAGTGTGTGAAGGGAAATAAAAATGGTCGCAACATTTTGTTATTTGTTTCCTTTTTGCTTTTCCTCTTTCTGCTTCTTCTCTTTAACGTTTGCCTCGCTTTCTTTTTGTGTGTCCTTTCCATGTCATAAAAACGTGCCCCACTGCTGCCACACGCCCTGCCTCTGCCTCTGCCAGCCCCTCCCTCTCTCTCTCTATTGCTCCCGCTGGCAACTGCGTCGCGTCTGAGTTTTTCATTTATTTTGCCGTCGTCTTCTTTGCCGACGCCGACGCCGACATAATTTGCTAACTGAAATGGAAAACATTTTCGACAGGCTCTGCCGACGACGGGCAACGGGCGCAGTCCTGGCTGCGACGCAGAGGACGCGGCAGACACGCGCACCAATACAGAGAAAACAGCCCCACACACACACAGACACAGGCAGACGGGGCAAAATGGGTAGACAGGAAAAAGGATGTCGTCGCCTGTGGGTTTGTGTGTGTGTGTAGTGTTCTGCGAGTGCATGAGTATGCATGTATATCTGTGTAGGTATGTATGTATTACTGTGACTGTGATTGTGTGTGTGTTTGTGTGTGTGTGCAGGCACGTCCTTTAGCTGTTGCTGGGTCAGCCTGTTGTCCATTGTGCCGCCCGGTTACGTTGCTTATCGATGCCTTTGTTGTTGTTCCTGTTGTTGTTGTTCTTGCTGTTGTTGTTGTTGTTGTTGTAGCTGCTGCTGCTGCCTTGTCGCATTTATGAACCAAATGGCCCAGTCTGTAACTCATCCTTTTACCACTCCCCCTCCTTACACCCCTCCCCCTACTGGGGCCAGCTGTGACTGCCTCGTTGCGTCCTCTCGTCTGTTTGTTTGTTAGTTTGATTCCTTTTATGCTATTAAAAGCAAATGTTTGTTGTTGTTCCTGCTGTTGTTGTTGCTGCTGCTGTTGTTGCTGCTGCTGTTGTTGCTGTGTGTGTCCTCCACGACATGTCATAAAAACAGGCGATAGGGCAGCAGGGACAGCTCGAGCCAAGAATACAAATTTGGAGCCAGCAACGAAGACATTTTACTCTATCAACAAGTAGTAGAAATAGCAGCAGTAGAATAGTAGTATACCATAAGTAGTAGTAGTTGTAGTAATAGTAGTAGTGTTGGTATAAATTGTTATAGTATAACTTGCAGTAGTAGTAAGAGTATAAGTAGAAGTCGTAGTAGTAGAATGTGTACAAGTAGAAGTAGTAATAGTATTAGTCGTAGAAGTTGTAGTAGTAGTAGTAGTAGAAGTAGTATTAGTAGTAGTAGTAGTAGAAGTAGCAGTAGTAGTAGTAATAGTAGTAGTAGTAGTAGTAGTAGTAGTAGTAGTAGTAGTAGTAGTAGTAGTAGTAGCAGTAGTAGTAGTGGTAGTATTAGTAGTAGTAGTAGTAGTAGAAGTAGTAGTAGCAGTAGTACTAGTAGTATTAGAAGTAGTAGTAGTATTACTACTAGCAGTATTAGAAGTAGTTGTAGAAGAAGAAGTAGTATAAGTACAATAAGTTATGGTCACAGTAGAAGTAGAAGCAATAGAACATAAAGTAGTAGTAATACAGTAAGTATAAGTAATAATTAGTAGTCAAAGATAATAAGCCTAGTTGGTAGATATCCAAGTATTTATAATAATTAAATTGTTTTCTTTCTTAACTTGTTGCTACAAACTGTTTCACAAAGTTGAAATACCTGCAAATAAACCAATACCCTAAGCAATTACAATTCCGAGCGAAAATGACTGCGTAAGGCAAAGGTTTTTGGGGTCTGTGGCGGGGTTCCGGTCTGGGTCTCGGTCTGGGTCTGGGTCTGGCGCAGAGTCTGAGTCCTTTTTGAGGGGTCGGGGAAGGTCGCAACTGTCTGGACGGCATTCTGTTTTGCTTTTGTTGTGCCTTCTCATACAAACGGACGAGCTGTCCGGCAATATACTGTATATATACACTGCGTATATAGCATAACTGGACAAGGGCATAAGGACACATTCCTTTCACATTTTCATTCCCTTTTCGTTGTATATTTTTGGGCGAGTGTCTGGACAGGAACAGGAACTGGGACAGGCGCTAATTCGTGCGGAATCTCATTACCAGCTCAGCTCGGCAATTGCGTAATCCCTGCCCTCAATCCTTGAGGCGAATTGTCCCGCAGCGGCACAACAATTTTCGCGCGTGCGACCCCAAAAAAAATAAAGGAGAACCCAAAAACAAAGAGGATAAAGTAACTGAAAACTGGCTAAACACAACAAATAAATAAATAGCGCATAAATCGTGTGCCAAATTGTTTTCTACTGTTGGCAAAATATTTCGCGTAAAATTAACGTCAACTTGTTAATGTTCCGCAATTTAAAATCTGCCTCGAACTCGACCCAACAAAACTGAAGCTTAATGCGCGCGGGGGCTTCTAACTAATCAAAACTGATTTGCGACGGGTTGCTAATGAGGGCGCAAGGAAAAACACACAAAACGTGTGAGATACTCCCAGAGAAAGAGGAGAGACAGAGAGTAAATGATATCGTAGATTATTGCATAGTTATTATAGCATTATACGAGTATGCTGTGCTATATTTGAGCTTGCCATATTTATAGTTTGTCTGCGAAATTTAAGAATAGTTGCTGAGAGATTTACGGATTATTATGGAAATATGTTTGCACAATAGATATATTATATTTAGGTTGTTCTGCTTTCTTTTAGATATTTCTATAGTTAAGGCAAGACTTCGCAAAATAGTAGTAGCTTTTCTTCTAAAGACTTGCTTAAGAAACGATAAACAACTTATAGAGAACTTAATCCCATATAATCGTTGATATTTATTATGAAAGCTATCGCATTTTAAATAGAGATTATTACACAGCATATACATGAAATACTTGCAACTACATATTTACAGATTTATTGGTTTTGATATAATAATATCACGAAATAGAAGTACAAAGTATATTTGGAAATGAAAACATATTTACTCAGTTTAAATGTGCCTATTATTTATAAGAAATTACTCAATATATATGTATATTTTTAAGAATTTCCTCTATTATTATACTATTTCTGTACCTTATTCCCAATTACTATTAAATTTCTGTGATGTATAATATCATAATTCTTTCACTTTATTTCTTCCATTTTTATTAGTTTTCCCATAACTAAAATACCTTCGCCGCAATTCCCTTTATCTTTAACTTCTTCGGTATCCCAATACTTGTATTATAATCTTTTCTACTTCAGTTTTCATTCTTCTTCTTAAATATTCCCGTTTTTTGCTAACTGTTTCTCGCATGGTATCTTTCAATGCAGTCCACAGCAGTCGCGAAACAGCAATATTATAAACTCTTCTTCTTATGGCGCTCATATGGCATATGGCACTCTGACAAGGGTCCATAACTCGTCGGAAAAATCAGCAACAGCAACAGCTTTAGCTTTTCATGGCCGCCAGGCGCGGCCAGTGCGATAGATGCAACTGCAACGAACAAACTGCAACTGCAACTGCAACAAGGTCTGCCTCGTCATCGGCGACCCAAAGGAAGTCGAGGTCTTTTGCGTTGCTGTTATTGCAGTTGTTGTTGTTGTTGTTGTTGCTGCTATCTTGGTTTGTGTCTTTAGCACAAGGTTTGCTGCAGTGGCAAAGCTTGTTGCAGTTGTTGTTGTTGTTGCTGCTGCTTTGGGTGTCTTGTCGGCAGTGGCCGTCGCCATCGTCGTCGCCAGGTGATGAATGGTAATGAAAATGTTGCTGTGGCAGTTGCAGTTGCAACGCCGCTTTGTCTGCCACGCCGTCAGCTCAGCCAACTGCCTCAATAAAAACTAATGCAGTGGCAGTTGCAGTTGCTGTTGTTGTTGTTGTTGTTGCTACTACTGCTGCTGTTGTTGCTGTTGCCGACCGATAATCATCTGCTGCGGTTGTGGCCATGGCTGCTTTGTGCTGCTGCTGGCTTGGCCCACTTGTTGCCACCACGTCAAGTAGCAGAAAAACATAAAATTTTATGCATTCGTATTTCTTGTGAAGCGCACAAGAACCGCCCCCCTACCCTCTGCCGACTGATCCGCCTCCTACCTCTGCCTTTGCCTGCTGCTTCTCTAAACAATTGTCGGTTTTCTCTAACGTTTTTCTGTGGCTGCGTTTTGCTAGCGATGGGTTTGGCAATTGCGATGCCGGTACTGTATCGATATTTATGTGCAAAACGATATGACGATATTCACATCGATATTTTCTGTCAATATATCAGCAAGCTCTTATGCGTTTGCTATTCTGGTATAGCCATAATACACATCTTTCGATTGTTAATGCACGATATTAAGAAAATTATCGATTTGACGGAATATATGCAACATATTATTATATATTGGATATTTTCCGATACATTTGGTATTGTTGTTCAGTATAGATATCTAAGATATTTAATGATATTGTACGATATTTAACGATTTATCGATATCGATAAAGATTTGACGAAATATATTTGACATTTTATTAAATATTCAATATTTATGATATAATATATTTTTATTATTTACTACTATTTACTACCTACTATCTATACAACCCCGTCACTGTTGTCCTTCCTCGGCACACAAACTGACTACAAATGAGCAAATCATGCGATCTCCAAGTGACAAAAATCGCCCCAGCTCGCACAACTCATTTAACTTTACCACAAACTATGTACAGATTGCAGTCAGAAGTCAAGTACGAGTATTCCCCAAACCCCCCCACACCTTTCCCAAAGAGTTTCAAACCCAATCCAGGCCACAACGAACCCTTATCTAAATTATTTGCTGAAATATTCACCAAGGCTTTAAGAGTCTTTAATGTGCCACAAGGAACGGGAAGTAGAAGCAGGACAAGCAGGCCTCGACGCATGTAGAACGTAAAACATGTCTGCCAACGCCCACAGAGTGCCACGCCCAAAGGCAGCAGCAGCAGCGGCAACGACGACATAAACTTGGAATGTTGAATGTGCCTCAAACTTTTGCTGACATGACTGTCACTAATGCCAAACACGCGCCAAAGTTTCAGACACAGACAGGCAGACATACACTCACACACAGACATAGACACACTCACACAGATATACACACACACATATACACAGTCTCGCACGCACACACAGGCAGTGAAAACGAGCGACATTTGGCACAGAAAAGCACACAACAAAGTTTTAGCCAAGAGAACTGTGTCGCAGCGCAGACGGGCAGGAAGAGAGAAAGAGAGAGGCAGAGCAAGGAACAGAGATAGAAGGAGAAAAAGTGGGAGATGAGGGAAGAGGAGAATAAGAGAAGGATGGCCAGTAAGAGAGACATAGAGAAAGAGGCAGCAAGTGAGGGGAGACATACATATAAACGGTGATGGAGGTACAAGGAGGAAAACAGAGAGAGAGAGAAAGAGAAAGAAGAAGGACATGGAGGACAGAGAGAGGTACAGTTAAAAAGAGAAAGAGACATACTGAGAGGGCCGAGAGGGCAGAGCAAGACAAAAGAGAGTGAGAAGTTGCCTAAAGAGCGAGTGAGACGCAGCAGGCGCGTCTAGTAGACGGCGTCAGACATGCATACACAAACAGCCCCCTTTCCCCACCCCCCTTCCCACCCACACACACAACCCAAGCACAATCGACTGCCCGATTGACCCGACCAACACGTCGTGCCGTCCGACCGACACACTTACGAAGCTCAGCCGCAGCTCGCAGAGCAAAACGAACCGAAAAAAAGAAATAAGCAATTTCCCTTTGTCTCGGCAGACGCTGCCCAGCCGCCACCCAATTAAGTAAGCCGTGAGTGTTGACCCAGCCCAGCCACACTCCCACACACACACAAACACAGTCACACACAGACACACTCCCCAACACACACACTCACACACAGCGAGGGCAACTCCAGAACCTACAGCAACAAAATTTGTCTGAGGGCGCGTGACGATGTCTTCGGTTCGTGCTATCTCACTTGCACTCGCTGTTACCCCCCACACACACACTGATTGCTTCTTGTTCTTCTACTTCTTCTTCTACCACTTCTTCTTCTTTCTTTCTTACTGCCTCCCTTGGCGTTGCGTGCTCAGCAAGCGTCAGACGGCTGGGCAGACAAAAAAAAATAAGTAAAGAAAAAACGTTGAAAGTTATCGCGCTGTCTGTGTGCGCCTCCGCTGCTGACTCACACAAGCGCAAACGACTCCCCCTCTCCCCACCACGCACTCTCTCTTCCTCTCTTTCTCTCTTACTCTCTAGCTCTCTCTCCTCCTTATAAAAGTTTTAGCTTGTCTTGGGCGACTTTTCTTGGCGTTGCTCCTTTTGCGCCTTGAAATGACATTTTTGTTCTCATATTTTGTTTATCAGCATCCCAAGGGGATGTTGCTTGCAATACCCTGTAAATATTAGAAATCAAATAAAAAGAGATGAATGTTTCAATGGGCATTTCAGTTACTTCTTTGTACATATACCCTGTAGATATAAGAAATACAGACGAATGTCAGATATGCTAGAAAAAGAGACTGTATGAGGCATTTATGTTTGTTTTGCTTAAGCTACAGGGTATCTTTTATAGTTTACAGCATAATTGTACAAGCTACGAATAATGTAATCCTTTTAAATTTCTGCTTTTCTTCGATATTTACACGAATACAATGCAGTTATGCGTTTCTGTGCGGAACTGTTTTCTTTTTTTATTATTGCCAGACTCTTCTATATATTTTATATATATATATATAATATATATATATATATATATATATAATATATATACCTTCATGTGCAGTCTTCCTATTTCACGTATCGACTACTATTTGATCTTCTAACAATTCTACATTTCATCACATCCTACTGAGTCTTCTGTTCTTCTATTTAAACCATATTTTTCATTTTTGATTTTACAGGATATAGCTGAGTTGCATACTTCCACTTGCACACTGTCCTTCTCTTCTTATTTCTCATCTTCTTCTTTTTATTATTTCTCTGCAATTTCTTTGCTCCAGTGCCCTCAAGCCCTCAATGTAGGCTGAAACATCTCGAATTGCGCCCGCCCTTCTTCCTGTTTTTCTTTTGCCTCTCGCTTTCAATTTATCGATATCGTCGAGTGGGAGGCCAAGGAGGCTTTGCACATAAATATATTTGACTGCTGACCCGTCGAGAGAGGTTCCCCCCTCCTCAACATCATCCTCCCTTCAGCCTGCAGCTGCTGTCTCCAGGCCTCCAGGCTGGAAATGGTGTCAATTCTTTTCTTTTTTTTTAATTTCGATGTAATAAATCGAAAGAGACTTCAGTTTTATACGGCCCACGTGCATGTTGGTAATACACTTCATGTTGTTGTTGCTACATTAATTGCAATTGTTGTTGTTGTTTGTGCTGTTGATGTTCAGGTTTGCCGCAGACACTTCGACACGTGTTGCTGTCAACTCTTTTTGGTGCGGCTTAATGATTTACGGTCATACACAGAAACACACGCACTCAGACACACACGCACACACACACACACAAAGGTTTAAACAGGTGCCACAACAACAACAACAACAATAGCAAACTAGTTATACAGCCCCAAAAAAAAGACAGAAAATCGCGTCGAATTCGAATTCAATTGAAACTTTACACCGCGCATAAAGTTTGCTCTAATTGTTTGTAATCTGACAAAAAGAAATAAATAATACCCACAAAGAGACAGAAAGAGAGAGACAGAGAGAAACAGCGAGAGAGCAATTGATGAAAAGAGGGAGATACAAAGAGAAAAACTCGAAAAGTACCTAACGAATTCGATTGGCGTTCCGGCTTGTTATAAACATTATAAATGAATCAATCGTACATTATTGTTACCACGCTCTCGATGCTTATGGAAGGAGGCAGGCATATACAATTCATACTCACTGCCCGATATACGATATTACGCAATAAGCTGCGCGCACGACAAAGCCACGTTGATAACTCGTGTAATAGCTAAAGCAAAGAGAGCCTACAATTTGATATGCTATCGATATTACAAACAGCATTTTAATCGCATCGCAAAAAAGTTACAAATAAACAAATATTTTGCGATCACAACAAAGTTCTTTATGACAATCTTCATGGTATACAAAAAAAAGTTTTGCCTATTTATTATTCAACATTTATCATTCATTCCCATAAACAAGAACCCTCTTACAACTTGAAACTCTCAGAACTCTGTCAAAAATACAAGTAACCTGATTCTGTCGACTCCAGACTAAAAATAGCATGGAAACTGTGTTCCTACTTTTTATATTTCTTCAAAGTACCCCTAACATAATTGTATAGTTCCTACTTTTGCACCTTCCCAGCCCATTTAGAGGGTATATTACAGTCAATAATTACGTTTAAGCTCACTCCGTGTAGCTGTTATCGTATCGCTGTTACTAACGGCCGCAACAATTGAAATAGATTGAGACTCACCTGCAAAAAAAGAGAAGGTAAAAATGAGAGAAGAGAAATATCAGAAAAATGTATCAATGAAATGAAATAAAAGCTGATTTATAAGACGATTTCACGAGCACGTACACACACGAACATCAGCAATACCAATACTAATACCAATGCATATATAGTATATCTTCCATTTCTAAGTTTTTGTTGTTGCACAACTACAAACTTTACGCGGCAGCAAAAGAAATTTTAATTGCAACATCGCTTGCAATTAATTTGTCAATAAAATTCATTTGGCTTTTAGCGAAAGAGAAGCAAAATTGCATTAGACGATGCCAAAACTGGGGGAACTATGTAGTGGATAAGGGGTGTGTGGAAGGGGGGTAGAGGGGTGTGTGGAAGGGGTGGAGTGTTGGAAAATGTGAAAGGGATTCTTAGTGTGTGCACTTTTCTGGGCATTGGCCCGCTTGACTTTTGTGCCAAAGATTTATGTTGTGCCGCATGCCAACAGAGCCAGCCAAAAAGGCCTCACACACACACACAAACACATATGTGTATATATAGATATATATTGCCCCTCCCCTTCACCACTTTTTGGCCCAGCCTTATAGATTGTTTGACTCGCGGCCTGGCAAATAATTTGCAATTTTTGTTGCAGTCCCAAAGTGCCTCGTGCCTGTTTCTGTTTCTGTCCCTCGCCCCCTCTTTCTCTCTCCCTCCCTTTACTTACAATGCTTTCCTTTCTCTTTCATTCTAGAATTATTACATTTGCCTCTCAACTCGGTCTATAGACACGTCCCGTGTGTCCAAAATAATTGTTTGTATCTTTAAAATTTCAATTTTTTTCCTTTTTTGCTTTTGACAAAAACATTTTCAAATTTCTTCAAGTTTTTAAAACTTTTTTTCTTCGTTAACTTCATAAAAATATTTGCATATTTGTTGGGGAAATATTTGTCTAAGTGCTTGCCATACCACACATCTTTGTATTGAACTACATAGTAACATGTGTTTAATTTACACATACAATAGACATGCTGCAAATATTATTCCAGATGTGTTTGCTCGCGATAAATATCTTAGTTTTAGAATCAGTTTTCCAATATTATTAATATATACCACACGTATATGTATGTATTTAATTATACTTTATAGTTCAATGTTATTCTTTTAGTATACTATAGATGAATAGAAGTAATATCTTATTGTTTATACAAATGGGAGACACTTTTAGCGACTGTCATAATAAAGATAAATATTTATTATTTTTATTATTATCTCATATATATTTTGATATTTGCTTTAAGCTTTCGATAATTTTTAGTACCCCTTTAAAAATTGATTAATTATTCCCACAATTCACTTGACATTGTTGGAATGTAAAATAGAAAATTCGAACAACTATCGATAGTACGCAGGCATGTTAATCGATAGTATAGTACTTTCAGTACTTCCTACACACTTTCATGAGCGTAGTTGTTGCTCTATTTGGTAAGGGGTGCTGCGTGAGCGCGGCAGGGGGTGATAAATTATATGAAATGCCTGCAATAATATGCAAATTGCGTTGACTGCTTTGATGGGCAAAACGCAATAAATTAACGCAATAAATTCATTGAAAAAAATAAAAAAAAAATAGAACAAAAATGTCAACGCGAGGGGAAGGAGAAGTGTTGTGGGGTGAACTATGGGGCGAATGTGTAGAGGGCAAGACAAGAGTCGCAACGCGGCGGGTATAGGCGAATTGGCGACAGTTTTGTTTGTGTCGCCAGTCGCCGCGGCGAGACATTGCCTTTGTTGTTGTTGTTGTTGATGTTGCTGCTGCTGCCGCCGTCGTCGATTGTCCTTTGCGTGCGTCGCGTCAAAATGGCGTCGCCAATATGGCGGCAGCGACGGCGGCGACGTCGTCGATCCCAAACTCTGCACAGAAAACTATTTTGCCTGCGCCTGCAGTGTGTTGTTGCTGCTGCTGCTGCTGTTGTTGTTGCTGTTGTTGTTGTTGTTGCTGCTGCTGCGACTGGGCGCGTTAATTGCCCCCTTTGAGCTGACTGACAGCAACGATAAACGAGCAAAGCAAGGCAAGGAAGGGATGCGGGAAAGAGGGAAAGGAGGCAGGGCGTGCACATACTAATGCGACTCTAATGTGGCAAGAATGTGTGTATGCGCGTCTGTGCCACATAACAACAACAGCACACGCTGATCATGGGGCACACACACTCTCTCTCTCTGTTTCTCCCCCACTCTCTCCACTCCGCGCGCGCTTTTTGCCATTTTTAATTTAGCAAATGTTGTAAATTTACGCTAATTTATTGCGTGTCGCCTGTGCCGCCAGTCGTGGTGGCATCCACACACACTCGCACATATAGCGACACACAGACACACAGACGGCAACGTCGACGTCGCACGCGGCGCATTAGTCACTTGTGCGGTGGCCAGCTAATTGCCCCAAAAAGAAGCACAGAGAGAAGAAGAGAGCGAAAGAGAGTGAAGCCACATAGAGTAAGAGAGAAGAGAGGGACAGATAGGAGGAGAAAGAGAGAGATATAGAGAGAGGAGGAGCAGTGCCAACTGGGGACAGTCAGGCTGGCAGCCAGGACATCTTAATCGCCACAGAAAAAAGTACAGTTTTGATTTAACGTTCGCAGCAGCTGAGCAAGAAGAAGAGGCGAGAGAAAGAGATAGAGACAATAGCAAGAAGTTTGTAAAAGGGAGATGAAGAGAGAGGAAAGTGTAGGGGAGAGCCGAGTGTGAACATAATTTAACAATGTGCAGAGAAATATAAATTATTAGCCAAAGTTCGGAATGCGCATTCAGTTGCTCAGGTTACTACACAACTAATGCGCTGCAGGAGCTGATGAAGCAGAGCAGTAGATGAAGAAGAGGAGTAGTAGCAGATGAAGAAGATGAAGAAGTGGAAGCAGCAGAGGCAGCTGCAGCAAGAAAGAAGGGTCAACTGCAGGACAAGAAAGTGTAGCAAGAGAATAAGCAGCTTAAAGAGGTGCAGGAGAAACTAGAAGAAGAAAGTGTAGTAGGGTATAGTAGGGTGTAAAAAGGGCAGAGGTGAAGCTGCTGGAGGAGAAGAGGCAGCTAGAGGAGCATCCACAGCTAGAGAAATTCAAGCAAGAAAAGGAGAGGTCAAGGAAGAAGGAGCAGCCAGAGGGTAAGAAGCAGTTGGCAGAGAAAAAGCAGCAGAAGGAACTGAGCTGCTTGAACTGTTCTCCGTTGCATTATAACAATAAATCACATGCAGCGTGCAACAAGCAATACCAACAACAACAACAACAACAACAACTGCGCGACAGGTGCAACTTTTTTGTAACTCTTTCTCTCTCTCACTCAACCCCTGCTCCTCTTTCTCGCTACCCCCTGCTTGTGGTGCATGCAAAGTGAGCTAATTATGACCACGACAACAAGAGCAACAAGCGCCAAGAACAACAACAACAACCACAACAAGAGCAACTCTTGCCACAGACCACAGTGGGAGTATGACAGAGAGACAGCGAAGGCATCGTGTGACAGAGAGAGAGAGAGCGAGAAAGAGAGTGAGTGAGTGGGAAAGAAAGTGAGAGAGATAGCGTTGGCGTTGGCAAATGTTATGTTGTTCTAAACCGACAAACAGGGTTGCCAGGCCACATCAAAGTGTAGTTGGCTTGAAAATGGCTTCTAATTACAACTCGTTTCGCCGACATCGCGTCGTTGTCGCCGCTGCATGTCACCATCGCCCGCGGAGCAGTGTGTGCTCTTTCCTGCCACCTCTCTCTCCATCTCTCTCTATCTCTCTCTACGTGTCTTTTTCTCTTTCTCGTCCATTTTGCATAATTTATTGTAATGAGTTCGCGATGGCCGCAAGATATGCTGACTAAAAAGACATTGGAACAAACCCCTGCCCAGGGGGAGGTTGGTGTCTGTTCTGTTATAGTTTTACTATCGATAAGTAATCGATGTCGCCGCTGCATCGTAGTAAAGTATCAAAAAAATCATTGAATGAAATAGGTAACATTTTGACGGACATACTCATGTATCGATGGCAAAATATCGATAACAATAAGTCCAACTATCGATAGTAGTTGACGACAGCAGAAAAATATTCAGGAAAAATTGTGTTGATTTCCCAAGCTGTAAGTTATATCAATTGCTATCGATAACAAGTAATATGTTTCGATAACTATCGATCAAGATCAATTTTAATCTATTAGTAATACATATTCTGTATCCATGTCTATGAACGATCAATAACAATCAATTATCAATAGATAACTATAAATATTTATCGATTACAAAGTGAAACCAAATATTAAAAACTTGTTAATTGTAAACCAACAGTAGAATTCTTTGCAAACTTAGACAAAATAATGTTAAATTAAATTAAATATTAAAGATACAATAAATTTATTGAAATACACACATAAATACAAATGAAAATTCCAATTCAGTTCAAAGTATCTTCTCGTCCTTTAAGATTCTGTTCCATCCCATGGTAAATCTCATTCCCAGCTGTGTGACCCTTGTATAAATGAGCATTTCTTGATTCGCCGCACATTGCACGCCTAACCCAGCCCGGGAATGCCAACCCCCCATCCTACCCCCTGTTGTCGTCTTTAACCCTTGCGTTCCTCCTCTTGGCTGCCTTCCTTGTCTCCCTGCCATTGCAATCCACTTTTAATTTATGATTTGCGTCCCCATTTAAATGTCTTTTCCTTTATAAAATATCATCTGATTAATTTAAATTATTGTCTCGTCTCTTTTGAGAAAGAAACTCGGGGAAAACCCGTGGGTGCAAAACCCTCAAGAGAGTCGCCTTCAGTTTTCCATCAACTTGTGAAAAACCCAAGCAGCGACAACAAACTAACAAAAACAAACAAACAGAAACGTCAAATGGCAAAAAGGAAAACACACACACACACAAAAACCAAAAAGAATAATAAACAAAAAGAAAAACGACGAAAAAAAGCGGCGATTTTTGCAAAATGTGGCGTAGAAAATTTGCAATTAATGCGCGTCCAAGGAAAAATTCTTAGCGAAAATAAACAGTGAATATGGCAGGTGACACGCCCCTTCCCTCCCTCCCCCTCTCCACCCCTTCCGCTACTCACACTGCACTGCACACTTGTCTGCCTCAGCTCAGCTGATTGTTTTGTTTGTGCTGCTTGGCGGCGCAGTGAAATATTAATTAGCGCCCAAGTCAAATAAAAATGCAGAGATGGAAGAGGGAGAGTGCCAAAGGGGGTTGTGGGAGGCGGAATAGAGGCAGGGGAGGGGGTAAATGCAATCAGTCTCGCGTCAAGTCGAGTCGAGTTGAGTTGAGTCTCCAGCAATGTTGGCCATGTTAATCTCAACCGCAACTGCCTAACAAGGACAACGCAGCCCGCAGCAATTAAGGACATCGCAAGTGGGAAGAACAGGGGCAGGCACAGGGGTGAGAACGAGGCATGCCCCAAAAATGGAAAAATACAGCATGCAGGAGGCTGACTACTGCCTACATGACTGGAAAATCTGTGCCAGTGCAACAATGAAGTGGGCACCCAAGCCTGGCCAGAGCACACTCTGCCGCTCACTCTGCCACTCCTTCTGCCCCTGCCCCTGTCCCCTGCCCTTCCTGCTGCTGCACTGTGTCCCGCCGTGTCTGACTGCGCCTTGGCTGGAACTGGGTCAAAATTATAAACACGTTATCATCATGCAAATGGCACAGGGACATGTTAGAGCAAAGTGGAACAGACAGAGGGGAAGGGAGAAAGGCAGGCACACGCAGGAACAGTGAGGAAGAGGAATAGACAGACAAAGAGAGGGAGTTGATGAATATAAACAGACAACTATGTGCAGCTGGCACAGAAATAATCCTAGCTGGTTAAGAGAGCAAGGCAACGTAACCAAGTGGCCACAGGAGCCGGCGGAGCTACTCCTGCTCTGCTCTTGCTTCCACTCCTCCTCCCACTGCACTCACAGTCTGTGGTCACAGAGTTATGTGTGTGTTTTGTTTGTTGCTGCTTGGCCACAGGACATGCCAAACTGTGGCATGTTCCAAGCCCCACCCACTTCTAATCTCCCACACTGCCTTCGTGTCTGGCCGGCTAAATTGCCCCCATTCCCTCTGACCCTCCTGCAGCCGACACATTGACAGTATTCATTTGTGTCCAGCCATGCAACCAAAAATGTGTTGACCAAAGCAAGCAAGGAAGGTCGAGAAGAGATTTGAAGCAGGCTGGAGAGGCCTGAGCAGACAGTGGAGTGTTGATGCTTGGGAGAATGCACGCACGCACTTCGATAACTCTTCAAATATTTTAATTTACTTGCATTCTTTGAAGATCTTTCACTTGTGTAGAGAGAGAGAAAATAGTCAGAGATGAATAAATGCTTTTTGAAAATATTCTGCAATTTGATTCTAAACCTATTTGAAGTGGATAATTGAAATAAAAGTTTTTTAAGAATTTCATTAAGTTTGAGGGAGAAAGAACAGCGAACGAAAGAGAGAGGGTGAGAGAAATCGAGCTGGGGAAAAGCAATAGAATTAGAATAAACTTGAGAATATACTAGTGTACATACACAGATAAACAGACATACAAATAGTAAAACATACAGACAGACATATAGACAAACATACAGACATACATACATAAAGACAGACAGACAGACATACAGACAGACGTACAAACAGGCATACAGACAGACATACATACAAACATACAGACAGACATAGACAGATACGAAGAGTAATAGAAACAGCTAGAAAACCGTCAGTGATTTTAACTGTTTTTATCTAGAAAATAAAATAGTAAACTTTAGATTTAAGGTAAAAACTATTCAGCAATAAAAGACAACTCTGATTTCCTATAGAAATAAAATACAACTCTGATCTAGTACAACAATAATCCTCCAAATTGTTTATAAGTTCAAAACATTATAGACATTTACAACACTCAACTCAAGCTCAATGTTTCGTCCTTCGGCTTTCGGTCTAAAGTGGGCGTGGTTGCGCCAATGCGCATCGCTGCCCAGCAGCAGCAGCAGCAACAGCAACAACCACAGCAACAACAAGCACAACAACAATTGCAGACAGCAATTTGATTGATGTAAATGGCCGCACACAATTCGCACAATAAAACAAGTTGTAATTGCAGCTGCAAGATACAAGATACATTTCTATCTTTATCGGTATTATACGCCACTCTCTCTTCTTCTCACTCTCTCTCTCCCTCTTACACACTCTCTCCCTGTAGATTTACTAGCTAAAAATGCGCTCAGATTGCGTGCGCGTCCTAAACCAAATACAATGATAAACTGCAGTACAGACAGACAGTACAGAGTCGTTATTCATACTGTGGTTTCACTGTAATTAAATGCGAAATTTACAAATTGCGTGAGCAAACGCAACCAACGCCCGCCCTACTCCAATTGGGGGATTAACCATTTTTCCGTTGAACTAATTGCGAATGCAGACTTTAATTAAATGATTAAGATCGCCAAAGAGAGTTATGCGTGGAGTACGAGGTGCCGAGGGGAAGGTAGCGGAAAATGCAGTCAAAAAGGGGGAGAAAAAGCAGATCAAAGGTGGAGGAGAAAGGAGAGAGTGAGAGAGAGACCTAAGCGATCACTCATAATTTAACTAGGCAACAAGCTAAGCACTCTTCTTAGTATCATTCATTCATTGAGTCAGTCAGTCAATCAAAAGATTGATAAGATAAGAAAGGGAGAAGGCAAGTAGAAGGCAGTGAACTGAGAGAGGGTGGAGACAAGAAGTCAATATCATACTACCACCACTCATCATTTTTTAAATCCCCAGACAGTCAGTCAATCAATGGAAGTTCTCTAGGAGAGATGTAGCAGAATAGAAGTAAAAGTACAAACTTTGAAGAAAAGTAGAAGAGTTGGTAGAAGAGTAGGTAAAGAGAAGTAGAGGAGGAAAGAAGGCTGACAGAGCAGGACAAGTGGCAAGTGGGAGAGACTGGGGTTGCCCCAAGAAGGCAACACCTTAGCCACTACTAACCGTTCACTCAATCACCCCAACAGTCAGTCATTCAATCAATCAATCAATTTCGGACCAAAGCTCTTCTTGGAAAGTTCTCACACAATTTTCGTGCGCGCACTCGCGCTTTTCACTCATTTTCCGCATTGGCAGAAACGGAAATGGTAAACTGTACACAAATTGGCCACAGCAGCAGCAGCAGCAGCAGATTGTGCAACTTGCCACCGCTGCCTGCAACCGGCTACATGCTGCATGCTACCTGCTATTCGCTACAGCGCTGTCCAAACAGATTGCAGCGCATTCTCGTCATCAGCAATAGGGAAAACTGAGGAAAACTTGGCATAACTCAAGAAAATCTCTCTGAGAACTGGAAAACTAATCAGCCCCGGCGCAAGTAGCCGCAAAATGTGGCGCGCAAATGTTACCTGAGATGAGTTGAGCTTATAAGGCAAGGTAAGAGGGAGGAGAGAGAGAGAGAGAGAGTGGGAGAGGAGGAGCAGCAAGTTAGGAGTGTCTTATAAGGCAAGGTTGATGCACGGGGACGGGGGTGTACCCCCTTTAAATTCAAATATTTGCCAAGTTTGTGACATGTGGCAACGCAGGATCGCTTCGGTCAGGCTTTCTAGCTGTAGCTCTACCTGTGTCTCTCTCTCTCCCCCTCCATCCTATTGCCTTCTCCCTCTCTCCACTTTGCTTAATTGCCAGCTCACGTTTTGGCTTTGGCTTTTGACTTGATTTCTGTCTACCTTGTCGCATTGACATTTGCGCTCTGCATTCTGTAGACAAATCGCTCGGCTAAACAGCAACAACAACAAAGCAATTGCTTACAACAACAACAGCAACAACAACCACAATGACAACAATGGCATTGAGTCTCTGATAATCAACAACGACGACGGGCAACTCCAAATGTAATGCCAATGCAAATGCCAATGCGGCACACACAGGCATACACACACACGGAGAGAAGACACACACACACACACATGCTGTACTTGCAGCCAAAACTAAGCAGAGATGTCTCCACTAGAGTTGGACACGTGCCACGCGTGCTGATCGTAATAGGAAATGAATATTACGCTAGTTAGATTTTTCGTTTAATTATAGAAGCGAAGAATTTTAACAGATTTGCAAGATGAAGAAGTTTCAAGCTGAGATGATACAAAAATATCGTAGAGCTCTTCATCAGCAACTGTTAATATGCTAGCAAGTTATTATTATTTCTATTTAATTAATTTGTAACTTATGTTTATTGCGCTATTGCAACTCATCACGCGCTCATCTCTAACGCAGGCCAGACAGACAGTGCCGAGTGCAACGTTAACGACGTTGTTGCAACGATGAATGTTGCCGCTTTGAAGCGCTTCGGCATCTTCGGTACGTTGACGAGGCTATGCTCATGTGGGACTCCAAGCACGAGCACGTGTTGTTGGCCTTGGCTTGGCTGATGTGGCAACTTTAGCTGCAGCAACAACAATAGCTATCGACAATCGTCTATCGACAACTATCGCCTGCAGCACTGTGGGTGGGCCCGCGTCGTCATCGTTGCGAAAACGTGTTTAGTTTTTAATTGCAAATCTGCGGCTGTCGATGAGACGAAGGTTAAGGTAGGCAGGAAGGGAGGAGTGGCAGGCACCAAAAGGGGGGGAGGTGGGGGCGTTGCCCGTACAGAGGCGCATAACTGTGCATAAAAGCCGCAACACGTTGCGCTCTGCAACATTGAAAACAAAGTTCAAACAAAGCCAGACAGAGAGATGGTGAGAGGGGGTTGGGTGGGGAAGGAGGCATGTAAAGTCTGACTGACTGACAGACGAGGCATGGCACATCAATTCCACATGAGTTGAGGCCGCCGCCGCCACGTTGCATGCCTCTTCTTCTTCTTCTGGCTGAGGCTTGTCGACGCTGGCGTCGGCGGCAGCATTTGCCACAATTTTTATGACCGCCGCCGTTTGCAGTTTCACATTGTTGCAACAGTTGTTGTTGTTGCTGCTGCTGCTGCAGTTGCCGCTTTAAATGTAGCGTGCAAAACTTCAGTTTTAATTGCCAACGCATTCATTGGACCGCCACCTGGCCTGGCCTGCTCTGGGTCGAACCAGAGCCCGAGCCCGAGGCTGCCGCTGTCTGTTCGCTATTTTTCATAAATTTTGTCAAACACAACTGCAATACACACAAACACTGGCACATGCACACACACACTGTCACACACAGCATATCGCAGTGTCCTGTGCTATGTCCCCTTGGGAGGCACAATATCAGCTGTCGCACACTGTAGCAGCCTCCTTCTACCTCGCTCCCTCTCTAACTGTCTCCCCTGGCATCCTCCCTCTCTTCCTCTTCCTCTCTCTCTCTCTTTCTCTCTCTCTATATTTTCCCCCCTCTCTCTTGTCGCCCCCACACATATTTCGCATTTCATGCAGTTCGTAAAAATCTCATAAATTTTCGTTGACTCTTGACGGCAAGCGTCCATGCGGGGCGTATACGTAATGCAAGAGCCAGCGAACAACACCCGCATAGATACCTAGAATTGTGCACACTTTAAGCCTCATATATATAGCATATAAAGACCTATAAAACTCATACCTGTATGTACTTGAAACATGACTGAAAATTATTTAGAATTCAGCATTCATTCTCATATATTTAGTTTTATTTCGATTATATTATTTATATATTATACAATATCGATTTCCATTTGGAACACCTTTAATATACTTAATGTATAATATCTATATACTTCCATATATTGTTCAGTATAGGATTAAGCAAATTTTAATTACATTACATACATATTACTTTGATCTTGGAAAATTTACTTTATTTCAATTATTGAATTCTTCAAGGAAAATTGAAGCTGTTGTTGTTTCAAAAAGATTATAGGTTAGGCAATTCTTCATATTAAATCGATTTTCGATCCTCAATAAACCTCATTCCACTAACTAGTAAACACTCTGTGAACTGATTACCTACAAGTATGACCCGCAGTACCTGATGGACATGCAGAAAGCTCATTAGAGATTAGAATTGCCGAGTCATGGTGCTGTACATATGTATATATATGACTGTATGGAGTCTCTCAGTGTGTGTGCTTGTGCCCGTAATGAGTATAAGTACACACAGACGATAAGCCCAATGATTACCACTAACGACAATATTACTTATTATGAAGTTGATTGTTGTTATTCTTTTGTTGTTATTGTTTTTTATGAACAACACGATGCGATCTATAATTATTGCATAACAACGAGAATTATGCACAGAGATGATGGCACTGATTAGAGATGGGTACATGAAACTATCGATATTGATATTAAACAAAAATATCAGTCAGTCAATAAACTTAACTAAATAAATCAAACAAATTTCAATTGAATTAAGATCGATAACAGCTTAAAATTTCATACAATCTCTTGTCAAAGATTAAAGATGGTGTGATATATCGCCGTTGATTCTTGGAAATAATCAAATATCGCATGGCAGCCTTTTTATAATATTGATACCATTCCCAACTCTGATGACTGCAGCAGATGTCTGATTAACTGACGTAGTAACTGACTGACTCATTGACTGACTGGCTGATTGACTGATTTACTGACTGATTGACTGACTGATGCATACGCATGTCTCTTTGTGATCGTTTGGCTTAGTTCACTTTGCTTTGACTTCGGTTTGCTTTGTTTGCTTTTGATTTAATTGCCTCGCTTTGCCTTTGCTACGTTTCGCTCTCTGTCTTTGTATTCCTCTCCCTCAGTCTTTCTCTCGCTTTGACTTTACACCTGTTTGCGCAGGTAATGGCCCCGCCCCGTAGGGCTGCAACTGCTGACTGCCACCACATGCCGCACATTTGTGTGGCAAATTTGTTTGCTTCGCTGACACCTTTGGCAAGTCGCAAACGCCGCCGCTCAAACTTTGTGCCAGGTCAAAGGTTCAAAGCAAGTGCCAGCTGCCTTTTTCCGTACATTCCTTTGGCGCCAAAGCTAAGTCGATTGTGATTATACTTTATATAATGCGCATAAAGGTGACTACTCTGTATGTCTTTGTCTTTGCTCTGCATTTGCACAGTGCAAGTGGAAAAAGTTTGAAAAGATTTGGAACTGCAATTTAAAGAGAGATTGCAGGAAAGAAGAAGAAGGAAGTATTAAAAGATAATCAACCATCGAATTTTGCTCAACTGCTTGCAATAAATAATACTCGTATAATGTGCACTAGAACATTAAGTAATTTCATTCTAATACTTTAAATCGTTGTACTAAAATGAAATCTTTGAGTTGATAAGCAGTTGCAGTACAGATCCCCATTTCAAGTAAGAATAATAATATTGGAAGTATACTAAATCTTCAAAGAATATACTACTTCACTAGTTAATATATCCACACAATTTCATTCACAAAACCATATAAAAGGCAAATAACTGTATAAAAGGTTAAGAATAGAAAATTATTGAAATGCGCACAATGATTGTAGTTCTTATATAACATATACCACATTAAATAAGCAAGAATAAAATGTTGATCAATTTAAATCAATCACAAAGTATTTTATTCCCATTTACCTTGAACTCTCTGCAATAATTAAGATTTGTCTAAGAGGTATGAAATAATCAACCAAGTCTTTTCTTCTACGCACTTGCCACGCACACACTTCGCCCGCTGCACTTTCTAACAGTTTGCCTTCACTTGCTCCCTAGTTTTTTTTGTGCAATCAAAGTGCATGCACATCCCACTGTACGCTCTCTATTTTGTCTAGTTAATGAAAGGTTCTTGCGTATTAATGGTTACTGTGCGACGCTGACTCAGACGAGGGCAACAACAACAGCAAGAAGAAGAGGAAGAACAACAACAATAATAAAAACAGCAACAAGAAGAAGAACAACAACAACAGCAACAGCAACAGCAACAGCAGTGAGAGAATTGGGGAAAAGTTCGTTGTCAAACATTTGCATTTCGCTTGAATTTCTGATTGCAGCAAGAGCAGGAAGAGTAAGAGAGAGAGAGATCGAATAAGAGAGACAGAGAGAGAGGGAAGAGTGAGAAGAAGACAGG
This sequence comes from Zaprionus davidi, assembly GCA_018903715.1. NCBI lineage: Eukaryota > Metazoa > Arthropoda > Insecta > Diptera > Drosophilidae > Zaprionus > Zaprionus davidi. The sequence continues at coordinate 11,953,248 of JAEIGL010000005.1, forward strand.
ATGAGGGTGAGGGAAAGGGGTGTAAGCAGGGACTGCGCTGGCCACTGGCAAATTGCAGACGGCAAATTAATGCCAGCGCATTTATTTTTGTCACAAAATGCAAACAACAGCAGCAACAACAACAACAACAGCAACAACAGCAACAACAACAACAGCAACAACAACTTTGCTGGCGTCTGGCGCTGCCAAAAGCGAAAGCAGCGCCAAGAAATAAATAACGCAAATAAATAAGAAAAGTGCCCCAGGGCAAAGCACACACACACACACATAGAAACACACTCGCGCGCTTAGACAGCTTAGTGAGAGTGTGAAAAAGAGATAGCGATAGACAGCAAAGCGATGCGTCAATGCTGCTGCAGCTGCCGTTGCAACATGCAACAGAATGCGCTGCATGCAACAGCAGCAGGCAGGCAAATGATGAAAAATGTTTACACAGATACAGATACAGATACAAATACATATGCATATGCACATGTATTGTTGTGGGCGTAGGCGTTCTGCCTGCCACGCCTCTAATGACAATCGGGGGCTGCTATGCTGCGCGCATTTGCCAATTAATTTGAAGTTGCTGCAAGGGGCACAAAATGTTGAACAAATAAATAAAGCAACAGCAACAACAACAATGAGCTTTGACAAGCCAATGCCATGAAAAAAAGAGAATATAAAACCCTCGCACTGCCACAGCTAAACCCTCAAGCAACCTACCGCACCCCTCTCTGCCTCTCCTCATCCTTCCCCCTCGCCTAGACACTCCCCCTTTGACAGCCGCAATCTGTAAATTGCAAAAGTTGCACGCATTTCCCTCTCATTTTGCATACGCTTTCATATTCATGCTGGGGCTGCAAGTTCGTTGCCCGCCCCCCGTTCCACATCCCTGTCAATGTGCCACGCCCCGTTTTTGCTGATGTTGGCAGACATGGCGTCGCTGCTCTCGTCGTTTACTGTTAGAATGTGCGTGTGGAGGCAAGCAAAATGCAGCAACAGCAGCAACAACTACTTTTGCTGAGGCCATTGCAATTTTCAAATTAAACAAAAGGCACAAACTACAAAAACAACAACAACATGAACAACAACAGCAACAAGAACAACAACAACAAGAACAACAGCAACAATAACATCAACAACAGCAAGTAGCTGCGCGATATCAATTAGCATGTTTAACATAAAGCATCGACACACACACACACAGAGACAGATAAGTCACAACAATGTCTAGACAGAGGCGCCACCTAGCGGCGGGAGCCCTGGCATTATGACCCGCAACTGTGTGACGTCATTGCCATTGTAGTCGCCTGTTGATTGATTATCGCATATATCGCATCGCGTAGATAACAAAGAGAGAGAGAAAAAGAGAAGGCCCAGTGTGCCAGGCCAGGCACAGTGGAATGAGAAAAATAGGAAATATGCGTTCATAGAATTTTAGTTACTTTAATTAAAGAAATATAAATTAATCGCTAATCAATAATAATCGATGCGCACAAATATTAAACTATTGCGTTCTTAAGAGGCACAGTATATGGATAACATTGAAACGCCTTTAAGAATGGCAAATTGTTGACGTCTATCTCAATTTAGTCAAAAAACAGTCAAACTAATCGATAAACAATAGTTTTGTTATGTTATGGGTGAAATTTCTTGAATATGTTATTAAAATTATTTAGTTATTTTGTTAATCGATAAAAAATTGACATGTATCTATAAAATATCGTTAAATAATGTATAGATAAATTATCGATTGACATATATTGTCATGTTATCAATAAATATTTATTGATATTTTATCGATACATGAATTATATATAAATATGTTAATGATAGATGGTATATTGTTATGTTATCTATTAATCGATATTATTTTATCGATATATTATAACCTAATGATTACGATAACTCCTAAAAACTATCAATAGGTTGCACGATTTATAAGATATATGTAATTACAAGTACAATGGAAAATACAGAGTCAGTAATAGTAAATACATCTGCTTCTACATTCCTTTTATTGTCCATCGTTATATACAATACACCCAATAATAACTTAGGGCTTTCGCAACACTATTTTGGAGTATGGCGCAAGTCCCGCAACGAAAAAGAATGTCACTCGAATTGGGCTTTGGTCATTAGCCATCTGTTTGTGCCCCAGTCTGACTGTCTGTCCCTCTTTTTTACCCCCCCCCCCATAAAAAAGGAAAAAAAGAAAAAAAAAATTTTTGAAAAAAAAAATAAAAAGAAAAGGGGGGGGGGGGAGACCCCACAAAAAAAAAAAATTTTTCCCCCAAACCCCAACCCCCCCCCATCCCCCCCCCCCCCCCCCCCCCCCCCCCCCCCCCCCCCCCTTTTTAAACACCCCCCCCCACCCCTATTTTAAAAAAAATTAAAAAAAAAAACCAAAAAAAAAAAACCTATTATAAAAAAAAAAAAAAAAAAAAAATAAAAAATTTACCCCCCCCCCCCCCCCCCCCCAAAAAAAAAAAAAAAAAAAAAAATTAAATTTATAAAAAAAAAAAAAAAAAAAAAAAAAAAAAAAATAAAAAAAAAAAAAAAAAAAAAAAAAAAAAAAAAAAAAAAAAAAAAAAAAAAAAAAAAAAAAAAAAAAAAAAAAAAAAAAAAAAAAAAAAAAAAAAAAAAAAAAAAAATAACAAAAAAAAAAAGGGGGGGGGGGGGGAGCCGGGGCCCAAAACCAACAAAAAAAAAAAAAAAAAAAAAAAAAAAAAAAAAAAAAAAAAAAAAAAAAAAAAAAAAAAAAAAAAAAAAAAAAAAAACTGTCGCGTTTTGCGCGACTGTTGCTCTCGTTTTTGTTGCCAATTTCCTTTTGTGCCCTGCTCCGTTTCCCCCTTGCGAAATTCTTTTGCTTGACCACGCGCTGGTTGCATGTCTGCAAACTGAAATTGGAGTTGCGGCATTTGGGAAACGTGTCATTCATTAGCGCCATTGTTAGCACCTGAAACACCAGGCATGGGCGAGGAAAAGGGGGAGAGGGGACACTACGGATTATTCTCATTTATGGCATGGAAAAGTACCTTGAACAAAACAAACAGTTAAGAGACAAAATGGTCAAAATAGTTGTGCGAAATATGCGAGTTGACCTTGGTTGTTTCGGGTTTGTTATCGGTCAACGCGGCGTATGCGCAATGCACGTCAATTCGTCGATCTAATCAACGCAGCAGAGCAACAACAGTTGCCCACTCTTTAATCTTGCCATCCCTTTCATTGCTACTGCTTCTTCTGCTCTTGCTCTGTCTGTGCCTTGTCGCTGTCAAAGTTTTTTTTTATGCCCGCTTCTTGTTTATTTTAAAAGCTCTACATCATATTCGAAAATAAATTAGCAAAGCAAACAAGCAAAAAAAAACTGAAAAACAAAAACGTAGAAGCTAAAGAAACAGAAACAAAACTCGGTAGAAAGGCAGCTCATTGTGCTAGAGTCTCTTCGCAGTCTCTTTCTCTCTCTCTCTCTCTCTCTCTCTCTCTCCCTTTGTCTCTGCTGCTCTCTGTCGTCTGTCTCGCACATGCTTTTGTTTATTTTTGCACTTTGATGGAAAACTGCGCCAAAAGAAGAGGCAACAAATCAAACAACAACAAGAAAAAAAACACGCAGTGGAGCAGGAGAGAGAGAGAGAGAAACAGAACTAAAGAGTCGAGTTGTCGATCTTAACGTAGCGGCGATCGCATCGATTCCGATCAGACATCGAGGCAGACCCGAGACCCCAAACCCCAGACAGATGCTTTGATGTTTACATATTCCTCTGTTTGTCCAATCGACCGCCCGCCCCCCCGTTCGAGCTATCCAATCAACTATCTATGAGTAGCCGTTGCCCGTAGATCGTAGCTGTAGTTGTTTCTGTATTTGTATTTGTATCTGTATCTTTAGCTGTAGTTGTCTCTGTATCTGTATCTGTATCTTTGCACATTACGATAGTTTAGCAAACATTTCTAGTGTCTGGCGTCGAGCACTTTTTACGCGCCAGACGTGCTGCGGAATAAGCTAACAGAGGGTACCCGTCTCTACCCCCTCCCACTCCACGTCTTACTCTGCCCCTACCAGGTTCATAGCCCAATCAAAATATACATACAACACTTGCACGCGCTTGATTTCTTGCCCTATTAGTATGATATAAATCAATAAGGTTACATCGACTACGTTAATCGGTTTGTTACATCATATAGTATGGACAACATTAGTTGGATAAGGCGGGACCTTGATATCAATCAATATAAAAAGATTAGTCGGATATTATTGACTATATACATTTTATGAAGTCATATTTTATGCCTTATATATTTCCATAGATGTCTTTTTATTTATTTAAAATCAATTCGATAAGTACCAATGCAATATTACGCCATATTTTGAGAATGAGTTGGTTTCTATTGTAGTCATATTGTATATAGCAATGTGTGCACATATTATCAATCTTGCTCTATACCCCAAGATATATTTTGTTTAAACAAATCAAAGTTCAAATTCCCTTAGCTAAGGCACCTCATCTATTACTCTCATGCTCATATATTTATAGCTTTTTCAAGTTTCAATTCAATCAATCATAAACTGTCTGTTGTCTTTTTATGACAAGTACATATAAAGTTAATAATACTCAATTTAAGGCTTTATAGCAGGCTCTCCAACTACCTGCCAAAAATAGAACCCAATTTCAATTTTATCTTCCTCTAATAACTCGACAAGTTTCGTGAGTATCGTAAAATTTGCAAAAGGTTAATTCGATGTCATAAGTTTTTAGCATAGTATTCCATATAGAGCATAGCTATGGCTGCTGTAGTATTGTCGACTTGTCACGCATTGATTGATGATAAACTGAACTTGAAATCAATGAAAGCTTTAAGCGGACGGACATACAGAACGTGAACGAGAACGATTCACGTCGCGTCGTCTTGAAGTTGAGTCTTAAGAATGAAACTGTACATTAGATGAATGTACTACGCGAGAGCAGAGCAGACTCTCTTGTGCTGGAAGGCCATTTATCAAGCGCGAGCCGAAACCGTAGCCGACAATGAAGTTTGCGGCAAACTGAATGAATAAAGACAGCAAGCGGGGCCAGATTGATGGACACAGAGAGAGGGAGAGAGAGACAGACTGAATGACTGGAGCATTTGGTCAGCTCAGTCAGACAGCTGCCAGCACAGACGATTGATAATTGTAACGCTAATTTGCACATACAGCTACAGCTGCAGTGGTTGATATATAATTGTATCTATGCTCTGTTGCTGTAGCTAGCAATGCTTATCGATATTACCATATGTTGCCGTAACACGATATTTTGCATTAATATATCGATTATTTTGTACGATATTTCGACTAGTTTTCATCTCTTATGTACGACATTTTTCGATTTTATCGATATACATTTAAAACAATAAATCCGATATATGAAAACTATAAAATATGTCGAATTTCATCATTAACAATTTGCATATATACATATTTCCAAGAATCAACTACTAATAACGATAATTAGTATAAATATTAGATATTGAAAAATATAAAATAAGTACATATTTATCGATGCGCCTTAGCACGATATAAAAAAAGCAATACATCGATAAATTGTATTGGGTATTTGCTCATCTGATGTGATCGATGGCAGAACTTATATAAAATTGTGCGATATCTTTCGATATTATCGATATACATTGAAACCAACATACGATACAGATAAGATGTGATAATTTTATACTACATCAATATCAATATTTGTAGAATAATGCACAAATAATATTAATAGATGCTTAATATAAAAAAATAATAAATAAATAAATGTTTATCGATATATATATTTGCTTTGTCAATACACATCGCTAGCTGTAGCTGCGCTGTCTCTTTGCTTCTATTTGTTAATTACACACTCTGCGACTTTGCGCAGTTGCTGTTTCAAGTGCAACTTTTGATTGACACACTGAATTGAGTTGTTGTTGCAGTTGTTGTTGTTGCTGCTACTGCTGCTGCTTGCAGCGAATATGCAAATATTTTAATTAACCAAAAGCCATTTGCATTGTGCGGAAACTGGCATCAATGTCAGCTGGGGACAACGCAGCGTATTCGTATTCTTATTTTATTTCGATTTGGACTTGGTTCACGGGCGTGCCACATGCGGCTTGCGGCATGCGGCGAGCATAATAAGCAACACCTTAAGCTGTAACTACGCTCCTCTTCGCTACATATTCGATGTCGTTGCGATGTCGCGAATTCGACAGTTGCCAGTTGCGAATTGCGAATCGACGTCGTCACCTTCTGTTGATGTGTGCAAAACTTTGACGTCGCGGCCAATGACCAGACAATGACCCAACACAACACAACACAACACAGCGCAACACAGCACAACACAAGCGAACGCCATTAGCATTATCATCGTGGGCTCTCTCGGCCCGCTTCTCGACAATGCCAGCAACAACAACAACAACTACAACAGCAACAAGAACCACAAACTGGCAGGCAATAAAAATTATTAACATTTAAACGCTGCTTTTGAGAGAGCCACACGCAGCGACCGCCAAACGGCGTCGCCAATTGTCCAAGCTCCACGACAGGCGGCACAGTGGGACAGCAGTGTGAGAAAAAGCTGCAAAATTTACAAGCGCAAGTTGACAATAGTCGCCGACAAAGTCGGAACAAGAAAGAAATCTTGCCTACAGTATGCTAAACTATTTAGACCCTTTCCTTTTGATTGTTACTATGTATATATCATTTGTTTATATTTAAATAATGTATACATATATCATATATGTATAATATATGTATATGGATATTCATGATAAGTTTAGTTATGATATCTTGACAAACAACAAAAATATTTCAATAATTGACTTGAAATATATTCGATATATTTATTTATTTGTTTATTTTTTTTACATTTGAAACTGAAATACTAACAGAAAACGGAGAATAAGAAAGTTTATTGTTCATACAATATAAATACTGGAGCAATCTGCCTTAACATATCAAACCTCTGTTTAAAATATATATACACCCTCTGCAAAGTAAACACAATCTTTGTTGATCATTCATCATTTGATACCACTGTGCGCGCAGTGTCATAATCGCGTTTGTTTATGATCATCAGCAGAAATCATCAACGCGCTTTTGCGGGGTACTTTAAGACACATGCGGATAGCCGCGGGCAAAGCTCAGGCAGCAGTACAACAACAGCAACAACAACAACAACAGCAACAATGGCAAAAGAAATAACAACAACATTTGGGTTACTAAAACAGCAAAGCGGCGACGAAATTGTCGTAGCGCCCGCAAGCTGCCCGAAAAAAACCGAAACCAAAAACCGAAGCCAAAAAGCGGAACTTGTAATTTCATTTCGTGTATTTCACGTTTAGCGAGCTGACACGTTGTTGTTGTTGTAGCTGTTGTTGCTGTTATGCGTTATAGTTGTTGCTGCTAATGTTGTTGTTGTTGTTGCCCGCTGGCGTTTGCTCTGCGCTGGTGTCGGGCTTAATGAGCTGGCGATTTTTTTTTTATGCACTCCGTCTCACGGCCCAATTGCAAACTAATTGCAAATGCGGGAAGAGTGAGAGAGAGAAGGGTAGGAGAGTGGGAAAGAAAGGGGAGAAGAGATCATGATCTGCAAGCGGACGGCACACGACATGTTGCAATTGGGGGATCATCAGTTGAGGATGTTGTTGCAACTTGCAAGTGGCAGCCACACGCTGCCAACACGAATTAGAATAACGCTCAGATTGGCCTGCTGCAGCGGGCCAGCGGGGCGTGGCAATGACAATGTTGCAGCCTCAGCTTGACATTTATTTTTTAATGTCAACATAACAATTTCTGCTTATCTAATTGCAACATTTTCCATGCAACAAGACTGGCAGGCAGGCAGCAGGCAGTTTCTTCATGCAGCAAGATGAGCAGGTGTTTTGCACTAAGTGCCAGCCATGTCAGACGAGCAATGGCAATGGCCAGACAGACTGGACAGCTGGACACCACTGGAGGTGGAAGGCAGCAGGAGGATGCCGCCTTAAGCCACTCGCGACTTTTATCTTTCACTTGGTCTCCGTCTTTGGTCGATGGAGGCAAACAAAGTTTTGCCTTAATTTGACTAGACTTACGCATTTAGAACCGGAAATGTACCAGGCAACTGTCATTTTGTGCAAATGACACGCGGACAGAGCCCGAGACAGAGCTCTGACTCCGAAAAGAAGTTGCTGGAGCAGAAAACGAAAGAAGAAATGGAACTGGCAGCAGGGAGAGGGAAACGGAGTGGAAGAAAAATGAGCAATGGAAGTAGTCGGAACAGGTAGAGGTAGAGGGAATTGAATATACTGAAGGAGACGAAGATGGAAAAGATGCAGCGGGAGTTAAGGCTAAAGCTAAAGCTGCAGCTAGAAATGGAGCAGGAGAATCAGAGGAAGATGGAACAGAAAATGCATAAAGAGTCGCTGTAGGAGAGGGAAATGTGCAAGCAATGGAGATGAAGACAAAGGCGCAGTCTGCCTGATGAATTGTTGCAGGCGCAGTCAAGCCAAGGCTATACTTAAACAGTTGTCTAACAACCCTCATGGATTAGCTGCAGGAAGGAGATGAGATTCCCCACTCAAGTCGAGCTGGCGAGAAGTACAACATACCTGCAAGAGAAGAACAAAGATAGAGAATAGTTAGTTCAAGTAAGCGAAGAAATTTTTCAATTTAATTAAATACTAACATTAAGTTGTACTCTCAATATACCTAGACAACCCAAAACATTCGTTATATTGCTCAATTTATCACTTTCTAACATCGTACTATTACAGAGAAATATCCACATAAGTATTTCACACATTTTTCCCACAGAGAACTAATAAAGCAACTTGATTATGCTCAAACCACAAGTAATTCGCTTAGTAACAGCAAAGATATACAGATCGTTATTATGTATGTACATATAGTATTTATATATTATATGTACTATATGTATGTATATATATGACTAAGGAATAAAACCACTTTACAAAGATGAACAAATCTCTCACCCTAAACATTACGTAAGAAATGTGCTAAATAATATAGTCAACATAACAAATAGTGAGAAATACTCTTTTATTTGCCTAAACATAAGCTTTCTTAGTTTCAGTTACCCCAAAAACTATACACTATAAGCTATAATATGCTGTCCTATATACAAAATAATCTTCAATGTTTTGTAGGGCAAGCCAAGTGGCCTCTCGAGAGCTGTTCATAATTTTGACAAGCAATAAAATACATACACTCACTATCTTCTCCTTCGCTCTCTCCCTCTCCCACTCTCTTTCTCTCTTTCGCACTCGACCTCTCTTTCTCTAATCACCCAACAAATTTCAAAGTTCGCTGATAAGCAACCAACCACATTTGGCATTGCAATTTCAATTAGAAATTTACAGGGTGACTGGCAATGAGACCACCCCATCACACACATATTTTATATAGATAAGCTGACCTTAAGGTCATAACGGCATATGTATTTAATACTTCTGCCCATTGATCTTTAACGCCTGCACAGTCGATTGAATGCCACGCCCCCGCCCCTCTACATGATACGCATAATTAGTTTTTTGAATGTAGAAGAAACAAACCAGCGATGAGGAAGATTTAGAAGAGGAAAAACGAGGGTAGGGGAGAGCAGTGGAGGTGGTAAAGAGTGGGAGAAAGCAAATGTTGATGCGGCCCATTTGGCAGCAGCGAGCGAAGAGTGTCAAGTGATGACAGCGCGCCGCGTTGACCTTCAGCCGCGGCGGACGGCGTTTTCTCAATGAAATGTGGAACTGTATAATCCATATACATATAGAAATATATATTGTATGTTATACTCTTCGCTTTGGATTGCCTTAACAAGTGCTGATGGCTTGAAGGCAATCAACGTCTGTCGTAAGTCTCTTCCGACTAACGCAACAGCAAACAAGCCGAGCGAATCTTATCAGCAACACGAACAACAACAATGGGAGCATTCTCCCAGATATGGCATTAATTTTCTTATCAAGCAAAGAGCGCCGAGTGAAAAAAATAATAATAATAATATTAGAGCAAAACACAGAACAATAACTAAAACAAAATAAAAATTGGCGACGATGTCGCGACAAGCAGACAAAAATAAAAATTTAGCGATAAGCGAAAAACAAATAAAACGAATTCAAACAGCCGCAAAGTAGCAACAAGAAAAAAGAGTGCAAATATACAAATATATTATACAAATAATAATAACAATAACTAGCAAGAGAACACTAAGGTAATGCAACGACTGACAAATACCCTAACTAAGGGTAGATCTATATTGATGAAGAATAAGTATTTATGTAGTGTAGGAGAAGTCATCTTTATACTAGTAAAATAATAAGGTACAAAATTAAGATCATTTAATTTCTTTTTTCTTTTGCAATATGCCACGAGTCACTTGCAATTTAATTCCTACATAATTCTGCACTTTTCCAGCATGCTACAAATCAATTCCCCCCTTTGATGCTTATATATATAAAACATATTCTAGTTCTATGTATTGCACAATGTAAATTTAATTTTATAATCTGTCATTATGGTAGCTAAAGCAGAGTCATAGCGCAGCGAAACGTGAGGCGAATGACAGTAGGAAAAGTGTATCAAAAATCATTGGCGCTTGGCCAATTGTCCGCAACAACTGGCGACAGCACCAGAAACCAAGAGATACACACTATAATATTCATAAATATGCAGATATACAGATCTCTATATACCTATATAACTGTCTGTATATTTGCCTATATATACTCAGTCGAAATGCAAATAGAGCAAAGCAAATGAGACGCAAAAGCCAAAGACCAGACAACAACAGAACCAAAGTCTCACTCGTCTGCTCGCTCTCTCCCTCTCTCTCTCTGACTCTCACGCTCCCTATTTGTGCGTCTCTGTCCCGCCAAGGCTAGTTGAAAAAACCCAGCGAAATGTTTTAATTAAAAATTGTCTTAATTTATAATTTATGTTGGCGGCATTAATTCGCAGGCGACGACGACGCGTCGACATAGTCGACACTAATTCACAGCTGGCCAAAGTATCTCACAGATACGCAGATACCCATCTAACGGATAAACGGAGTATGCTTGCAGTAGTAGTATCTCAAGTATTTACGCAGTGTTTCGCACTCAGCACATGCATAAAACATGTTTCTGTCAATATTTATGAAGATTTTGACGTTTCTCGTTTCGTAGGAAAATTAAGAATTGAGAATTCTTTGAGTAAGTTAAGAATTTTCTAAAAGATAACGCTCGTCAATAGCACAACAAATGACTCATTGAATTTTCCAACATTTTCCTGCATTAATCGGACCAATGTACAGTATAGGATGAGTCATCGCATTCCATAAGAATATCTGTATTGCATTTTACAAATTATTTAAAAAGTACAGCGTGTTAAGAGAAACTTGCCCTGGAAATTTGGATAAGTTAAAATAATGACCCCAAAAACCTTATAAAATCTTTAGAGTAACATCAAAAACTGTTTTTAGTAAGATCAATAACTATTTTGTTGCATATTTTATAAAATATTCGTCAGGAATTCTTCTTTAAAATAGTTTAAAAATATTATTGTAATACTGAGTAATAATATGAAATTGAAATAACACAAGAAACGTAAATAAATTGATATTGTTTTACTTATCGTATTATCATTCTCATACGATCACCTACTATCAACCACATCAAATACGTTATTTCCAAATATTAACAAATATATTCTGAATAAAGCTCGAAACTACTAAACCATCAATTTATCATTCAGTTGAAATCCTGTTAAAACTCTTGTTTACCATAATCCCATATTGCTGCACAAATCCTTAAGCTGAACTAAAAGTGGTATACAAGTTACTGCATAAGGAAATTACCAGTGGAAATCACGTTCCGAACTGCCAATAAATTGTTTGTAAAACTCAATTTGCAGCGCACAAAAGCGAAAATGGCAGCGCACTTTTATGATCCAAGTATGATTTCTGTCACGTGCCCATCTCTAATGACAGTTAGGGAGGAGTTAGAAGGTGCTGCAGCTGTGCGTCCCCTAACTGTAAAGTGCCCGAGTGTACATAACCTAACAATTGCAGATGGAAGAAAGAAGAAGCAGCGCGTTTCTAATGAAAGCTAAGCCGGGAGCAAAAGGAGTTAAAGCTGCAGCAGATGAGTACAACGCACCAAAGACGGGAGGGAGAACAGAAAGTGGAGCAGGAGAAGGTGCATGAGGAGGAAAAACTGCAGTAGCAGGAGGAAGTGCAGCAGTGATATGAGTAAGAGAAAGAGGAGCACAAACGATGACGACGACGATGACATGTTGCCCCTCTCAATTGGCACAGAGAGAGAGAGAGATAGAGCGAGAGCACGCATTGTCATTGAAAGGAACTTGAGAGCTGGGCGAGAGCAGGAAGCAGAAGCGCAACAACAATGCAACGCTGACAGCGCAGCCAACAGCGACAGCGACAGAGACGTGAACAGAGTCGGCTAACAAAGCAAAAGCCAGCAAAGACAGCAAGAGCAGAAGGCGGCCAGGGGCAGCGACCGCAGCAGGTTAGCTAACCGAGTTTAGCTCTGACGACAGCGACCCCGAAGTCGACGTCATCTGCTGGGTGTCCTGCTTGGGACAGAGTCTTTAACCTTTCAAGGATTTTCTAGACATTGCCAAGTCGCATTTATTGAACATTGGTCTAACAACTGGCGATGTTTGTGAAAGGGAAGAGAACCAAAAACATTGCTTGGGGGATCGTCAAAGTGTGTGTGTACGCTGTTTCTATGTGTGTGTGTGTGTGTGCAGATCTTATGTCAGGATAAACTCAGAGACGAGTGCAAAAATCTAATAAATTCAACTTTGCTCCGAGGGGGAGCACAAAAGTGCCGCACAAAAGTTGATGAACTCTGGCAGCAAACGGAAGGCAGAACCCAAAGGAACACAGAAAGAGGGAGAGAAAGAGAGACAGGGAGAAGGCGACTACTCGCACATTGCGTAACGCATTGCGTTGGCCAGCTACCTGAGAAGGCGACTCCTGCTGCCCCAACTACAACGAAAACAATAACAAAGCAAATGCCCTAAGCTAAGCTGAGTCTATAAAGAAATGATATAAATGCTAAACTGCTTTTTGCGAGGGACGCTTTAAAAGTAGCAGAACATTATAATCATAACTTTCTATTAGTATATCTAAGTTATAAATGGCGAGATGAGCATTTAAAGTAAGAGAACATTGTGATAGTTGCATTCTTTCTCAACATAACTAATCTTTAATATATGAGATTGATAAGTGAATGGAGAAATAAGGTAATATATCTACGATGAGCGCTTTACAACTAGAGAAGCTTATATATCATCAAAATATAATTATTTTATTACATCGAATGTATAAAATATAATTATTTTATTACATCGAATGTATATACAGTTCATAAAATCTTTTTGAATTAAAATACTTTTAAGTCAAAAGTTTTAAAATGTTTTCGAAACTACGATCTGAGTAAAGTACCTAAACAACTCTGATCTGGATTATTCGTTAGGAATCTCTTCCGAAAATTCTTTTCCAAACAACTCTGTTGTAGTTTTCATAATAGGAATGTCTTCCATAAACCTGTCAAATTGTTTATGTCATGTCAAGCTTTTTATATTACCTAACGATCAACCCTAAGTTACTTACGCACACAAGCAAACAAGACATTTACTATATATGTACATATACATTCACTCTATAGTTCCTTGCAGCAACCCTCCAGTACCAGAAGGTTCCAAGGTGTTGCTTTGTTTCGCATGCTACGCATTTTTCTGCTCTCCAATACAGAAAGGCAACGCAATTTACTTTTGTCTTTTGGGGTTGCCTTTTGTGGCTTTTGTGTGTGCTGCGAAGCAGCAGAAGCAAAAACAGATAGAAGAACCATTTGCGCAGGGGTTGTCCTGTCACGTCTTCTTCTTCTTCATCTACTACTTCTTTTTACCTATGCTACTTGTCTTAGGTCCAAACTGGTTGGGGCGTCACGCACTTTCGTCAATATTTGCCATGCGTTGCAATTAAAAATTGCAAAAGAGTGGAAAGAGAAAGACACAGAGAGAGAGTGAGAGAGAGAGAGAGAGAGGAACAAGAGGGTGCACAAGATAAAACCATCATTAAAAATTAGCACTGCCTGAGGAGGCAAAGCAAAAGGGGCCCATTGCACACACGGTTTAATTGCGTTTTTCGCTTGAGATTAATGCACGGCGATAGAGACGGCCAAACTGCCGCAGATAAAGGATAAATTGAGATCGAGAGATACTATATATTATATGTAAGTAGAGGGGCACTCAAGCGAATCGAATTTAGTCATTAAAAGTATAGAACACAAGGCATATTAAACTATTATTACGTATACGTTGATAATATTATCTAAACAGTCTAACGACTTGTGTATTAGATACGCATTTAAGATTTTATTGATAATGTGCTTATTCCTTGTGCCTATATCGCCGCTGTCTCTCTCTATTTCTATATATATTTCTCTCCGTCTCTATCTTTCTTTTTCTCCCTCTCTCTCTCTCTTGTTTTCTCAATTTTACCATTTCACACATAAATTTGATTTATTTTACTGGCTATTTATAACAGCAAAGACGAAGACGATGGCTAATTGTTGCTGACAAGACATGAAAATGGGCAAGGCATAGACCTAAAACATATAGAGAATCTTCAGAGAGAAAGAGAGAGAGGCAGAGATAGAGACGAAGAGAGATAGGGACAAAGAGTATTCCACTGCAGGAAAATACCAAAAAATAGGCTAGAGAAAACAAAAATGTGGAAAGATTTAGAAAATTTCATTTAATGAGTTTGAAATATATTCTATAAGTATCCCCGATTCCTTCACTTATTGGTTTCACTTATTGGTTTGTATAAGAAACAATTTAATTTATTTCAAAATAGATTAAATTTGTATCAAAATAGGTCTAAGATGAAGCTTAAAAGTGGCTACAAAATTTTCTTACTTCCTTCTAAGTTTTCACTCCAAGCTTTGCAAGTTTCCTCTGAGCTAATATGCCCAGTGTTTGAGACAGTTAAGCGAAATTCCCATAAATATTAAATATTATGCTTGTTTGCACTTTCGGCATATTTTCTCAAAAATTATTTCACTCGCTCGTTTTTCTCTCTCTCTCTTTTTGGCAGTCGAAATTGTTTGTCGTCGACGCGGTGGACCACGCCCACATTCACATTAAATGTCTGGGCAAATTTTCTTGCCTTTTTTTTGGTGTCGCCTCTTTTTGTTAATGAACAAAATATTTTCATTTTGGGAAAAACTGAAAAAGAAAACTCGGCAGGAAAGTATGAATAATTTTCAAACGAATTTCATGAGAATTTCGCGAGAATTTCACATGAGCTACGTGGCTTTTACCGTCTGAGGTGGGTGTCTGTGTGGTGTGCGGGGGAGAGGGGGCGTTTGCCGAGTTCCTGACCACAGAACTGGACAAGGTTGCCGGCTGCTCGACAACTCGACAACTGGCAACAATGTGCGGCATAATTAACTGGAAAATGCGCGCACTGGAAAAACGGAATAAATGGAAAATGGCAAATGGAAAATTGCCATTGGCAGTTAACGGCGACGGAGACGCCGCTGCTGCAGCTGAGTGGGTCAAATGCGAAGCGCGACAACCTTAGCTAAATGTTGGCCAAAACCACTTAAAATATTTTTAGCCAAAAAACGGCTGCCGCCTGAAGAGTTGCATAACTCGAGACGACGATGTCGCCGTGTCGCAGTTGCCACGGCATGTGGGGCAGGTGAGGCAGACATTTCCATGTTGCCTTTTTAAGGTCATGGCGGCGCAACTGCAATTGGCATAATTGAGGCGCAAGTAGGCGGCAGTGGCAATAGGGGCGTGTCGTAGTCGTCGTCGTCGTCGTTGTCGGCAGTGGCAGCAATTGGTTTAAATGGCAGTGGCAACAACTTGTTGCAGTTGCAATTACAACGTGCAACAGCAACAGCAGCAGGCCCAAAATAAATGTTGCATGCAACAATTAATGCAGCTTAAATAGTTTTCTTTGTCGTTTCTTTTGGGGTAGCTACAGTAGCTACAATAAATTTGTTTTATTTTTATTTTTTGTTTGTAAACTTGCGTTGTGAGTTTATTAATTCAACATAATTTACTCTCATCTAACTTGATGAATATTTTAAGTTACTTAAGTAATTTTTATTATCTCATAATGAATTCAATCTTGAAAACAATTTCTGCTTATTTTTCTTAAATTTCGAGCTATTTTCTCCTTAATAAATTTCCAATTTTTCTACTTTTATTCATCTCGAATCTCTTTCTCTCTTCAACTGCCACTTACAACAATTGCAGCAGCAACATTGGCCCACAAATTTGTGTTTTGGCCAACATTTTTGGCCTATTGCTGCCGCCGTCGCCGCTGCTCTGTTGGCAACTCGCAATTGGCAACGCGCAGTTGGTGCAATTGGCAATTGGCAACCGGTTTATGCGGCCCAAATAATTGCCAACAGGCTGAATGCGAGTTGGGTTGAGTCTCTTTTTTTTTTTTGTTTGCGAATCAAGTTCAAAACTGCAATTTGATTAGAGACCCCTCGCAACACTTACATATGACTGACCAAGAAGAGGAGAATGAAGAGGAGATGAAGACGCAGAGGAGGATGACGAGACAGAAAGCTTGACTATGTCGAAGGTTTTATACTCTTGCAGTTGATGGCATAAGACTTCACTTACACGTATTGTTCGTATATTACTTATAATTGTATTTAATTATGACAAGATTTGTGAAGAGGTATCTGAAGATTAAAATAATGGAATGTCGCATATGTTATATAATAATCAAATTATTATTTGATAACAGCAGAAAGTTCATCTCAAGTTGGTGGTGATTTTTGAAAAATGCTACAGGATTTTATACTTTTTCAGTCTATGCTAAGTTAGAAGGGTATTATGGTCAATCATGTATATAAGAAGCAGAAGATATTGTAGCATCTCAAACTATACTTTGTGTATACATTCATGATCAGAGCCGAATCAACATAGTCATGAACACGCAGATCTTGGAGACTATAGTAACTTGAGCTATCATATTGAGTGACAGTTTGTTTTAATATTTCAAGCAACTAAAGTTTGCTTTCGAATTTGGCCACGCACTCTTTAGTTAGAGTAAACTGAAAAAGACCGAATTGCAAGCCTGACTTTTAAAGCTAAAAGTTCTATATTTGATGTGTACAATAGTCAACACCAACTGAATTGTAATGAACAATAAGAAAGATGTACTACTTGTATGTCAAGTTTAAAACTGAGGCACTGATCGAGTATATATTTAATAGAATAGGAGATGTTTCTTTTTAAGCTACTGAAAATGATCAGTGTGTCATCAAAACAATATGTAAGTGCATACTATCAATACATCCTATAATGATGTGACTGATAATGATGATGTTGTTGTTGTTTCTGTTGTTGTTGCGGCACTTTTGTGGCTGATAATACAGGGATTGCCACGACAAGGCGCAACAGTTGACGCATTGGCCGTTTACATAAGCCGCAAAGGGCGCGCTCGGCTAGACGGGTAACTACAATACAACAACAATTACGTCGTGGCTAAGACGCCGCAGACACTTGACCAAAGCCGACAGAGAGCGCGCGACAGAGAAAGAGATAGACAGACTTCTCAAGTCGCCTGTCACGTGTAAAAAGTCAATAGATTGCACAATGCGGCGTCAAGTGCGCCAGGTAAGCCACAAGGTGTGTAGAGCGAGAGAGGGGGAAGTGAGGAAGGGGCTGTAGTGGTGGCGGGGGGCCAATAAAGAGGTCGCTCGCTTTGCTTTGCTTTGTTGCGTCAATATTTCCGTGAACAACAGCGCAAAAGCGAGCGAAAGAGAGATAGATACAGAGAAACAGAGAGAGAGAAAGAGGGAGAGGGAGATAGAATGACTGCACGTCAGTCAAACATTTCGTTGATTGCAAGAACAGCAACAACGTTAGCCCAGAATTGTTAAATGCACGTTACGTTATAATTACACCCCCAAGTAGACGAACCTCCTCTCCCTCCCCCCTCCCCGTGCATAACGCCTCCAACCCCCCACAGACAAGTCGCGTCTTCGACAACGCCTTGTCAGCTTCTAATGTTTCATTAGCCCAAGTCGCGTGCCTGCCCGACGTCATCAACAGCAGCAACAACAACAACAACAGCAGCCAGCGGGTGCAATGTAGTAAAAGAGGGGGGGAAGAAGGGGAGATGACGCTGGCACATTCAGTCTTTGAGGTTATGTTCGCGCAATTTGCGTGCGCCAATTAAAACGAACCCAAAAGCAACGTCTGCAGTGAGGGGGGGAGGGGCAGCAGTAAAGCTGCTACTGTTGTTGAGGGTTGCATTACATTGAAAAGGGGAAGAGGAGGGGGAGGGGGAGAAGGAAGGCTCATAACAACAATGCAAACTGGCCGCGCTTTTATAGTTCAGTTCCCTGCGACAACAACAACGTTGGGCAAGGCAAGACACCTAAAATGATGAGGATGAGTGAAAAAAACAAATTGCAACGAATCTCAGTTGCGCTACAAGGGATTGCAATGGAATTCTGGTAAGACAAGGTGTGCAATCGAGTGTAGGTGAGTTTTAAAAGGCAGTGAGATGCAGAAAGAAAGGAAGGTAGGGTGTAATTGTAGAGTAATTTAAAAAAAAAACAGTTCAAAAATAATGTATATATGTATTTGAAATCTGTCTGAATCTGCTACATTCAACTATGGATACTACTTAATATATTATGCAAAAATTAAATATATAATTAATTATCATATAATTAATTTTATAAAGTGTTATTCTGCATTCTTGCACTCCATTCTTTTTTTTATTTTAAGTACTATACTTTCATTATAATGTTTCTTTTGCAAATCTAAATTCTTTCTTTACTTTAACTACAAATTTTTAAATACTTTGATTACAATATTTATTTATATTGTAACAATTTCCACAACTTGTTGAATTGAATACATTTTCACATTGCTTTCAACATTGCTTCTTCAAGTCTAACATATTTCAAACTGCCTGTGCACAGTGCATATGCCCTACACCCTGTGTAGGGTGCTTAAGTAACGAGCTTAATGCAAATGTTTGTTAGTGTATCGAGGCGACGACGTCATTGCGCTGTCTTGAGGCACATTGAGGCATAAGTATTGTGGCATCCTCGCAGCACCAACCAAACTTGCACACAAGTCGTCTGTGTGTGTGAGTGTGTGTGTGCTGGTGTGTGTGTTCGTGTGACGACAATATCATTTACAACGAACAAATGCCGTTGACGTGTTGTACTAAGCGAGAAGGTGGCAGGGGCAGAGCAGTGCAGGGCAAGGGGCAGTTGGGCGGTGCGGCTGGGTTGCTGTTGCGCTTTGGGGGCTGCTGCTGTTGTTGTTGTTCCTGCTGCTGTTGCATTTGCCGCCATGTCGCGCGAAATTTACAATTGACGTCGTTGTCGACGTTGTTGTTGCTGTTGCAGCCGCGGCTGTTATTGTTTGTTTTGTTTTGGTTTTATTTTTTGTTCTGTTGCTCAGCTCTAACATAGCTAGACACACGGCTCAATGTTCACTCATGCGCACTGACAGGCAGCAGCAGCAACAGCAACAACAGGCGGCAGCAACAACAGCAACAACAATAACAACAGCAGCCACATTTGACGTGTAAAACGTCTAGAATTTCTCTTGACGGCTTTTGGCTCGACGCTCAACACGAGTAGCCGTTGAAATTCAAAACACCCACCCAGCACAACGCCAGCAACAACAACAACATCAGCAGCAACAACGGCGACAGCAGCAACATTAACAATAAAAGCAGCTGCAGCACGCAAATCTAACACAACTTTCTTGTTTTTGTTGTTACTGTTGCTGCTGTGTTGCTTGTGAAAGTATTTGGCAGATAGTTCCAGTCAGACGCGACAGTTATCGGGATTTACCTTCAAGATTTTTACCACTTGCCACGCCTAGTGAAAGAGACAGAGTGAGAGAGGAAGAGGGGGAGATATATATATCAATTGGGCTTGGAGCGATTCTCCAGTTAGTTGCATAAAGCGTACACTGACTGCAATTGTTGCTGCTCCAATTACAATTGCTGTCAATCAATTTGGTGCCTGACAAGTGCAAAAGGTGTAACCAAAAACCGTTTAGAAACTGAAACCATTGCAAGTGCAACAAGGTTACCAACAAGAGGGAGAGGGAAAGAGAGGGATAGAATGGGGTTTGTCTGCAATTGCAACTTGCGTATTTAAGTACAGATTTTCAAATGCAAATAACATTGATAAGCAAAGAGAGTTTCGAGAGTTTGCCATAATTAAAGAATCGAAGTAAAACCTTTTACCAAACTAATCTTATCATAGTGTAGTCAATTTTCACAAACTTTCTCTTAATATGTTTACAAAATATTTGTAAAAACTCTTCAACGAAACTAATCCCAGCTCCATCGATGCTCTAAACTGCTTTCTTCTATTTATAATGTTTGAAACAATTTTGTTACTTCTCAACAAAAGGCGCTCTATCACAATTGAGCCCTCATTGATACATTTAACATTTCTGCAATATTGTACATTACAAGTGTTAATCAAACTATACTCAACCTTAATCGACGCTCTTAACTAGTTTTCTCTTCGAGTTTTATTGCGGAAATTTGCTTCCATTTAAATTCTTCCGCTTTCCATCTTAACTTCAACTAAACTTATCGAAATGTAGACTTCAAACTACAATCTTCTATCAAAGTAACCAACCTAATCTTCTTCTTCTGAAATATCATTCTATTTACTAAACTAACCTCAATTGGGTTGCCAAACTTCCTCCCACTAACCTCAATCGAGTTCTCAATCTTCATGCTATTCATAATTTACTTCACTTTATTTTTTGTCAAAATTCGCACACTCTTTCTCCCTTCACTGCTTCCCTCCTTCTACGCAACAAGTTTGCAAAATGTAACAAAGTTTTAATCATCAAACAAAATTATCGTTTGTTATCGCCGGAGCAAAGCAATCAGTATAAAGAGAGAGAAAATACCTTCTTTTTTTCATTCCATGCCATTCTTGCAATTTTGCAAATTGATAAAAAATTGAATGGGAAACCAAAATTCATATCATTTAATGGGTAATTGCCAACAATTATTCTTATTGTTGTCCAGAGTTTCTTATTGACTGCCAATTAGAAAGATGATTGTGTTGACAGACAGAGAGAGAGGAAGAGGGAGAGAGAGCACCTTATAAGTAGGCTTAAATAGGGGGGCTGTAACTACAGTTGCAGTACCTCCGTGCACCCCTTCCCCCCGTCTCAAATTTCCGCTCAATGCGATACGCAACCGTTAGGCAAATAGGAAGGAAACAAACTTGGTACGATAGCAGACCAGGAGAAGAAGCAGCAGAACCAGAACCAGAAGCAAAGGCAGAACCAGTAACTGAACCTGAACCAGTGAAGCAAGTCGCTGCAGCGTCGTCATAGACCGTCACCTGTGCCAGGTGTAAACTGTCAGTTCTCAAGGAGGAGGAGGCAAGCAGGTAAAGGGAGGGGGCGGGGGGGCTGGGGCGACGCCTGACGGAAACGTTGGCCAGCGCGAACATGGGAAATGACACTAGGAAATCGCTTGTAAACAACTCGCTCGATGCAAGTCTGTGTGTGTGTGTGTTTGTGTGAAATGGCCATTATTATCAACGTCAACGTCATCATCATCATCTTCAGCACCATCGCCGTCGTCAAGAGAGAGCGAGAGAGAGAAGAAGACGGGCCAGCAGAAGATTTGCGATACGCGTTGCTCTTTTAATCG
The DNA here is from genome assembly GCA_018903715.1 of Zaprionus davidi. Classification (NCBI taxonomy): domain Eukaryota; kingdom Metazoa; phylum Arthropoda; class Insecta; order Diptera; family Drosophilidae; genus Zaprionus; species Zaprionus davidi. The sequence continues at coordinate 11,974,940 of JAEIGL010000005.1, forward strand.
GCGCATGCAAATTCTGTCACGTCTGCCACGGAAGACGACGCTTAGACGTGGTGCTAAAGGTGCCGCTGCCGCAATCCGTATAGATATGGATACGCCACCAAGAGAGATAAGCACTATTATTCTTATAAGCCTGATAAGCACAGAGCCAAGAGACGAGCGCGAGACCCCGGGATGTGATAAGGCAAAAGTTTCTTACGTCGTTATCAACATTGATTGTGCACACTATATATACCAAATACTCAATATATTATACTATATAGTACCATATGCATAATACTTATTATATATGGTATACAACTTAGTTGAGGCATTTGTAACACATTTAAAGTCGAACACTAGCAACAACAACAATAACAAGTACAAGGCAAAACGAGGTCATTGCCTATTAGCAAATTGCGCGAAAAATAAATACAAATTCCAGAGTGCAATGTCAACAGTAACGTGCCGAATGCGTTATGCTCTACAAGGAGCGGAGAAAGTTAAAAAATAAAAAATTAAAAAATAAAAAAAAAAATATATATATATGTATTTATATTTAATACAACAACAAACAGAACAAAGCAGTAAAACTATAAAATGTAATACACGCAATTTATATTTTCAATGCAGTGAAAACTCTCTGACTCTAGTAATATAAACACAAACTATAAATAAAATTAATAAATTAAAACTAAATAAACAGAAGATGTTTATCGAGATGTTTCGCTTTACTAAAAACAGTTCCCAAAGTTCATCTCGCCCTAATGTTTTATAAAAGCCTCAAGCAAAGTATAAAAAGACTCTAAAAACAAACAAACATATTAAAACATTAACAAAATTAAAATAAAACTCAATTAGAAAAAAATGAAGAAATTTACACTATTCTTCGTTAACTCTGCTCAGCTTAATTCTCTTTAAATCTAAAACAAATAAAGCTAATACAAATTGTAAGCAAATCTTCAAAGCATTCTGCCACTGCATGATTTATGTATTGTAATTGTGAATAATCTTTAGCCCCTAAAAAATACTAATAATAACAACAACAATCCCTCAAATCGTTGACAAAATATTTACATAATAATTTACACTTTGCAAATCGAACGAAAATCAAATGAAATAAAAATGTTGAAACACGTTTCGGTTATTTAAATATTTTCACAAATCTCTGTGTGCGAATAAAAAAAAATAAATACAAATTTCTCAAGTCAATTGAAAAACGATACGCAACAAGAACAACAACAGGCCGTAACAACAACAACAACAATAACACGAAGAAACGCCAATATCATTAGGCAACAAAAATCGAACATTCGAATTAAATCGTTGGGCTTAATTAAAATAAACACGAGAATGATTTTTAAACATTTGCTAAGTGGAGAGAGACGTAAAGAGAGAGAGAGAGAGAGAGAGTGTGTACAGTGTGCGTGTGTGTGTGGAGACAGGTCCACGACGTTGTCGGCGTCTCGAGTCTGACTGTAGGTCTGGCTCTGAGTCTCTGTGTCTCTCTCTCGTTTCCCTGGGGGGCCACCACTAAAACTGCAACAACAAGCAAACTATTTAGATTTAAGATCGGACGATAAACGACGCATAAAACTCGACGGGAACGGAGAGAGAGCTACATTCAGGCAGACACACACCTGTCCCAACAACAAGCAACAATTGCAACAACAGCAACAACAACAACGTATGCAAAAGTACTCAGAACATGGCAAGCAGTAATTACGATGGGGCCAAGAGCAGGCCACACCTTGAGAGGCTTTTGCCTTTGGTTCGCTTCGTTTAGGACTTAAGTATTAGCGCAAAAAAAAACACACACAGCAAGGAAAATAACAGGCAAGCGTAATCGACTGTCAAATATCCTGCACTCAGTGCGGTTAACCAACACTTACATGGGAAATTTATGTAATTTTTGGATTACATTACTCAATTCAATTGTAAAACTATTTAACAATCACTGATTTTTCCAAGTTTGATTCATATCAATTAATTTGAGCAAAGACTTCAGTAGAAATGTCATATTTATGAAAGTGTGTATTTTAAAAAGAAGAAAAAACCATTTTAAATATTCAAAACTATAAAAATGTATTCATTTTAAAAGAAAAAACAAAAATTATTATATTCCGCAAGCAAATCAATGAATTTTAACCGTTGAATGCTTTGTTTTTTCAGATCAACAGCATATTTAGTCTTATAATACGACTTTAGTGTTAAAAAGTGCCGAAAACTGATATTTTTAGGTTTAAAATACATGCGTGTCAACTTAATCTGATTAAAACAAAATACCAAAAAATCCAAACTAAAATATTTTAAAGAATTAAGAAAGTTTCTATTAGATGCCAAATCAGAAAACTGACCTAATCTTAAATAATACAATATTGTTGTCAAAAATTGCATTATTCTGCAGAAATTTCAGCTACAAATTTTTTAGATATACCCTCTTCCCACAGCTGGCTGGGTATAAAACCATAGAGAGCAAAAAAATAGAAACTGCAAAACGAACATCACATGACATGATGATGCGCGAGGAGGTCTCGAGACTGGCCAGCGGGCTTTTTGCCTACTACACATACTTAGATCAACGAGTAGTATTAGCAGAGTGAAGGGGGATGGGGGTACAGAGCAAGAGCTTATGGCGCAAAAAAAGCGCTCGACGGCTTATCGCGCTTATCACATCGCCAACTGTCAGCTCTCCCAACAACAAACGAGCTCACCGAAGCAAATCCCTGGGGTTAACAATCAGTCGCACACACATATACAGTATATAGAGTATTATAATATGTATGTATAATATAAATACTATATAATATATGTAAATATATTTAAGTTTTATATTATACTAAGTAGAAGAACAGTCATTGGAACGGGGTGCCCAAGGCAGATTAGAGAGATCTGCGAGGAACATAACGCAGGATAAGTTTGATGTAGAGTTAATGATACGTATACGATACGTAAAGATAAAAAGTTTCTAATTGATTTCAGGTACTTAAGAGTCTTTTTAATTTATATTTTTCTGCACATTTTCAAAAGAGTTAACCTCAAAATATGTTTCGGAAATTCCAAGGCTATTTAATGTGACTTAAGCATGACAATCCAATTAGCTCTGATCACTAATCAAACTATAATGCCAGATGTTTAATGAGAGCAAAAGAGGAAGAATGAAAAAGAGAGAGAGAGAGAGAGAGAGAGATTCCGAGAGAGTCAAGCGATCTTATCAGTTGTTCTTTACGGATCGGCTGATTAAACTTAACCCTGACTACGTGTGTGAGAGTGTGTGAATGTGTTTTGCTTCTTGATTTTTTTTGGCAATTTAAAACGTGGTCAGCGAATATATTTTCGCTGACTTTATCAGCCTGGCCTGGGAGCAGATAAGATAAATGAGAGTGTCCAATGGATTACAACAACTCTCTCGACTTGACGCGATGCGACTTGGGACGTGCTTTTCGATTTGTAATTTCATGCATACAACCAGAAAAACACGACATACGGACGGACGGACGGATAAACAAAAAGCAAGCAAAAGCCAAGACGAATCAAGTCTGTTGTGTATATACTTCGAGCATACTGAGAAGATTTAAGTAATTTATGTAAATTTTGGTTAATTTTATGAGCGATAAGCAAAACCCGTTGATAACATTTTTGTTTGTGTTGAAAAACAACACAAAAAAAAACAAAAATATGTATGAAATTCCAATCGGAACGTTTTGCGTCTCAAAATGATTCTAATTTGCGGTTTATGTAAGATACAGTTGTGGGAGGCGGGTGAGAGAAAGAGAGATAAAGAGCGAGATAACAATAAGACCTGCAAGCAGTGCTGCCAATTTAGATATTTTCACATCAACTCTGGCTTTTTTTAAAACTCAATTGCAGCAGAACATCAAAAATATTGCTCTATCTAGCTATTTTTAATACCAGAAACTCCATACAATCAGCTTTTTTTATATAATTTGGCTATACTTGCAGCACTGGCTGCGAGTAGCGAAAGTCAACTCTGGCGAGGGCTGCCAACTTGATTAGTCACAAATAGGCGGACAAGCAAAAACAATAAGAAAATAAGAGAAAAAGCCTAGCAACAACAATTGCGAAGGGCAAGCATACAACACACTCACACACGCACAGGCAAAGCAACAACACAATAGGTCTGCCGACTGCTCAGTCAAAGTCTGCGCCTCGTGACAACGTCAGCATCGTCGTCGTTGTTATTGTTTTTGTTGTTGTCGTCGTCGTCGCCGTCGTCGTCTATCACGTTCATTGGCATTTCAAAGCTGAGTTTTGTTTGCATGCTGCGCTCTCCCTACCTCTCACTCTCTGTCTCTTGCACATTGTCCCTGTCTGCTGGCAACTGCCTGCGCTGCTGCGTCTGCGTCTACGTCGCTGCTTGTTATTGTTTTATCTCTATATGTACTAAGTGTGTGTGTTCCCTTTTTGCGCAACAAACACCGCTGGCTGCGACTGCGCGGCGCCCCAGACAAAAGCAGCGCACTCAAAGAGAGTTCACAAAAGAGAGACACACAGAGAGTGAGAGAGAGTGAAAGAGAGAGGGAGAGAGAGGTAGAGCAGGAGAACAGCGCAGAGGGAGAGCAGCGCAGCAGCAGACAGCAGACAGACAAAAGCTAACCGGTTTTTTGCGATTTATTTTTGCCCTTGCTCAGGCAACGTCGGCGCCGTTGCCCCCTTTTCAGCGCCCTCTGGCCATGCCCCACACGCCCTTTTTGCTGCTCATTATATTATTACAAAGTATTTGCTGTAGATTTTAACATTGAAGCTGCGCAGTCAACATCGCGACAATGACAGGCAAGAAGTTGACAGCGACGATAAATTGTGCAGTAAAAAAATACATCGCTTGACCGATTGGCTTGACAACAGTCTTATCGATTGATTTCGTTCGATTTGTATCAAAAATTGACAGTGCGCTATACTAAAAATAATAAACGTTGTTGTTTTTGTTGCTTGCAAGCAAACAGACGTCAGCAGAGACAAGTTGTCGTAGACGTTGACTTCACTGCCGGCGTCGACGCGTCGATCGGTTGCTTCGGCCATGGCCACAACAGACGCGCTGGCTGCGCAGTGCGCACGCAACAACTGCAAAAAAGCTTTGGGCCAAATACAAAAAAAAACGCAGGTATTTATTGTAATCAAAATAAACAACAACAAAAAAGGCGAGTGCGCTGTTTAAGCATAAAATTAAGTAGTTTAAATAAATAAAACAGCTATAAAAAATAGTCAAGAGCAGCATTGTTGTTGTTGGTCGTTCTTGCTACTGCGACGCGTCTCTGTCGCTGCCTCTGCTGCTGTTCTGTGCTTATTGCGGGTGTAAAAGAGACGACAATTGAGACATACATACATATGCAAAGCGGCGGCAAATTGCAGTTGACATTTCAATAGACGCATAGCAACAACACACAGACAACAACAACAATAAAGACAAAGACAACAACAATAACAAATAAATAATAAAATTATAAAAATGTGTATTATACATTTTAAATATTGCTCTGCGTTGTTGCCGCGCCGCTGCCTATCTAGCTATCTCTGTCAGTGCGCTTGACTTGCCTTTTTGTATTTGTTGTTGGTTTTTTTTTTGTGTGCGCGCACAGCAACGAAATGTCGTTAAAGAAGATCGAATTGACTGCGAATGCGAAAAGTGAATGAGAATGAGAAGACAACAACAACAGCAACAATAACGACAACCAAATATGGCGCCGCCTCAGTCGACGCTTGTGGGCGCCGCTTCTGCTGCTGCTGTTGAAGGTGTGCAAAAGCCGACGGCGGCGCCTTTGCTCTGCTGCGCTGCTTGCGTCGTCGCTAGGGCGCAGTTAACTGCGCAGCGGGATGCCAACTTGCTGCGAAACGCACTAAAACTTAACGAAACTAGCTAACTACGCATCATGTATGCTACTTGTTCTTGTTGTTGTACTTATTAATGCATGTCGATGAGTCCGAAGAGCGCAGCGCAGCGTCGTGTCGGCGCAGAGGCCAATAAAACGCGTCGTAAAGCACTCAAAAATCACGCATTAAATATGAATGAATATGAATGAGTGAATGAATGATGCGAGTATGGACAAGACGAGTTTCAATTAATTGTGAATAAAATGAAAGCTACTCGCTGAAAAGATCGTTAAATTATTATTAACATCTCAAAGTTTATTTCTTTTTTCCTGTTCTACAAATTTCATTTGGGTAACAACAATTTACAGTGGCAAACAAAAAAATTATGTTCATTGTAAGAAATTTAACTACATGTATTTTCTACTTATTCTTATTAATTTTGCATGAAAAATAGCATAAATTTACAAATTTATGATATGTTAGCCTTTTCTTAAAGAAAACCCTATTGTCCAATTTTTTTTTATTTTTTTCCGTTTTTTCTGTTTAATATCTTTTGTAATACATATCAACTATGAAAGTACAGTCAAACACTTCTTATCGCATAGATAACAATCTCTCCTCACTTTACTAAACTCTAAAATTCTTTTAGCGCACCCTTATTTAAAAAACAATTATATTAATAGAGAAAATCAATCTCACCTTTCGTTTCTTGTGATCCAATTCACACTTGTGCATCTCCTTGACCTCCACCTCCCTGAGCTGATCCAAAATACGTTGATATTTCTCTCGATTCTCCACATCGAGCGCGACATGAAGATAATCGTGCCAATTCCTCGAATCGAAGCCCCAATGGCAAGTGCGATTCTCGAACTTACGATGAACATGACCGACGAATTTCTGTGGTGAGAACCAACCCTCGCACTGGAGGCACTTGATGCACGTGGGCTTCTGATACGAATACATGTCCGGCGTACAGATACCCTCGCATTTGCCAAAGCACTTGTGATAGACCTGAAAGCTAAGGGCACCCTTGGCCAGACTCTCCACTGGCACATAACTATTTCGATCCGAACGATGCAACAGTGCGGCACACAAGCGCTCAGCGTCGGTGCGCGTTATCAGCCCACTGCCCTTGACATCCGTGGGCAATATCTTGGCGGCCTTGAACTCAACCAGCTGATCGGGCGTACACTGCGAGCAGGAGATGCCCAGCTCGTCGAATATGCGATTGATCTGATCCAGTGTGAAGTCGTTCAACACATTGTTGAGAAACTGTGGCAAGCAGAGACGCATCTCGCCACCGACAGAGAAGCATCCAATTGTCTTGCCCTCCAGTCGCGTCTCATACAGTTCGCCGCAGCTCGAATCGGGTTGCGATAGTATCGGTTGCGATAGTTCCGGTGGCAAAGGCAATGGCGGTGCCACATAAATGGTGGCAGCAGAGGAAGGTGTGCTGCCGACACCAGTGATGATGCTGCTGCAGCCGGTGCTGCCATTGCTGCTGCTGCTGCTGCCGTTGCTGTTGCTGCCGCTGCCACCATTGCTGCTGCCGTTGCTGCCCTCATGCGGATGCTGCTGCTCCCGTTGCTGCTGCAGCAGATGCTGCTGGTGATGGTGCAGGTGATGCTGGTGCTGGTGATGCGGATGCGTATGATGTGGATGCGGATGATGATGATGCAGCTCGTGTGGCTCCGGCGAGCTGAGTATTTCCTTTTTGATCAGGGCTACGGCGGGACCCTGCAGGCTTTTCGTAGCGCTTGTCTGAAAGTTTTTCAGCACGCTGCTGATGTTTGGCGTCACGTACTCGGTCATTATACAACACTGCACTCACTGTCTCTGCTCTCTCAATTGTCTCTCTCGCACTCTCTGTCGCTAAGTCGCGTTCTTCAAATTTGTTGTTTTGCTCTGTTTTTGTTTTTGTTTTTCGTTTGTTTTCGAACTTCTAACGATTTCTCAGGTCGGCAACAACATCTTCCTTTCGTTAACAATTTCGCGCATTTCTTGTGCTTTTGGTAAAATTGTCACTCGGCGTCGGCGTCGACAGCATTTTTGTCGTTCACTTTTAATTGCATTTATTTATGTGATTAATTGATTATTATTAATATTATTATTATTATTTTGAATACATGTTAACAATTTGGCACTTTGTACGCTGCTTTGCGTTTTATTTTTATTCTTTCATTTCATTTGCCGACGGCACTGCGCTGTCGACGTCCGTTCTCTTACACTCTCTTTACGTGTCTCCCTCTCTCTCTCTTTCACTCTCTGAGAGCTTTTGTATTGGCGCGCGTGTTGCCTGCTGCTGCTGATGCTGCTCTGCCGGCGTCAGCGTTGCAGCAAGCGCAGCAATACTTAAATTTGTCTTCTTTCTAAATTTAAAACTTGTGCGCACTTTGACAACGAGACTGCGACGCGACTGCGACAACTGATGCTGCTTGCTGCGTTCTTTTTGTTGTAGTTGTTGTCATTCACTTATTAGATTTTGTGCCATAAATTAATTTCCACTTGGGCGTCGCAATAGAATTTCGCATTTGTATTTCTTCTTCTTCGTCTTGAACTTTTATCTTGGCGCTGCAAAAACCGCACGACGACGCAGCGCTGCTACGAATGTCGAGGCAGAGAAACCGACGGGGATACGCTGCGCCAGACGATGGCAGTGACGCTGACGGAGACGCAGGCCGGCAGACACAGACACGGGGACACCACACCGGCTCGGTCGGACACGCACACACACGCACGCAGGCAGACACGCAGAGACACACACGTGTAGAAAGCAAGCACGCACGCACAGACACACACACACAACCGCGCGCGCGTCAGACAGACAGATAGAGGGGGGTGGTGCGGAAGGGGGCACAGAGCCACAGACACAAACGCCGATGTCGCTGCTGCTGCCGCCGCTGGCGACGACGTCGCCTGACAATTCTTAATGCGGCTCTTGTTTGTGCACTATTTATAAACTTTTTATACAATTTTAATTTTATTTTGTTGTTGTTGTTGTTGTTATATTTTACGCTCCTTTTCTTCTTGTTGCTCTCTTTGCCTGCTTCTTAATATGCTTGTTGTGCTTGCAAATATTTTTGCATTCTTTTAACGATTCGCTTTTTGTCGCTATTGAATATTTATTAAGAATTTGCTCTTTGCTCTTCTTCTTAAAACACACTAAACACACACACAGATACACGCACTCGCGAAAAAGGCTGCACTCTGCCACAATACAATACAATACAATACACGGCGTTTTCGCTTTTTCGTATTCGTTTTGTTTTTCTTTTATTTGTGTTGTTGGTGTTGTTGTTTTGTTTTGTGCTTCTTTTGACGACGCGTTCGCACGTGCGAGCTTTCTGACGACCGCCACAAAACTGCCTGAAACGTCCGTTCGACGCGGCAAATGGAAAGAGAATGAGCCGCATAGTCGCCACATTGGGTTCTCTTTCAAATCTTTCAGATACTTTGCAAGCTCGTGTACGAATAGCACGAGTGCGCCCTCCCATCTCTCTCTTGTTCGTGCGCTCAGCAACCACCATTTTCTCTGAAGCTCTCTTTGTGTGTGTGCTTTTATTGTTATTTTTATTTTGGCGGCACGAGAATGCTGAGAGAACAAAGCATAAGAGAGAGAGAGAGAGAGCGAGCGAGGGGCATTGCCAAAAACTCGTTTTGGCCTTTGGGCAGATCAGTGGGCAAAATATAAATATTTACGTTTTCTACTTGAATAACTAATTAATTGCAAAAGTTCAACAAAGACTTTAGTTCCGTTATAAACATAAATTGCATTATTATGCATAAAACACTGTTTGTAAATATAGAAGTTGCAACTTTGCAAACAACCCACCAGGAGAGCAATGTTGCAAATTCAGTCACATGTTGCACATGCTGCACAATGTTGAGGCAACATAATGCGATGCTTTCGATATACCTTATTTAAAACGAAGAAACGCGTAATCGATAGACACTAATCGATTGTACACGTTAAGTTGGCTGTGCGCTAAAATGAGACTCGACGAGCTGCCAACTTTATGCAAATATATTTACACACACATATATCGCAACACAGCTGTTTATTGTGTTTAGTTGCTGCTGCTTTTGAGTTGGGGTAAAATTTAGTTTGCAACAATTTGCTGCACTTGAAACTAGCAGAAAATGGCATGAAATAGAACTAACAAATAATTCCGTTCTTTTTGCAGTACGTGCTAAGAAGATAACATAAAAATGCCGGAGCCGCGCAGCCCAATGGGTCGCTTCGTACAATCTGTACAGGACGCAATTGATGGACCAGTTACCTGGTTTCGCGGTAAGAATTTGTTAATTAAATTGCAATTAATATAGAATAATACACAAGAAGTGATACTCCACTGCGGGCATAGTAATTGTTGTGCTTTGAACGGTTTATCCCCATTAATAACAATTTTTGCAATTACATAATGACATAACCTCAAATCATTTGATTTTGCGGCTTTGTTTTTGTTTGTTTACATGAAGATTCTCATTATATTCTTCTTTGCGCAGAGTCAATTGTCGAGCCGAACCAACAGAAGTCGAATTGGTATCACCAGCGCTTCCGTCGCGTCCCAACCATAGATGAATGCTATACGGACGACGCTGTCTGTCGCTTTGAGGCCGATCAGCAATTCCGACGCGATCGCATGGTCGACAACGAAGTCCTAAACATTCTGCGACAACGTTTCGAGGATTGCATGATCTATGAGGCACCCGATCACATTGCCAAGTGTACGCCCCTCATGGAGACATACCAGAAGGCTGCCGAGAACTGGTTCACCAAGTGTAAGCTGCGAATCACTTGGATTACTTCTATAAGCATCATATGTTAATCATCTCTAATCATTTGTAGATGGTGATCTGGGCGGTTATGCCAATGCCAAGACCTGCTACATGAAGCAGAAGCATCGCCTGATCTGGGAGCGTCGTCACGGCCCCGTCGGCAGTGGCATGAATGGCGACGAGAAGTCACCCGAGCATTAAAGAGAGCAACATCTGCTTTAATTAAAGTGAAACCACAATTGTTCGAAGTCTGTTACGAGGATTAAACATAAAATATATACAAATTGTAGTAAAATTAGTTGGAAACCAACGACAATCGCAAGTGTGGCTGAAAGACTTGAAGGAAGTAGAGTACAGAAGATAAATAGACTTTTTCCCTTGGTTAAGATAAGATAAAAGCTGTGCATCGGCTCCATAACTAACTTTACACTACTCCACTCGAAGCGCAAGTCTTCATCTTTCCTCCGCTTGTCAAACTTAAAAGCCAGACTGTAAATTTCCAAGAATTACATTCTACCTCCAATTCAAGCTCAAGTGGCTCCCTTCTTCCTTTAGTCATCAATAGAAATCTTAAGATCCAAGCTGTAAATCGGGTCCCTCACTTAGGAGAACTTTCCCCCTACTCCCGCAACTTCTACAATGTAAAAGTCTTCTTCAATCTTTACCCCCGTATCAAACTTAAGATGCAAACTGTAAAAAGAGTTCTTAACTTAGGCATTACCTTAAGTATTGTGGACTCATCCACATTTAACTTACAAGTTTCCTCCTTCCACCTTTATCAATAGAGAACCTATTCTTCAATCTTTGTAGGCAGTGTTTTATTGCAATAAGAATGTTAAGATTCTGTTAAGTTAAGTCTAGAGGTAAAAAGTTGCAAGGGATGTATACAAGGGTTACGACCTTAAAGCGCCTCCAGCATAGCAGACGCTTCAAGCTGGAAAGCCTTATTCGATGACAGTCATTGTCTAGAGAATACTTTAGTTTCCTTAAATTGGAACTAGTCATGATTGGAAACTAGCTTATCGATACGAGAGGTTTGTTCATGAGGCTCTTCTTGAGTTTAGCCAGAGCGCTGCTTGCCTTGGCATCACCTCCAGGCGTCTTGTCTTTGTTCTTCGGTCCAAGGGGTATCATGCTGGTGTCGATGAGACGTCGCCGGAAGTTTTTGTAGAATTGCAACACCTGCGGATTGGCCCACACTTGTTTGGCATCAAAGTCTAGAATGCGAATAGATTGTAAAGATTTGGCACGCGAGAGTGCCACATAAGCCTGACCCGCCTCGAAGACTTTCGAGAGCGACATCTCCACACAGTCTAGTGTGAGACCCTGACTCTTGTGTATGGAGAATGCCCAGGCTAGCTTGAGAGGCACTTGTCGACGTGTCAGAACGCCACCCGTGGCCGTCTTGATGATCCATTTCTCGTGCCGACAAACGTATTCCTGATTGCTCTTGAAACGTACCACGGGCAGACCCTTCTCGATGCGCACCACCACACCACGTGCGCCATTGACCAGCCCATTGGCAATGTTGATATTCTTCAGCAGCATCACCTGCGCATTGATCTTCAGATAGAGCTGCGACGGAGCCTGCACCTGTTGATCCAATTGCTTGCTGACACTTGCATCCGAATCCTCGGCACGGAAGAGAACTTTCTCCCCCGAGAGATTCTCCAACTTGGACTCATTGATGGAGTTGGCATCGTTGGTGTGTGAACAGAGCTGAGTGGCCAGTATCCCATTGCCTTCGATCTTCTGCTTGGCTGTGGTCACCAGGCGGGTGGTGATCTGCTCATTCACATGCCCAATGCGCAGATGATTGAGTATTTTCACAAATTCTGGATCGGATTGACGATGCACCTGCTTCAGTTCAAAAACACACTGGATGCATGTCTCCCAGGCACTTGACTGGAAGCAGAAGCGCTGTTGCGCTAGTCCGCCCTGCTCCCCCTTCAGCACTGGAGGCAGTTGGAGGAAGTCGCCGCAGAGTATCAATTGAATGCCACCAAATGGACGATCATTGCGTCGTATGTGACGTGCCACAGCCTCGATTTTCTGCAGGGAAGGAGAGCAAGGAAAGATTAGCTAAACTGAAGTCTGGCCCCACATGGATTAACTCACCTCAAAGAACTGCCCATCCACCATGGAGATCTCGTCTATGATCAGTCGCTTGCACTTGCGCCAGGTCTGCGCACTTGAGGGACGCGATGCAAGTTCGAAGCAACGTTGCATGGTTGCATCACCGCCGCCGATGCCAGCGAAGGCGTGCAATGTAGTGCCACCAATCAGGCAGGCTGCCACGCCTGTCGATGCTGTGGCCACTGTGCCATCTGGTGGCAGTGCTGAGATGATCTTGCGCAGCAGAAAACTCTTACCAGTTCCCGCTGAGCCGGTGAAGAACACATTCTTGCCCGATGTGCAGGCACGCAACACTTCCATTTGTTCCGCACTGAGGCGCAGCGAATCCTCCGTGTCCGCCAGTGGCGATGATTGATATAATTTCTTGGCAGCGGGCACATCGGCCCCAGTCTTGAGCTCCTCGAAGCGCCGCTTTTTGGCCGCCTGCGGCGATGGCGTTGTTGTTGTGCCACGCGGGATTAGACCAGCTTTTTTGCGCGCCAAAACCATCTCGACCGTGGTCACGGGTGAGATATCTTGAAAGCTGCTTGGTTTACCCGATAGCAAATGCACACGTAGTTTCTTCTGCATGGCGGCCTCATCCATGGCCTGTTCTTGCCCTGTTCCATTCATTTTCACAAATATTGTGCGCAGGAAAAGCATCAGCGTGCCAGGCGGAGCATTCGATAGGTAGAGCGTGCACTGTTCCGCCTTGAAATTGAATGTCGCCTTGCCCTCCGACATGAACTTCTTGTGCACCATAATGTCCTTTATCTTGAACTTCAGCGGCTTCAGCTTCTCGGGCGTCACCTCGACGAACATTTCACGCAAATCGTTGCGAACCAAGCGCAACGTTGCAGTCTTGTACGCCAGTTTACGCCCCGTCACGCCCACCGCATTTGTCCAGTGTATGTTCACCGCGCACGTAAGCACGGCATCGTTAAGATCCATAACTATTTTAATTGATTAAATATTATTTTTTTAAACAAATTTTCAATTCCTTTCACGCAGCGAAGAGTGTGCACACCTCCCGCCAAAATAAATAATTACGATCGATGAACACCACACTGCAGTGCAACGTTATCGATATATAAAACATGTCGCTAGATGGCGCACTCACGCACATTGTCACGATACGTTTCATTACGATGTTTTTTGTTTTCACTGTAACGCCAGATGGCGCTAGCTGAAGGCGCGCAAATTTAAAATCGAGTTTCCCTAGTTGCTCTCCAAATAAAGTACGTGAATTGGCATTTTATTGATTTGAAGCTATAACAGTTCTTGGTAGCTCATTCTTGTATATCCTATTCCTGTATATATAAATAATTCACAGTTACACCTATTTGGATTCTCGTTTCCCCCACTTTATCACGTTGCAATTACGGAAATGTGGTTTTCCCTCGGGCATGATGATAACGATATCTACGGGTAGTTTTTCTTATGTAAAACTCTCGTGTTTCACTTGCGGAAAAACATGCGGAAACTTTGTTTAGAGAACTTTTGTTTGTCGATCAATCTTTGCAGCCTAATTAATTCTTGGCATAATATGGAAATATATCTTATCAGCGAATCGCATCTGCAGAGTGGTAGAATTTATATAATCAAGATTTTAATTATAATCAATATCGCAATAATAAAATATCAGATGAAACTATTCCTGCAAGAATTAGTCATCGAATCTGAAAACAGATCAGTGCGAAAAGTTCAGGAACCTCGCTCGTGTCCGTTGGATAAGTTCATTGTGCCGCGCGAAGGTTTCAACTTCGTTCGATGAGAAAAAAAAAAATTCCCATTGATGTGACGTCTTTAACTTTCCTTTTCCAGCAAGATTCCCGAGATTCCCATGCATTATAGATGACACGCGACTGAGGAGGCAAAAGAACAAATCATTTTTTTGGGGAATATATTTTGGAATAATTCAAAGTGTATTCCTTATCTCCCATTGCGACTATTGAACGTCTCTCACTGTGGGCGATTGACACTGCAGCCACGCCGTCTGGAGCGGATCATAAAGGGCACATCAGAGAAGTTCACAGATCTGTAACACATTGCGATATCTGCGACTGATTTATAGCTGCATTAAGTCGGGGGTACTTTTCTATTGGGCCTTTCTTTTGTTTACGATATTCTCACTTTGTTTTTCATCCGTTTATGTTTTTCATATTCCAAATAAACAACGTCAACTGATTCGGCATCATCTTCAAGCTATAAATCTGCGGCCTTATAGCTACATATATGTATATACCTATCGTATATTTGTGTGTATGTGTATGTGGGTCATCGACGTCGTCGTAGAAACGAATTTGGTACACTTCAAATGCGAAGTACTTTGACAGTCGAGCCCAGCTTGGCTGAAGAGGCTGAGCAAATTCCCAAAAAAATTGCATCAGCTGAAATTTAACTGAAATATCTCTTTAAATTGCTAGAAAACTAGGAAAGCTCTTTTTAAAATAAGTTTTATATAATCCCCTGTATATATATAATATTTGTATATGATGTTTCATAAAACACGTGCCTCATTTTAGCGAGTTTTTATATATGTATAATAAAGGTAAATGTCCCATTAACATTATCTCGCTAGTCTAGTAGATATAGAAATGTTTATATTACTCGGTTCACTAGAAGTACGTTTTTGTTTATGAAGCTTATCAGCCCCTCTCTCTCTCTCTTGCTATATATGACAAATGTGAATGGAACGAGCAGACGAATTTCGTCTGAATTGATAAGTTCAAGTAGTCGGTGCATACATATTAAGTGGACATACATTTTACGTATGAAACACACGATATTTATAGCACGTGAATAAGTGAACTTCCTTCCCAGTTAGGCAGATCGAGTGATAGAATATATCTGCATAGGGTATACAGCATTCGATCGTGCGTGCTGCTTTTGCTCTATTCTGGTTTTTGACGCCAGAGCGCGCTTAATTCATAACAAACTATCAACGTGCGACGCATACGAATTAGCGAAATAAAGATGCTAATGTTATATCACTAAGCATCTAACATAGATGCTTAGTGGTTATATGTACATCGGTATGTATACAGTATATATAGATAGATAGTATAGCTAGTCCTCTCAGCTAGATCTGCCGTAAATGAATTGTACAATTTCATCAGCCAGTGCCGAAAAACAGAAACAAACGAAACGAAAAACACATTTCGAATGTCTGGCAGCGCATCAATGTTTGGGGCAGAGAGGAAGGGATCAGAGGGGTGGGGAAGGTGGCATTGTGCCGACCTTACCTGTGACCCATTTTTGTAATTTTCCCAAGACGCATTTCCCCAACCCCCTGACACGCTGTCCACTGCGCAGGTACAAACAAGCGTGCAACAAGCACAAAACTGGTTTCCTTCAAGGCACAGGGGTTGATAAGGGCAGAGAGAGAGAGGGTAAGTGTGAGAATGAGCACGAGAACATCTCGCATAGGCCGACACCCGCACGTAGGGCAGTTCTATGTTGTGGGCTACGTGCGGCATGACACGGCAGAAAAACTGGTACGCCTTAGGCCTGCGCTGTTTATGTTTATCACCCGATTTTCGGGGCCAGCA
The DNA here is from genome assembly GCA_018903715.1 of Zaprionus davidi. Taxonomy (NCBI): domain Eukaryota; kingdom Metazoa; phylum Arthropoda; class Insecta; order Diptera; family Drosophilidae; genus Zaprionus; species Zaprionus davidi. The sequence continues at coordinate 11,991,190 of JAEIGL010000005.1, forward strand.
CTTAGTCCATAGATATGGATAATATGGCGGCACCCCCCTCACAGGTACAATGGGGTTAATTACACGTGTCCAGGCCGTGCTATCTCGCACGATTCTCATTTCCATTCAAGGTCCGATCTTTACTATAATAAACTAGAGCACGTGGCCGGTATGCGCGACCTTGTTCCACAGATATATTCTTAGATCGTGGGCGGCCGCGTAGTGTGCCAAAAATCATTTGCAGCTAATTTTAAACCGCCACTTTTATTGGGGGTCCTACACGTGGCGCCATTACAAGTTCACAGGCTCTGGCGATGGGCCAACCACAAAACGATAATAAAAACAAAACTATCGATACTACGCCGTACACGTTCGTTACATGCGTTGATCGCGCTGTGTCGTCAGCGTCATCGTCGCCCCCGCGACTCGTGCTGCTCAATTTAATTGATATGCTGCTGGGTCTGCGAAGTACGTCAGCCAATTAGCCGGCAACGTGTCGTTATGCTAATTTCGTGTGTACACACTTATGCGACGCCACCTATCGATTGCCCGCCTGACTCACCCACGGAGAGCTACTACGTTATCGATACACCGCGCGAATCGATCTTGCTTGCTGCTCCAGCTATTTCTCAATAACTCTTGAATAACTCTTGTGTTTACCAATAAATACAAACGGTAAAGATAAACAGATTAGAACCGGTCAACAAGACGACTCAAGGCTGAAAATGAGTCTCGAACAGTCTGGGGGGGCCTGCAGCAAGCGGCCCGGCTAAGATATTGAAAACAACAAAGCCATCAGAGCAATAACAACAACAACAACAATAATTAATACTAAGGCAATAGCATTCAGTTTGTACTACGCAGAAATTCTGTGAAAACAAAACGAGCAAAACAAAAAACATCAGCAGACCGCTAGGTTAAACGAGAGAGAGAGAGCGGGAGAGCGTGCGGAGAGAGTTTGAACGAGAGCGTAGGCAGTATAAATAGAGCTGCGAGCGGCCTCTGGGTGACAATTCGACTCGCAAAGCGAATCGACAACGTACTCAGCGGCAGAAGCAGCAACAGCTGATAAAGCACAGTCAAAGGGAGAATTCCAAACAACGCAATTTGTGCAAACAAACAAAAGTCGTTCGATTACGATTTACAAGTGCAAGTGCAATTCATATAAAGGAAAATCACATAACCTCAAAGATGTCTGCATCCCCCACTGCTCGCCAAGCCATCTCCCACATGATGCCCGTCATGGCCATGTCGAAGACCAAGAAGATCGTCATCTCGGACCCCATCCAGATGCCCGAGGTGTACTCCTCAACACCCGGCGGCACTCTGTACTCCACCACCCCTGGCGGTAAGTTGACAAACATTTTGGGTAGAGTGAATCAGTAGAGAGACTCGTGATAAGACTGTCTCGCAATGAGTTTTTCCGCACATGTGCATGACTCAGTCACAGCACACAATGTGCTTGCACAGCTGTCTTATCACCTGCTCGAAGGCTGATGCAATGACAGTCAGACTAATAGTTAATTTCTTCATTATTCTTTCAGGCACCAAGTTGATCTATGAACGCACCTTCATGAAGAATCTGCGTGGTTCACCCTTGAGTCAGACGCCGCCAAACAACATCCCCAGCTGCCTCCTGCGCGGTACACCCCGCACTCCCTTCCGCAAGTGTGTTCCCGTCCCAACGGAACTGGTGAAGAAGACGGAATCGCTGAAAATTGAGGATCACGAACAGTTCCAGCTTGAGCTGTAAACAGCCAAAGAACCTCCAAGGGGATCCCTATTCCAAGCAGCTACTGCCAAAACTCATTTGCCATCAACCTAGTTGTATTACACCTGCATATTTAACTGATCTTCCAGCCATAATCGTGCATCAAATTTCACTGGTTCCCACTTAATTTCTCATATAGACTATAAGCTCTTAGTTCTTCCCGTCCAGAGGGACGATTGTTTAGTTCTCAGTCATATTGACTGAACCTGTTCTTTGATTATGTTTTATATAGTATTAGTTCTTAAGCAATAAAACGTAAATAATGGAAATAATCTGAATTCATCAACGACTCTTCATTGTTTTATCAGTCGATCAGCCTTGAGGGGCGCTTTCTATTATGAACGAGTTATCAGAAATTGGTTTAAGCGATTGTCAGTTCACCTTGAAGGGAAGCCTCTCCGATACAAGTACTTAATTATGTATTTTCGTGGTTTGTTGAACTTCTCCGCCTAGACCGGCCGGTTTTCTTCCCCAGGAATACGAAATTGCGTTTTGAAACTAAAAACTGCGCAATTCCCGTAGACAATGTGAAACACCCTTACCTTCCCCCTACCGGGAATAACTGCTGTGTTTTTATTGTCGCGTTGTTTTCAGGATACATTTAGGTATATAAAGAAAACCATTGAACTAAATATTTACCAAATATCAAGGCTATATATAGATACCTATTATTGTATTATATGTTTGTAATTTCTTTCACAAATTGCTGCGCAAATTTCTGAATAAATTTGATAATCAAGACTGTAAACAAGAATATCTACATACCTATATATATTTGTTTATCTCGTATAAGCTAAAGTGCATATAGAGAGTAAATAGTTGAGATAGATGTATTTATGACAGATCTTATTGATTAAATTTTTAATGATTATAATATTGACAAGATATATAATTTGCTTTGTTGCCATATGTAAAACTATGTAAGAAGATTTTTTAAATAACTCCAAATCGAAGGTTACCAATTTAGAGTTATTCAATAGATAGCATTTGATAAACATACTTACATGGATTCACACTGCATTAGTGTGATATACATACATATGTACATATTATATGGTAGATAGCACATTAATACAAGTGTTGTTAATTCAGCCTTTTTCCCGTCGAATCTTTTCTCTTTTAAAGGCTTTACAAAGTCTAAAATATTGACCTATCTAGCTTATTTTTAACACCGAAAACTGCATACATTCCGCCTTTTTATTGCAAGTCCAAGCCTTTTAGCTTTTTAAAATTCTGGCAACACTGCAGCTATGACTAACGTTTGTTTATTTACTTCTTGAGCCAAGCCCCCTTTTTTGCAGAGTTGAAAACAACAACAACAATACATCATCAAAATACGCATTCCTGTCCATATTTGTTTGTGTATAGGCAACCCTACACGAGTGTTATCGCTTTAAACAGGTTGAATTTCATACAGTACATATGTAAATACACATGCATGTACATATGTCCTATGCATATGTATGTATTTGCGTCCCTTAAGACGAATCTGAATTAAAATTCCCATTGAAAAAGTTCTTATTGACAGAACACGCGCAGTAGTGTCATCAAAGAAAGAGAGCAAGAGAGAGCGAAACGACGAGAGAGAGGAAGCACTCACAGAAAGTGAGAGAGCGAGCGCAATGCAGTTACGCCATTGAGCCACGTGTGTGTAACATGTTTGTGTGTGTGTGTGTGTTTTTTTTTTGTTTTGTTTACGCGCTGCGCGACAGCAAACAACGTCACATTCGGTATAAATACCGCTGCCTTCTGCCTTTGAATGTCAATTGTGCTCGCAAAGCGAACCGAGAACGTACTCAGCAGCAGAAGCAGCAACAGTTGATAAAGCACAGTCAAAGGGAGAATTCCAAACAACGCAATTCGTGCAAACAAACAAAAGTCGTACGATTACGATTTACAACAAGTGCAAGTGCAATTCTTTTAAAGGAAAACTACATAACCTCAAAGATGTCTGCATCTCCCACTGCTCGTCAAGCCATCTCCCACATGATGCCTGTCGTGGCCATGTCGAAGACCAAGAAGATCGTCATCTCGGACCCCATCCAGATGCCCGAGGTGTACTCCTCCACACCCGGTGGCACTCTGTACTCCACCACCCCTGGCGGTAAGTCAACAAATATTTTGGGTAGAGTGAATCAGTAGAGAGACCCGTGATAAGACTGTCTCGCAATGAGTTTTTCCGCACATGTGCATGACTCAGTCACAGTACACAATGTGCTTGCACAGCTGTCTTAATACCTGCTCGAAGGCTGATGCAATGACACTCCGACTAATAGTTCACTTCTTCATTATTTTTGCAGGCACCAAGTTGATCTATGAACGCACCTTCATGAAGAATCTGCGTGGTTCACCCTTGAGTCAGACGCCGCCCAGCAACATCCCCAGCTGCCTCCTGCGCGGTACACCCCGCACTCCCTTCCGCAAGTGTGTTCCCGTCCCAACGGAACTGGTGAAGAAGACGGAATCGCTGAAAATTGAGGATCACGAGCAGTTCCAGCTGGAGCTGTAAACAGCCAAAGAACCTTCAAGGGGATCCCTATTCCAAGCAGCTACTGCCAAAACTCATTAGTCTAGTTGTATTACTGATCTTATAGACATAATCCTTCATCAAATTTCACCAATTCCCATATGATTTCCCATATAGACATTAAGTTCTAAGTTCTTCCCGTCCAGAGAGACGATTGTTCAATCATATTGACTGAACTTGTTTTTCGATTACGTTTTATATAGTATTTAGTGATTAAGCAATGCAATAAAAAGTAAATAATACTGTAAATATCTAACTTGATTTGATTGTTTTATCAGCTGTTGAACTGCGAGGCGCAAGTTAGCCTGGTTCTCAAAGATTGTTTCGCCAATTCGGCTCTAATCACCTTGACTGGGGTGTTCCAGCCATCTGTGTGTTGTGGGGTTTGTTGAACTGCTGGAAATACCGGCCGGCACACATGTCTGCCAAATATTAGACTAGATACAACAACAACAACAACAATAAGTGGGGGGTGGGGCTGTGTTGCTCAGCGCGTGGCACTGGTTCATAACCCACATTTGAGAACACACTTAGGTCGGATTTAAGAAACCGGCAGCAGAGGCGAAAGAAATAGATTTCTTATAACTGCGCAGTTTCGCATGAATCGCCCCCTCAGCGTGCGATATACGCACACACAATCACACACACACGTGTGCAGCTATTCACACATCAGTTCACATATGTATGTATATAGTATATACATATGTATCTAGCCAGCGACGCATGGCAGCCAACGCGAACCCCAACGTCTGAAATATTGCGCACCATGTAAATTTCGAACGATTTGTCAAATTTTTAGCTTTAAAACACAGAGAGGATTTAATTTTCGTATTAATCATCTTAACCATTGCAAATATATGTATTACAATCTATGGATCCATAGATTTCTTTAATAGTTTTACAGATTTTCTTGAAATTTTCGTAATAAAAAAGTAAAACGGAGATGAAATGACAACCCTTGCAGGTTCTCTCTCCTCCGATGATTCCAATAGGTTATTTATAATGGTACAGCATTGAGTGGTATTAATTATATTAAATAATATGAGTTGCACTGATAAGTGCACTAATTTCTTAAATTTCAGAATATACATACTACTATTTAGGAAATTAGAAATTGCTCCTAAGGTGCGTGCAAACACCTGAGATCGTGTCTTGGATTGCATTGAAATTCAAGCAGGGTCAAACAGTGTACTGCTTACCCAATGCTTGTCGTCCGGGACACAAATAGGATCGTGTCTTGGGAAACGGCGGCAAGAAAACCGTTTATTTTCTTGCTGTTTCCAGCTGTTGCATAGTTTTAAGCACTGACGGAAATACTCGTGCTTGCAAGACATGTTATCGATATGTTGTGATCTATCGATGTAAGCGATTTCAAAACATTTGAAAGTTTTGTTAATTCTTTTTGTGTTTCAAATAAAATTTAAGGCATGCAAAACGCCAAATGTCAGATACTTAAATTCCTTAATAATAAGATTTGGTACCAATTTTGCCTGCCAATTTGATCAAGATGCCATTTATGTCCTCGAAAAAACCGATCCAGAATGAGGAAGAGGAACCAGTTGTGAACACAGCACTGTTGGACGAGACGTTCGACTGCCTGCATCGCACTGCGCGGTCCATGTGCCAGACCTTGGGGCGGCCCAAGGATCGCGAGCTGTGCCGTCAAACACTGCATGATCTGGCAATGTTCCACAAAATGAAGTGCACGCAAGTTAAATACAATGTGCATACATTTTTGAGATTCTACTTAAAGGCGCTGCGCTGGACGCAGGTCAATCAGCCCATGTTGGTGTACAAGAAATGGGTAAGTGACGAGGAAGAGTAATCGCAGATGAATGCGATTTATTTATTGTACCTTTTTACAGTTTGGCGATGCATGCCAAACATCCTCGGATGCACCTGCAGCTGCACCGAATGAAATCCACGTCTGGCTGGAAGAAGGTCAATCGTATTTGGCCATGAAACACTTTGATGATGGCTCGACCATGATCTATTCGGCGGTTTCGAATGATCCCACGATTGGTTGGGTGGACGATGGCTTGAAAAAATTGGTAGACCCAATGGGGAAATCGTAATTTTGATTGTGAACTATTTTGTCTATATATATATTTCGATATGCAACAACTTATCCATTTGCGAGATTCGGTGTATAAAAACTTTATCAGCTTAAATTTAAATTTGTGGACGGAATTGGTGGAATGTGTGTGAGATGGAATTCTCTGTCAAAAATAATTGAGATTCGCCTATGAACTAATGGTCGCTTGAGCTTTAAACAGCTGGGTGAGGCGCAGTTTATAAGGCACTTTGTCTTGCGTTTGCTGGGAAGTGGAAAATTCAATTGCGATCTTCTAGCTGCGCATAAACGTGGCTGTGCCGGCAATGAGAATGAATCCGAGCAGAAGCTGCAAAGATTTGTGCATGCTCTGCAGGCTGGCGCCGTTGCAGCTATCGCTGGAGCAGTAGCACTCCTCCCAGTAGACACCGTTCTCGTAGACACCCCAGTTGCAGACACCTGTGACGCCTGTGTCCGAGACAGAAGCACAGCGTCTAATCACCTGCCGCCAGCGACCGTCCCCTGTAAGGTGAAACAACAATATTGTTAACAACTTGATCGACTAAATATTTGTTGTAGTTACGCACAAATGAAGCCTCGTGGTCCCTGCTGAATCACCTTCATGCAGAACGAGCCAGGCATGTGCGACTCGTCACTGTTGCACTCGATGGCGATGTGTTCGGTGCGATTGAAACGCTTGTAGGCTCCACAGCTGTCGTATCCCTTGCGATCCTGATCCGATGAGCATTGATAGCAACGTATGGCTAAGCTGCCTGTTGTTGTTGGGTGCGTAATCAAGCAATACAATTTCAATTAGTAAACAGTCAGAAAGCAGCCACACCCAATTACTGAATTCATTCGTTTAATGTGGTCTTTACAACTTACCGCATACGGCCAGCGAAAGCAGCAAAAAGGAGTACCGTAATAACGTCGACATTATGTCACTATTTAATTAAATATACAATTAAAGAGTAAAATAAATTCTTTAAAAACAAAAACAAGATGCCTCCCTATAAGTGTGACCGCAGCTAAGCGTGCCTGATGTTTTCGTCTGGCGATAACATGTGGTGGTCGGTCGATAGGCAATTGCAGTAGACGCAGTGTTAGAAAAGTACGGAAAAGTAGTACTCAGATCGAAAAACAAGGAAGGTTTCGTGAGCTCCATTTTTAAAAACACATTACCACTAAGCAATGAACACAATGTTCATTGGTTAGTGACATTACTAATTTACTAAAAAAACCTGTGTGGGTAATAATGTTTTCCTAATTTTCAAATTTAAATTATATTTTGCTGTTTTGGCATTGAGTTGCTATCTTTATAACGTGTATATCCTTTAGTTGTATATAAAGTTCCTGTATTAATTGTTGAAGTTGATAAAATAAAGCGCAATATACATATGCATATGCGTATGATAACTTTAAAACTAGTAAAAAGACGTGACTTTTCTTTTAGTCATCATCCTCTTCTGTTTTTAGGCTCAGTTCTCTCTCTCTATATGCCTTTTCCAATTGCTCCTTGTCTTCTGCCTCCTCCATTTCCACCTTGGCACGTATTTTCATGCGCGATCGTAACAGCTCTCTCCGCAGAGAATTACTCTCCGCTTCAATATTCTGCACAAGCTGTCAAAGAAATCGATAACATTAATACATAATTATATTTACATTTTCTATGATTTAACTTACGCTTTCTGTCATGGCGGCGCGCTCTATAGAGTCTGCATCGGAGTCATCAACACGCAGGAAGTAATTACTCATGCGTGACGAGATTGCTTTGTGTGCACGAGGCTGCTCAGTTCCGGGTGCTTCGGGCACATACTCGGGCGGAGGATCGTCCTTCTCTTCTTGCGATCTTAATTGTACTGTTCCAGCTGGCAGTTGCGCCTTCAGTGCCTCCAATTCTTCGCGCAATGATTTATTCTGCATTTCAAGCAATTCAACCTATGAATGAAGAATGATTAAGCACACGATAGATATGAATTTATATCTATTTTAATTACACTCTCCAACTCGAAGTCCATTTCATCAATGATGTCGTATGACTCGTCCAGCGCCGTCTGCATCTTTGCCAGCTTTGCCTGCAGTTGCTTCACTTCCTGATCGTTGTTCACGCTCTGCTGCGATCTACGCTTCTCCAGCAGCATTTGCTGTTCTACTCAAGGGAATAAGTTAAATACTGGATATATTTGTTTTCACAGTTGCACTTACCCGAGTTCCTTTGCTCTATAGCCGACTTCATGACTAGCCCAGTCAGCGTCTTTTGGCGCTTGAACATCTCCTCCAGCGCCTTGCAACGCTTAACCTTCTCCAGATACGCATCGTGCAACTTGTTGTATTTCTTTTTATGCAATTGCAAATTCTCCACAGCCTGATCTCGTTCTTCCTCAAACTGAAATGCTTTTATCTTGGCATCCACTTGGGCAGCGGCGCTTGAACCTTGACTAGTGGAGGCACGATTCAGTCTATGGCGTAGTAATATATTCTCTTCTTCTAGCTGAACATTCCTCGACTTTTCTATAGTTACAATTGAATTAATACAGAGATTATAGTAACAAATATTGCGTATACGCACCGGCTGCCAGCTCCGCATAGAGCCGCTGCATGGCGGATGAGGAGGAACGCTCCATGGCAAACACTTCGAATTGGACTGATTCAATTACTCATTAGGGCAACAGCCCTTATCTATTTGCAGGCACAAAACGATAAGCTATCAATTAATTGCAGCCCTCTTTTGTTTCCACTGTGCACAGAAAGATAATTCAAAAGTTGTCCGAAGAATAAAAACTTGAGATTTAATTATTATTATTATTTTTAATAATAAACTGTCTAAAGTAATAGGGAAAAGAAACTTCTTCAATTTAAATTAATGTTATCAGTAGAACGTTTTCCAACCCTGTTTTCCTCACAGGTGTATTAGCTGCGTACATATGTATGTATTGATGAGTTTACCAATACACCTTTTTTCCAGCAACCCGTTCGATTTTAAAGGCTTTTGTTCTAAAGCTCTTTCAGTATTAGGTTGTAACATCGGCTGAAACAATTCTAGGGCGTACCAATGTCTTTGTATACCCTGCCTAATCAAAATACTTGAATATTGAACGGAATATATTATTATTAGAGGAGTTATTGTATTAGATTTCAAGAAAAGTTTGCTCTCTTCCTTTTATTTCAAGTGAACTCTAAACTAGAGATAACATTTGTATTTCCCTCTCTATCACGTCTAGTGCTTCTTCATATACCCACAATAAAAACATCCAAATTGCAATTGTCTAGTACATATATATATAATATGTTATTTATTTTGTTTTGTCAATAGTCTCATGTTTTCATTTTCATAATTCATCCGTTTGCGGTTTATTCAATATTTTCTCTAAATAAAAATATGCATTTATTTTCTTATAACTCTACGCTTTATTCATAATGTGTAATTTATCTTTCACTTCTCTCGCTGTGTTCTTTAAAATCCATATTTCATATATGCTATCATTGTATAATTGTATATCTATATATATTTGAAGTGTGTGTAAATATTATGAGGGAGCACGTGCTGGGGGTGCTCGTATTTGCATTTTTCATTCATGTAACTTTTTCTTGGTGTAAACTTAGGACATACGTATACGTACTTATATCTCTAATCTAAATACGCTCTAAACAATTGATTACAGGAATTGCACTATGCGACACTATCATGTGTGTGTGTGTAATCACAAATCCCACTGAATTGCCATATTCCTTTAACATATATCTCGAGATGCAATTGGGTACTATTTACTTTCATACATTTATATTTAGTTATCTTAACTTATACGATACTATCTAAAATGCCTTCGCATTGCATGACAATTCTGTGTGTATAATTAATTGATATATTTAAGGCATTATCGTTTAAAGTACGATGTTCTGTATTAAAACGTTGCGTATGCTTGCTATTTCTTTATTTGTTTTAAAACAGGAAATTAAGGAATTCGTCTTCGGTTTCTGCTAAAATCCACTACGCTTTCTCTTCCATCATGTGAGACTGCAGACTATTCTTGCTCTGATATGGATTCCTTATATAGTTTATAACGAGCGTTTCTATTCATGTTCATTTTCTAAACTTTCGTTTTATTGGTTTACTCACACATTGTTTCACAGCACAATTTCCATTGACAATTGTTTATACATACATATACATCGACTATATATTTATTGTATATAGTGTATATATCATTTGTTTTTTTTTTTAATATTCATTATGTTATTCAGTTGCAAAGAGTCCAGCAGTCAAAATGTTTTTATACAATAAATTTTCTGTTATTGCGAAACCGAGATTTGAGTTAATCTTTAGCACAGGGGGTGGCGGGGGGAGGGGGCTAGGAAAGGAGATTAACAAAATAAGGGGATTCGTGGTTATTGACTATGACAGTCGTATAGCTCTTATATATAATACATACGGTGTATGTGTATCAAATTTAATATGCCTATCACATCGAGCTAAATCTACGGATTGTTGCTTCTACTATGCCTTATACAATAAATAAACTATTCATAAATATTTCTGTTGTGGTTGTTGTTGCTGCTTTGTATAAAAAAGATTATTCCTTGTTTTGCATTGTTTCTTGTTGTTTTTTGTTGTTGCTGTTGTTGTTCTCTACGATGAAAGTACAATTGAACACTTGGTTGTAAGTACAAATTGAGTAGCTATACTATTCATTATTCATTATTCATTTCAGCTGTTCAGTTAAGGAAATTGTAGACAGGATTCGCGTACGCCTGGAATGCTGAGGCGGCTTCCGCTTGGGCTGTACTTAAAGCTACGTGAGACGACACTGATGGGGGTATTACTTTTTATCAGGAACATATTTGTTTATGTTTTTTTTTTTTAGCAACTACAAGTGAATCGATGTGGACCTCTCCTCCTCCTCCTCTTCCTCGTCGTTGTCATCGTTGATCAGCTCATTGCGATCGTCATCAATTTGAATTTTATGATGAGAGTGCGATACATTTCGGTGCGGATGTTGCTGTTGCACACTCGTGGCAGTTGCAACATTAGCTGCAGTCGCATCTGCAGGCAAAATGCTGTAGTTAAGTTCCCTTGAATTGGTGCGACGATGTCGCAAAATGCTGATTCCATTTGCCGTCGGCTCATTGGCTGCCAAAGCAGCTTGATCCCTGTTCAAATCCTTGGAATTGTTGCGCGAATGAGAACGTGAACCGGTTGCAACAGCTGCTGCGACTGCAGCTGCTTCCTGCTCATTGGAGTTCTTCACTTTGCTGGCATCGCTCACCACATTCTTTAGCAGATTCACATTCTTTTTGGGATTATGCGAATGATGATGCGGATGTCGCAGGAAATCGGCATCGAACCGGATATTATTGGGCATATAGATCTGATCGTAGCTGTGATTTCGTGAATGTTTCTTCACAAAATGGCCACAGCCGGTGGTCAGCTCATCGTCGTCATCCTCCTCGGCGCAATCCTGTGGCCGCAACTGATTCTGTATATAACGTATGGGCAGCGTGGGATCATCGCGCAGTGTCTTGTGCCGCGCATCGTGCGGATTGAGATCGGTCGAATGATTGCGTGTATGCGACTGCAGTTTCTTTAGATTTCTGTACTTATCTCCCGCTGCACCATCGCCTGTCGCAACGACGCCACCAGCCGCTGTCACATTGTGATCCTTGGCAAAGCTGCGTATCATCTTGACATCGCAGGATGCACTGCGGAAATGCTTCTTTGACTTGGTCTGCGGCACATTGCAAGCACCTGCAGCGGGCAGCACCTGTCCGCACTTGTCGTAGCTGCAAGAGAAAATGCCAATTGTTAGTTGGATTCTACAGGGTATACAGTACTGCACTCACCTGTACTCCAACTGCAAGATGCGTGAATCGTTGCGCGTATGTCGCAATATGTCCGTCGGTATGATCAGTTCTCCGTTGCCGCCAACAAATGCTGGAGTCGGCTCGCTGCCTGTCAGCTTCTCCTCGAAGACTGCAAGGCGAGGGAAGGATGAATATAATGTTGTTGTTGGAAAGGGTAAATACGATAGAGATTAGTTATGTCACTTACGTTTATCCAGACTAATGATGGAGCCTATGATGGGATCACTGGCATTCAATGGTTTCATCTTCTCCAGCTGCTTGCGCCTGCGCACCAGCCACCAGTCTACAATGAAGATGCACAGTGCAACCAACTTGACGGCAGCGCACAGACCGACATATCTGTAGACGTACAGAAGGAAAGGTTTAACTTAATACAACTGGATTACAGTGGCAACTATCTGACTTACTTATAGCGAAACTTCTCAATGTCATAGATCAAACAACGTCCGCCCTTCTCGCCGCACGACGACTTCCACAGTAAACAGGTCGAGTCAATTAGATTGCCAAAGAGTATGGGAGCGGGTATATAGCCAAAGAGACGAAAGATGACAAACTGCATGCCCAGTGCAAAGGAACGTTCCTCTTCGGACACACTACGCAGCACGATCATTAGCAACGGCATCTGTGTCGAGGCCACAACGAATGTCATGAAGAAGAGGAGTATGAGGAATGGATAAATGGTGCGACAGGGCGTGGCACACGGTCCAGCTGTGGCCACCGGCACCACAGTGACCTCAGCGAAGTCCTGATTGGCACTCAACGCTTGTGCCTGGCTGCCACCGGCGCCGCGATAAATATTGCTTGAAATGTTGGCGTGAACACCTGCAAAAAAGAAACAAATGAGTAAAGTTTTGACAGATACACAGAGAGGGAGGGAGGGAGGTAGGTAGAGAACTGCCCACTTACATGCACAATTCGTGTAATTGCTGCTGGAGCTGGGGCCTGATGAGAAGGCCGTGCAGCCAGCGTGACAGGGACTGAAGTAGGTCAGCCCGTTGTTGCCGCAAACGGGCTCCACTTCGCTGGTCAAGCACTCGCAGCCAAAGTTGCAGGCTGCCGTTAGATTAACTTGGAAGGGCTGATCTAACGTTGAGCCATGCTTGGTATAGTAGGGTATCGTTGTGCCGGCCATTTTCAGATTATCGCAGCCCAGAAAGAACAGCATGGCATAGCAGGCCAAACAGACGACATTCGTGATGAGCACAAACTGGACGGCGCCCTTCGGTTTCAGTTGGAAACGCTTCAACACGCAACCGCCGAGAAAGATGCCAATGCAGGCACCGGGCACAGCAATGGAACCCGTGAAGATGTTCGCCTGACTCTTGCCCAGACTGAACTGCGTTTCCAGATATTTGGGTAGGAACACAACAAATCCAGAGACAATCATCAGCTCCATGCAGGCACCCAGACAGGTTACAATGTAGACAGGATTCTTGACCAGACGTAGCATCGATTGTGGTATATCCTTAATGTCCTTGCCATACCCAGTATCCACTTTAGGCTGCGGTTGTGCTTCCTCCTCTTTGCTAGTCACTGCTACAATTTCCTTCTTCACCTTGCCCAGTTCATCCGTTGCTGCCACGGCTCCCGAGTTGTTTGGCACTGCCAGTTGCACCACGCTACTCTTGCGTATCTTCTTCTTCTCACGTGTCAGCACCTTGGGGAAGGAGAAGAACGGCACTGCCACCACCAGCAATATGATGCCGCACAGCAAGAAGCCGCCCCACCACATGCCAACCCAACGACGATCACCTGGAGCTGTAAGTAGAAAGAATAAGGAATAAGTATAAAATTAAGGCAGAGATGAGCTCAAGGGGAGTGCACTAATCCTCCCCAGCTCGTCCTACTTACTGATTGAGATAATTGTCGATGACAGCGAGTCCATGTGAAAGGAGAGCAAATAGGCGCCCAGCAGAAAGCCAACAACAGGTCCAAATGCAGCCATGCTATACATGCAACCAATGTACATGGATGAGCTCTCGGTGCGCACATGATCATCCACATAGGTGGTGCCCAGCGTGAAGAGCGGACTGCCACCGCAGCCGAGCAGCAGCTGGGCGAGCACAAACAGCAGCACTGGTCCCGTTGTCGACGCCTTGCCCTCAAGGCAATTGTCCTCGCGTAGCGTGTGCGGTGCCAAAGGTTGATTGGAGAGACCACTCGATAGACGACCCAGATCCATGTCCTGATCACGTACCAGTGCACTGCGACATATATTATCGCTAGACTTGTTCTTGATCGCAATGCCTGGATTGGGTTCGCCTGTGAAATGCGGCACCATGAAGACCAACGAACCGATGCCCATGATCACTGCACCGATGCCAATCCACACGGGTATGTGTCGCCTGCTGCCCAAATAGCTGACGAAGATGACAGTGATGACATTTCCGATCTCATAGCTCGACGCTATCAAGCCCGAGTAGCTGGACGGTATATCGAAACGCTTCTCAATGGTCGTGATCACCGAGTTAATGTACCCGGAGCTCAGTGCCTGCTGCATCATCACCAGCAGCGAGAGCAGCAGCACAAAGATCTTGATGCGTGCAAATCGCTGTATGCCATATGGTCTGCAGTTCAAGATGCCACAATCCCGTGAATGAAACTGCTCCTCATCCTCATCGTCATCTCGCTGATGATCGGCATTGTTGCACTTAATCCCCGCAGCCGCTGCTGCTGCTGCTGCCGAGGGCTGACGACTGTGACACTTGAGCACGACATTGTCCAGGGATGCCTCTGCTCCACTAGGTGCAGCCACGCCCATCTTTGTCGTCGTCGTCATCATTGTCGTCACACCATCTTGGGCTGCATCGATGCTGCTGTCGTCACCGCTGTTCGCTTCCGAATAGAGGCCAGTCATCTGGTACATGGATTCCTGTCGCCTGCAAATCAAGATCAAAATTTAATCAACTGTTGCAACATGGCCCAACAATTTGTGGTCTCAGCTCTGGTCCCCAAGGAAAATTTAAATATTTAACATGTGTTACGAGGCAGTTTTTTTAAATCTGACAAATAACGGGTTCTGAAATGAGGAAATTGGATGGGGTCATTCTCTAAACCATTTCCATTACAGAGATTACTTGGGGAACTAAGGCTTGCAGGGTTTTTTGCATCACCTTCTATCTATTCATATATTTATTTATCTATCTATGTATCTAGCTATCTATATATATATATATATATATTGGTTTATATATCAATGTAAAGATGTATCTTTTTGTTTATCTATATATTTATATAGCTCTCTGTCTGTCTATCTAGCTGCCTATCTATCGATCTAACCATCTATCTGTGCATTGATATATCTAACCATCTATCTTGTCATCCATCTATCCATCTATCTATTCTATTATCTATCTGTCCATATCTACATATTCTCTCTTTCTATCTATCCATCTACATATCCATCTATCTATCCATATATACATTTATCCGTCTATTTATCTCTCCATCTATTTACCCATTTATATTTGTATCTATCTATCTATTCCTTTCCGTTTTTTATCTCTCCCTATCAACTTATCTAATCACAAGTTTCCCCCACTAGTTATCTATTTAATAAATAATCAAACTACCTTTTAATCTGTAAATTTTGAATTTTGTCTATTGTATAAAAATTTGAAAACGTACAAAACTATAAACTTTTACAAATTATTCTAAATATGTCATTTTGGAATGTGTAGATTATTGAAAAGGAAATCAAAACTAAAGGAAAATATAAATGGATAACGTTTGCAATGTTTCTTTTTTAGAAGCTGCTTAAACAGAAGCGATTTCGTTTCGTTTTATTATTATTTTTTTTTTTTTCAATTTTCACGTTCTTGACTTTCGACTCCTTTGCCGGCGTCGAACTCAAATTCAAGGACTCACTTGCAATATGCGATTCAATGCCAAACAAACACGAGACGAGGTTGCAGTTGCTAAAGAATCTTTCGCGGAGTTGCCCGAGGACGAGGACGAGTTCGAGGACGGTGTCGAGTGAATGCGGCTTTGTTGGCTCACGTGCCACAGCTTGGCGAGAGGCGCCTCGACTGGGCGAGCGTGTTACATGCCAGATAGGGCAGCACGACGACGACGATGACAACAGGGTAAGGTACTGTGAGCACTCGTTGTTGGTTAAGGCGGCCGAGTTTGCCATGAATTTCCATCAATATTTGACCAGCCCATCGTAATCGACAACTTGCATCGATTGTGATGAATTATTGAAATGGAACGTTTCGTTTCAAGTCGATTCGTTGCTGCTCCTCCCCTTGACTAATTGCACAAATACAAATACTTGTGAATAGCTTGTGAATACTAGCTGTGAACACTCGTTGTACTGTTATGCCAAGGAAGGCAGGCAATTTACCCCGCTGCCCTGCCGCCGGCCCGCCCAGGTGTCAAATTTATGTAAATGTTCGCGTTTTGGGAACCAAAGCAAACGACACGTGTCGTCCCACTGTGCACGTCGTGGTTGTGTATTTACTTTCTCCCTCCCTCTCCCCCTTCACTATCTGCTTACCTGTGACCTTTGCGATGTGCTGTGCCTCCTGCGCTAGTAGCCTCGACATCGCCTGCAGTCGAGCCTAGCGCCGCCGTGCAAGGTGTCCCCATCGGAACTGAGTCTGTGGCTGAGAAGCTCTGTGCCTCTGTCACCGTTGCCTTCTTCCCTGTGGCTGTTGTGGCCGGATTGCAGTCCTGTTCATATGACGGATTTGTATACTGCTCCATGTGTCTGTCCACTCCCATTCCACTCTGCTGCTGCTGCTGCTGTCCACCGGATCTGCCGTTGCCTGGCATAACGTTGCCTTTACTTTACGTAACTTGTCGTCGTCCAATTCCAACTTGCACATTCAATCAGTTCTGAGTGTGTATTTCTGTGTGTGTGTGGATTGGTGTGTGTAGCTTTGTGTGTGCGCTGCTTTAGTTGGCAACTAGTTGGCTAAGGCTTGGTGGCATTTTCTATAATGAAAAGCAGTTGATAATTAATATAAAGAAAGAGTTTAATCGAAAATTATTTTAAAGAGGTTTTTTAAAAGATTAACGAGGTGTTTCTAGTTTGCTTTGTCATGATAGTATACCTTATTATAGCATGGTATTAAATCGAATTAAATTTGTATAGTATATGCAAGATTTATAACCTAATTCCTAAGCTAACCCAACGCGATTTCATTGCTTAATATTATATAATGAATTTCATTGCATTATTAAACTTTGATATGTAAACCTAATCTTAATTTAAGTTTTTTGTTTCTTTTTTATAGCTCTTTACTAGATTATTGTTAGTTTTACAGTAATAAGCTTATTTATAACCTAACCTAACTAATCTTAAATAAACAGAGTTTCTAAAAACGTCTATAATGTTTTCTCGTTATAGTCTACATTAATAATAAATGTTTCTTTAGTCTCTTTGCTTTATAGAACCTATATATAAATATTTGCACCCAATGTTTAAGTTTTCGGTTTCATTTTTCTTATTCATCTCCAGTTAATCACTTGAACAATCCTTCAACATTTCTAATATTCAATCTTTACTTTCCTAACATCTCTTTATTTCTTTTGTTTTCATAGTAAAACTGCAGTAAGCTTTTCTTCTCTACAAAACCTAAGCTAATCAATTTGAATCCATCAATATGCGAATGGATTTTAATTAATTTTTGCCACAATTGCATTTTCTTTCATTTTGGGACATAACCTGGAAAGATATTGCATTGGCTGTTTGCCAAAAAACACACATACGAAAAAGAAGAGATGGAGAGGGAATTATACAATTTTGTCATTGGATGCGCAGATGCGACATGAGCTAAAAGTTTTTGCTGTGACACCGAAAATTGAGAAACGACAAGGGGGGGGCAGGGCAGCGCAGGAGGGCAACATGAAAGCAATAAGCTGCAACATTTGTGGGTCAACACGAAGCGAGAGAGAGAGAGAGATAGAGAGAAGGGAAGAGAGTTGTGGAGGGCAGTTGAGTATGCTACGAAGTAGTGCTGCTACATAATTGCCCAACAGGTTCGCTGGGCAGGCAGGAACCGCATTAGGCGAGCATTTGCCTGCAAATGGGTCAGATTGGAAGCCGTAAATTACAGTTAAGCGGAATAGCGAGGAACTTAAACCAGCAAATCTCCAATTAGTCAGAGACCCCATGGAAGGTAGGGAATGGGGAGAGTAAGTGTGGGAACTGGAAGAAGGTAACTGAGCATCGATAGAGCGCACAGCGGAACAGCAGCAGGTGGAGCCTTGTCCATTTGCTGATTTTCATATTTTCTTTCAGCCAATCGACCAATCGATAACCCACTGCAGGCGTAGGATATACACACACACACAGATACACCGATACACACTATATATAGTAGCTAAATGTGGGCGTTGTGGCCGTTGAGCCGCATATTAATGAAAGGGAAATCAGCAGCTGACAGCGCCAACGATGAAGTCTCTTTCCCTCTCAGACTGCGAGGCTTTTGTTGCCAATCCAATCCGAGCTCAGCTACACATCACACATGTCGACATACTGTTATAATGTGTGTGTATTTTTAATAGGAAACGGCGTCATCCGCATCCGACCACCTCTTGCCACTGCCACACCTCCATTTCCCCCTCTACCGCCGTCCATCAAGTTCTCTTCCATTGTGTCAGCAACAGCCTCTCACTCGAGCCTCGGCTTGGGGACCTGCTCCGACGGTGTCTGCCTGGCGCCTTTTGTAATTATTCTGCTGCCAGTCAACAGTAAGCAGCATGTGCAGCCCCAGCGTCAGCATAGTAGACGACTCATGGCCACTTGTCGTCGTTCTCGCCGTGGCACGGCACAAGGATTTGAGGCACAATTAGACGCGGCAATAGGACGAGCACTCCAGGAAGCAGCAACTGCGTATGTGACTTGCTCATTAACTCTGACTTGTCAACGCGTGTGTGGAACTCAATTAAATCGAGACATATAACATGATATGGCAGAGGGTTACTTGATGACTTCGTGTGGTCACTTTGCCAACTTGATGAGGTGTAAATCACTTGGGGATGTTGATGGTGAATGAAGCTTAAGACTTTATTTGAAGTTTTAGAAGTATTAGCTTTTGGTTTATCGAATTATCGATAACTTGGTGACATACATATATAGATATATACATTTATATAGATATAAGTAAAATTCATGTAGCTAGTCTTATAATTTTGATCAGTTTGCTAAAATAGTGCTACAAGAGATTTCACGACCTAACCTCACTTTGTTTTATATTTTCTATTGATCGTTGACTTTGTAACTCTGAAAACTCATAAAATAACTGATAAATTCTAGACTAAATCAAGATTTTGATCCCTGCTTTAACCTATATAAACCCAACAAGAGATTTTAAAATTTTTTCAAAGACCTAACCTCACTTTGTTATGTTTCCGAGTCTTTTTTGTCTTTCTTACCCTGAAAATTCATTAATGACATAAAAATCCTTTGCTAAGTCATATGATTAATAAGTCGAAAAACATATTAATAAATCCTTTTTAATACCTAACCTCACTTTTGTATGCTTTCGATTCCTAATTGAATTGGTAACCCTGATATATCACAAATTAAGTTTGAATTCTTAGTTTCTAATTAAGACATTTACACACATAACCATGTTAGAAATTTGATAATGATAAGAACCTAACCTAAACCTATTTACCATAGGTTATGCACTCGCATCTGTTAAACAGCCTATTCAATATTTACCTCTATCTAGCTTCCTGTCTATTTAGGGCGCAATTTTATTAGATAAATGTATTAAAAGCAGAAACACGTTCAGGTACTTGTAATGTTTTTGCTAAATTGCATTTTTCGCGCAGTTATCAGCTACGCTCAATTAAAAAAGATAATGAATCGAACAAGTGGAATTTCCACAGGGAATTCGCTTGTGTAACTTCATGTCGATTAAATGCAGAGCTAAATAAAATACAGAAAAAACAAGATGAATTCATATTGTGGAGTTGTGGAACGCAGGGAAAGTCGAAATTTTAAAATCCAGTTGACTTTTTGGCACTTACAAGTTAATGCATGGCATTAAGTTCGGCAACGACGAACCTGAAACAATGGACCAACTACTGATCCGAGGGTGAGGGCGAGAGAGATCACTTTCCCCCCCTCTCTCTCTCTCGCTCTCTCCCCACTTAATGTTGATTATAAAACACGCATTACGTAAGATGGGTGCAAAAAAAACAACTGATGATAACCTGGAGGGGTTGGGGAATGTGAACATGAATTATCGTGTCATATAATGTTATTTAATGCCTTTGCCGGCAGATGCTACATCTGAGACTATGAGAACTGTTGCCTCAGACAGATTAAGTAGACTTTTATTAGTTGTGCCCACTTTATGAGCTCGATATGTAATTTCTGTCTGGTTCCCAGAAAGTCGTATATACGAAGTAGATACCTTTTATTACAGGGAGATCAACGTCTTTTCTTTTTACAAACTGTCAACATACACACTTTATTCATTCAGTTTTAATTCGCTCCCGCCCATGTAACGAATGCAGCGGTCGCTTTTAATGACCCCGTCAATTAGCCAACTCATGTAGGTCAGCACATGGCATGATATGATAAATATACATACACATATGCAAGCTGTAATTCAATTTTACTTGCAAGACAGCGTTAATTCTATACAAAAAAAAGGGGATTGCCGTAGATCAAAGTGCTAATTTTGAATTCTTTATATTATGGAAACGTATGTGTAATAAAACGTTTCAGAATGAGGCAATTTCAAAACGGAAATCGATAGTTTGCAATAGATTGATGAACTATTGTTGATATTTATCTATTGCATCTATAGAATTTTATGGTTTATATATTCCTCAATTTGATGCGGATAAACAAAAGATGTACAAAATATTATTTTAACAATTTGTATCTCTTCTACAATATATACTATTACAAAGTTTTGTCGTATTTTAATCTTTATGAGTGTAAGTTCTTCTCAATATACTTTTTTCAATCATTAATTATTAAAAAACTTTGCCTTTTAGTTATGAGTGATTCGATAAATATATAAATTGACTCGTCGACCTATTTGTAAATGAGGTTATTCTAAAAAGATAGTTGAACATACCGGATGCAACTTATTGTCGATATATAACTATTAAATCTATAAATCTTTCAAATAAAATCATTAGATTTTACTTTGTGTAGTACGTCTATCAAAAATCTAAACAGCTTATAGAATTAAGTTTTTAGTGATAGGTCAAATCAACTCAAACCCTAGTATAGCATAGCCCATGGCTGTACGGTCTTAAGAATGTACTACTTTCGATAGTTTAACGATTAATTAACTTTTCCTTTTGGCTTCGAGTGACTTGACAATAATGCGAATGGTATTGGCAAATAATATTTTCTATATTTGGTTGCTTTGACAACCTATTTGTGTGGTTAATTAATTGCAAGTCATTGTCTTGGCACACTCAATTCCAACATCGCATTCGCCTATGCAGGTTATTGTCAACGCTAATTTTGCATAACACATGTGTTACATACATCTATCATCTGGTTTTGGCTCCTCTGACGCATGGCGAACATATGCAGGGGGGGAGGGGGCGCTTGGCCCTGGGAGCTGGCCAAACGGGTCCCATTACCAATTGACCACAGATACAAAGACAGAGACTGTATATTAAATGAGTCCGGTAACACACCCACGCGACTTACTTGAATTAGTAGAGCGAGCGAGACAGAGATATATGTATATGCAGAAACGTTTGCTGCACTGTTCGATCAGCGCGTGATTAACGGTGCTCAAAAGTCAACTGTACTTTGGCAATAATCGAGGTCAACGTTTGCCAAAGCTGAAGAGGAAAGAAACAGAGTAGCAGTTGAAGAGCAGAGAAGAACAAAGAGCAAGCAACAACAACAACAACAACAACAGCAACTGACAAATGGAGCATCAAAGCCGCAACTTGCGGCAAGTCCATTCAACTTGAGTGATTCAGTTGACTCGCTTGATTCGCTTCATTCACTTATACGCCACCTTTGCGTGCAGGAAGATCTTATACGACAAAGATGTGCAATGCCAACGATCTCGCTGCAATGCGACAATTATAAATAACAATAATAAATGCTTCAAATATACTGAAAATAACTGCTGACAATTGCAAATGCCTCGTCGCGATTCGTTGGGGTGCATCAATGACGACGAACTCACTAAGAGGATTAGCCGTCCGCCTCTACTTCTCTTCCTCCCCAATTGTGTCTCAACTGACTCAACTTGTAATCGGATATACCTCATCTAACTCACACTCGACGATGTGCTCCGCAAGGCATTTGGGTGGGTGGCCAAGCAGCACGTCAGTCAACAATAGCAACAACAACAACAACATGGAAGCCCCCCAACAACAACCCAACCAATCTCTTTCTGTATTTTTGTACTGAATTCCAAACTTGAAGTAATTGCACGAATCGTTGGAATTGCAACAAATGGGAGCACCGAAAGGTGCTTGGTGCTTGAGAAACCCGAGATTGTCTGGACGAGTAAAGCGAAAGCGTTGAAAACTCCCCCGTCTAAATAGTATGAAACAAAGGAAATACCTTTAACTTTAGTTGTACTACAAATATTTAGCTTCTGTTTCTGTTATACAAATGCAGGCAGCAGTAATTGCATCTGTTTCCATTTAAACTGAATTATCTCTTCCATTTCAAATAGCATACTTTATTTCTTTAGTTTTCTTTGCTACGGAAATATGGGTCGTAAAGTCAAGGGAACATCGTATAATCACTTGAAAAACTCTTATCGGAAATAATGTTGTTGAACTGTGCACTATGGAAAGAACTGACGGAAGTGAAAACAACATGATATATATTATATATATAATATATTTTAGGGTATGTGACCTGTTGAACCAGGAGTTATTGAGATGAAAGATTCTATATGAATTATTTGAATGTTATTATGACTTATCTTAATGTCATTGGGATTCTATATTTGAATTATAAATGCTGCACATCTATCATGTTAATTAAATGTTATTAAGATTTTAAATGAGTTAATTTATGATTTATTTTTTTTATTGAATAATACCTTCGATCTATTTCAAACTTCCTTTAACATTTTTGTTCCCTTCTACATCTAGAGTATTTCAACTTCCATAGGTTTTATAAAACTCAACTAAACGCGACATTTTTGGCATGTTTTGGACAGAAAAAACAAATTCACTGTTGATATTTGCGCATGGAAAGGCAATGGCGAGCAAAGTCGCGTATGTCGTAAATTGTTCAACATAAATGCGTGTAAAATAGGTTCGCGCTAATTGCCCGCACTCTTTGCGTACATAGCCCCAACAACATAAAGCTCAACAGACTTTCCGGTCTCTGAAGAGCTTGAGAAAAAATATATATATGTATATATGTGCAATATATAAAAAGTACATATACAAATAAGTAAACAGACGTGCGTGCCCTCCCTAGAGAGATTATCAAGTCATCAATGTCAAATGA
The DNA here is from genome assembly GCA_018903715.1 of Zaprionus davidi. NCBI lineage: Eukaryota > Metazoa > Arthropoda > Insecta > Diptera > Drosophilidae > Zaprionus > Zaprionus davidi. The sequence goes on from JAEIGL010000005.1 coordinate 12,014,801, forward strand.
AAACGGTCGAGGCTATGCAGCATTACATGAGTACACATAGTAAGTGTAGCACTTATGTACATGTACGGACATGTTCAGACATGTACGTACATGGGTAGACTTGCGTATACTCTCGTATACGCAGTGCAAAGTACGTCTGCCAATACACTCAGCAAAATGAAAGGTTCTCAGAAAGATAAGAAACAGTAAACACAATGGAAAATATTTTAAAAGTTTCCAGGAATAAAACGTTTAGAATTATTAGGAACACATAAACAACATATATATATAATACTTATATGCAGAGTATCGTATAATCAAGGAACTTTCCTTATTTATAAATATTTAAATTTTATGCAAACTTGCAGCTGTTACTACTTTCAGTAAGAACTACACAACAATTTCTTAGAGTGTACTTCTTATTTACTACGTGCGAACTATGAAACGTCATATAGTTCTAAATGTTTACTTTTCAAAATGTCCGTAGCGTTATCAGCAATATTTATACAATATATATACATATATATTTTCGTAATTGCCTCGACTCAGAGATTCCCAAGCAACAGTCTTGTTTTCTACTTTTATATTTGCGCAATTGTGCCGTAAACGAGAAAGAACATCATAACAGTAGTACAAGCAGAAGAAGCAGGAGGAGTAGCCGGTGGAAGGAGGTGGAAGAACACAAAGAACCAATTGCCGAAGACTTTGAAAACAGCTGTAGTCTCTATATATGCAACACAATTATCAAGTCAAGCTCTCCGACCCACAGAGCACAACGCGACGCTTCGCTGCTCTTATCAATTGACAAATGGAATACTTGGGTGACTGCAATTATCATCTATCATTGTGGGTCCCTTATCTCTGCAAATGTATCTCGGAAATGAGCAAATGTATCTTATTGTTTCTCTCAACGAAAATGGAAGATTTGAACTTTTGTTAAAGTTTATTTTGAAAGGTGATTTAAACATTAATTTCAAAAGAACAAAAGATATAATGAAATGATGCAAATACATCTAGTATTAATTCCGGTTTCTTGTTCAGCTCAAAGCATTCAATCATGTTTCTTTCTTCCGCTGAATGAAATAAAGTACAAAGGGAAATCATTTGAGCTTCTTCTTTGTTCCCAAATAATGTAAGTAAAGGTTCAGCCAAGTTAAATTACAAGAAATAGCTGAAATTATTGCCAGCTGTTCAGCTTCTCATATATCAGTGACTATCGCCAACCGCATAGTGAAGACACACCCCGCATTTGTATTAACTTTGTGAAAGTCGCGTAGTTTGCATCTCTTAAAGACTCTTCGCGTATTAACAGCAATAAAAAGCTATAGAAAAACAGCTACAAACCGCATAAAAACGCGAATCGAGAAACAAGTTTTGCAAATTGGCTTCCTGTATACGAAACGCACAAGATATCGTATATGCATATAAAACGCTTGCTCGATGCATTTTGAATCAAATATGGTTTCGTCACTATAATTAAAAATGGAAACAACAACAAAACACTCGATGCTCAATGCGTTTAAAGTGTCGATTAAGATTCTAGAAATGCGAGAACAATAAAGTGAGAGAATAATATGAAAAATAAAATAAAACAAAACCAGAATACAATGCCTAAGACAATCGACAATGACACATCGTCGTGCCCCATTGACAAAGCTTCGTCGAGTTGGCAACCTGTCGCTGGGATACTTTACGAGTTCCGAAACAAGTTTCTGTATTTGGTACTTTGCCTGGTGGCTTTGAAAACTTTTTTTATTCTGCGCTTTAATGACCTTTACCATTTTAGCCAAAAGCCAAGCGCAACAACAACTTGCGAAACTTGAGAACAATCCGAGTTAGACAAAAGTTTAGCAAACTGTTTCGATTTGAACTGTGCAGAGATTGTCACATTTCTCTCTTTAATTACATCAGCCTTTCATCCCGATGTCATCGGGCTGCTCTTCAGGTTCAATGTACGAACTAGACAAAGCATATGTCGCATACAAAGAGGAAGACTGAGAGAGGTAGACAGATAGATAGAGAGATATCTTTGTGCGTGATCCGCATCTGCAGTTTGTAGTAGTGGAATAACCCGCACAGGACGTGACAGACATCAAACCAGACTATAATTGGTAGTACTATATAGTGGACTCGTATCTGATTGTTATAAAGTTGAAAACGTGCGCCACATTTCGCATGGCAATGAGTTCTAGTTTCCCTAAGATTCCGTTCAATTGGAATTACCAAAAACATAGACGACTTTACAGCGTTAAATAATGAGATGACATCATTCGAGATTCGAGAGCGAACGCCTTCGTCGATTGTTTATGGTTAACTTTCAATTAACTGAAGTACCATCAAGTTTTTACCATCAACCTGTTTCTGCTCTCTCTCTCAGCTCAAGGTCAGACGATTTACAACACTTTCACATTTCGGTGCGCTGTTATTGAAATTTATATGTTACGCGTTAACATAATTTGACTCTGTAATTAACAGATTATGGCCTGGGATGTTATTTTGTATTCGGTTTAATTGTTAATTTGAGGGTGGAGTTTTATTGAGACAAAGACAGTGAAGGAATTTTTTAATTCTGTTGGGGTAATTGCCGAAACATGGCTTTGGCATATGGTTCCGATTCCGGTAACAGTTTTAATATAAGTTAATGAATATATCATGAATAACTTTTAAGTATACTCAGGTTAAGGTTAACTGTTTACACACTTCCAGTACTGTCTCTACACTTCAGTTCACATAACTGTGATCCAATTTTTCATTTGAAATAACGTTTTATTGAGATTCATTTGAATTCAAACATTATATTTTGTGTATTTTAGTGCAATTTTTTAAAAGAAAACATTTTTATAAATTAAAATCTTCAGGTTTTGAAAGGAATCGAATAAGCTAGTTAAAATATGTAAGTATAAAGTGCAGTATTTCCTCTTTTGCTTTTTTGGTGGCATAACCCTATAGCCATATATAGCATACTTCTGGGACATGGCTATTTCTTTATTTACTTTTCCCACTTGCAATTCGACAGATGTCACTGTTGTTTTTCCAAGAATTTCAAGGGAGCACGATTTGTGACGTCAAACTGAAAATCAATGTGAAATGCTAATGGAATATTTTGCATCTTGATGTGTGGGGGCACAAATGCGCACAGACGTTTCCCTATCGACAGGCAATGCAAATTTGTAGGCCTATCAAGGCTTGCACCTTGACGTCACAGTTCTGAGTTATACCAATCAAAATGGGTTGACAATTGCAATGTCTTATTTAAGAAGTGTATCTAGATGCTAATCTGAAACAACCTTCAGACTGTGCGTCAAAAAAAGGTAAACAATTGCGAATTTCCACATTTCTTTTGCCTTTTGTTTATAAATTATGCATTCGCCTCTATATATAATAAACATAATTAAATTAACAGTAAACAAAGAGACACGACGATGACAATGGCTAAACATGTGTGTGTGTATCTAGGCACGTGTGCTCTCTATCTCTCTGTGTGCGTGCTCTCTATCTCTTTGACTGTGTCTGTGTGAGTGGGGGGTATACACCTACACATACCAAAATAGCTTTTAGCTTAAACACACACACACACTCGCACACAAACGTGTCACTTAGTCCGGCAGAAACGCGCTCAGCAACAACAGACAAAACGCTGTAGGAGGCTGGCAAAGCGACACGGTCCGCATTGAGATTATAAATAAATCTACCGTACACCAACAAAAAACAACAACATCAACGAGAACAACAAGAACAGCAGCTAAAAATGCGACTAATAAGAGCATGCAAGACCAGAGTTGCCCTCACAGCTCAACAAACTCAATGAAGTCTATGTGGCGGGAAAGAAAAGATTATAGAATGACATGAAATAGGAAGATGAGGACTATACGATATATAATATAAATACTACCACAGATAAAAATATAATAATTTATTATATGTATACAGGAGGTTTGCGTAAGAAATGTTTTACATGAAGAACCCATACTACCCTTCGTAAGAGTATAGAAATTTATTCGTTCCTTTACTGCAGTCAGACGTGAATGATTGGCGCCACACGTAATATATAATAAATTTATATGTAGATTGAGAAATATTTGAAACATTTTGATAACGTTGCCAGAATATTTATTAACGAATGTTATAAAGCATAGCAAAACACATCTTACAGGGTATACACACTATCAGCTAGTGTAGCCTTCCCTAGAAGTTGTTGATCTCATTGTTTTTGTTCTCAAACGAGCTCTTGCAGCTATATATGTAAATTGTATTTACCAAAGAAAACAAACAGAGACTGAGACGATTAGGCCTAGACAAAGAAACACAGTGTGTAATATGGCCACACAACACATCTGAATTGGTATTATCTAGACTAGCGTATTCCAGCCACAAAAAGCTTTTGAGGCTAGTTCAACAACAACTTGAGCTATTTACGCCTTGTGTGTGTTTTGTTTACAATACAAAACTCAAGGCGTTGCATGACTTCAGAGCTGGAGCAACATCTAAACAGATTCGATTGCATTCCCACAGCCCCTGCAGTGCAATGATCCGAACAAAGAAAACAATCTAAAATAACACTATGAACATTTCAAGTTGGAAGTGATCCAACGGAAGCTACGTACGCCTCCTGCTATAAAAGATAACCAAACAAGCTTCTTGACGTCTTTTCGTTTCTGGTTTTTATGACTTTATCTCTGTTTTTTAACAAGATTGTGTTATTATTTTTAATAGACCTAAGAGAGCAGTAGAAATAAAGCACACTAATCAAATTTTATAGATCTAACTGGAATATATCTTTCAGGAAACAGGAATCAAATCGGGCGTATCATTTAGAAATTATATTTTATCTGCCACCTTGTGGCAATGCAGCTATAATACTGTATTACACCTGCTCATAAGCTTCAATGTTTACCAAAAATATCTCAAAATCATATTGTGTATATATTACCATCTGTTCTCAGTGAACCTCAAAGCGAAAGATGTTGAGAAACAAAACAAAAATTTGGCAGGCGTCAAAATAATTGCAATAGTTTTTCATTCTTCCATTCGGAAATTCTCCCACAATGCCGTATGCCGTATATCATTATTAATGCTGATCATATCTCAGGCCGATACTTTTATAGAATTTATTGCTGCAATTATAAAGGTTAAATTTCTCGAAACTGTTATTAACAATTTGTGTTTACAGCGAAATGTGCAATTTTGTTGATGTTTTGTTTTGTTTTTTCTTGGTGGTGTTGGTTATTTTTTGTTGTTTTGTAATTATCGTCTCATTTCCGGCATGCGAAAGGTGGAAACTATAAAAATGCACAACGAAACAAAAAGTTGAAAATTCTCTTTTTAATTGCGTTTCCCATGCAAAGGTTTCTTTTTTAAATTCCCCCCAAAAAAAACTCAATCTTTTCTCTAGATAAACGACACGAGTTGCATTTGTTGACCGACATACACATACACCCACAAATACAACTATACATTGAATTGACCTAAAAAATGAGTGTAAAATGAAAACATGCGACGAAAGGAACAACAAATCGCATTGTGACATTAGGAAAATTAAATAAATAGGTGAATAGCTGCGCCCTAAATCTGCTCAAATGATAGTTGACACACACACACACACATTTATGAGTGTATGTGTGTGTGTTTGCTAGCAAATACAATGGGTGCGAAAGAGATACGCGTTCAAGTCAAATTGTTGTTGTAATTCTGTGTGAACTTACACGAATTTCGTTATTTGTTGTTATTTTTTGCTGAGTTGTCGTGTCACCCATGTGGCAAAGTGTATAATTATACCCTGTAGCCAGACATTATGTTAGAGGGAGTTTCCCTATGCAGTTGTATATAATAAACTTTGTAAACGTTAACCAGATATTATAGTCTATAACTTAGTAATATACAAGTTATTAGAATAAGGAGTTTCGTCACAGTTTCCAAAATAAAACTTGTAGAGTTAGTTAGTTGGTTTCTCTTATCCCATATTGTTCTTTCAAATATAAAGTCTAGAGCAGAGTGTTATACAAGGTATTTTATTTGTTAATTATACAACATATATTTCAACCTTCTAAACATTGTTGCAACAGTTTGTGCAAGTTCACCTAACGCCTATATAGGGTATTACTCAATCCTTCAACCCTTTTTATATCACGTTCTACCTTTTTTTTTGGCATGTCTCATCAAAATCAGACATTGTTTTTGCTTTTTTCTTTATTTATTTTTTACATTTTTGCTTAGTTAACGAACGTCACCTGCTTTCTCCGCACACACAGCGCGCGATGAGAATGAGAAGCGAAAACAAAACCCGCTTATGAAAACGAATTTTTATTATGTATTTTTTCCCTATCTTCCTCTTTTGTGTGTAACCAAAACCCAAATAAAATCGCACAACCTGCTCTGGCCATACCCTGTGTAATTAATTAGATTTGCGTATTTTAATTACATTAATAACATGCTCTCCATTAGCTTTGCTCGTCCCGATCTTTAGACATCACATTAAAGTTCGCCACACATTTGTTTTGCCCCGAAAGTCTTGTGTACTTGTATTAAGCGCTTTAAAGGCACTTTGTAGAGACCGAAACTTTAAGTACCTCTCCTAGCAAGTTGTTTTCTAGTTTTATGTACTTTTAATGGAAAATTTTCGAAATGAGGCCGACGGCCCATCAAATAAGTGAATATTCATAGTTTGTTCTGTTCATGATTTGTATACACTAACCCAAAAAGTTCTATCAACATGTTTATGCTTCAGCGTGAGCATTAAAATGGGATAATAAAGAACTGCTGGGCTGGAAAAAGTGTCTTGTTTGGGGAAAAACCTAATTGAAAAGGGTAGCAGGCTAATTTTAAGTTTTTAAAAAGAGAGCACATGGAGTGAGTGACTTGACAGTTTTATTGTGTACTTTTCAACCCTTTTAGTCCCAATCTAACTTATTTAAAACGAATTTCCAACTTATATAACAGTTTTCTCTTCTCTCTCCTCTTCTCTTATATGATTATAATAAGCCACCAAATTATATGATAATACAAAATGCATTATTGAAATCATACTTTCTATGGGTGTTAGCTAATCATAATAATGCGGCCTATAATTACAGCCGAAGCTCTACAATTTCTATTGGATTATTTCCTACAAGCCGACGCACAAGTTTCCCAATTTATACCCGAAAAACTCCACTGTGAGGTTTTACTCGTAATTAAATAATTGTTCAATTACGAACGCATTTTATATAATTTAATTGAGCTTTTCACTTTTAGGCCTCCATTCAGTTCGTGTAGAAGGAGTATTATATATTGTTGTATTGTTCGTTCTGACAGCTTTGGGCCAAGCTACGGATATTTTTTGTGGGCTACCAAATAATAATTCTTTTTGTTTTTCTTTTTATTTGTTTGTTGTGTTTTGGCAGCCTGAAGTTTTTCCATTAGGCGCCTATAATCGATTTTCCACATACATTTTCCATGCCAGCAGTAGCAACAACCAAACATTCTGCTAGTTTGTAAAGTTATTCGCTTAGCACGTGAGTGTGTGTGAGTCCGATTGAGTGTGAGTATTTGGAGTGTTTTCGTGTTGAATCGAATCATTTTGCACTTACGTGCCAAGCTTAGGCTTTGAGTTTTCGGGGCTTTCAACAATGCCTGCTCTGTTCGAGTCCGAATTTTGATTGATATTTGTTGTCGCGCTCTCATATGATTACGATATCGAATCGATACGAAAGCCGCTCGTTTTCTAAATTGAAAACAAATCACGTAATATTCCGACCTAAACGAAATCAAACCATTCAAATGCTAATGACATAATTTCCCATAGGCCCCAGTATATACATTTGTATGTATGGAAAGTTTACGCAGCTTGCGAAATTATACATACTTTTGTTGACATTTGAAAAACATACAAAGTTATATATGGTGTATATACATAAACAGTACTTTCATGGGCACAACGCAGCTCTGAATTTGCGTGAAGTAGTTCAAGTTATAATTGGAGTAAACAAAGAATTTGTTGGGGTAGCACGGAAGTACAATAAGAAAACGGAATAAGATTGAACAGAAACTCAAATTGATCGTTAGTTTCGCTTGATAAGATTAATAGAACTTATGATACGATTAATACTATTCGACTTTAATTTAATATCTCATCTATCATCAATATAACTTATGAATAGAATAGTTTCGCTTTATAAGATTAATAAAACTTATGATTCAATTAATACTCTTCGACTATAATTGAATATCTCTTCTATCATCAATATAACTTAGGAATAGACTTAACTAATCCAATTAACAACTAGCTAAACCATTTTAACACTCACCTTTCCAACCATATTTGAACAGTTATATATGATTTATATTTCTATCCTTGGACGATTTATTGTTGTTTAAGTTTGTTTTGTTTTGATTATTCAGTTTTCTGTTTATTTTCGATTGCAATTTTCGCAATGTTTGTAAACAAATTTCATTCGTTTACTTTGTTGTAAATTGCGCTACTTTTTATCTACATATTTATTTGGCATTCATAAAAATAATACAAATGGGGGAATTTGTTTTTTTGTTGTTTATATTGTTCGCTGAAAAGAAAGATGTGGATGCTTATTGATTGCAATTTTCTTTAGAAAATATATCACGAGATAATTGTTTAGATCACGGCACACACAGATGCACACGCACACACACACACACACACTAGACGCGCTTCAACGGACAACTCGAGCGAACAAATGAGCTAACGACTTCGACTTTAACGAACCGACAAGCCGACGAACCGAAGAACTGACGAACCAGCGACGAACGAAACTGACGAACCGGTTTTGAGGTATATTTCGTATTTCTACTTAATGGCACCAAAATGAGATACACAAACACCGTTAGATCCGCGACTTGTGTGAGTGTATCTGTGTGTGTGTGTGTTGTGGATTATGTTGATTTTTGCATTTCGGTTACGTGCGAAGTTTCGGCAACTGCTGCGAGTCAGCTAATTGCGGGCTCCACACGTGGGGAACTGGCACAGCAAGCTGGAGTCGGAAAAGCCAGGAGAGAGGTAGGGAAAGAGGCCTCTTGAGGCAGCCAACCGCAAGAAAAGGCAACAGCTGCACGAATATTGGGCCACAATTCAATATAAATACACAGACACACACACATACCTGTCTGCCTGTGTGTGTGCGTAAGAAGTTACCAAATAAAATCACGGCTTTTTTTTTTGAATTTCATAAATAAGTTGTGTTATTAAGCTACAGTTAGAGTCTACTTGAAAGCCCGAATTCGATTTGTGCGAAAGTTAACAGATTGTGAGGAAATATTTGAATATTATTATGCGCATTGGGGGTATTATGCGCCGGCACGGTCGTAATAGAAAGAGGGTGCTCTGGTTACTTTGCAGAATGTTTTACTATGGGAAAATATTCTACTGAAAATTATCAAATTAATTTCAAACAATCTTCAAAATTGTTATGCAAACTTGACGAACTTGGGTAATTCAACTGCACTGTTGATGCTGATAACGAATATATTATATATCGTTGTATGTTAATATATGATTTGTTTCTTAGCCCTCAGTCTTTTGGTGTCAGAGATGTAGGTTATCAAACAGACGATCATACTGATGGACTCGATTATTGAAGCTGCTCAATAATTTCATGTATTTTATTATTTAGTTATTAAAATCTTCTATCCTATGTGCGTGCTTATTGCTACATTCACTATAGCTTTCGAACCACGTTGCGAGCTTAAGTGATACGTTGTTAGGTTTAGATTGAATATATTTCGTTGTTATATACTTCTCTATACCCTGTGCAGAAGTTTGCAAAGTACCTTAGGAGAATCTTCAAAGAATATATACACAATGGTATAATATTGAGTACCATTACACTATATAGATAACTCATTTGATGAGAATCAGACAACATTAAACATTAAAGATCAATGGTATTCCGAAGTCAGTAAGCTTTTTTGAATCTTTCGATTTTGTTTAATGTTTGCTGCGTAATTTCTCCCTCCTATAATTACTTGATCAATCATGCTCAGTTGTCACTTCAGCAATCGGAGTCGATGATGAAACACGTAGCTACCTTCCTGCTGGCTTTGCACTGTGTCTGGGCATATTTTGGGTTGGCCCACGCAGTATGTTGTCGCAAAAATCTTAAACTGTACTATACAATTGAAGATGGTTATTGTGCGGATGCTGGCGGGCATCACCGAGTTAGTGCTCCCAGATCTTGCGAAATCTACATCTGTGCAGATGGGAAGCCCTTGATGTACTTCTACTGCGGCGTCGGATCATGCGATATCTTTGGATGTGTCTGCGATGGTGGCTGTCGCACGGGCAATTGGACAAAGAGTTTTCTGGACAATCATCCAGAGAAAGTGATCACTGTAACGAACGAGTATTGGTAATGGAACTAATCGTAGGTTCGGTGATAAACCTCATTTCTTCTTTACAATGCAAAATAGACATTTACTAAAATAAATACAATGGTTAATGATTAAAACTTAAAAACAATGATGCAGTTATGTTTTTATTTAAGGAATATAGAAGAGCTACGAGTCACAGGTGCAGGTGTAGATGCAGTAGCTAACCCCGCCCCCACTCCTGCCCCGCCTCCTTCCACTGCTGCCTACACCAATGTGAATCAAACAAATGCCCCAACTGCTGTTCCTAGTCACACTTTGCAGAATGTTGTACTATGTGAAACATTTTAAATATTCTACTGAACAATTATCATATAAATTTCAAACAATTAAACAATAACATTTTAAGTATTGTCTTTATTTACTTCAATGAGAGAATATATATTCAGTTGAATAGTTTAAATTATCCTTTAAAATAATCAGTCCTTAAAAAATATAACACCGCATAATAAACACAAAGTAATATTTAAATATTTCTAATCTAATTTACCAAACTGTCTTAATTAAACCAAATATCTCATTATATTTGCTAATATAAATTTAAAGAGCTCATAAAATATGCCAAAAATCCGTTGGTTTTTCTCTGTCAAGCATATGGAATTTTTTGTGACTGTGTGTCTTTTAAAATGTTCACATTGAATTTGTTTTTGGCACAATTCTCTCTAATAATCCAAGCAAATTTTACCGAAAACACATTTCTGTATTTGTTCTATAAATATTATAAATATTTCAGTCACGTTTTGTCAAGTTGTTAATTTCATTAAATTATATTTCACATTGTCTGATTTGAGCACGCTAAGTGATGACTCGCCCACTGCCTCAAAGAAGAACAGGTATTAGAATATGCGTCTGTATGTCTAGCTCTGTAGCTCTGTATCTGCAGTTATATCTGTGTATACGTGTATGTATCCGTGTATCTTGACGAGTCTCTAAGTAGGAAACCAGTTTTGTTGTCGCCTCAATCGATTGCAAGTTGGTTGAACGACATCGGACAAGACAAAACAAGAGAACCGCTAACTTTTGCCATGATCATCGTGCTTTGGTGGGGGCAACTCGTTATGAAATGAAAGTGGACAAGGCACTAACAAAGAATCATACGATATACTTAGTATGTATGATTCAATAGATTATGCTAAACAAGAAAAGTTAAGACAATTGAGGTAGTTATTTCATTGAAATGAATTGGGATTAGAAAGTCAAAAATAATCTTAAAAGAATCAATATAATACTGGAATTGTCTGATTGAAATCCAATTTACTCTAAACTGTTTACGTCTTTTTTTTGTCCAATGAAAAGTGAAAATTGTTTTTTGAACGAATTGGGAATATTAAAGCTGAGCGTCCATAAATGATCAGTCACATTCTTTATATGGCAGTGCATGGTTGACAAATAAACATATTGTATTTTTGACTCATTTTGAAGACGTGGTCTTCCTTTCTTCGGACAAGTGTGAAAGTAAAAGCTATGAAATCAAAAAAGAAAACAAGAATTTTCGCCACATCAAACCGGATTTCAACGAGTTTTGTTAGGGAATTTTCTAGTCAGACTTCATCAGTATTGTAAAATCACATTAAAAAAATAATTTAGATTAATCAAATAACATATTTATATTTTAATTGAATTTTATTTTCTTTATTCCTTTGGAATCGTTTAAAATGATTTACGAATTATAAAAATAGGTTTTGTTATATAATTTAGATATGAAAGTAAATATTTCTGAATTTCTTATCATAACTATATAAGAAATATTATATATATTATAGTATTTTAATGTTTGTTTTGAAATGATTGTTTCATAAATTTATGAGGTTTTTAATGTTTCTGCCCAACAATAAGAGCTGTACAGATGGAGACAAGATTGTCAAACCACGTAATAGTAGATTTTCATATTGGAATGTTGTTTATAGGAAATGTTTACTGTGTATACTAAAAATGTAGCTGCATTTATGAGATGCGAATTCTTTCTATTATGAGGTACTTTTAGCACATGCTCGAAGATATTCACGCATACAGAGATATAAATAACATATTCTCAAGAATACATTAAATCATGAATGCACATACAATTGATATTTGAGAATGTATTTGCCATGGTCGAAGCACTTAGCGTATACTAACTTATAAAATTGGTTCAGTAAAGAACGGAATATGAAATAAAATCAATAACACATCTTGCAGATACCCAATATACAAATAACATGAATATTGGCAAACTATTGAAAACTGAAAGTAAGTTGGTTTTTACAGGGTATGCAAATATTGTAAACACAAACAGACGTTTGTATAAATTATTGTATACCTTATATAGTCGACTGACGATTTACAGGGTATGCGAATATGGCAAACAGCTGAAGAAAAGGCGACAACAAAGGAAAACCTTTTCGCCTTAGTGGGGGAGCTCAAAGAGAACTAAAAATGAATCTGTAACAAGTGCGCCCACAAATGTACCCTACATACTCACGCACACACACACAATGAAGGTGTACACATATGCAGCTGTAGGTGAAAACAAGTTATGTGCGGGGGGCAGGGGTGGAGGAGGAATATAGGGACCCCCCTTGCTAGCCAGACAGAAGACAAGAAGAAGACGAGACACGTGTGTGTGTTTGTGTCTCTGCTTTGCACACACACACACTACCGCGCGCTTAGAAAGTCTGCGTCTGTAGTGGTAAGTAGATTAAACGCTTGAAATCACCTTGCATTGATATTTTTTTAATTTTCATATTTATTTTCAACTGTTTCTCATTGTCTTTCTTTTCTGCTGATGTTGCTTTGTCTCATTATGCAAAGGCTTTTGTTTTTGTTATTCTTTTGCAGCTCTCTTTTAAGGTTGCCTTTTCTCGATGTGTACACGTGTGAATGAGAGCACACACACACAAATACACACTAACAAATACATGTGTGATTGTGTGCGTATTTGTTTGGTCTGCAGTTGCATCACTTTGCAAATTTGTAAACCAAATATTTTGGTATTTACACCCCACTAATAATTTATGAATTCACCTAACAAATTGCCTTATTGTGTTGCCTTTCATTCGTTGCACTGTGAATGATTTTTTGTTTTTGTTATTATTATGCTGCTGGGTGATTGACCCTTTAATTGCTCATGATTTACGTTTGCTTTTATCACACCGTCACAATCACACACACCCACGCACGCACAGATGCATGGACACGCACACGTTCGGGACGAAGTAGAAATCAATTTAAATTGGGATATTTACTTTTTACAAAATATAATTAACAATCAACCATTTCAGGTCGTGCTCTGCACTCACTGCACTCTTTTGTTTTGGTTTTGTTACGCGTGTGTAATGTTTAAACAAACCAAAAGCTTCGTCCAACTTGGCACTATCAGCATCGAGCAACGCGCATCACGACCGTACCGTACGAAATCCAACAACAAATTAAAAAACAATGCAACCAATGCTGCCAATCCATTAGCAGCTGACAGCACAACTAGGTGGCAGCACACACTGAGTTGTGCAGCCAACTTCACGTTGCTCAATTGTGCGTTAACAGCTGACTGCGCGTAATGTTAAGTTAACAGCATGCTGTTATCTTACAGTTGGCGGGGAACTTGAATTAAAGCTTAGTGAGCAACACGATTTAGTTACAAATATTACTCGATTTAATGCATACGTTTCTACAAATACATGCGTTATTTAAATGTTACTTAAACGTAATAATACTGCGGACCAGGCAAAGCTAGTCGATAAGTAAAATATAGCCGTATACGACATAAAGTTGTAGTTTTATATTCAGTTTCCAGTAGAGGTTGGCAGTGCGTCGCTTAGTTTGCCTTGGTTGTTTAGTCTAGAATTTCTGGATCCTTCTTGTTGTCTTTACTAGGCGGCACATAAAACCACCAGGCACCGAAAAAGAAGACAACGGAGCACAGTTTGCCAATCAAGGCCAAAAGCCACATGTAACTGGTAAAAGAAGAAAGATAAAGCTGATGTTTCTCACTCTTTTTCTCTCTCCCTCTAGCACTTACCGACTGATATAGAAATTATCGTAGACCAAACAAGCGCCGCCAGCCGCCTTTTCGTCACAAGATTCGTGCCACAGCACGCAAGACTCATCGATAAGGGCGCCAAAGATTAGAGGAGCCGGAATGGTGCCCATCAGACGCACCTTTATCCACTGCAGACCCAGTGCAAACGAACGCTGCTCGTCCTGAACGCATCTAAGAGGAGCAGAGGGGAGCAACAGTCACATACAGATGAATCCTCCTGGTGGCAACAAACTCACCTGAGTGTGGCAGACAACGCTGGCATTGTGGCCAGAAATGTGAAGAGCATCAGCACAAAACAGAGTCCTACAAAGTATGGCAGGCTCTGGCAACGGGATTCACACATTACATTGGTAGCCTCGGGCAGCAGCTGAGTGGATTGGCCAATGCAACTGCAATTGCTGTAGGTTTTCAATGTGTCCTGCTGCTGTTCCTGGCCACAGCCCGCATAGCAGGGACTGTAGTACATGACGCCATCGGCACCACAGATCGGATCGTAAGTGGAGCGACTGCAGCCGCAATTGGCATTGCAAGGTGCCTCCAAAGTAAAGCCCCCCACGCCTGGCTGCAACTGCTCCGCTCCAGCATATGCTGTGGTAACTCCTGCAAATTCCACATTGGGGCACGAGACGAGAAAGCAACCGGTGAAGAAAGTTGCCACCACCGTGGCCAGCAGACACATCTTGATGATGCCGCCACAGGCCAAATTCAGTTTCTTTACCAGATAACCCCCCAGAAAGGTGCCACCTCCGCCAGCGGGCACCGTTATGATGCCCATTACTAGGGCAGAGATCACAGGAGAAATACTGAACTGATTCTCGATCTGCTTGGGAAGGAAAGCGGCAAATCCTGCTATAACTAGACCCTCTGTTGCCCCCGCCAGATTGAGAAAGAAGAACGTGGGATTCTTGAAGAGAGTCAGCACAGCATGCGGCAAATCTCCCAGACAGCCAGTCAGACGTTTCTTCTTCTTCGGATTCTCCTCATGCTCAAATTCTCTTTCTCCTGCAATTTCCGTCGATTTCTTTGTATGTGCCTCAGATATCTTTGCCTGCTGCAGCTGCTCAGCGCCTGGCAGAGATTTCGGATAGCCAAAGATGGGTATAGAGATGAGCACACACACGAGTGCCGCGAACACGAAGCCAATCCACCAGGCACCTATCCACACTTTGCTGTCGCTCGTCAGGCTTAGTCTGCGGTGGGAGAAAGTGTAAATGAGATGCGTTCTTTGAATTAATCTTGGTTAATTATATTGTTTATATATATTCCCAGATATCTGTTGACTAGTAGGAGTTGTCATCAAAAATGTAAACTAGACGAACTTGGGTAATTCAACTGTGCTGATGCTGATAAAGAATATATATCGTAGTATGTAAATATATGATTTGTTTTTTAGCCCCCAGTCTTTTGGTGTCAGAGATGTAGGTTATCAAAAAGACGATCATACAGATGGGCTTGATTATTGAAGCTGCTCAGTAATACATACATTTCATGGAGAAATACCGGTTATTTTAATCTTTTCTCCTATGTGCGTGCTTATTGCTGCATTCAGTATAGCTTTCGAAGTACGTTGCGTGCTTAAGTGATATGTTGTTAGGTTTAAATTGGATATCTCCCGTTGCTATATACTCTTTTATACCCTGTGCAGAAGTTTGTAAAGTACCTTGGAAGAAACTTCGAACAATATATGCACAATGGTATAATACTGTCTACCATTACAATATCTATACGTATAACTTATATAATGAGAATCAGTCAACATTAAAACCAAATGATGCAAGGGTATAAGATCTGCGGTATTCCGAAGTGAACCTTTTTGCATCTTTTGATTTTGTTTAATGTTTGCTGCGTAATTTCTCCCTCCTATAATTACTTGATCAATCATGCTCAGTTGTCACTTCAGCAATCGGAGTCGATGATGAAACACGTAGCTACCTTCCTGCTGGCTTTGCACTGTGTCTGGGCATATTTTGGGTTGGCCCATGCAGAATGTTGTCGCACAAATCTTAAACTGCACTATAAACTTGAAGATGGTTATTGTGCGGATGCTGGTGGGTATCAGCGAGAGGGAGCACTTCCCAGATCTTGCCAAATCTACATCTGTGCAGATGGCAAGCCCTTGATGTACTTCTACTGCGGCGTCGGATCATGCGATATCTTTGGATGTGTCTGCGATGGTGGCTGTCGCACGGGCAATTGGACAAAGAGTTTTCTGGACAATCATCCAGAGAAAGTGATCACCGTAACGGACGAGTATTGGTAATGGACCTAATCGTATGGCAGTTCAGCCAATTACTCGGTGATAAACCTCATTTCTTATAAATATACATTTACAAAATCACACTATAAATACAGTAGTTAATTAAAACTTAAAAAAATTATGCAGTTATGTTTTTATTAAATGGATCTAGCAGACCTACGAGTCACAGGTAAGAGTGCTACAGTCAACTCTGATTGACTGTCTTTAACTAAATTCATATATCGTATATACTATGTGTATGAATATTTATAGGTATTTATTGCAATATATGTACTTCCTGTATTATACTTATTAGTTCTTAGATATGTAACTTCAATGTTTGTATTTTGTATTGCATACTTACAGGCCATCGAAATTTGTTCACCCTCTAAATTTATTTCTTAAATAACTTCTTTGTTTACTATGCGTGATCAAGCAAATTTTTAGAAATCTATTTGATAGTTATTGATCTTATTCACAAGCAAAATTAACGTTCTAGCTTGTAAATTACGGCTGCCATTCGATTTTTAGTGGATTACGGGGAACGAAAGAAGACATATTGAAATTTTAAGAGAGACCTCGATCTATTTCTATTCCATTTGTTAGTTTCCATTCTTATGAGCTCTGAGTTCTAGATTGCCACGAAGTAATAATACCCTGATAACCTATATATAAATATATATTTATAGTATAAATTATCATACTTAGAATTCGGATTCCTCTTTAAAGAACCTTTTCAGATTTTACTGGTGCTCAGTACTGGTACTTAGAGATAAACAAATCTTATCAATTTCCCACTTATTAAATATATTATATTATTATTTATTATTCCCTATTTTGCGAAACCTTTTCGTTATCCGTTTACTTAGAATTTCATTCCTCTTCCCTCTCTTTTCTTTTCTTTGTCTCCTTCGAACTTCTCCCCCACCCTCTTTGTTCTATAACTCGCACTTTATGAAATGCCATTAAATATGTTTTACGTTCGTATAAATTGTCCTTTAGTTAATTTACATTTATAAACCAGCTGCCCTTTTTTTATTTCGGTTCTTTGTTTGTTGTCCAACATAAACAACAACAACAACAAAAACAAAAAATGGTTCATGTTTTCACATAATTTACATGGGCGACGAGCGTAAAAGTGGCAACGAGATTTGCCAGACTCCATCTTCGGCCGCCCGCCTACTACTTGCCACGCCCCCGCCCTCCATGGCGTATGACTTATGGCATCACCTTGACAATAAGCTGTGCGGTTTATCCGTACAGTGCAGTAGCTAACCCCGCCCCACACCTGCCCCGCCTCCTGCCACTGCTGCCTACACCAATGTGAATCAAACAAATGCCCCAACTGCTGTTCCAAGTCACAGTTCCCCCTCTTACTCCCCCTCCTCCATCCCGCTTCACATTCGCACCTTATTTCCTCGTTGTCAGCACGAAATGTTGTTTTATTAGTCTCCGGAGATATTTACGCTCCGGCGTGCTTTGTGTTTCTGTGTGTGCGGCATTTGCCGCGTTGCCCTTGGCAGCCGCAGGTCGCGCGCAAATAAGCTCAAACTGACTCCCACTCTCCCTTTGCCCCGCCCGCCCCTTCTCCCCTACATACTCCTACCGTATTAAAGCCATTTGGCATTGGCCCCGCGCGATTAATAATAATCATCACGGGGTATTAACAAGTCGTGCTCACACTTACTCGCCAGCATCCACGGCAACGAAATCCGTATAAATGAGCAGCAGCTGCCCGCCCACAACGTAGCCCACAGCGGGCCCGATTATGGCCATCGTGTAGTAAATACCTGCAAATATTTGTAATCAGGTTAATGGTAGACACAGTATTTAATTAACAGATAAATGGTACAATACAATTTTGACGTATTCTTAAATATTTAAACGAGCATATGAAATAGATATCATTTTCTATAACTCTTATTTCTTTATACAATTTAAACTAATTTCAATTCACTTTAAAAATATTTCGAAGGTTCAAACTGAATTTATATAATTAAGGATAATTATACTATATTGTATTATATTATACTGTGATTATGTTATACTGTGATATGAATTAAAGTAATTCAAGGGAGGAATATATTATATAGACTTTTTAATGCCACTTAGAAATACAGATCTTAATGTAAGCTTTTAATTTCTTCAGCTTAGACAGGTTATTATAAATAGAAGAGAATATCACATATAAGGCATTGTGGTTTCAATAATAACTATACGGTCACATTACAAAAAAGCGCAGTAAACATTTTAAAACGACAATAAAATTGTAATAAATTCAGTGTATACTGCCCTGAAAAGTGTGCTATACTTTTTATAAACACTTCTCTTCATTAATTCAAGAGATATGAGAAAAGGAAATAATACAAACTATCATTACTATCATACAAACTATTATTTATTAATGGACATTTTTTAATTATGCAGGTTGCTCTCTGATATATATGATATGTATAAGGTTCCTTGCAATATTGTGCGTAATGATTTAATTAACTTGAATTTGTTATATTTGGAGGTCATCTTCAGTATATTGGTTGAGTATCGACATTAAATATATAATATATGTATATTTATAATATGTATTGTATAGTACATAATAACATACGTACAATATTTTCTAATTTCTCACCCATTTCTACTTAGGCAGTTGCCAATAAAATTCATTTTGAAGTTTTGCCTCCAACTTCCCAATTACGCCACAAATAACTGTCTCATTTCGGCATTAGTGTTATCGGTCTCTGCCACAAAACGTTTATTTATTACGGGCTGCCAAAAGTCTCCTACTCCTACCTCCTCTCTCTCCCCTCTTCCTCCCGTTCCCAACTCAGCCTGCCAATAAGTCAATGCGTGTTTTATCTATCAACTGCATCTTAATTTGCATGACAATGCGCAGAGGGCAGCTACTCCCAGAATTTAATAAGTCTCTGCGGAAGGGGGAAGTGTTTAAGTGGGGACGGTGTACTACTAGGATGTACATATGTATGTGTGTTTGCGCATTATCCTTTTTCGCCAAAGGCCGCCGGCAGCCGACAAATAAATAAAATGCAAACGAAAAGCTTCCAGAAATGAATTTTCAATTGTTTCAAACGAAGTTTCTTCAGCTGCTGCAAGCTGGACGACTTTGATAATACTCGTACCCCTAGACGTACTCCCCTCCCTTCACATCCCCCCCTCTCTGCTGTTGCCTGTCGCACGATAAACTTAACTAGGAGGCAATAAATTTCGCTGCCGGCTCAGGCTCGTGTCATCCCGAAGAGTCGCGGCCTGAGTCAGCTTTAAAATTGGGTCAACAAGAGGGGGCACAACAAGGCAGCCGTTGCAAGCGCCCCCTCCCCCTCTCTCAGCATCACGCCCCTGCACCCTCATACGCGACTCGGGTCGGGGTGCAAATAGTAAATAGTATTTACTTCCCTTTGTAGACGGCGTCGTTTCGGCAATATTGCAAATAAAAACAAATAAGAATTGTCAGCTGCAATGTTGCACGACTAGCAGATACCCTGCATATGTAAGTAACAGTTGAAATACACAAAACTACAAAAGGACTGTAGTTCTAATTGTTATGGTATATGTTGTGTAATGTACGAATGGAATATACCCTGTTAAAGTTACTTACTACAAGTTCGTACCCGCCTTTGTCTAATGCTTCCTTCAGGCAATAAAGCAAATAAAAACAAATAAGATAGTTAAGTTGACTAGACAATACCCTGTAGCTATATAAACTAAAGATAGGAGGCATTCAATAAACAACAAAACGGTTTTGGGGCACTTTGAGAACCAAATCAAATAAAATAATGAAAGTAAAGCGCTTGTAAGACTAATAATTACCCTGTAATTACACTTTAATCAAGCAACACAAGAGTGTATAAACACTAAATCAATGGCAAACAATATACCCCCAACGTTTACAGGGTATTTGGCAAAATATGCATGTGTGAGCGGCATCTAACAGATACTTTGCGATATCCCCGCAAGGACCTTTGCTTATTTGAGCGCACTTCATTTGCTACCAGACACAGATGGAGTAAGCAATAGACGAGGGGAAGGGGGACAGGGGGAAACTTCTTGGAAATGTCTTATCAATGCGACAGTTAAACTTACCCAAGTAAACAGATGACATCTTTGTGGATACGTTTTCATCCAGATAGGTTACGCCCAGCGTGAAGAGCGGCGAAGCGCCGGCGCCATGCAAAAGTTGTGCCGCAAAGAACAACCAAACCGTCCAAGTAAGGTTATCCCCCGCATCCACATCCTCATCCGAGTCAGCCAGCTCCAGTCCCTCACAGGCTTGCTGCAAACGAAGAAGAACTATTTGCTTAGTCACACAGGGAGAGAGAGAGAGAGGGAGGGAGATAGAGGGAAGGGGCTCTACTTTCTCACCATGGTCTGATTGGGCAGGCCACTCTGTTCCATCTCACAGACATTCGCCTCTGCTATGGTCGCTCTATAGGATCCGACTAGGAAGTGTGGCAATGAGAAGATCAACGAACCGACGCCCATCAGCAGGAGGCCAATCGCAATAAAGCATGGCTTCGATGCCCCCTTCCGCCCACCGTAATAGGTCACCGGTACCAGGCACACAAACGAGGCCAGATCGTAGCCACTCGCCACCAGCCCCGTCTGCCGTGAGCGCAGGCCGAAGCGACGCTCGATGGTGGAGATATTCACATTCACAAAGCCATTCACAATGAGACCTGCAAGAAGATTAAAAGGAATAAAATATCGGTTTAAAATACATGTACGCTTTAAGGATCTATGTAATTTGAAGATATCTTAGAAAACATGTAACAAAAACATAACATTTTTATTAGGTAATGGGCTTATATAGGTTGCTATACCAATCTAGACCTCAAAATATGACCAGAACATCTTTGGGTAAGGGTCTAAATATGAACAGACCATTTTATAAATGGATCAAGTGATGAACATAATCATATTTTCAATGATAATTTCACGATCACAGAGTTGTAACTGTTGAAATTCAGAAAGCCGACAATATGGTAAATATCTAATATATATTTAATAAATAACTTAATATCGAAGTGTATAAAATACGTTGCTTCAAAAGATTATAAAGCAAAAATCAATATACATATCAATAATACATGAGGTAATGTATAGTTTTGAACAGTTTCGAATGATATTTGGAACTAGTACTTCAAAATTATGTACAACAAATGAAATATTGAAAATGTTGGGCTACAAATTAGAATCTTTACCTACACAAATTAGAATCTTTATCACAACAGATCTGTCAATATGTGTATAAATCATTTTGAAAAGCTAAACTAAATCAAATTTAGCAGCATCTTTGATTTCAACTGAGCTTAGTTTGATTTCCCTCGCCCACCCTGAACGTACTTCCCCCTTGAAGACTATTAGGGACCATTTGCCGGCATCATCCCTCGCTCAAACTTGGGTGTCATAAAAGGAACTAAGATGTTTTTACGACTACGGTGGCAAATTGTCAGCTTCAACAGATTGTAATAGAATAGAGAGCCAGGGGGCGGAGGGCGTAGCTATAAATTAAATATCTGTACGACAAATTGATTCTGCACATAAATATCTATTTGTGTGTAAGGTGCGACCAGTGCGGCCCATTGTGTTTGCTTAGAATATGATTTCTTTTTTTTTCTGACAGTAAATTCAATTTATTTTCCAATAATCGCAAGTTGCTTGAAAAATGTCCTTTTAGTCACACGCTGAGAAGAAGCAACATGAAGGGGAAACGGAGACGACCTAAACGTCTCAAGCAGTCATAAGTCATTTACCTCCCCACAGAAAACTACAATAATATGGATCAATTTCCTTATGAGTAATGCAGGAAAGTCAAAGGCGGGTAAGTGTGGGCAGAGAGAGAGTGAGGAGCAGAGTGAAGTATTGTTGCATACGTGACAATCTTGGGATTTGAGCAAGTGCATCGATTTGAGTTTGCATATTCTTGAGACCCTTTTTGAAGAGAATGTTGACACTGAGGGAGCTGCTTAATTAGCAGGAAAAGATGGGAGAGGCAAGAAAGATATTATTTTGAAGACATATGAATTACTGTTAACTGGAACTTAAGGTTCGATAATGTAAAATCCGATTAGTGATATTTTAACTAAGTTGATTTAAAATTCGCTTAATTCCAAATTGAAAAGATTTTAAGTGAAACCATGTTGAAATCTGTAAACTACAATTGTCCAGTTTACCTTTTCAAAAGTGAGAATATTCATAATCTCGTAATTGCAAATTTGAGGAAAATCTTTCAATTTCAAATGTCATTTTAAAATATAATTAGGGCTTCCATATTCTTGATTTGGGATTCCATATTCTGAGCACAGCCACTTACAATAATAAGTACAGAAGGGAAGCAATATACAAGTACGTAGGTATATAATGTATGTATATTTGTAGACCTATAAATCATTGTGAACTTGGGTTTCAAGTTCAATATGTTAATATCTGAATCGTTTTCTATTGACTAGGTTAAATACCTTTGTTTAAAATTGCCCTAACTTTCAAATTTAAAGATTTTTACTGAAGCCAAACTGAAATTTGAATAATGAACTTGTCAATTTACCTTATCTGCAAGGAGTATCTTCATATTGATATAATAGTTGCAATTATCTGCTTATTTCAAATATCTTTCGAACACATTCCCCAACATTAAAACATTTTAACTGTATGTAGATTTGGAATTTCTAATGGCTCTACATAATAGCAAACTGAAATAATAAACCGTTAAAACTGCCGACGAGCCTGGGATGTTATGTTGCGGATGATTTATGTTAATGCCGTGTCAACTGATTAATATTTTTGGTCACGTGCCGCCATTCATAACCCGCCCGGGCACGCTCGGCTGGACAAACAACAACACACACACAGAACAGAAGAAGAACATCCGAAAAAAATACACACACATTGAAGGGAGATTTATCGCAGCACGCGACCTGGCAAACAGAGGCATATGGAGACGGCTACAACCAGGACAGGACGGGCCTGGCTTGTCATCGGCTTTGACACCAGCTCTGCACTGCAAAGCTAAAGCGAATCCAAGTCGGAAATGCGCTCACGTAGCGCAATGTACTATGTGCAACAGATGCCAACAGATGCCTGGAGAAGACATAAATAGCCCGAATTGGCGGACTAATCCCTGGAACACTGCCTAATCCTGCATCCACTTTTCAATTGCAATTGGTGACTTTCAATTAAACAGATGAATGCGGATGCACGAGCAAGGGAAAGGGTACAAGGAAAGGAAGGGAAATTGGGATGAGGATGGAAACAAGAATTTATGTTAAGGGGAAACGTTTAGCGGGCAGTTCCAGCTCCAGTTCCAGTTCTTTTCAAACTATTCACAGCGACAGTTTTTGAGGTTAATGCATCCTCGGGCTAAATACAAAACTGTTCGCTCTGTTGGCTGCTCTCGGGGCTGATATTAATTATTAACTCGTTTCCCATTCACAGCAATCCATGCCCCATTCCGTTGCATGCCGCTTATCTGTTGCACACAGCCTTGCTACAAAAAAAAACCAAAGCCAGCAAATTTTACCTCCCCCTTTGCTATCCAGGGCTTCACTTGGCGCTGCTAATGAAGAGTTTTCCATGTGCCCTAGACTCATTCGCGTTTGTCTGCTTAGTTCTTAATATGGGAGACTCGGGAAAGCTTAGTTCTTAAACCAGAGTTTAAATATTTGCATTATATATATAAATTCAGGTTAAAATTTAAATAAAAAATTGGTAAATTCTGAAATATTTCAGTTATTAAACATTTCTACACTATTTTAACAATATTATTACTATTATAATTATTATGAATTAAGCATGTTTCTATTCTCCGCTAGTTAAAGAGTTTTAAAATTTGTAAGGTATATTGTATTGTACAGTTTCAATGCGAGTTCTAACCAAAATATTGACCTCGAGTTTTGCAAAATTATTCATACGAGTATCACATAAATAGATCTTAAAATTCTGGACCATATGTATATATAGTATATATAAACCTAAGCCCAATATCTACATATAAAAATTTCATCAAATTAGGAGTAAAGGAATTTTACATGTACACTGTTTAGAGTTCTTGAAGCTTCAATAAATACATAAACAACATAACTTAACTCTACGATTATATAAAGTATAGAAACAGTCGTTGAAGATTGAAGCCAAACATAAAATCAGGGGCATTCCTATTGTTGTATTGTATAAATTCTATTGTATGATTTGTTAGCATTGTAATGGATTCTTTGTTTTAAAAGGTTAGATTACTGAAGGTTGAACATTCAATTAGTACGTGTGTTCTGGACATGATTGTGTTTATTTTTAGGTTATTATTTTAGATTTCCCTACAGTATCAAACTGGAAGTCCCAAGAACTTTATTTACA
Source organism: Zaprionus davidi (assembly GCA_018903715.1). Classification (NCBI taxonomy): domain Eukaryota; kingdom Metazoa; phylum Arthropoda; class Insecta; order Diptera; family Drosophilidae; genus Zaprionus; species Zaprionus davidi. The sequence continues at coordinate 12,039,769 of JAEIGL010000005.1, forward strand.
GTTTGATCAATTTTTAATGAATATCAGATGCACTTCTCAAGTCAAGTACTTTTAGATAGGTTACAAATTAATTAAGGGTCTTTGCTCTTTTGTTGTGTTCTCTCTCTGCTGCAATTTTGCATTTTATTTGCTCTACTGTATTGACACAATTTGATAAGATAAACAAATTATACGCACAGTCAGATAAGTCTGTTATGTTGTTTAATTAGCAACGAAAGCAAGAGTTTTGAGAATCGTAAGAATGATTTTAAAGTTGAATATTGTATGAAGCCATTATAAATATTATTGGTATAGTTAGAGTTAAGATTTAAACTGTCAGAAAAGTAAAATATTTTTGGACATTAATAACTTTTTGCGTCTCTCATAAATCAAGTGAATTTCATTTTTTTTTTTTTTATTTTTTACGCGTAAAGTTTACGTTGACCAAAATTGAATGTGGGCGGATCAGCGTGCGACGAAGGCATTTTAGTGAATTAATAAAAAGTCCGCAACGAAATTGAAAGTACCGATGTTATTCCCCCTCCTACTCACCCTGCAGTGCGCCGCCCCAGCAGAGCCAGAAGAGTGCCCACTTGGCGGTGCAGAAACGTTGCAGCCACTGTGGCTGAAAGCGATACCAGCCGTAGCGCTGCTGCTGCTGTGCCTCGAGAGCCTGCGCTGCATCCACTGGACTGCTTTGACTGGAACGTGCACTATTATTATTATTCATATTGCCATTGACATTGCTGCGCTTTGGTGCATTATTGCCTTCCACTGTGCATATACTCGATAAGTTGTTCGATTCCACGTCTGTCGACATTTTCCTAACGGTTAATTCACACACACACACACAACTGCTAACACCTTTGCAACCGTTGCGATCCGCACCGAACAAAGCGCCAACTGCAACTGAACGCAGAGATTTCAATTGCCCGCAAAGCCTCAGCATCAGCCTCAGCGGAGCCTGATGTTCACTGTTAAGCGGTTAACAGTGCAGGACTTAACAGCGCACTGTTACACGAGGCTGCTAAAAGCCACCCCACGCGCAGCATGCTCGGGTGAAACGTAAAGTGACACCCACACACACACGTGCACAGTTACTCATTCGTGTCGCAGCACTTGAGCATTTTATGAATGAAGTTCTGCTACACACCAGGCGGGCTCTCTCTCGTATTCTCTCATCCCACTCTCTTTGCGCTTCGCATATCAACAGTTGTCATGATATTTGAGTACATTTTATTGCATGCTCAAGGGTCTCTCACAGCATTCTAAATTAGATTTACTTGAAACTTCAAATGTGCCGTGTTAATTAAAAAATAATTGTGAATTGATTAAGAAATAACTCAGTATTAGTTAAACAATTTCCTTATTCCATCGCAGAAGAATATAAAAACTATTAGTTTACAACATATACTTCACTTTAACCTCAAAATATCAACTCATCCCATCACAGAAATAAAATCAATATTCATATACACTTCATTATAACTTTGAAAAGTTTATTCAGTAAATGTTTAGTAGTTTCTCATGGTTTTTACTAAATATGAGCTTAAATAATAAAAAATATTTACGTACGATAATAATATGCCAATCGTGTGTGTGTTTATTTTTCAATTACATTCCAAATTTCATAGATTTCGATTGTTTAAGAATCATAGAATCGTTGCTGGTTAAATAATAACAAGGCGAATGAGCACCAGAAATCATCTGTTATAAACTTGATTTGTAAATTAAGTACGATAAAATTGATTAAGGTTTCGCGTAAACAATAAACTGATAAAACAAAAACAATCAATTTGTTTCAAACATTAACAAGAATAATATAAAAAAAAAAATTATAGAATTGTTTCATTAAGTTCATTCTTTTATGGGTGGAGAGCGGGAACTTCATCTAACACAATTATCATAGATACAAACGCAGTATTTACAAGATCTTTCGTTTATACGATGTGTATGATTATTTCTTGTAGTGTACAATTTGACAATCTTTTAAAAAGTTGTATTCCCATCTGTCTGCTGCTCAGCATTCCACATAGTCTAGGATATATATGTAGATCGTGTATAGTTATGTATAGTTAGATTTGCTTGTGTTGTTGTTGTTGTTGGGGAAGGGGTGTGTTTGTTGAGTTTGTTTCGCTTTGAGCGAAAGTGTGTGTGTGTGTGTTCCGTACTTAACTCGTATGCTTGGTTTAAACATGGATACAGAGAACGCTTTGGGCACTACGACAAATATCACATAATGAGATCAATTGGATTTATTTTGGGTTTTTGTGTTCGCGTGTGTGTTTGTGTATGCAAGAGAATGTGTACGATGTATTGAACTTAAGATTGCCTACTGATTGATTGATTGACTGATTGATTGGCTGGTGGGTTTTTATCATCATTCAATTATAATATTCCTAGCAAACGGTTAAAACATATGCTTCTTAACGTGTATATATATCCAGGCAAATTGGAATGCAATCCGAACACAGACATGATCTATAAGTAATCGCTTGCCTTAAGTAAGGTATAAACTAATTAGAATATATGTGGGATGGTTGCGGGGGGTCTTTGCTTTCCGCAAGGGGGTAAGTACAAAATTAACAGAGAGTTATAACAATTTTTCATTTCATTTTCTCGTCGATGCGAATACAACTTTTCAAATTTGTCAATTTGCACGAAAGGTTTTTATAGTTTCTGGCCTAATTTACATACATATTATATATAGTAAGTAGTTCATTTCATTTCATATCAATTTTTTAAATATATATGTTTGTATATAGATATATCCATTTAGGTATAATTAGGTATATATGTTGTGTAAAACTTATAAAGAATTTAACCAAAAAAAATATATATTATGTTTATTTTAGTAAAATAAAACAAATTTATGTTTAAAACTTGTGTACTTGTTGTGTTTCTTATTTTTAGAGTGTGTGTGTTGGTGTGTGTTTGTGGGAGCATGGACCAAGGAGTGACAATAGGGTGGGACACAGAGTTAGTTAGAACAGGTTTAAGGTAGGAGGGGGGAATGCTGAGGTGGGTGGTTCCAGTTTTCATATTCAAATTTATATTTGTGTGTTTGTTTGTTTTCTCTTTATCTTTTTCCTTTTGCTGCTTTTCTTCTGTTCAACATTGTCAAAAATTGCACGCGTAATTCTTTAATCCTTCTCTCTATGTTTCTTTAAACCTGCCCCAGATCCTCTGACTGCATTAGCTGCTGCTCCGCTTCCTGTTCCCCCGCCTCTGGCAGCTGCTGCATGCAGTCGGACACCTCGCTGTGCATCACAATCTCAATGTCACCAAGCTCAGCAGCTGCCTCAGCCTTTAGCGCTACGTCCTCATTCCGCGATATCTTCTGCAACGAGTGCAGTGTCTCCTCGTTTATTGTATGCTCCGGTGAAATGTTCTCCTTCAGCTCACGCTTCAGACTCAATGGCATGTGCAGTGGAGAATCGAACGACGTTCCAGTTGTATTGATGTCCAGTTGCTGTTGCTGCTGCAGTTGTTGTTGTTGTTGCTGTTGTGCTTCTGCTGCTCCTGCAGCTGATGTCGAGTTGCCGATGCCATCGCCGCTGTTATTGAACGAAAGGTTCTGTCGAAACACCTGTTTGCCAAAGTCGCGCAGCTTAACGGTTGCGGTGTCCAGAAATGAGATGCCGCCGGCAGCAGTTTCTGCAGTTGCTCCCGCTCCGCCTCCGCCAGTTGCTGCAGTTGTGGCATTGCTGTTGCTTCTCGATGGCGGCGTTGTCTTGCGTGTGGGCAGCAAGGTTACATTTATATCGCCGCTAGTTGAGATGTTTGCTACAGAAAGATAAAGAGAGGCAGTTAGTGAAAGGTATTTAGATTTGCATGGATTAGTTGTTCATACTCATTCATTAGCATTGTTATAGATACTGTCTCTAAGTTTAGATAACAGACAAAGGCTTTAAAATGAGTCTAGAAAAAGAGATACAATAAAAATATGTTGCACTGCATAGTGATTATGAAGTAGAGTTCAACTACGGCTAGAAAAAGCATCAATGAAAGAAACAAGTAACACAAAGTAGTGTAATGTGTTGAAGCATCTTCTAAACATGAGCCTATTAAAACTGCGCTTCACAATAAGTATCTACAAAAGACTTCTCTGACTTCTATCTGCATCTATAAATTGATATTAAAGTGCTAAACTAATGAATACATTTCTAAATTAATACACAAGTTCTCAACTAATGAATGAACATGAATATGAATCTATATATGTTAATGACACGTCGCTAATGTGCTATAACTAACTCTGTGCGTTGTTTGGTATTGTTGCTGATGTTGCAGGCTGCGTTGCCGTCTTTGTTTCCGGTGATGAGCTGCGCTGGAACATGGTGCTCGGATTGAAGAGCGTCAGCAATTTATCCACAGTTGTTGGATTGGCAATCCACGATGATTTGCGTGCACGTGTTGCTGCTGGCACTGTTGCTGCTGCAGCTGCTGTCGGTTGTACCGTCGACTCGCTTATAGAATTGTTGGAGGCAGCTGCAGAGAGTGCAACACTTGCAACTGAATCTTTGGTCAATGTTATATCATTATCTCCAAATACAGCGATGGGGCAACTTTTGGTCATCAGAGGAGCATCCAAGCAATCAGCGGAGCAGGAGGAGGAGGAGGAGGGTGGGTAAGAGCAAGTGTTGCTACTGTTACTGCTGCTGCTGCCGGTGCTGGTGCTGCTGCTGGGTGAGCTGCTGCATGAACTGGATGAGGTGCTGGGCGGCGACAATTTCTGCGCCTCATTTGTACTTTTCTCGTGTGCGTTGTCATTTTCAGTGATGGCGGTGGATGGAGTTGATGCCGTAGGTGGAGCTGTTGCTGTTGCCAACGGCGCTGCTGTTGCTGCAGGCTCAACAATAATCACGTTGCTAATGGGCATCGATGTTGTTGTTGTTGCCGTAGCTGTTGCCGTTGTCGTGTTGGTGCTCAGGCTGTTTGCCTCGGCTTCCACGGCTGCCCTGGCCGCCTCGGCTGCCTTGCGCGCTGACTTTAGCATCGGCGTCGGTGGCAAATGAATTGGCGGCGTCTGTGGATCCTCATAGATGCGCGAGACATGAAAACGCGATCGTGGTGAGACAGATAATCGTTTGATTGTCTGCGTGGATGATGTGACCGACGCCATCGATGGCAATGAGCTGGATGTGGGCAATGGCAGGGCGGCAATCGAATTGAGGCTGCTCTGACTGCCCAGCAGCCCGTTGCCTCCGGCAGTGCCGACTCCATTTGTTGCACCACCACCACCGCCACCAGCACCTACTCCACCACTGGCTGTGGGTATGGACATGCAGCTGCTTGCCGAGCGCGGCGTTGGAGGCGGATGCTGTGGTGGCATCTGGGCCAACGGCGAAGTCAACGGGCTGCCAATTTCAGTGACACGCGACACATGAAAGCGGCTGCGATTGGGCGAGGAGGACGGCGATACCGTGGGCGGACTGGGACCCGGTGAACGCAGCCTTGTGCTCGACTTGCGCTTCACCTCCAGTTTGGCAGCCGGCGTTGGCATTGCGGTTACTGCTAGCGCACCGGCGGTCACTGTCCCAGTGGCCACATCCACCAGCGGCCGACTGTGGCACGTTAGCGATATTTTCCGCGAGCCCATGTAGTAACCGATGCGACACCGATTGTTGCTGCTGCCTCCATTGTTGCCATTGTGGCTGCTACTGCCGCCGCTAGCGGCATTGTTGCCATTGCTGCTGCTGCCACTGTTAATGCTGCTGCTGCTGCCGCCACCGCCCACGTTCGCCGCCTTCTCCGCCAGCTCCAACTCCTCGGCCTGCATCTTCTCATTGCGCGAGCACATGGAACGAACTGTGCCCAAGACGCGTGTATAATCCAAGTGAGCATCGCTGCCAATCTGCAACAGAACAGAGTGGGAGAAAAGATAATGAATGCGTATACTTGATAGTTTAAAACAAATAGCAAAATGTATACCCTGTACGGTTTTAAAACACATGCTGGCTATGCACAACTGAAGCAGGATTCATAGGTGGGTAAACATATATTAAACATACATATATATGTAAATATACGACATTGGAGTAGACACAGTGAACTGTGCAGAAGTATTGTATTTGAACATTTCATAAGTAAACTTTTCTTATGCCCACCTTAAGAAAATCTGTTGATATAGTTAAAACAACCAAGATATCTCATGTAATATTGAATTAGCTCAAACATATTTAAACCTTTTCAATCAATTCTTACTTTGTACTAGATTGGGATATAAGACAAAGACAAAAATTAAAGATTTCATAAGGAAACTTTCGTAATCCCCATCTTAAAAAAATATGATGTTATAGTTAAAATAATCAAAATATCTCATCTATTTTATATTTAATTTAAATTGAATTTACTTGTTATTAAGTAAATTAAAACCTTTTCAATCTATTTTTCCTTTGGTATAAGAAATAGTAAACTATAGATGAGTATGTTAAGATCTCACAAGAAAGTTTGTGAGTTTGTTGTCGCATATTATTCTTAATCCCGTCTTAAGTTTATCCTATCATAAGATCATCTTATAATAACCAAGATATTCTCATCTATGTTATATTAAACTTTAAATGTCTAAGCTACTTATGCAACAAATTAAAACCTATTCAATCAACAGTTCCTCTGCATCTGTAAGTTAATATAGTTAACATATCTCAAGTTAAATCGGACAAAACGTTTGTTGTTATTATCTATTATTCCTAATATTCTTCAGTTATGTATATCCATAATATATCAAAATATATTTCTTTTTTTAAGTGCACAATTTTGGTTTAATTTTTTTTAGCGTTGGTGATTAAATATTCTTGGGAAAGTATTATGGGAAATGTAGCAGTTAGCATTATTAGCGTAATTTATTTTTTTAGTGTCAATTAGCAATGCGATGCTGCTATAGAGCGAGACAGCAAGAGAGAGAACGAGTGAAAGTGAGTAACGAGAGCGAAAGACACAAAAAATATTATTGGTGCATGGATCGAGGGATTTACTTACGCTCTCCTGGGGCAAAGGTGTTGGCGGAGTTACATTTACTATCGGCACAATGGGCAACTAGGGCGATGAAGTAGGTTGATAACAATAACAACAACAATAACAGCGCCAAATGAAAAATGATTCAATAAAAATATAATCAACAATTAACAATAAACTCAATAAACAACAATATGCACAACTGTACGTTAACTACTTGAGATTATATCAAGAAAATCGATTACGACTAATATCTCGATTAATGTCTATAACACGATTTAAAGGTGAAAGAATAGAGAAAGCGCCAAAAGGGAGCAATAATAATATTTAAATAGGTTGAATTTAAAATTCTAGTTTGGTATAAGTTTGGAATACAATTCAAAAACTGAATTAGCTACAATCAAAATTCCTGAACATCGTGAAAATAGCATTATAAATGAAGGAGAGTATCTCACATTTAAAACTTCAACTTCCTATATCGTATTATAGACATTATAACCAAATTCATAAAGAATTCACAATTCAACATTTTAACAACTCAGCTTCATCTCCTGATGATGTCATATAGGATCGAGGGAGAGATAGAGAGAGAGACACAGAGGCGTATCGTGTACATCGAACACAAAACATTGAACAGGCTCTCTTCGTGGGCATTAACAGGAGGACTAACTCAACTTACCGTTAGACGCTTGGGCTCATCATTGATATCGATTTGGGTGATCGTCTTGTTGGACTTGAGCACCTCGGCGATAATGTTCAGACTTTCCACCTCTAGTTTATTGTCACGTATATCGATGCGTTGCAGTTTACTATTCCCACCAAATGTGAGAATGGAGGCCAAAGTCTCAATGCCCTTGGCACTGAGATGCGCGCTCTGCAGTCCCAGCGTGGTTAGCGTTTGGTTCTTGATCAGGCTCTCCTTGATGGTTGCCACAAAATCATTGGACAAACAGTTCTTGCCAATGTTGAGCAGCTCTAGCGATGTGGAGCGTGACAGTAAATCTGATATGCAACCACCACAATCTTTGGTCAGATTGTTGCTCCACAGTGCGAGTGCCTTGAGGCCACTGGGTGCACGATTTGTTGCCTCAATGGTTGCATCCATGCCGAGCTGACGCCTTGAGAGTGTATCGTTCTTGGTTAACTTCTCAGCCAACGGTGCCGTGTCTGTGCCACTTGCGCTGCTATCCAGCGAGTTCTCACTGCACAGACTATCCGAACTCTGAGAGCGATTACGTGTAGATTGATTGAGATACGCGCAACTGGTTTCAACACGACGCAGTCCGTTGCTAACGCCTCCCGGCGAAGTGGATGGAGGCGGTGGTGTGGGCGTTGGACTCGGACAGGGACTCTCGCTGAGTTCCTTTTCCTTGGCGCTCGTCAGACATTCAGCTGCAATGGTTACCTTTGGTGCTGCCGTTGTCGTTGCACTAAACAGTTCCGTCTTGCTCTCTGTCTGTTCCTGGGCATGCACAGCTCTTGTGGTTGTTGCCGCCACCTCCTCCTCCTCGGCAACTAGTAGACACTCTGTCGACTCGCTGGCAATGGTCGCCGTCTCAATGGGCATCTCCAGTCGCGTACTCTCCAGCGACACAGACAAACGACTAAACTCCTCAGGCAGATGACGACTTATGTCACCCTCGGATGCACTTTCAAATGCCGAATCTGTGCTGTGCGTATCCTCAAAGTCATCGCCAGCATTCTTGGCATTATTTTTGTTCATGTCCAGTGGCCGTGAGCCACTTGATCCTCCTACTCCTCCTGCATTAATGCAGTCGCTCTCCTCGGCGGTTACCTCGTAAATTGATGCAGCTGCTCCGCTTGAGCTTACGGCTACGGCGGTTGCTTCAGCTGTTTGTTGCTGTTGTTGTTGATTATTGTTATGGATGTTGTTGGAGTTGTTTTGGTTTTGGTTGTTGTTGTTGTTATTGTGGGAATTAGCATTGTTGTTGTTATTCTGTACACAGGTTTCATTGGGTTCAACGGTTTTAGCCTCTGTTGAGGGAGTAATATCTGCAAGATAAGAAAGTAAAGATAAGTAAATCGAGTAAATGAAGTAAGTTGGATTTCTATTTCAGATTTCCGTTTACCACATAAGTTGCGTTCGTTTTGGGAACTTTGTTGTTGTTGCTGCTGCTGTTCTGGAGTTAGTTGCTCCAGTGTACCCGCTACACTGTCTAGTTTTGCCGGCTCCAAGGCCGGCGTTGTATCTAGTTCAACTGTCGCTGTTGTTGTTGTTGCTGTTGCTGCTGCCGCTGGCAAGTTGTCCATGCTGATCTCACTAATATCCTCGGAACAGCAGGCAGCAAGTGTATCGGTGGATATATTAGAGGGTGCCTCCTCGCTGCTGCTGTCACTGTTCATCGACAGCAACTTGTCCAGCATCGATTGTCCGCTCGCACTCTGATGATTGCCGACGCTTCGCAGAGTGCGCACCGTATCCTCGGTGTTATCATCATCGGCATCGTTCTCCAGATCCACCAGCACAGCGACAGCTGGTTCATTTGTACTGGAAGGTTCATCGGCAGCAGCAGCAGCTGCCACAACTGGCAATGTTGCTGTTGTTGCTGCTGCTGCTGCTCCTGCTTCATCTGTTGCTGCTTGTGACATTTGTTGTTGTTGTTGTTGTTGCTGTTCGAGGGGCTTCACTTCCACAACAGTTGGCGCTGCACTCGCTGCTTGCTCCGTCACAGACTGCAGCAGCTGACTGCTGCTGCTGCACGGCGGCAGCACTTGCGCCTGCAACGCCAGCATTGCCCCCAGCGGCGACACTGGCTCATCATCCTCAATGGCACGCGCACGTTGCAACGGCAGCCCGCTACGACGTTCCATTTCTGTTGCCTGCATAATCAGTGCCTGCACCAGATACATAACGCCCTCGTCGCGTATGTTGTTGTTGCTGATGTCCATCAGCTCGATGCTGTGATTGAAGCGCAACATGTCCGCCAGATGCTGTGCATCCGTGCAGTCCAAATCATTGTAGCCCAGCCACAGCTCCTTCAGTATCTTGTTGTGGTAAAGCTTGCAGCCTGTAGAAGTTCAAAGATATCAATTTGTATTATACAAGTTAGATATATCCTTTAAACTTACAGAAATTTGTAAGCGGCGCTCCTCGCAGTCCACAATGCTCCAGTTTAATTGTATGCAGATTGGATGTGCTTAGTGCACAGCCTAAATTCTCAGCACCTGCTTTTGAGATCGGATTGCCTTCGGCATTGAGCTGCTGCAGCTCCTGACTGCGTCCCACAACATTGGTGCATAGGCCCCAGGCTCGTGTACTCATTGGTTCCTTGTTGTACGAGATATCCAACTCGTTTGCAGCCTCATAGTATTCAATCATCTGGCACAGCGCATTCAAGCAGCTCTCGTTCAGCGGACACTCCGACAAGTCGATGGCTTTGTATTGTATCTGTTTGATTAGTAGGTGAAATTGTGATGAATTGAAGTTCCATTTAAGTAGTCAGTTGAGGTTCTTACCCGCTTGAAGATCTCCTCCAGGGGCTCACAGTCGTTTGGTGTAAACTGTATAGCCTTGAGCGATAGCAGCGGCTGGCGTGTCAGGTGCAAATCGATTGTTTTCAGGTGATCCAGCACATTTTTCAACGGCTTTGTACCATGCTTTGCACAGGACTTTAAATACAGATTTGTGATCTCGGCAATGCTTGTCACCATGCAGACTGTACGGTAAGATTAATAAATATATAAGTTGTGTTAGACAGTAATAATAAAATGGTTTTAATAAGAACTATACTAGACAACTATATAATATTTTATTTGTATCATATTGAACTGAATCAGTCTAAGAAATATATTAGAGTTCATAAGTAACACTGAACTGATAATGGAGCACTAAGCCCGGCAGACTTAGAATAGTTCATATAACATAGGCCGCAGTACATATCGCTTTTCGAATAATAATAACAATATCAAACTCGTTTCACTTTAAGACATCTCTTTCTATATAATATCGAATAATATATATTAACAAACTCGGTTAACGACTTGCTTTTTGTTTCTTAATATTAAAACTGGCTCTATTTGTTTTTCCTGATAACGAAAATAAAAATATAAAAACAAGTAAAAAACCTATACCCGAGTGTTCTGGAGTGTTATATACCCTCTACCCACATAATCATTCAACAAAATTCTACGTGCAATAACAAGTCTTCAATCTTGGTAGTTGTCTCTAAAATGTAGCTAATAATATCTACGAATATACGTACATATGTACTATATAGATTTTGCTGTTTTTGCTGATCAAGAACATATATACTTTTGAGGAGTCGCTGACAGCCGCTTCTGCATCAACATATTTGATTGGCGCAAAGTTGAAATACCCTTCTAAACCATTCAAAATCAAATTCACATGTTTAGATATATAGTTTCAAACATTTCAGCTTAGCTTGACTAGATAATGCTTGAATAAACAATGTGATGTCTACGGAACTGTCGCACTCGATCGAAATTCCGCAAATTGCGATCAAAAATACATAAAACAAAGAACATTGTTGAGTCAATAAACCGAACGCGTCGTCGACTCTTCCGTTTGTCATGCAATGTCACAATTTCAAAGCAAATACATTGGATGAATAGCAAAATGAGCAATATTTGACTACAAAATACCCTACACACCATAAGTAAAGGTGTCTATAAAGCTAGAGAAAGTATTGTAATATGCATTGAAGAAATATAAACTGCAATAGACTAGGAATTATTTTTAAATTACTTAGTAACTATAAATACTTCATGCGGGTCGCACACAAACAAACATTGCTTTTTCTAGGGTATTTACAAACAACGATTCACTCACAATATATACAGATATATGCGCATATATTGTACAAATATGGCGAATTAAAAGTGCCGATGGCGCGTGCACACACTCTTGCAATTATCATCTGGACGATCATTATCATTATCATCATCATTATCATCAACATTGTCGTCGGTCGGCGAGACAACTCAACATAGACAAATTGTCCGCAAATGTCAAAATGAAATTGCGGCATTTCCAAACGATTCCGTTTCGGGATGACAAATCGTGAACTTGTAATTTGCGACTCAAGTGGGCAGGGGAGCAAACAGAGCGAGAGAGAGGGAATACTATGTACTGGTCTGAATAAGTGAGTCTCGAGTCTTGAGTCTTGTCTATCATTTGACATACACAGTCGGACGGACGGACAGACGGACATTTGTGGCGAGTAATTTGTGGACTAAATTTAGAATTTCCTTATGTTTGCCATAATTTGCCGAGACATGTCAAGAAAACCAAGCAGAAAAATATGTAAATATTTTCTTTTGATTTGCGTTAACTACATAAGTCGCAAACTTATTATATTATTGCGCTTGTTGGGGGAGCGTATCAAATTGAAAACTAGCTGAAAATTGTGCCAAACGAAAGAGAGAGAGAATATGATTTTATAAATAGTTTACAACGAAGAACGTAAACAAATTAATCTATCATTGCAATAAGATTCGAGGAACACTGAGAAAGCAATTAAACGATCCATTTTAATTCAACGACGAGTAAAATAATTTGAAAAAGAAAACTTTGTCACACTGTGAAAAACTTTTTCACACGAACACTTTTTTTTCACCTTCCTTCTGTTCAATTCTTGCTGTTTTCTTTTTTGGCAATCATTCAAAATTGTCGTCTCTCGCGTTTCTTTGCATAGTTCGGGAGACAGACATCTGTTTAATGATTCATTAACGTTCACATGCTCACTAGAGAAGACAACAACAACGCTTCTCAGAATCATTATTTCACACACACCTACACCCCTGCTATATGTACAATATATATAAACTAGAGAATGAGTATAAACTACATATATATAAATATACTCTATATACGTATATGTATATAATATATATTTATACTTTTTGCGCTGGCAGACAATGTGACGACCGGCTTCCACTTTACGTTTTTCAGCGTGTTTTTTTTAGTTAGTTAATTGTAAATAATTTTTGTTCACAACTGATAAAATATTTTCCATTGACGGCGCACAAAAGCTCTTTGTTTTTTCCCCCGATAAGTGGAGAATACTTATACTACGTAATATAGATGGGAATGAATAAATGCTTTTTTTAGCTTGAAAAAGTAATTGATCTAATATAATGAACAGATAATGTGTTCATTAAAATATGCTCTGCCTAGAAGTTCTCATCTATTTTTATACACATATATCAGACTCCACATCTTTAATGATGTGCTGCCATAACTATTCACTTAATTAACTCATATCTGCGTTGCCCCTCCCAGTGTTTTGCCTTGGGCAAGATAACATAAAGTCTTTTGCTATCTTAACGTGGTATGTCATGACATGGCTATAAGATTGCTATACATCACATACCCTGTATTTCTAGTATATACATAAGTCATTAAGCCAATTTAGGCTTATTTTAATTTAATATATCGTGCGACTATTATTGCAGTTGGCTTTCAAAGACATCTAAAATTGTCTTCCAAAAATGTTAAAAAATTCTTTTTATTGTATATTAAACTTAAAGACAATAGGGCCCGCTCTTATAGATACAAGTTCATTAAGGAGTGCGCTTAACTCAATCTAAAAATGTTTCCATACGTTTTCAATAAATTGTCTTTGTTGTTTTTTAATCTTTAAGTCAATAGAGCCGTTCTTTTAGATATATAGTAGTCTCAACAAGAGGTTCCATTAACACATTCTAAAGCTAATTAAACGTTAATATACCCTTTATAGCTCTTATATTTTAATGGGTATACTCCTAAAGTAGGCCTATGCGAAAATAACTTGTCGCTCGCCCCAAGGCTTATCATAAACAATTCTTGAGTCTAAATAAACTAAGAGAGAGCACCGAAAAAATTAAAGAAATTCAAAATGAAACCAGAAACAATTTCGGCCCCATAAACAAATACAAAGCAGTCGCCGTCTGTCTGTTCGTCTGCCTCTTATCTCATGCCACGCCAATAAAATAATAAAATACGCATACAAACAAGTCTGTACTAACTTAAGTCAAAATATAATAAGATAAATACAAATTTTAATCACTAAAAATAAAGAAAAGAAATATATTCTTCGCTTTTTTGGGTTTTTCTTTACTCTTTTTGCTGTATTTACTGTTGTTTTGTTGGCATTACTCGCATTATTATTTATTAGTCAGTTTTTGTTTGATAAATGCCAGATAAATAATTGTGCACAAAACGCTTCAGTACACAATACATTTAACTGTTCATTTCTATTTTCATAGCACCAATCTATTTTTAAAGAAATTCGCAATTGTCGCAACAAAATTGAAATAGCCGAAAAAAGAAAAGAGAACAACTTTTTGTTTTATATTATATTTATAAAGGGAAAAGATTAATTAAAGTGTGTATTGAGTGGAATTTCAAGTTGATCGCGGGGTATATATAGCAAGTAATTCACATATCATTTGTTATATAAGGCAAGCCAACTGCAAAGTGACGATTCAATTATCGATCTAAAATGAATTGGCTCATCTGTGGGTAAAACAACCAGAAAAGAAAGAGAACAAGTTGGCGGCTTTTGGCGAGTTTGTATTCGACTAGAAGATACTCTGAAGTTTCAAATAAAAACGAGGCATAACTCAGTTCAGTGGTTCAATATTCATTTGTGTGAATTAGAGTTATTTTTTATGTAGAATCAATGAACAAAATAGAAATAAATAAAAAGCCTGCACGCGTAACGTATCAGATTATCTTTAATCTACACTTCGCTTGAACGTACTCTAAAAGATAGGATTATAAACAAAAACATATTGAGTAATGTATAAACAAGTTGAAAGTAGTTGACGTAGAAATACCCTTGAACTTTATATAAAACAATGCATGATATACAATAAATTGAACAGGTTCCTTCCACAGCATACCCGCTAACGACGCAACTTATTATTACAGGGTATGTTAAACGACCGCCTGCAGACATCTGGACTAAGTGCGTGCGTAAGTTGTAGTGGTGTGTGTGCTTGTGTGTGTACGCTGTTTACTTTGTGTAGAGCAATTGGCGTATTAAATGCTTTTCAATTTTTTATTATTCTATTGATTTTTATGCGTTATCGACGCGTCATATCACACACACAGGCGCAGGAGAAGAAAGGCAAAGCAAAGGAGAAAAGAAAGACGAAGCCAAAAGCTAAGAGGCAAGCGAAAATTGTTGAATTAAATTGCTGTTAATTTGCTGCTAAACATTTACAATGTCGGCAATTCAAGAGTGTGTTGTATATCGTCTATCGAATATCGCGTATCTCTCCCCCTCGTATATATCATGAAACTTGTTTTCGCCGTTTGCCATTTATTGAATTTGTTGTTTGTTATATCGATGTGTGTGTGTGTTGGCAACAACCTTCGACAACTACAACAATGGCGACAAAAAAAAACGAATATAGAAAGAAGAACAAACGACACTCGAAAAATTGGCATCGAGTCGATAATTTATTTAGTCGGTAGCCAACGCAGATCGATCGACACGCCAATGAAATGTTTTATTAAAACGTGAATAAATCCTCTTTCCTTATCTATTTTTATTTAGCATCGAAACCTAACAATATATATGATCACTTTAGCTTCGACATTTGCACAAAACTTTTGCTTATCAGTGACGTTTCATTGCGCTTCATCGCAAAGTAAACAAACATCGGTAAGAGATGTGCGGAAATAGGTTTAACATTTTGTTTCAATTCCAAAACGTTTCGAACGATGCTTAAAAGGTTTTTCAAACAATTGTTTTATATGTATTTCACTTATTCAAGTTTTCTGAATTGTAAAAATATAGATATCATATATACAATCGAATTTTACTATGAATATTCAAATATATATTAAAAATAGACAGATGATATTCATATCATATAATATATTGTAGAGCCGCCGACAATATCCAGAAATGACTTAAACAATCATTGACCGCCGTTGGCGAACGTACATACGTCGAACAAATGAAGGGTTGAATGTTGATGTTTTATTCTATACAGAAATAATACAGTTTGCAAGGCATTACTAGACTTTAACATTAAATCTAGTCCCAAATCGGCATAGCTAAGTTTCTTCAAGCATAGTTTAATTCTTAGTTAAATCTTAGTTAAATCGGTACTAAAATTAAGTGCCCTCTATCGGTGACAAATTACTTAACTAATTATCGATAGCCAACATATCCGTTCTGCGACATCTTGAATCACACTCTTCTATCAATATTCAAACAAATATAGTATAGTAAGTATACTACAGTAACGATAATCTACATTTAAAAGATTAAAGCAAACTATAAGATTTTCTATTTTAAAAAATAACCCGACTAAGCAAACAGTTCTTATCGCTTTCTTAATACGTAACTTGCCAATCAGCACCGACGACAACGACACCGACGAAGTCGTTCATTAGGAACTTGAGGCAATATCTTCCCTCACCCCAAAAAAGAAAACATATGATATTTCGAGATGCTTAAATGAAAACTAATGAGGCATTTAATTGAGTATCCCGAAAATAATATTTCCGCTGACATTTCAGCTAAATGCAAATCTTAGCATTAATAATTTATTCTATTTTCTCTCTCTCTCTCTGAGTTTCTTTCTCTGCCTCTCTCGATGTTTGTGTTTTTCTTTGTTTGTCAATTTGCTTTGTGCTCGTTTTCCTTGTGATTTTGCTTTGCTGGAATTGCATTAATTAATTACATACATCGAAATGTGCATTAATCGAGCTCGTGACATTTTTATCATCTTTCATTAGTACTTAAGTTCCTATACACACGCAAGCTAGACTGTGTGTGTGTGTTTGCTTTTGTATTGGGCTGCATTTACTTTAAACCTCTGCAATGAATTGCTGAACATGCGATTCTCGCAAAAATCAAAATAAACAATATAATAAAATAATATACTATAAAGAATATTGAAAGAAAAAAAGGGTTTATTTATTGAGCTCGACTGTAGATTAGCCAGCTAAACTCGATTCCAAATTGTAACCTAATTGGACCATTACATTACTTCATCGTGTTCCAAATTAACCTTTCCTCACAAACATAGTGTATTTTCGGCTTATTCCCTAGAGAATTGTTAATTTCTATACCGTCTTCGGACTCTGCTGTAAAGTGACAATGATGACATCATATTGTACGAGTTGTTACACCTACAAGCAAAAGGCAAACAGCAGAAAAAAGTCGAAAAGTAAAGGCAAAATAAAAAAAAAACAAAATATAACAGCAGCAGAGACAAGATATAAACAAAGCCACGAAGCGAATTTAAAGCAAACAAACAAATACAGAAGAGACACATGTACAACCGGACACACACACACACACACACGCACATACGCATGTAACTATGTGTATGTGGGTAGGTATATGGTAACAAACAAGTTGTACAAATCGTAATCGTTTCAACAATTTATAGCATTTACGCTGAGAAAACAGATAGCAGACAAATGGCAGACATGAAAAAAGTGTGAGCCTACAAACGAAGCCGGTCGAAAAGAGAATTTGCAAAAAGAGAACGCGAGAAGAGACACAGACAGAGAGAGAGAGAGGGCGGGAGAGAGCGCAAAGCTAAACCGTAGCCGATCCTAAAACTGAAACTGAATACGTTGAATTGTCGAATTCGTATCTTATCAGTGATTCTGTTGTTGTCTTTATCGCAGGCAAAAAGAAACAACATGAAACAGAAAAAAGAATACAAATAACAAAATCAAAGGCAAACAAATAAAGTAAGCAATCACTCACGGCAATAACAATAGAAAAAGGCGACAGAATTCAACGGCTTTTGCATAAATAAGGTAGGGTAGGCCAAACTTAAAGAGAACATGATGTGAATATGGATTTCGAGTAGAAAATACATACAGTATGGAAATTTTTAAAATATTTACGAAACACTTAATAAAGAGATTAAAAACATATTAAGTTTTAATGCTATTAAAACAAATTAGAACAAAGTTAGAAAACAGTGCTGCCAGATCAGCTGTTTTGCTTTATTATTTGGTCTAGCCGGAAAAGAACTTGAAATCTTACTCTCCAGAAATCTGACCTATTTTTTATTCATATAAACTTAATTTATATTGAATACTTCTTAAAATAGACATACTATTTGTATTAAAAACGTCATGCCGATTTACAGATTTAAATTTCGAGTTCTAATCAGGTATAACAAAAAATATTTCATGAATCCTGGCTTAAACTGTCCGATTTTTATAAGGCATATCCTAAAAAATTAAAGAACCAAAATGGAATATCAGTGTAAAGTAAGTATAATTTTATATATTATATATGATAATTATGTAGCGTGGCAGACCCCAAAGTAAAGTGGGATAGCGCTATTAGCGACGCTGTTTATAAAATATGGCAACCCCACGCACACAATTTGTGAACTGTCAACAAGTCGCAGCTTTGATTGATTTGCGTGCATCTTATTGCACTGGAGAATAAGGAAGAATGACAGAAGCAAGGAAAGAAAGAAGAGCACGAGAGCAAATATTGCAAACGTGTGTTGCGCTTGGCAACAACAATACAAGCACTATAACATGCTGCTTCATCGTTTACAGTTATTGCGTTCCGTTATTTCGAGTGCAGCAGCAGCGCAGCAGCGTCACCATTCACTCAAAGGAAATGCATAAATATTTGTGCGCACTTCATTCAATTGGCTTATTTCGGTCTGGCAGCCACCCACACACGTTCTCTTCTCTTCTTCCACTCATCACACTCTCTCTCTTTGTCTCCCTCCCACCACCACCTATTCATCTTTTTCTTGCGCACTTGTCGTCTGCATGATCGCTCGTTCTTTTTGCACGATTAGTTATCCGAGTCCTTTTCGCATTGCACGCGCAGCGCAATCTGCTTCTTCTCAATCTTGTTGGCGGTTCTTCTTGTTCCTTGATTCGCAATCAAATTAATCGCTTTAATTGAAATAAATCACAGGAAGTACAATTCACGACATGTGTCTCAAGTTTGACTTCCGTGATTACAGCACACACTACGATCTGATTGAATTCCCGATATTGTACCTTATTGGCATTAAGTCAGTCAGTTTAGGAAATTGTCAATCTTATCAAGTATTATTTTGTATTTGACAAATGGAATATTTTCATTTCTTACGACCCGTACATTTAATTTCATAAGGATATACCATATTTTTAGAATGAATTTTAAGAAATTTATGGTTCGAACACATCTGTATATAATATAACCACATCAATCAGTTAATTATACCACTCAAATTACATCATAAAGCTTAATCATTTTACTTTGATCTCAAACGGAAGACATTTTTAATTATATTACTCAAGGAGTCACGAAATAAAGCGTAAAAACTTCATCCAAAAAAAATATTCGTTTTAGGTTATGCGAAATCTATTATATGTTAGTATGCATTTTCAATTTATTTGTATTTTGGTTTTATAGTATCTATTTCTAAAATAAGACTAAACATTTCCGACTTTGATTTATAATTATTACTATTTATTTGGGATCTGTACTGAGACCTCTGTATGAGGTACATATGTATATATATTGTAGCCCTGCTCACTTAGCAGTCCAGTTTTGGTGTATACCTTGACCTTATCTCATCTAGTTATAAATACATATGTATATGGATGTATGTACGTTCAATAATTTCTACTTTGAATTCTAATTAATATTATTATTATAATTATGAGTGTAATTATTATTTGTGTTGGTATCTGTACCGGGGCATATAAGATCTATTGTACCCTTGTTGAGTTTAGTTATCTCTTAGTAGTTTTGCTTTTGAAACCAGGTTTTTCCTGAATGTTTGACCTAATCTCATCTTATTACAATTACTTTGATAAATTGAATTAAATAATATGATCTTACCTTGTTCCCAAGGATTAGCGGGCTCCAAATATCCCGTGACAAGTTCTTTATCACTTTCCGGGAATGAAACCCGACGTGGCATCGCTGCTGCTCCAGTAAATGATCCATCCGAGAATTTACGCTGCAGCAGACTGGGCGCTGTCGACGCAGGGGCGCTGCTTCTGGTGACGACGACGGTCTCCGTTGATCCGGCATCACTGCGATTTGAGCTCGAATTGGATGCTAACGAATCGGTTCTCCATACTGCGCTCTGTTTGGCGCCGTGATAAATTTTGATTTTCTGCTGTTGCTGCGTACGCATCTGAACATCGAATGCGGCGGCAGCGGTGGGCTCAACCCGCACAACAGTGTCAGCAGCAGCAGAAGCAGCGACGTCATCAGCGACGGCGACTGCGGTGGCTGCAGAGACATCAGCTGTTTTGGCTAATTCTGGCATCTCTACCACAGCTGACAGGGGCAATGGCGCTGGCGTCAATGTAGGCAACAGCAATCCTGCATCTTTAGTATTGTTAGCTGTCAGTGTTGTTGTTGTTATTGTCTGACCCTCAGCTGCTGTTGTCGCTAGGCAAGCGGAGGCAGCGGCAGCAATTGTTTCTTGTTCCGTTGATGCGTTTGGTGCCGTTGCTGTGTCTGTTGCTGTTGTCGCTGCTGCTGCTGTAGTTGCTTGTATTGTTGCCGTTGCATTCGCAAGGTGCGTTGAAATTGTTGGCTCCGTTCCATTGCCAGTTGTTTCGGTCGGGGCCATTGTTGTTGTTGTTGCTGCTGCTGTTGTCTCTGTTGTAGTTGTTATTGCAGTTGCTGCTGCTGATGTTAATGTTGCAGTTGGCGTGACATTGTCATCGATGTTATGTAACATGTTAACTAAACTTTTATCTGATTTTTTAAATTTTTATTTCACGTACAAATCTTGGTACTTTTTAACTTTTTTTCTTTTTGGTATTTTCTTGTTTTGTTATTGTATGTTATTAAAATTTCATTAATTTACACCTTTCTTTTTGTTTTGTTTTGTTTTCTTGTGTTGCTTGATACGATATTTGTTCGCGCGTCTCTTTTTTTTTTCTTTTTTGCTTTTGGCATTTACATTTTCAGTAATTTTAAATGTAACGGGCGCAACAAATCAAATTTTGAATAATTATTTGGACAGCACTGAAAAAATAAACCCATATATTAACACTTTGGGTTCATACATTTATGTTTAATGAAAACAAACTTTTCTCTATTTACTTCTACTTATTTATCTATCTATCTATTTATTTCTAATCAGAAAACATATTCATACATACATATGTATGTATGGCACATCAAAATTTTCCTCTCGAAAAATTTCCATGTAAAATCGTTTCAAAACAAAAGCGAATTGAGAGATTAAAGAAACGAACAAAACATCAGCGGCATTGAAATGAGCGCGCTTTGCTCTCCTTCAATCTCTCATCTCTCTATAACTCTCTCTCTCTCTGCGCTCTCTCGTATGGTCCTCTTGGACCGATACGAAGCGATGACACAAAAGAGAATGCTGTAAAAACATTACCTAATTGTTGTTATTGTTTTTGTTTTGTGTTGCTATTGTTTGATATTTGCGAGCAAAACGTTTTGCCCAATAGGCACGGGGCGGGGCAGAGAGACAAAGAGAGGCAGATTCGACAGCTCTGCCGCTGATTATTTATATTTTTGTTCGTTTTTTCATTAATTCCACGCCATTGTCGTTGCTGTTGTTGTTGTTATTGTTTTCCCCATGCACATTTTGTATTTTTGTTTACCACACAACCTGCCTTTCTCTCATGCGACGTTTGTCGTGTGTATTTGCTTGAGTGTGCGTGCCTTAGTGTGTGTGTGCGAATAACACGCGCCCTGTTGCATGCAAAATTCAAATTAAAATGCAATTGCAATTGGTAATTACAAACTGCCATAAGGAACAACATACAATTGTTGGTTTTTTGACTCTTTTATGCTTTTGATTATTTCTTTAGAATAAATATTAATTACGTCACATTCTATTACTCCCTCACTCTCTCACTCCCTCTCTCTCACCACACTTTTCGGAAAGTGAATTTGAAGTTTCTTTTTGTTGTTGTTATTTGAGTATTTATGCATACAAAAGGATTTTTATTACGCGTGTGGTATTTTTTTGGCTAAATTTTGTTTATTTTTGCCTTTGCTTGTGCTGCTCTGCGTGTGTGTGTGACGTGCGTTTACTTGTCACAAACCCATGTTTTTGTTTTTGTTACACTTTGGCATTTAGTTGTAACACAAACATACATACAGACCTATGTATGTCTGTATGTATGTCTTTTTTATTAGCGCATTCTTGTGCACATTTTTTTTGTTTTATTTGTTACACAATATATACACATTTAATCCGTAGGGTGGAATTGAGATAGAAAATTAAGCATACAAAGTAACTAAATCACATCCGAGCAACAATCAACAACAACCGATCACAAAGACGTTGAAAATGCAAAAGGTAGAAATCGAAAATAATGAGCAGCAGGAACACGCACTGCTCTCTGTGTCTCTCTCTCTCTCTCTCTCTTTAGTTCTCTCACATTGCTCTCTTGATTAGAGATGCGCATTGAAAATCACGATAAAACGCAAACTCAAATTTTTATGTTAATAAATTGAATTACACTTATATTTAAGACGCAATAGAATAATAGACCGAACAGAATATTTCTTTTTGTGCCCAGAAAATGGAATTTTGAACGTTTATTATGTCATTATTTTATAATTCGCACAGTTGAAAGTCACAACGAAAAACACGACACGCACACAGCTCTACTACGACAGCGTTGCCAGAACGGAAGAGCAATTTTGTTTGTTATCAAAGCACTGAATCCTGACGTAAATTATGAATTCTTTTATATTAAAAACCATTAATTTTGTTGATGTTCATTGATTTTTGATTAACTTGATTAGTTTTGTACGGTTAACTGGGTGCTCACACTGAAACCTTACATCTGGCAGCGCGCTAAATGTCGCGCTCTTTTTACGCAGTGCTCCCCGCCCAACAATTGGATTTTACGCACATAAAACGAAAACAATAAGTCTGTCTGTTTTGGCAGGTTATGGTTGTGTAAATTATTCGCACAATTGTTAAAAACACTACTAACTTTGTAAAATATTCAAGCTGGCATTTTAACGGATGACATGCGGCACACAAACTCGTTAGTTGACTAAAGAACTATTACAAAATGATAATTACGTTATGACAGAAGGAGCAAAGACCTGTTCACTTGTTTTGTAGATTCAATAAATATTTTTTTTGTCGTTTGCACATTTAACCACTTTTCATTTTTTCCTCTTTTTCTTATACAAAACGCAGACCAAAAGCGTTTAAAATGTAGCTAGGCCACAAAATACACTGAGTGGTTGCACAGACTAACTGCAATAATACCAAAAAAACCATTTAAACTATTCATAAAATACCAAAAAGACCAAGTCTTATTGCAATACGAATCGCCGCATAAATATTTGTAATACTTGCTTAAAACGTATTGTATGATCAATTAACACTAATTTATAATAATTAGAACATGTAGAAGTATAGAATTTTCAATTTAACTAACTTAACGTAAGTTGAACGTAATGTAAAATAATCAATTGTATCGACTATCGATTTGTATTGTACAGATATATGGCAACGCCCACTGCGAGCAGCTGTTGTGACGAAAAGCCAACTCAGCTAATGTGAAGAAATTTTTTATACACAAAAAATTTCGCACACAAAATAAAGTAGTGAATATTGCCCCGATTTATTTAATTTAAATTGTATAACCGTGCCGATTGAAAAAAACAATGCAAAATGCGGCTAACAAAAGCGAACGCCCAAATCAATACGCTGTGGAGTGATTTTCCCCTTTTCCTTACCACAACAACAACACTACTTGTAATACTTTCCCTTTCATGTCTTCCAACGACGTGGGCTGCTTTGTCCGACAAAAGACTGTGCGCTGACGAAAAATGTGAACGTAAGTAGAAAATGAAAATTAGTCAGACTTAAATGTGCAAAAAACGACCACAGTGCAATTTATTTCCTATGTACATGATTAACACACTTATAATTATAATGTCAGTTCAATGAATTACCCCTGACCCCGTTTTGAAGCCGATAAGAAAATATTTCGACAATTTCAATCATAACAAGGCTGCAAACCGGTTCATAGTCTTATTCAACTCAATAACCGGTTCGCAAACGGGAATTAGATCATGTAGAATGCAATTTTTAGTTATGTAAAAAGAATTCGAACTAAATATCGATTTCGAATTAAATATAAACTTTTTATTTCTTTCTCTTGTAGGAATCATCTCAATGGGTACGGCCAAAATCAGTTATTCGGCCGGAGAGGAAGGTATGCTGCCGTTTAAGATTCATTCCCCAGTCCGCATTATGTCCAAGAGTGCAGGCAGTAATCCAAAGTTGTGGGGCGTGGAAATTAATGGACGTCGTGGCTATGCCAACAAGGATTTCATATTGGAAAAGAAAATCTTAATTAAGGAATCGGATCTCACTTACGAATTACCACTGCAATCTGTAGTAAAACAGGAGGCAGAAGCAGCAGCAGCTGCACCAACGGAAGCAGCAGCTGCGCAGCAATTAGAGTGGAATCCGCCACAGCCTGTTTTGAATGCTTCCGAAACAGCTGATATGGATGCGGCTACAGCGACAGCCACAGCAACGACCACATCTCCGCTGGATACGCTTAATCTCGCCATACTCACGGAGCAGGATCAGCAGGCGACCAGTGGAGAAGCGTCTACACCCATTACGCCTATTCAACCCAATTTGCAATTAATCGATGGCACTCAGTTGCCATTGGAAGCGGTACCGGCAACAACCGAAAGGGATTCGAATCTCACCAAAGACGAACATAAACCGAAGGCGAACATCGAGGAGCTTGTGACGACAACGACCACGACGACAAGCAACGAAGAATTCGATGAAAACGAAGATGGTTATGATGAAGAAGGCGACGATAATGATGATGGTGGGGTCTCCGACGAAGTCGACGATGACGAAGAAGCTTCGTCACTCGATAGCAAAGATAACGAATACCGAAAAGCGAACGGAATAGAGGGCGATAACGCAGCGCAGCTACTTGAGATAAAAGCGGCACCTGAAGAAGTTCTTGTAACGAAATCAGAAACCGTATCATCTAGTCACGAAACCCCAACTGCCACTGGTGACCAGTTGGAGCAGCAATTGAATTCGTCGAATGTAATCCAAGAGAAAGCAGCTGCAAATGTCACAGAATTGCCCGGAACTGTGCTGAGCGAGAATCAAGTGAAGCTCGAAGCTGAAACGATTAAGGAGGATGAGGACGAAGCAGAAAAAGTGAAGAAAATTGATGCTGAAAAGACTAAGGAAGATTCTTTAAAGGCAACTGAAGCTCAGGAAGTAAAATTAAGCGAAACAGAGAAGGAAAAAGAGAAGGAGGTTCTAGTTGAAGAGAAAGGATTGGCAACACAGCAAGTTAAAGCGGAGAACGCAACTGAAGCGCAGCCTGTGATTGAACAAGCTGATAAGGCGCAGATTTATCAGCCAGTTGAGCCACTTTCTATACAAACTCATCAGACGATTGAAAATCCAATTCAAGGTCAAGAAATTGAACCAAAGGTTGTTGAAGCTGAAGCTAAAGTGCCATCGATAGCTTCGGCTGTTGACGCTCAATCCCAGCTCAATGAAACAGAGCAAACAGCAGGTCAGCTTCAGGTGGAGAAGGTTGAAGTGCAGAAAGAGAATGAAACCTTGAATGGAACTCAATCAAGCGCAGATCAGTTAGTTGTCGACAAGGCAAAAACTGATTCTGTCGCAGCAGTGCCTGAAGTTACTGCTGCACCTTCTGTAGAGCCAGTTCCTGCTGCCACTTTGCCGCCACTTTTCAATAAGAAATCAAATTTCAATGATCCCAATGAGATCTACAAGGAAATGCAGAAGGAACGTGAACGTCAAGAGTTGGCAAAGAAATTAGAGCTGGAAGCTCAACAAGTGGAGCTTCGTCAGAGGGAGGAGCAACAAAAGAGGGAGCAAGAACAGGTTCTGCAGAAGGAGGCGCAGGAGAAGATGGCACTAGAAGAGGCGCAACAGAAGGAGGCGCAAGAGAAGGAGGCGCAAGAGAAGGAGGCGCAACAGAAGGAAGCTCAAGAGAAGGAGGCGCAACAGAAGGAAGCTCAAGAGAAGGAGGCGCAACTGAAGGAAGCTCAAGAGAAGGAGGCGCAACTAAAGAAAACCCAAGAGAAGGAGGCGCAAGAAAAGGCGGCACAACTGAAGGAAGCTCAAGAGAAGGAGGCGCAACTAAAGGAGGCCCAACAAAAGGAGGCGCAACTGAAGGAAGCTCAAGAGAAGGAGGCGCAAGAGAAAGAGGCACAAGAAAAGGAGGCGCAACGAAGGGATGCGCAACTGAAGGAGGCCCAACAAAAGAAAGCGCAAGAAGAGGCACAACAAAAGCAGGGGCAACCCCAAGAGCAGCTACCCGTAACCACGCCCACTTTTGATGCCTACGACACCGCCTACGATGCGGAAGCAACTGCAGCCCCTGTGCCGCTTGCAACTGGCAGTGTGGAGCCTGTAGGACCACCTTTATCTACGCCACCCGAAATCCAACACAAGGAAGATGCTGGACTTGGCCTTGGACTATTCAGCACTATTATGTCTACAGTGAACTCTTTCATTTCCAACGAGGGCGCCAAGGCACCGGAAACGGCTTCATTAACCTCTGAAGATGAGCTGCATCGCTTGCTCTATCCCCATAGAGAAGCTGCAGCGGAAGGTGAGTGACAAATGGACTAAGCTGTTAACTTGATTGGAGCACTCAGAATTGAATACCTATATCTATGTCTATAATATATCCGCCTATCAAATCTCAAACACTCACATGCTCTAAGCTCAAAATATCACAATTAAAACAGTTTTGACTTTCTGATTCCTTGCATCATTTTGATACTTTTCCATTGGAATCTTGTCTTGCTGCCATTGATGACGACAATGTCTATTTTATTTTCAGTTCCAGGTGCAACTCAGGCCGCTGAAGGTCATTGCCTGCGTCCCATGGATGGAACAGCAGCCTGTCATGCCAGCATTAATCTGGACAACTTTACTGAGATCTTTGCGGTCAAAGTATTGGATAATAGTCTGCTGTTACTTTGCGTTGTCATCGCGGCAGCATCATCACTGTTCTTTGTGCTAGTCTACTATTGCTTCTGCAACAGCAGCCAGGAAGGTGCTCTGCTGTCTAAGTTGAATCATCTGGAGCGCAGTCTCCTGGCCGCACACAAGGAGAACCTCATCATCAAGCATGATTTGATGACAACACGTACGAAACTCTCGAGCATTGAGGATAACTCATTTGGTTCCAATGATATGGTGGCTGCACTGAAGAAGGAACTCGAGACGGAGCTGTACGAGAAGGCAAAGCTGCAGGAGCAGGTTACCTCGTTGGAGAAGGTAAGGAAGAGAGATATGGCAGAGCATCATTAATTTTTTCACAAATTGCAACAGGACTTGGATAATGCTGCCGAGGCAGGGCTGGAGCTAAATAAAATGTTATCCGAGGTGCTGAATAGTCAGAACGGCGATGAGGCATTCATGAGCACCGTGGAGGAACTGCAGCGGCAGCTCAACGATCAGGACAGTAAGTAGAAAGTAGCCAGCAAACACAAACAAACTGAATCCTTTATCCCCCAACCTTCTGCAGAGGTCATCAACGAGATCAACGCAAATCTGGCGGAGAAGAGTCGTGAGAATAGCGAACTACAGTATTCCTACACGGAGTCCACGACTCGTTTGACCAGCGAAATGAAATCACTGCAGCAGGACAACTATGAATTGGAAATGGAAAAGGCCAAATTGCAGACACGCATCGAGGAAATGCAAACGGAGACTGAACAGGAACTGGCCAAGGCGCTGGAGGCACGCAACTATGAGATGCAACGTCTGCAGCATCAGATCATGGAGGCCAGTGCCAAGTTTGATAGGGAGCACAATGAATTGCAAACGAGTTTGTCCAAAATCGAAGCACTCGAAGAATGTTTGCGGCAACTGAAGAAGGACGGTGGCAATGCCAATGTGCAGGAATTGATTGTATCCGCCAAGACGCGTGGAGAACTCAAGGCAGCGCAAAAGAAATATCTTGCACTGCAAACGAAACTGGAACAGGAGTTGGCAGCCAAGGCGCGATTGGAGCAGCAGCTGCAGATCTCTAGCGGCGATGTAGAACAGCTGAAGCAGGACTATAATCAGTCCGAAAGTGACAAGTTGGAGGCGCAGACGCGTCTTGAAGTTCTTTCGGGCTATTTTCGGGAGAAGGAGACACAGCTACAGAAGTATAGTGGCTCTAGAGATATGTCAGTTGGAGGCTTTAAATCATTTACTGTATTTTCAGGGAGCTGAGCCTGCAGGAGGCCAAGTGGCTGCAGCATCAGGGCGAGAATGCCAGCACAGTGGAGACGCAAACGTTGATGAAAAACGAAATTCAGACGTTGAAGTAAGTGAGGAGTGATTGTAGAAGAATGGGGGTATTTCCTAAGGGGTATTCACCTAATTTGGTAGAAAAACAAAGCTATATGTATGTAGAATATGTGTGCAAATGGATATTTAGATTCGATCATTCATTGAAAGCATCTACCACATGGTACAGTTCAAGTTCATACTGTCTAAACACTTTGAACGGGTTTATCCCGACATGATTACGCGCTTAGTTCCGATATGCTTTATTGAAAGTCTTAGAAAGAAAATACTTTTTTTAAAGTTTCTAATCTCTAATCTATTTTGAAAAAGAATCCGAAAATCGAAGGGTTTTTTATTAGTATACAATAATATCTTAATATTTTAAACTCTTTTTTGCAGATCTCAAAACGATGAGTTGCGCGCCGAGATTGAGGCGCAGATTGCCTCGCATAAGGCTCAGATGGGCACGCTGGAGAATCGCGCCCACGAATCGTGGCTGGCAGCACGTCAGTCGGAGCGACGCTGCGAGGAGGCGCAGGCTGAAGCGGCTGCACTGCGTCGCAAGCTGACCACCATGGCCAGCGGTGGTGGTGGTGGTCTGGCTGGTGGAATCGGGGAGCTATCCCTCGAAGCATTGCCCACCAATGGTGACCTAAATAGCAACCCATCGCCGTTGCCATTGCCCTTGCCCGGTTCGCCTGGTCTGCTAAATATGCCAAATGCACTGCCATTCCTGCCGGCACCCTTCTCCCCTTTCATGGGTTTGCCGCCACCATTTTTGCCACCACCACCGGGTGCAGCAGCAGCTGGCGGCGTCGCGGGCGTAGGCGGTGCACGTTTGCCGCCACTTGGACGCATGCGTTCACCACCGCCAACATCGTCATCACGCGGCGGTGATCGTTATTCGCCGCAACGCGATGATTGCGATGAACGCGATGATTACAGCGATTACGATGACTACGATGAGGAGGAGGAGGACGAACGTCTGATGGATCGACGCAGGCGACACAGCGGCAGCTGGGGACGAGGCAGACATGACGACTATATGCACTCGCCACGCACATATCGTTCTCTGTCGCCGTCGGACAGTCGCTACAACTACAACAACGATACGGAAACGGATTACAGTCCGCCACCAAGTCCGCTACCCCCGCGCAAGAATAGCTCTCGTCCTATCAGCGAAGTATGATGATGCATGCGGTGGTGATGCGGCAATGTGTACTTCTCTTAAACCACAACAGCAAATTAGGTGGATCCCGGATAATCCGAATATCCTAACTCAATCCCCGATCATCATACGCCATCATATGTACGAGTATGTGTAGTAGTTGCAGAAACTCAAAACTAGTTCAAATCTATGTATATTTATTAATTGATCATCTGGTTAAAGTACGACTAGGAGCTAAAAAAAGATAAACAAAAATGATAAACACAATTACAAAAACATATACATAACTAAATTCCCATACATATATAATACATAAACCACTTCGATCTGAGGCATTTTTTAAGCGAAAGCTCAATGGTAAAAGATAAAGATATCGAAGCGAAAACTGAAAAATAAACCAAAATATGTATACAAAAAACACCAAAACTAAGCCTTTGTATATTTCTGAACTATGAAGTCCAGTGTTGCCAGTAGTCATTCACTAAGAGGGATATTAATTGACTTAAGTTCCATTGTCAAATCGAAATGTGGTGGCACGTCGATTTTTCAAAGGACCTAAATAGAATCATCGGAAAAAGGCTGGCAACTCTTTGCTGACCGTTTGACTTTAGCTTAGCAAACTTAAATACAAACATTGCAGTTTATTAACATTAATCGGTATCGATAAGATTAGTCGGTATCAGCTCACTGCTATTACTTGAGCTAATTGTCTATCATAATGCTGATAATCCCAAACAGTGCAAGCAATTTTATCAATCGATTTCCAGTTTGCGGAATGAGCCCACAGCTCCGAAGGCGGAACGTTTGTCTTCGGCGGGATTGCTAAAGTCACGTAGTTTCTCATCGGTGCCATAATACTGGGATGCCTGAAAATATGCCTCATAGCTGGCCAGCTTGGCCTCCATGTGGCGACTTATATCCTCCATGATGCCGTAAGTGCCACCATATTCCAGTGGCAGATAATCGCGTGGCACTATATTGAATATGGCATCGGGATCCGAGCTGACAGAGATCTGTCAATAAAGAAAAAGAACTGTTTTGGAAAGAATTCCATTTTCAGCTTTTTTTTCGCTACTCACACGATCCTTGATCTTAGCAGGAAAGAAGGTACGCAGTGTGTTAAAACCAGCTTCGAAGGCCGCAGGCACATTGATGAAGTGGATGCCCTTTTGGCGTGTTGGCATCGCTTCATCCGCATAGGTGGAGAACTTGCGCAGCAGTTCCGGCTGCAGGGCAAACAGATGCGTGCCAGTAATACCCCTCATGTCCATGATCTCAATGTATCCCGATACGGTGGCGTTCTCGTCCTCGAACATCATGATCTCACCGAACATGGAGCCAACGCGAATGATGTCCTGGAATTTGAATTTGTTCGTATCGTAGCTGCCGGCACGTATAATAGTCACACAGGGACCTGCATCGCTCTCGTCCTGTGGCAGGCGCAGCAGAATACTGCAAGTGATGTTAGATATAAGGAAAGTAGCCAAACCTGAGGTTAGCAATATGCTCACCTCGATCGTATTATATCCAGCACCAAAGGATCTCTGGCCACGCGATGCTCGTTAAATACCTCAGGGATCGAGGATTGCAGCGTATAGAATCTATCGAATTTCTGTTTGGCGCGTTCCAGGCTAAATTTGGTGCCACGCAGAAAAGCAAGCAGAAATTGATCTTCAGTGCAGGCGCGTAAATGGGGCTGCTTGAGCACCCAATCTCGCAGAGATTCTATGTCGTCAGCCACACGATGGGGAACTTCGTTGAGCTCACGCATGGCAATTGCCTGCAGTGCCGGTTTTAGGGGTCGTATGCGTAATGAGCTCATTGTTGAGAGCCTGTTGGCAATGTGGCCAGATGTTTAGGTAAAAAGGAATACCAAATGATATACTAATAATAAGGAATTGAATAAAAGAAAATAAAATAAGTAGCTGAATAAATATAATTTTCGGTATAAACAAAAAATAACTAAATATACCAATATTGGTTCCGCTATTAAAAATCTGCGATGGCAACACTACCTGTTGATGAGGGTTAAAGAAAGTCCTTGAATTATGCTTCAAAGAGTTCAACTGACTAAGTTAGTTATATTAGTTATATTATACTTTCAAATAGTAAAAATAAAACTATAAGCAGCATGAATTAATGACAGATTCACTCTTTTATAAATTAGTACTCATTGTGCACTTGAAAGTTTAAAATGCTATTCCCTATCAGTTATCAGTCTTATCGACCAAAATTCAAATGCCAGTTGGCCGTAATTGAAATCCAATAATTAGGCAAAGCAGGTAGTTTTCACACACGCACACACACATTCGCGCTTAGTAAATGCTTCAGTTGATTTAATGTTTCGTCTGTTTTTGCGCGTGTTTACCGTTCGAAAATGCAGCACCGACTGATACCAAACGAAACCCAAGCCAAAACGGCAAATTCAACGAACCTGCAGCTCGTGTTTATATTTTGTGTTGTGATCAGAAGCCGATTTAAAAAACGGCACACGAAGTCTGTTCCGTTCCGTTTTATCGGCGAACGTTTAAGAAAGACAGGAGGGGAAGGAATCGAGGAGGAAGAAGACATGTACAGACGGTACATTCATACTATGTGTACCAGGCACCGCTCTGCACTTGTTGTACTATGTTTATTTTTTGCCATGCGGGTGGTTTTTGTTTTCAACTTGTAATTTCGATTGATTGTCTTAATTGGCTTTGGATTTAGGCGAGCCATAAGTACACCACACACAATGAACGCGATTATTTGTGGAGGGATTCTTGAGTGCATGCGGCTGCGGCAATTTCGATTCCCCTTCCTTATTGCCCCTTTGATTTGTTCTAGTTTCCAGCTAGACAGGTCACACTTGCAATTGATCAATTTAAATATTATTCGCAATTTGCATAAATTAAATCAATGCTGATAATGGAGAAGGTTACTTGAGTACACTTTTAATTGAGGAAGCGAATTGATTATGCTGACAGTTTGATAATAATTATTATTTATTATACAATGTGTCAAAGACGAATTATAGTCCTGCAACAGAAGTTATTGCCCTCCATGAGTAGCGATAAGCTGATTTAATATGCAAGCAAATTACGTGTCACTTTTTACTAACTTAATTTAAGATAAGAGAACAGCATAATTTGCTTCATATTAAAATTAATCCCTCATTTAAAAAATTAAAATATTAAACTGCT
Organism: Zaprionus davidi; assembly: GCA_018903715.1. NCBI lineage: Eukaryota > Metazoa > Arthropoda > Insecta > Diptera > Drosophilidae > Zaprionus > Zaprionus davidi. Next base: position 12,072,301 of record JAEIGL010000005.1, read on the forward strand.
TACCCTTATTAATGAACCAGTTAAAAGAGCGCCAATTCAAACCCAATTTAAACAATCGTTCGTTTAATTCTCACCACATTGAACTAGCTCAATAGTTCACCCTTAGCCTATCGATAACTTGTAGCAACGACTCGATAAAAAGAGGTGACAAAGTGACAGGTAGCTAAAAAAAATAAATAAGAGAAATACATTTTTTAAAAACAGTCATTCAAGTGCAAATAATAATATAGATTTTTAAAACAATGCAGGTCGAAACAATGTCCAGCGTTGGCGACACCGAGAATCCATTCCTAGCGCTGCTGCAGCCAGGCCCGGGCCAGGGTGATGGCGTGTCCAAGCAGCTGATTGAAAAGATTTTGCTCTTTACCCTGAGCAAAGATGCTCCCAGCCAGGCAAGAAATGTAGAAGTTCTCTGCCTCGCGGATGTGGTTGTGGCTGATAATAGCGTTGGTGACACACTTAGCGAAGATTTGTTGGCTCATGCGCTATTCGAACGTCTCATGTTAACCGAGACCAGCAAATATTTGCAACCACGAACGAGTGAGAATCAGTGCACCAATGCGGAGCAGGCTCTGGAGACAAAAGCCATAATCTACTTGCACGGTGCATTCACCAGATGCGACCAAATTCATCGCGGCGGCAGCACAAAAGAAAATCAGGATTGCGATAAAATTGTCGAACTAATTCTAAACAATGCCAGCACCTGCATGCGGCAGCCTGATCTCTTTGCACCACAATCCTTTGGTGCCCAGTGGCTGGAATTGTTCGAGAAGTCCGACGAACATGATATTAGCACACAAGAGTTTCTAGTACGTGTAGTTACCAAGGTACTCGACGATGTTGAGCCTCTCGAGGCCTTGGGTGCCTTCAAGGCCATTTTCTATCCCATGCTGGGGGATCTGCAAAAGCAGCTGGCCCGGGAGAATTTGATAAACATAAAGAAGAACATATTTTGGATTCTCGGTTTCTTTTCGCGTGAGAAACGTACTGGGATACTTGGTGAACTGCTCATTGATTACACCACACCCAATCCCAAGGCCAAAGGTCAGTTAATTCATATGAATCAGTCGAAGAAACTTAAGTTCATTTATTTTTTCAGGTGGTGAATATATGGACACACTCTTTGGACAATTGCTGTGCATCTCCATTATGCCAAAGACCCAAACGGCGCCATATGAGTTCTTTCGTGACATTTCGCTGGTCTCCCAGCAATCGGATCCATCACTGTGGCAACTGCTGGCCCATCATGTGCAGAACATGTTTGTAATGATTAAACAACTGCTCGTCCAGTCGCCTGCAACGAAAAAGAAGACCATGCAGTGGATCGCCAATTGCCTGGACGCCAATGTGGCACGTGGACATCTCTGGAGCACAATTAATTTAAATCTGGAGCAGACAGTGCACAGCACTGCCAGTGATGCTTTCATGACCAGCCTCAGTGCGGTGCTGATGCGTCTCTGTGCACCGCTCTGCTTGCCGTCCCTAAAGGTAAGCAAGGCAGAAGGAATCGCCTCCGATCACATCTTTAATCCTTCCATTGCAGGTGTTGCTGGTGGATCCCACTTACTGTGCTGTCTCCGATGCCAAGGATCGTTTGGTAAAGGGTGTCAGCATGCTGAAGGCTTACGAGGAGACTTGCCTGCTGCCCAGCGAGGAGGGAGAGCAGCGTCTGATGGCAGATAAGTATAATTTCATCAGCGAGATCTTCTACATGGCGCACAAGGCATTCGAGCTGGGAAATCGGGCGTGCATTGAGCGTCTGACACGCATGATGCGTGAGCTGCAGAATACACAGACTGCCTATCAGGACGTTGCAGCGCGGGATCCCAACAATGATCTCACCAAAAATCTACTACGCATGCTGCAGGATCAGATGCAACAGGTGTTGTGCATACGCAACGCTCTTGCGGAGCCGGAATACGATGCTGCCATATTAAAGTTCTTTGAGGCTTCGGCCATTTGGTTGACCGAGATTGCGATGTTGCCGCGTGAGAAATATGAGAAGGCGCTAGATAAAAAAGACTTTTCACCACAGAAGCTATACGATCTCGCGCTGTTGTCTGAGACGCCACCATTTGTGGCACCCTACATGAAGTCGGTGCCAGAGAACATTATCGACAACATTGCAGCGTATTTGAATTTCTGTCGCAGCTTCCCAGGGGATCAGTTTATACAACTGTACACCAGCTCGCACGATGCGTTCTTCAAAATGATTATTCTGTTTATGGGCAGCTCTGAACTGGTTAAGAATCCACATTTGCGCGCCAAACTGGCCGATGCTCTCGAGTTTCTGCTGCCCTCTCAAATCTCGGGAAGCAATCGCAAAGCATTCAATACACATGTCTTTGATAATCATTCGGATCGGCTGCAGGTGGTGCGTAGCCTGCTCAATGTGTTCGTGAGCATCGAGATGACCGGACAATCGGTGCAGTTCGAGCAGAAGTTCAACTATCGTCGCCCCATGTATGCGATCATGGAGTTCCTCTGGACCAAGCAGGAGCATGTGAAATGCTTCCGGGAATTGGCCACCGAAGCGGAAAGCAATATGGAAGCAATTGAACCGCCGATCTTCTTGCGTTTCATAAATCTTCTCATTAACGATGCCATCTTTTTGCTGGACGAATCGCTGTCGAATCTTGAGCAGATCAAGCAATTGCAGCAGGCACAGGACAATGGCGAATGGAACAATCTGTCGCACAGCGATCGACAACAGCAGACAACGAATCTACATCATCTTGGTATGTTGGCTCGCTTCGATAATATTCTGGGACGCGACACGATCAACATTCTCAAACTTCTGACCACCGAAATCAAGAGTATCTTCTGCCACAACAGCATGGTGGATCGCATTGCTGCCATGCTGAACTATTTCCTATTGCATCTGGTTGGACCACAACGCGAACGGTTCAAGGTGAAGGATAAGAAGGAGTTTGAATTCGATCCGGCACAGACTGTAATGGAGATTGCTCACATCTACATTAATTTGAGTACGGACAATAGCTTCTGCCTGGCTGTGTCGCAGGATGGACGCTCCTATAGTGATCAGTTGTTCGGTTATGCAGAGAATATATTGATTCGCATTGGTGGTGGTCAGTTGATTGGCGACATGGCTGAATTTGCCAGCAAGGTGCAGAAAATGGGAAACGATTACAAGGAGGAACAGGAACTGCTGGCCGATGCCCCCGAGGAGTATTTAGATCCCATAATATCGACACTAATGACCGATCCCGTTGTGCTCCCAAGCTCGAATGTCACTGTCGATCGTTCCACAATTGCCCGCCATCTGTTGAGCGATCAGACAGATCCGTTTAATCGTGAACCCCTCACCATGGACAAGGTTAAAGCGAATGAGGCCCTCAAGCAAGAGATTGAGAAATGGATCGAGGATAAGCGCAGCGCTGCTGCAGCTCGAACCAATAGTTGATCAGATCAAACTAATCGCGTGGATAATTCCAATACAGTCGCATCATCGCCAAAGAATTAGCTTGGATCTGGGGCTCTAGTTAAATACACTATGTTTTTCATCTTCTTGAGAATTCCAGTTATATAATATCTACTACTATATATCGTATCCTATGTCTATATACATATACCTATATGTATGTGTATTATGTATGTGTATGTATTTTTATAGTCTCATTGTGTGTACATAAGCGGCCTTTGCAATTTCCCCCATAAAAATAATATCATGAATGTTCAATAGATCGTTTTGGGTTTCCACTTGTGTGTATATGTATGTGTGCGATATCAAATAATACGTATAGTAAATGTCAGATATGTATGTAAATATGTTTGTGTAATTTGAAATGCAAAACTTATTTGCATTATTAAATCAAATAAACGTTTCTATAAGTGGTAATGCATAGATGCATTTTTATTTGTTTACACTTTGAGGATGCGTGGGAGACCTCATTAAGTCTAACCTTTTTATTAAAAAATATAAAATAAAATAATGTTTCTGATAGAGGTAGGCATGGAAATGTTAAATTATGGTATATTTTTATAATTTTTTAGGTGTTACTTTATTGTGATACCCAATATTAATTTAACAGCAAACCTTTATTGTTTTTGCTAACATGAAACTGATACTCAAATAGAGTATTTAAAGGACCGATGTTTGCTACATTTGAATTCATATAATTTATGACTGCATAGGTCCATTAAATTTGTTGAAATATTAACTGTTTTTCTTTAACTGTGTTGGCAATTTGTCGATTTATTATTTTTAATGCATTTTAGCATTAAATAATGACAGCAACAAATTGTTTAAAAGGTGTTGAAAGCAGCCCCCTTAAATTAAATTTAAATTGCAGACATTTGGTTGTATTTAATATACATACTCGTAGTATACTCCGTACTATCTCTAAATTTAGAAAATATAGATATGATATATTAATATAGCATAATTAATACAGTAAATTTAAGTGTCTGAAGAGGTAACTTTACAATTTATTTGTAGGCTAAAGAATAGAGAAGTATGGACGAGCGCTGCGTTGGCTGTGGATAGTGTTGGCATTCCTTTGGTATCGGGTTACCACAGCTCACGTGTACGACCTCGATGCCTATTTCAGTGTTTTTTTTTTGCGCTGCCACTGTTCAAATTTAACAAGCTGCTTTATTATTTATTGCGGTGAAATTGCAAAACGCAGCAACACAAAACAAGAACAACAACAATAATGAAAGGCAGCCCCATTTAACACCGTTCACTGTCATCACGGCTGGACGCCAAAAACAACAACAATAGCTACGTTATGCTCTGGGCCTTGGGATAGGACGCAATGTTCCGGCGGGTATGGACTCCCGTGAGTTCGCCTCTTGCGTAGATTCCTTTTTGCAATTACACCCTAGGGCGTGCATATCGAAGGCGTGGCTCTCTCTCTAGGTGCAAGGCGAAATCAGTTTTTGCTTTAATATGTAATTTAAAATATCGATTTAATTTAGAAGAGCAATCTATATAAGGTACAATTATATTTTGAAATATAAATTTATTTGTTTTTTTTTTCAATTAAAGTATTACAATCTATGCAGAGACTAACTTTGTTGTTATTGCAATAGTTTCGATCTTCTTGTTATCGAATATATTTTTAACTAAATTTATTTAAATGGTTTTTCTGCACTGGGAATATTATTAGAGTTTTACACCAAGGACTGACACTTGAGAAAATCCGAGATTCTCACTTATAATAGTTCTTCCAGGCAACAGACCAATTGTCCCTTCTGTAACGCCCGAATTCGTGTCTAAAATCAACACTCAGAGCCACGTCGCACTAAGGAAATGCTGCACTCACTTCTTCATGCCCAGTAGGGAACGTTTCGCATTCCGGTGTCATCAAGTTCTTACTCCAAGCCAAGAGGCACCAAGGAAATGCTGCAGTCGTCGATGGCCTCAAGCGCACGTACAGCACTAACTACAAAACTTTCTGTGAATTCAACACGGAAGAAGCCGAACAACTCTAGAGCTTTGGAAACAATTAAACTGAAGTTTTGCCCGATGCCAAAATATACAGTTAACTAAGTATGTTAACCTTCAAATGTAATAAACTGAGTACATATTCAGTTTAACGTGAGATATGCAAATTATGTGTGTTTGCCTCAGGCAGAGTGTGTGATATTAATCAAATCAGTTTAAATTTGAAGGCTAAGCTACTTATATGGTATGTGTATTGTAGATAAAGTGCTAATCAGTTGAATGACTCCGGCCGAGTCAATAGCTGACTGGCACATACCACGTTCCTCAGTTAAAAGGTTTATCCTACAAATGCCAATACTTACATATGTTAGATATGAACATATTACAATTTATAGAATATAAATAAAGTACAATTCATTAAGTTGATTGAAAAATTAAACACATTAGCCAAACATGGTCAGTTTAACTTATCAGGAATATACTTTATATGGTTGTAGATGTTCCATAAAGTGCGTTGCCAACTTATTTGCCAAAATTAACATACCCTCTGCAAGGGGACAACATGAAAATAAATAAAAGGCAACTAATATTCTATTGCTCAGGTAATCATTTAAATGTTTTCGCATGAATGTTTAACAAATGTAGCATGGAATAATTACAAGTACTACAAAATATCAACAAAACTAAAGGCTTAAAATGAAAATTAAAATGTTGCATAAATTTATGTGACTTTAGTGTGATTCTTAAAGGGTAATAAAAGCCCAGCGTGCAATTTTCTACTTAGAAATGGAAACTTTAAATCCTTGGCATATTTTCAAAGTTGTAATTATGATAAATCGGATTAGGGAAGCATGAAAGGGAAGGCAACTTAACATTCGATACCTTTGCAATGTTATATTAAATTCATATGCACATGTATAATAAATGTGTGTATATATGTATGTAATCAGATAAATGGCTTTGAGCAAATTAAACAATAACAATCAGGCACATTTGGTGTTAGACAATGTTGAAGATGCTTGAAGTTACAGTGCTCCAAGTAGAGGAGACGAACTGCAGCTGACAGAGAGAACATGTTGTTGTTGACGAAGGTGTTGCTGTTGTAGATGTTGTTGCTGCTGCTGTTGCTGCTGCTGATGTGAGCTCTGCACGTGTCATAACATGACTCTCCTCGGAACTGTGTGGCTTTTATGGTTAAGCCAAAAATGCCAAGCTTGTCTTTAAACTTCTGCCCTCTTGTGCGAAAGTTAAGCCAAATAATTGTGCTTAGCTGGATGAAGAATCTGTTGTAGAAGGCAGAAGGGTAGATGAGAGGAGGGGTGATGAGGTGAGAGACGTGCACTGCAGGCACCTGCCGACACCTACAGCAGGAGCAACTAACATAACAAGAGCTGAGACTGCGGCCATGTACAATGTGAATTATTTCGAGTCATAAAACAAACTGTCACCCAGACAGCACTTTCGAAATGCGACTGACGGCAGGCAACCGAGTGGAATAAGCATATCATAAAGTTACCCCTCCCTTTCCACTGCCCCTCTCCCAGCTAAGCTAATGAAGAATCAGCCTACTTATAAAGCGGAAGAAGGCTGCAGTAAGTAAAGGAAGTATGTAAGTAAAGAAGCAAATGGTTTGTGTGAGCAAAGGATAAAGAGGAACACTTTGCATATTATAATATGTGCACGATATATCCTTTCTCTTTGCTTAACTAAAGATTTCCATATCTTATCTCATATGAAATAACAAGCGAAATATCTTTGACATACACGTGTCCCAATACTGATGTGCATAATCCAACTGAAGGGCGGGGATTACATTTTCGGCTTATGTTCGATTGAATAGTTCAGTTTAAGCAGCTTGGCAATTGCCAAGGATTTGCTGATTAAGCAAATGACATTTGTAACATAAGCAATTGCAAATTCCGATTGGATTTCTGGCATTCTAGATACTTATAGCGCGACAGAGAAAAAGGGAGAGAGAGAGAGAGTGAGTGAATATGCCAACTTCATGCTCGTCTGGGATGTCGTTTTGCTCGACGTGCAACGTTGTCACTATCATCATTATCATTATCATCCTCCTCGTCATAGTCAGCGTCATTGCCAACTAAGGGACTGACTTACGCTTTTTCATGTGCATCCGTTTCCGCTGTTCGTTTGGGGTGAAATAAATGCATCAGTTCAGAGCAGAACTTGATAAAGCATTATAGTTTTTGATATATAAAACACTATACCAAGATATACCATAATACAACATAATCCAAGGTATATACATACATATCTACAGTAATTCAAGAAACACGTTTCACATACCTACAGAACACTAACATGCACATTTGAGTTAATAGTTACTTGACAGATTGTAAATACACCCACAATATACCAAGGTATATTTAAATACACCAAAATATACCAATATATAATATACCATAAAACGCCATGTTACTCTATGATATACAAGCCTTTTTTTTCTGACTAATTAAAATTTAATTGAATAATAATTATAAATTTTAAAAAAATCATTTTCGTTGCTTCCTCCATTTTACTTGTTTTTATTGTGTAAAATGAATAAGATTTACAAACTATATCATTAAAATTGCTAAAGTAAATATCAGTTGCCATTTTCCGGCCAACAACTCATAAAAAAGCTATGCAAAACGGGTTGGCAACACTGGCGGTATTAGCCGCGTCAGCCACATTCGCCAATGTCGAGTCATGTCGTTGCAATATTTTTTGAAGTTCATGCTGCGCCCCTCTCTCTTCTCATCCCTCACTTCCTGTCAGCATAGTGATTCCCTCTGTAACTCTTCCTCTCTGTCACGAGATGTTTGACTGAGTTTTTCTGCAAATTTGAGCGAGGCTTACGGATTTGGGATTGGATGTGTGGCGTTTGGTGGACCCGCAAGTTGTTGAGGTTGATCCGGCAGGGCAAACAAGTGCAGCACAGTAGCAACAGTGAGGATAGCAACCAGCAGAAGCAGAAGGAGGAAGAGGAGGAGGAGGAGGAGAAACAGGAGGAGGTGGAGGAGCAGCAGTAGCAGCAGGCGGAGCAAGCACATCGGATTATCAGTAAATTATATCTACGGTTAACGCGTGTGCCTTGCGCGCTGGTCATGTTTACGGCACGTCTGCCGCCGTGCCATGTTTGCCCGGAAGATGGTCACCCTCTCTACCCCCCTCTCCCGCTCATGTTGGTGTTGTGTGTTGTGCGCTATTTTTGGCGCTTTTCCTGCTGATTTATGCAAAACTGTGGCATTTTTCAATTGCATTTTCACTCGTCCTGCAGGACCTGCTGTTGCTGCTCCTCCAGTTGCGCTTCCTTTGCCTCGCTTCGTTTCGTCTCCACATGCCTCGCTTTGCTCCTAGTTCGCCCCGAGTTCGCCTTGTTCGCCGCATGTTTGTGCAAATGTGTGCGTTCTATACAATTTTCACACATTTGCGCAACTTTGCTTTCAAATGTGCAACACATTGCCACGTTTATTGTTGTTGTTCTTGTTCTACTCTGTTGTTAGTTTATGCGCAGCCACTGCTCTCTCTCTCCCTCCCTCTCTGTCTCTCCTTTTGGGAGAGTGTGTGGGAGGGCAGAAAACAGTACAAATGTCGGCAGCTTCTTCGCACGAGTTGCCAACTGCATTTGATTGCCGTCGCGCACAGCTGCAAGTGGCTCTGTACGAGTGTGTCTGTGCATGTGTGTGTGTTGCTGTCTGTGTACGTGTTCATGTGTGCGATTCATGGATCCACGGATCCACGCTTGGTTTTGCGCATTTACTGCCAAGTGATAACTTTCGCGCGGGTTGTTTTAGCAGTTTTTGTATCATTTGAATTGCACGTGCCAGAAATGCAGCCCAGCCAGCAGGTGCACTCAAAAACAAAGCAATGGTCACATTAAAACTAACTCATACATACTATATTAAGAGATTTGGAAAGTAGAAGAGGAAGTGCTATACTATTTGGTATAATTTGTACACCCTTGCAGATGGTATATTAATTTGATCCAGAAGTTTGCAATACACTTTACTTTATACATTCTGAGTCACTAGTAACATACATAGGAACTGAACTGAAATTGAACTGTTACTGTAGGCGGTAAAAACCAAAAAACAAATTTTTCAAGTAGTTTTAAATATGATTAAAAAGAAACTTATAAATTTTTTCAAATTTGAAACAACTTATAAATTGTAAAAATGACAGAAAAATTGAGTTTTTTTATTATAAAGTAACTTTTGTAAGATTTTCCATTTCATTAAAATTAGACAGCAGTATGCTATAGTATTATATAAAGGATTGAAGTTTCAAGCCTTTTCCTTATTTTATATCATTCATAAACATATTATTCAAATATCTCTATAAATTGAATTCATTTTTACACTTAAACTGCATTCAAATTCAGATAGTTTTACAATGTTTATTTAAATAAATTTCCATTTAGACGACTTACTTACCCGCAAGCCCTCAATTGGCCCTCGTTAAGTCTAACTGATCCGCGATGCATGAATTTTCTGGCTAATTTCGACGCTCGTTTCGGGCCCATAAACTAAATGCGGCCCAATTGGGGCGCATCGTTCAATTTGTGTTCCGTGGCAGTGTGTCGGGTGTGTCATGTGTGTCGGGTGTGGATTACATGCCCTGTTGCGCTCCAATGTGGACAAGGCGTCACTCCTTGCGCAGAGAGGGGAAAGAGGGCAGGGGACTGACTAAATTAACAGATTATAATGCAGTTCACGCCGAATCTAAAATCTAAAATTGTTTTTATGAACTTTGCGGTTGCGGTTGCTGCGTCGAACATGGTTAGAGAATAACGGGAATTTATGTTAATGCAAGTGAAAACAACAAATTTATTGGCGCATAACTCAATCGACGGGTGGTGCAGGAGGAGGGTGAGAGGTACGAGTCGCAGGGGGAGCGTGGGTTATGTCGCTGACGATGATGCATGGAGGCGTCTCGTCCCTGAGCCAAGATATGAATGGATGCAAGTTACAATTTATGGTGCGAATGTAGAATGCCAGTCCAGGGGCGTCGAGGGGGCAGAGGGTGTTTTCACGAAGGGGTCAAGGCTGTAGCTGGCTGCCAAAAACTGTAACGGGCCCAAAGAAATGACGTGATAGTCACGTATTATAAAGACAACGAGACGAGTACAACAAACAAACAGCAAACTTAAATATAAAACGGAAACGGAAATGACAATGCCCAATTGCAACTACTGAAATTTAAATGGAAAATCGGTGTACTCGACATCTCAATGCAGCTGCAATTGCTATTCCTATGTAAAGACAATGGCGATGGCGATGGCGATGGCGACTAATAAACGGCTCGACCAAAAGGCCAACAACTTACATGGGCTAACAGGAATGCAGAGGTTTGTAAAGGGGAGGGGAGGGGTTAGGTGTACTACACTGAATGGGCTGACCCAGTCCATACTAACGGGTTTGAGTGGCATCCTCACTGCCGTGACGTCAGCCAGCTGACAAGCGCAGCAACCACAGCAGCAGCAGACCATGATGCCTTCAGTCGAGGCTCAAGGTAGCAAAAGTCATGAGCTTGCCAAATCTTTATGGAGAAAAGGGATAGCACGACTTACTTGTGTGATTTGTGCAAATGGACTAAGTTCGAAATGGAGTTGTTACTGTTGACCATTTTCTTAAAGATTATTATGCTGAGGGTTCCTGAAATAACATCGGAAATTCTTGTATGCCTCCTTATTTGACGTAGACTGAGCATGGAGTTAAAAAAAAAAAACAGAGGAATATACATGCATGTCTTAAGAATTTTTACAAAGAATTTCTTAAATATAATACGCATATAACCTCATTTTAATTTTCGAAATCTGAATGTATATATTCCAGATAAAAAGTTAATGAGAATTGAAATATTAACAATTAACTAATTTAAAAAGTATTCCAAGTATCAATACATTACTTCACATTCTATTTATCATAAACACATGTTTATTTATGTCTTTAAAGAGGAAAACTATTAACATAGTGTGCACATAACCTCACTTTATTTACATATAACCTCACTTTATTTCAATTTTAATCGGAATAATATATTTGTAAATCAGAAGTAAAAATAAAAGAGGAAGAATTAACACATAGCCTCATTTAATTTAGTTTCTAAAATCTGAATCGAAGTTTTGCAATACCTCAATCAGATACAAAGTGAAAACTATATTATGACTACATTTTAAAACAAGAAGACTCTCAAGCAGTAACAAATTATATGGAAACTGAAAGCCAGAATGCAGTAGACCATAACTAACCTTACTTCTATGTATATTCCAACTTAGCCCTCGGGGCAATTGGGATACTCTGCGAAAGCGTATCTAATCTCTTGTGTCGACCCAATGATTCCGTATATATATATTCCAGTTCGGAATTTGCATATTACATAATTGGCTGAGTGGGCAGCTCGCATGCAATGCAGCTTCAGGGCCGCAACATGATCATCATGGCAATGCTTTATGGTCACTTTATATTTGCAGTGTGTGGATTAAATTAATGCACACGCCGGGCAAGAGAGATGAAGAGAAAGTGAGACAGAGAGAGAGTGGGAGTGGGAGGGAAAGATGAGGAAACACTTGACGTACGGTTATGCGGCACAAGTTGCGCAAACGCCTACACACACAAACACACACACAGAGAGGCACGCATAGATATCTATGGGATTGCGGACAGATGGGCATGTTTGTACTTATTGTAGGTGTGCTACTTATTGAATATGCTGAGGCCAATATGCAGGTACCGTGCACAGACTTACAGCGGAGACTGTGTGTGTGTGGGATTAGCAGGGATAGGCAGGCCCGGCGTTGTCAGCCTTGTTTCCATAGCATACTTAAAAGGGCCAGCCTGGACATGTGCTCGATAGATAGCCAGATGGATAGATTGGTCCATATAATGGACTTCTAGTACCAAGCTAATAATGTCAAGCATATTTTGCCAGCGAGTCGAGTGTGAATTTTCCAAAATCATCTCAGCAATTGAATGGACTCGTCTGCTGCAAAATAAAATGCAATTATTGCCAGGTACTCAGTGTGAGATTGTGTGTGTGTGTGAGTGTGACTGTATGAATGTGTGTGTATGTCAGTAGAGTTGAAGCTAATTAGTTTTAGATTCTCACACAGCTTGTGCAATGAGGGAATCTGCTTCTCTCAAATGCAAATTGTATTTGTTGATTGCAGTGCTCAATAAATTAGGAAAAAAATGGGGGGATACTTTAGCTGCAGTAAAAGATATTACCAGTTGTGGCGGGTGTAGCTGAAGTTTTAAACATATTATATATATACACAAATCCATTATTACCATATTTACTGTAACTAGAACTTATAACTACTGAGATTTTCGAAGTTTAGATAATATATATTCCCCTTAACAGCTCTTCACACTGTACAGGGTACAACGGGAAACTGTTTTACTGTTAGTCCTGCTGATATATCGCACAACACGTGCATTTGTTGACTTTCTCAAAAAAAAAAGTCTAAAAAAACGCAAAAGATAATTACTGTTATGCCAGACGAAACCATCTATTAGAAGCACTTAAAAATCAACTCTGCCAGAGCCGCAATTAAAAACAAATAAAACATTCAAAAAGTTTTGCAGCTTAAGCGTTTATTTAAGTTTCCTTTACGGTTCGAGAGGAATAAGGAGTCGATGATTTAATATCCTTAGGGCTGAAGTATTCCCTTAAGAAGGGAATATTGAATAAACGAAACAAAGTGTCAATAGTGATAAAAGGTTGCTTGCTGAATCATTAAAGAATATTTTAAATGAAAGAAAGAATAAAATGTTAAGCAATATCTAAAACCATTTTATAACAAAGGAAAGGTACAAAATATATTTAACAATATTATGAATAATATTATATTTTAATAAAAATAAAAATAAAATCAAAAATATTTTGACAAAATTAGAAGCAATATTATAATCTTTTATTGAAGTGCATATATTTTTTAAATGTCATATATTTTGTCATGATCTTTAATATAAGTCCACATTTTATTTATCTAATTTAAATAATATGATCTTTAAAAGTCTACAATTTTATTTTTAAACGACCATAATGTTACCTAAGCTCCAACAAATTCTCAATTCCCTCTATAAATCTCAAACAATAATTAGCTAGAAGGAGACAGTTGCTGGTAGAGTGAGGGAGAGAAAGGTAACGTATTGAGTAACAAATGGCGTGTGTACCTTGAGGGTGGTCGCTGATGAGTGTAAACACTAAACGTAAGTAGAAAAACAATTAAAACTTTTACCAAAGTCAAAGAAAGTCGCAAACCTTCCCTACACTACTCAATCCTCAAGCAATTAGCTGGCAGCATATAAAAACAAAGGCAAGACGAGAACTTTCTCTACTTTTGTCTTGACACTCGCCGGCAGTGACTACTCCTCTTCGATTCACACTTCAATCATGATTGACAGCCATGAGCCACCAATTTCGCACAGCTTCTTCCGCATTGCTCGCCTCTCCGGGCGCATCGTTGGCATTTGGCCGCAACAAAGACGCGACTGCTGGACAAATCTTGTGTGCACCTTCAGCTTTGTCGTCATCTTGATTGGTGCTGTGGGCGAGAATCTTTACGGGGTTCTCAACCTGGCAAATTTGGTAACCGCACTCGAGGCCTTTTGTCCCGGCAGCACAAAGGCCGTTTGTGTGCTTAAGCTGAGCATATTCTTTCTGTACCATCGTCGCTGGTACGAAATTGTGCAGCGTCTCCGTGCCATGTTGTGGTCCAATCGAGGTGACACTGCTCAGGCCATGCTCTGCAGCATATCGGGCACAGCCAATCGGCTTACGCTGCTGCTGCTCAGCTCTGGCACTACGACTAATACCGCCTTCAATGTGCAGCCTCTCATCATGGGACTCTATCGTTGGCTGAGCAACATTCCTGGTCAGATGGAGCTGCCCTTCAACATCATGTGAGTGCAGTGAAGCGAAAATATGTCAGAGATTTATTAAGGTATTTCTGGGTATTTACTCTGTGATATCTTTGAATTAACTTTTCTGAAATGAGTTGTAGATTAATGATATACTACGTATACTATATAATAGTATAGTCAATCAAAATTAAGTTGGCTAATTATGTCTTCACCTTTCACCCCTTCCAAGTTAAGAACCCACATTGAGTTTAATAATGTTTTAGTGTTCAACTGCAGATAGAACTGTAGCTTTAAATGATACTGACAGCAATTTAAATTTATAGGAAATAAATTGAAAGTGCTTTCTATAAATTTAAAAGGCTGTCAGTATCATCTAATGCTGCAGTTCTATCTGCAGCTGAACCTAGATTTTTCTATCCTTCAATGGAGTTATTGAGGTTATTAAGTAGTTTATATTAAAAAGTCAATAGATCTATTCTTTTGTAATAATCTCGCTAACCTTTAGCTTCTACTGTCTGCCCCATCAGCCTACCAGATGTGGCGACAGCCTCACAATGGTTTCCCCTTACCTACCTGCTGCTTTTCTGCTCTGGGGCCTGCACCGTGTGCACCTTTAGCTTCGTGGATGGATTCTTTCTGTGCAGCTGTTTGTACATTAGCGGCGTCTTTCGCCTGGTGCAGCAGGATGTTAGGTCAGTGTTCGCTGACCTGCACGCAGGTGAGTGGAGTCAATAATCCCCAGCAGTTGAAGGCACTAAGGATGCAACTCCATTCTCCACAACTTCCTCTCTCTCTCTCTCTCTCTCTCTTGCATAGTTGACGTGTGCAGCCCATCAATGAATGCAGAGATTCGGAGGCGACTTGTCGGCATCATCGAGCGGCACAATGCGATTATCGATTTGTGTAGCGACCTAACGGGCCAGTTTACCGTTATCGTTTTAATGCATTTCCTGTCGGCAGCCTTCGTCCTATGCTCGACCATTCTGGACATCATGTTGGTAAGCCGGCGGCGTCGATTAAAAGTTTTTCGCTGTTTTTCGGTCTCGTGTTTGCTTTGTTTGTGTTTTATTCGCTGTTCTTTTTTTTGCTGTTCTTTGTTTTTTGTCTTGGTTTTTTGGTTTGTTTGCTCTTGGTGGCAATTTATAAGCGCATGAATTGTTGCTCTGCCAAAAGTTTTTAATGCGCCTTTCACACGTTTTCCGGTCTGGGTCTGGTTCTGGTTCTGTTTCTGGTTCTGGTGCTGCCTCTGTCTGATTGGGGGCCCTTAAAAGCCGCCGCCTGCGGCCATTTGCAACATGCTGTGGCGGCATCTATGGCGACGGCTACGTGGGGTATGTCTGCATGCCAAGCTGGTGTAGTATGTTATACCCTGTAGGTGGTGCCAGCATGAAGTGGGTATAACAACTTGCAGACAATTCAATACGACGCAAAATAATGTTGATGAACTTGTTATATTTCAGGCTTAATTATCATTCATTCCAGCAAGATCTTAGAGCTGCTAGAGGGCATCTTAAGGTCTAGCAATTTGCCAGTTGCTGTTAATTTGTTGCCTCTTTGAGTAAATGTGGCTAATTAAAGCACAAGCCTGGCTTAGTCGAAGACTCTTGTAGGGATTACGCTAAGTTCATTATATGCACATTAGCAGCAAGCACAAGAAGAAGCACAAGAAGAAGAACAAGAAGAAGAAGAAGAAGTGTTTTGTATACCTTAAACTTAAACCTACCAAACTGAATCACTGCCAGCTGAAGTGATGAGTTGCCACTCGAGCTGGAGTTGCAATTAGACAGGGACATAATCGTAAACGCAAACTTAATTTGCAGCCGCAATTCCTTTCCAATTAATGATGGTTATCTTTCACACTCTCCCTCCGTCTCTCTCTTTCTCTCATGCCTGCAACTTGGAACGGCTCTCAACTCTCGGCAGAACACCTCGTCGCTGAGCGGCTTAACCTACATCTGCTACAGCGTGGCGGCGATGACGCAGCTCTTCCTCTACTGCTACGGCGGCAATCATGTGGGCGAAAGTGTTAGTAATATTCTCCGATTCACACTCTCTCTCTCTCTCTCTTACACTCTCTCTTGCTCTGTTTTCTTTTTGTCTGTTCTGTTTTCATTTCGTAATTTCAATTTAGCGCCAAACATTAGGGGCAGCAACATAAAAAATTATATGCCAAACACAAATTGCACTTGTGATAAAATTTTAATTACACAACAAAGTGTTGCTGCCTCCCTCTCTCTCTACCCATCTCTCTTTATCTGCTTGCAGAGCTCCGCTGTGGCCGACACGCTGTACGATATTGAGTGGTACAAATGCGATGCGAGGACTAGAAAAATGATTTTAATGATATTGCGTCGCTCGCAACGGGCGAAAACAATTGCGGTACCGTTTTTTACGCCCTCCCTGCCGGCGTTCAGCTCGGTACGCAGCTCTCTCTCTCTCTCTCGATTATGAGAATAAATGTTTATGTTTTTCACTTGCCTTCTCTGCTTTTATCATCTCTTGCAGATACTCAGCACAACCGGCTCATATATCACGCTTCTGAAGACATTTCTGTAAGCCCATGCGGCGTATGATTGATATACGCACTGCCCGCGCACGCTCATGTGTCTCTCCATCTCTATCTCCATCGCCATCTCCATCTGCGTCTCAGTTTCGGTTTTGGTTTGCCTGCCTCATTTGTCCTACTTGTCGCTGTCAGTGCGGTTTATTCTAATTAAATGCCAATAAGTTGTCGCAGCAGAAAAAAAATTAAAACCGCACACGCTGCGTATGATTGATTTGGCGTGCAACAAGTCGCCCGAGCTGAAGGACACTTCAGTTTTTCACATTTCTATCTCGCGCTATCATTATTTCTTTTTCCTCCACCCCCACATTTAAAATAGCGAACGACCTTTCATGGCTGCCACGCCCCCTTGGCCACCCCTTACCCTGCCGCCCTTAAACTAATGAAAAGCACTCGCGGCTTTGGCCACATTAATTGGGTCAACATCGTCAGCATAGCGCAGCAATGGCGTTTTTATGGCATCACGTTGCACAGTGGAACGAGTGCGATGGTGAATTAAATCAGAAATTCATTAACAGAATGAGAAATAAACATCAAAGTGCTGAGCAAGAAGAAATAAGATAAAATAAAAAGAGTTTAAATAATATTTTGTGCTCTTAAATGATAAAGTAATATTTGAATTTAAAATTAATATGTTTAAATATCTATTGATTGTAGCCTCAAAAACTTAAATAAAAAATAAATTGGTTTGAAAATAATATACATCTATTTTTAATTAGAAAATCTAAAGAGAGTATTCATTTAAAAAATATAAATTGAAAAATAATTAATATATTTTTTTAAATTATAATAATTAAATATAATTTATAACATTAAAGCATTTAATCATGAGATACCGGCCGAAATTGGACTAAGCGGATGGACCATTTAATGCGCAGTCATGTTCAAGATTTGCATGAAATAATCTTCACAGATTAAATTATATGAACCCTACTATCGATTCAAATAAAGATTTCATGCATTTCTCTGAATTTTATGTGTTGTTTTTAGAAAACTTTCCTACAGCTCTTAAAAAATCACCCTTTATACTAATTATATTTTATGGAATTTTTACTACAGACTAAAATCAGAAAAAAAAGAGATTAAATTTATTTGATAAATATTATAAAAACCAGAAATATGCTTAATGATTTTATAGATTTAAAAGAACTGCAACCATTCTCTCAAAAATAACATATAATTTTGGTAAATCATAAAATACCCTTTAACTTTTGTCACTTCTTTTGCTGAATCATAAAATACTTTCAACTTCTCACACTCGCCCCACTGTGCCTGAGCTAGGCCTGTACTTCAGCCGAGGTTTTAGCCGCCACCGCTGTTGTTTCCACTATTTCTCAGGCAAATATCAATTATAATTGCCAACATTTGAGCCACGGCTAACGAGACAGTCAGGCAGGCGTCTGAACATGGCCAAGACGTTTGCAGACGTTTATTGAAATTAGCCGCAAAGTTTGTTTGCCCCAAATGGGTCTTAATTCGGTATTTATATTTTTGGCAAGCGCCAGTCAAATGTCGGCGCTAAAAGTTAATTGATTTCTTAACTTATAATTAATATATTTGTCACGGTATTTACACAAGATACAGGCTTGACCATTGTCTGTCTGGAAGGAGAGGTAACTCGATCCTTACTCAATCGAAAGTCAGCTAATTATTTCCCCTTCCAAATTAGGAATGCACATTGAGTTTTATAATAAGTTAATTTATTGTTGAAAGAATTATTTTGTTCTTGCCATCATCACATATATTATCTAAAATCTGCTTACCATCTTACGAATAGTAAATTCATGTCTACAATTATAGTAATATAATAGTATTAACGTTATCTCCAGCAATATCCAATTTAGTTTTCCACTCGATTTACACATTGAATTTTCCTAAACATAAACAAAGAAAACTGCGCAGATTGTTTGGTTTCATTTTCGTTTTTCTTTTTGTTATTTTGTGTGTTGTAGTGCGCGATTTAGCTACGAATATATTACAAATTGTGCACACTCGCTTGTGTGTAATGTGTGTGTGTGTGTGTGTGTGTGTGCAGACTGATGTGACAAACTGTCGACGCGTTGTTGGGCATAAAAAACGGAAATAAAACCGACCAAGCAACCAGGGGAGACTGACTGACTGACTATATGAAACGCTTATGAAACTTTACGAGTGTGTGTTTTGCATGTGTGTGTTGTGTGTGTTTAACTTTTGTTTTACTGTAAAGTGGGCACCATAATGAAATGAACCGGAAGGCAGCCAGGGCGACAGACAGCGCAGACATGCCATTGTAGGAGCCACAGACTTGTGGTATTTACCGAAGAACGCCGCAGAAATCTGCTGCTTCCCCTCATCCCCTCCTACTCTTTCTTCCTTTCGTACTCTTCTTTTGCTGTGCATTTTTCATAAGTCGTCGCTTTTGCTTTCCCTTTCGTTTTGCCTCTCCGGCTTCACACAATGAAATGTAAATATTAAAAGGAAACACAAAATGCCTGAAAGGGAAAACAAAAGCAGGCGATGTTAATGGTTGCCCGTTTGTCCTTTCCTTTGGCAAATTTCTAACTACAAAGAAAGAGATGGAGAGAGGGAGGGGGAAGACAGCGCCAAGAAGAAGACAACTGCTCATAATTTAAGCGAGGCAGCAAGTAGCTCTTGCTACTGCTCCAATTCCCGCTTCAGCTCCTCCTGCTCATCCTTCTGCCTTGCCTCCTCTTCCGTTGCACTGTTGCTAATGATGATGATGCTGTCGCTGCTACTGTCGCTGCTGCTTCTGCTCTTATTGCTGCTGTTGTCGTATCTGACGCAGCTCTGAGCACGACAGGCACCAAGCGACTCGCGACTTGCGACTTGAGCGAGTCAGTTTCAGTTTCTGTTTCGGTTCTGGTTTCGTTTTCGGCTTTCAGTTTCAGTTTCGTTTTTGGACTGGGTGTTTTAGCTGTTTTGCGGCTGACAGCTAATACTTGGCCCATTGTAGCGCCAGTGCCGAGCAGAACATTAGCCCGAGACGCTGCTGCGTCCGCTGGTGATGGCCAAACAATGCCAGTGTCGCGCTCTTCTGCATCGCAGCGGGATTCTCATCTGGAAAAGAGCACAAAGTGTAAGAAAAACGAACGTTGAACATGTGTGTGAGTCTATGTGGGTGAGTGTGTGTATTGTCTGTGGGTGTGTGTTGGTGTGTGTGCCAGTTCAGGCAATGCGCATTCAAATTAACCGCAGCTCCGCCTATTTTGGCATTCGTTAGCATCGCGCAGCCAAACAACATAATTTAATTGTGAGAATCCCAACCCGGGTTCCCACCCCTCTTCCCCCTCTCCTCTCTCTCTCTCTCTCTAGCCACCTAATTCCCCATCTTGTGCCCCCTTTAAAGTCCCGCTTTAGACAGTCACGCATTGTGCGCACGCTGGGGCAGGCTAGATAAATTACATATGTGTCGGCTGGCTGCCACAGCGTATACGTAATATTTCTTGGCATTTGCCAACGCATCATTTGTTAGTTCTCTGTAATTCTGTGGCCCATTCCCGACTTAAAAGCTAAAGTCCCTACTCAACTAGATTTGTAGAGTGTACGAAAGGTTGATTTTGATGTTGGACAAGGAAAGAAGGTGAATATATACATATTTGTTATATCTATGGAATGTCTGAGAAATACAATGGAAATACTGTATTTAGAAATATAATAAAAAATAGCTAGACTAAACTAGTCCATATATATTAGTTGTATATATATAGATATTTGATACATATGTATCTGTGAAATGTCTACGATGTATCTTCTTGTATTTATTTTCCTTCTGTATTATTTCTTTCTGTATTTTCTTTGGCAAATAGAATATGTGAGTTTGTTCTTTAGATATTTTCTTTAATATATCTATAAAATTATTATTAATCCTACAGAAAGAGTATTGTGTATTCGACTTTCAAGTTATGTCCAACTCACATTTCACTTGTTCTTTGTTAAATTTTTATTGCTCGTGATTTATTATCTGTATTTATGCATAGGCATTTGGCAGTGCCATACGCACTCTCTGCCCATGACTGTCTTCCCCTCCCTCCTGTGTTGCTTATCACGCGCTGCCCTTTGCTATGCTGTGCGCTGTGTGCCACATGTGGCACGTTGAGGGATACGAGCATGATTAACTGCCTTTCGCAAGTTACTTTTGACATCTTATCATATTTATTATGCTTTGGCTATCCCCCTTCTCCGCACTCTCCCTCCCTCTCTCTCTTGCTCTGATTGAGCAAGTCTTTAAAATGTAAATTCCAGTCGCATTGTTCTGCTACAACAACAGCAATTTCATTTAGCTTTACTACCAAGCTAACGATCGACGCATTTCAGTTAACACTTGACATGCCGCTAAAACTTAACGCACTTCAATCTACTTCGATGCGGGCCGTAAAAGTGACGAACAACGTTCCGTTGATGCTTTACGATGACCAACGTCGTGGCGTAGTTTCTCCCCGGATTAAAATGTCTTAATTCTCTGGCGAATTTATGGCCGCAGTATGCAAACTGAGGGCACGCCGGGTCTGGTCTAGTCTAAGATGACTTATACGCCCCGTTGTCGCTATTCTCGCATGTCGCATGTCGCACAATGCTTAGTGCTGAGCAAACAAATGAAATTGCTCACAAATTGCGCAGGAAATGCGCGAAAAGGTCTTAAGAATTGTGTTCTACAGGGAGAATTACGAGGCTCTTGAACAAGTTCGCATTTTAAATGAGACGAAAGGAAGCACTAAATCTGAAGTATTTCTTATTTTTAGAGCTCTAGAGTTGAGTGGAAACTTTGGAGCTGAGTGCTATAGTTGAGCATGGGCACTAATTTTAATGTAAATTACATGTGGATTGCATATTGAGGGAATGTGGATTGTATATTGATTGCATTTGAGAGAATGTGGATTGTATGTGGATTGTATGTGGATTGTATGTGGACTATGTGTGGATTGTATGTGGATTGTATGTGGATTGTTTGTAGCCTATATGAGATGTTGAATGTTGTTGATGAATTGAACATTGATTCTACGTATATTTTTGTGGATTGTATGTTGATCATGTAGGGATCGTATGTCGATTTTATGTGGATCTTTTTTTTCACGCGACAATTACTATGATGTGTATGTATGATGTGTATATTTTATATGCATGTAGATTGTTTGTGGACTGCATGTGAACTTACCATTGATCACATGAACCATGACACTGGCGCTGCTCGCCGTCGTCGGCTGGCACGTGTAGTTGCCAGTGTCCGTTGTCTGAGCATTTGATATGCGCAGCCTGTGGAAGAAGAAGAAAACGAAGAAGAAAAGCGAAATGAAAACCACAAGAAAAAAAGGAGGGAAACCAAAATTAACCTTGACTTCAGTGTATCCCCCAACTGGGACTCCATGGCGATGCGTGAGGCAAAGTCCCGTTGCAATTCGGTGCTGAGAACCTCATTGAGCGACTGATCCGGCTGTGCTGGCATTTCCCCCTTGCCCTGCCCCGTCTTGGCAGCACCAATCTCCTGCTTTCCCTGCTTATCATGCTGCTCCTCTTCCTTCTCCTCGTCATCATCCGCATCGAAGGGCGTGATCATGTGCTCACCACGATACCAGTAAATGGGTCCAATGTCCTTCACCGATGGCTGCTTCACCACGCAGTTGAGAATGATGGCGCTGCCGGCCTTGAAATGCAGATCGTGTGGGCCACTGATGACGGCCTTGGCATCAGGTGAGATTTCTAGAGAGGAAGGACAACAGAAACAGTTAGAAATTGCATCAAATAACGATTAGGATGCAATCGCTTGTATAACAATTTGTGCAATTGAATGCGCAAAACTTTTAATCATAAAAGTTAACGGCATAAGTTGAGAATTCCGCTAAATTGAAGCCAGATATAGCTGTAAAAGCAGGAGTGAGAGAATGCAACACAAACACAGACACACACACATATGGCAGACATTCCACATATGCGATGGCGTCTGTCGCGTCAAATATTTATGCTTGCCAGTGTGTGTGTGTGTGTGTGTTTGTGGAACTGGGTTAATAATAATATTTATTATGCATCGGACTGTGCAAATAATAATAATTAAAAAATATACCCGAAAAGTAAAAAAGCAATGAAAGGCAGAGGGGAGAAATAAAGAGGGAGAAGTAGAGAGAAGAGGGAGAAGAAAGAGAGCCACGAAAGTGTCGTGCAGCGGAGAAATAAAAAGTGTACTCCCTACAGCAGATTACATGGCAACAGGGGAGGAGGGAGGGACGGATGTGTGTGTGTGAGTTTGTATGCTGCACGTCTGCCAGCATATCGCCGCCAGGTTGTCTAGCTGTCTCACTCTTTTCGCTGCTGTTTTTTTTTTCTTTCGCACTCTTCATTCCTACCTCCCTTCCTTCTTCCTTCCACTCTACCTCCGTGCGTCCGTCTGTCAGTTTGTTTGTTTGTTTTGGTTGGAATTGTGGCATATGTTGAGCATGTGGAGTCCCTGCATATCCCTCGGCGCCATTAAGTGCGTGTGTGTTTGTCTCCCTCTCTTCTGCCCAATCTCCCTCTCTCTCTCACTCTCTTGCCTCCTCTCTGTACATATATTTGTGCAGTGTCACAGTGTTAAAGGCAATTAACACCCTGCACATTCGTTGCACACAGAAATGTTGTGAAAAAAGACACGCTGATTTCTTTTTTTCAGGCTGCCGCTGAAATCGGTTGACGGTGCATGAAATACACACACCCTGTACTTAAAATGCATAAAAAGAGGGTATCAACTTGTGCTTAACAAGAGCATCTCTACTTGGTCATTTTTTATAGTTTTACTAATCTCCAAACAAATTAAAGTGCTTTAAAAAAGAATAAATATATATTTTAATTTAAATTTTCTTATATTTGCAATATATTTCCATTTGAAGTTATTATAAAATTAGCAATATTATTATAAATAGTATAATTTGAACAGGGTATTTTCTGGCTGTGACTCATGCTGAGACTTTTCTTGATGAAGTTGAATCATATATGAAAACCGAAAAAATATAGTTGAACAAGATATAAATCTTCATGCAGACTTTATCTCAAGTTAGTTTTCTGCTTCACAGAAAGTTCGGCAAATGTGGAGAATGAAGAAAAATAAAAAGAGAGAAGAGAGAACATCTCTTATTGACTTTCTTCAACAGTTCCATTTAATAATTTCACTTGTTCCTTGCGAGTAATAAAAATTAAATATTAAAAGATGAAAACATTTAATGCGCTTTTGCTTGGCGCAGAGAGAACTTTTGAGATTCCTTGGGCAAAATTATCGCCCTGGACACGCAAGTATATTGCATTTTATTTTCAGCAACTCATCTGACACACACTGACGAGGGATTTATTGGGGGCGTGGCAAGGGCTGAATTTATATGCTGTATAAATCTTATGGAAAAAATCGGTGGACTGTCGCATAAATTTGCATAATGACATTAATTAAATGCAGCGCAGTGGCAAAAGTTGCGAAGAAGCGCCACAAGACAGAAAAGGAGCGAAGGAGACAAAGAGAGAGAGAGAGAGAGAGACATAAGGGAAGAGAGTGAAGTAGACAACGTATTGCAGAAGCCAGTGCTGCGAGTCACTCATACGCCGCATATGCCGATAATGTCATTAAGCAGGCAGTCAGTAAGCGTCCACACTCCACTTTGAGGTCCGCTCATTGCAGGTAGCCTTTTTTCTGCTGCTGCTCCTGCTTGCAATTGTTTCATTAACGTAAATTAAAATGCATACGCTGGCCAAAAGAAAATGTAATCGGAAATTCATTTGTGAAGTCGGAAGTAGCGCAAAAAGAAAGGAACTGCGGAAAACTCTCTTGATGGTGGACTGAGTAAACTGCGTGCAGTGCAGGAGGCGCACAAGAGCATAATCGAAAACTTAAAAAGGGATTGCAAACTGATTTGCATAAGTGGCTGAAAACAGCTGCCGACAGGGGCAACGTCATCGACGACATCGCAATCTCCTGCTGCGCTTATCCCGCTGAGTGCAGCCCTATGAAAATACTTTAAGTTGTTGAGATTTTTAAAATCACATTAAATTAATATAAAGTTTTAATAGCATTTTAATAGCAGACGGGTAAACGAGTTCAACTTCGAAACCTTTGACTAAATTTCCGTTCAAAGTTCTAAGTGGGCACTTAGGAAAGGGTATTTACCTTTACGTTAAACAAGAAGTGAAATTGCTGATCTTCTTGGTTTAGCGCATTTTGTATTGCATACTTTCAGGCGACGCCTTAGAAAAATGGATATAGACTCGCCTTTTGATGCAGATCAAGAATTTATATATTTTATGGAATGTGTGAAGATTATGGATTTTCAAATTTGTAGAACAGCTTTCGGGCTCCGATGTTAATAATCCAGCAAGTTACTTGATAACAACATCGGGGCTACTTATTCCAGCTCACACGAGCCCCAAATAATATGCACATCAATTAACAATGGACGAGCAGAGTTAGGCATTGTTATTGGAGGGCGAAGGCGGGGTAGGTTGGCAGCATGACAGTGCCTGCTAATTATATGCACACCATTATTCATGGCTCATTAAATCCTTCACTACATTTCCGATCGGGCGCCTGTGCTAAGCTGAGCTGTTGCTGCCACAGTCCCGCGGGCTGACGAGCTAATTAACTCCCAGTTGCTCCCATTTAACACCCAGCCCCGCCCACCTTATCTACACGAGCTGTACTTCAGTGTGTGAGCCCATCTAAGCTTGCATGACCCTGGGACACCTGCACTGAGGCCACCAACTGTGCAGGTGAAGGTGCGTTTTTATTTATTTACGAAACGAAAAATGAGAAAATTAAAATTTGATGCCTACAGAGAAATAAACAAATGAATGAAGCATAATTGTTCGCTGCTGGCGAAGGTAAACCGAATTACAATTTTTAATAAGCAATTCGACAGGTTCTCTCTCGGTGAGTGGCGTCTGTGCTCGACATGCCCGGCAGTTATGAACGTGTAAACATAAATCATAAACGACAAATTTCTCTGCATATTTCATATATTTCACACTGCCTCTGTGTGCGTGCAGGGTGTGTGTGTATGTGCATACTTACCAATGATATTTAGCTGAAATGCCATGGACATTTTGGGCTCGGTATTCACTTGGCATTCGTAAATGCCGCTGTCCTTGGCCAGCGGCGATTTCACGTGCAGCGTCCATTCACGCGAATCCTTCGATTCAGTTACCTGCAAAGAACGTTTTTATTCTTCATTTTATATTGTCAGAGTTTTAATAAAAGATTTAATTAAGTGAGTCTGATTTTGATCATTAATATATTCATAAACGGAATCTAAAGCCAACTCTTGTTTGGGTCTATTTTGCTGCTAGGCACTGTAAAATCCCTTTAACTATGCCAGACAAGCATAAAGCGCAGCAGAAGGTTGGAGAGAAAGGGTTATGATAAACAGTGCAAAGAAAAAGAAGCGCAAAGAGAACGCAGAAGCGGCTACACTGCAAAAGCAGCTTCACAAACTGAAGATTTTGTGACGTCACAACATCGATCGTCAATGTTACAACCGCGATTTAAGCAGAAGCATGCTCTGTTAAGATAACAGCAGACAAACATTACTGTTTACATATTGAAGAAGAGGCTGAACTAGGAACGTGAGCAAAAGAGGGAGACAGCACAGGTATCAGCCTGAATTGACTGAGTAAGTGATGTGTGAAAGGGCGATACTCGTAGAGCGAGTACTACGCCATTTGCTCAGCTCACTCGCAACAAAAATGGTGGACAGCAAAAAGTTTTTTAGTCACATTCTGAGTTCTTTTGTAGATAAATGTAAATAAAATACAATTAAACATATTTCAAATGCAAAATATTCTTTAGAATATAAATGCGAAATTCTGCTCTACATTTATCTTTCTCTTAAAATCGCACCAAAATCATTGTTTAATATTTGATCAAGTTGCGTAACATTATTTATTTGTTTGTTATTATTCATGCATACACGTATATCGCTTCAGGCTCATTTGAATATCGCAAATATTTTGTAAAACAACATTAACACTTGCAGTTGTTGTTGTTGCTTTAATTGCTTTATTTTGCTAGTGCTTCGGGCTTACAAAAAAGTCTTCAACAATTGTGGAAAGAGTTAAACGAGAAGGCGGAAAAGAGGGAATAAAGAGAACCTACTCAATGTTGCCTTAATTGCCGACTCACTTTACAATTCTGTGAAACCTTATCAATAGCACAATTTGCATGCTTTTAAGTAGTTGAGAGGCCTGTTAAGAGCACATGATATGGTTGCAGGTGAGGCGTGGCAATACGGAATTTGCCTTGCACTTAATTTCATTCCAATGTCGCAGCTCGCTGAAGATACTTGCCTGGAATCGCTTGTCCGAAGTGTACGTGGCCGTGCCCACTGTGAGTATGTGCAGATCCCGCTTGCGTATCCAGGATACCTGTGTGCGATTAAGATGGGTGAGTGTGAGTAAGCTCGGCATTAATTTGCCACACACACGGCACTGCAGAGATGGAAACGAGATGGAAAAGGTGAAGGAATAATTACCGATTTATCATGCAGACTATCCACGCGGCATTTAATTATGGCTTCCGTGTGCCCGGTGCGCCCTGTGATGTTGCGCGGCATACCAAAGTCAAAAATTGGCAGAGACTGGGCCAGCTCAGTTTCCGTTGCTGGTGGTGCCACTGCGAACCCGTCCGACATTGCCATCGACGAGGAGGAGGACGAGGAGAAGGAGGCGCTGGGTAGAAACGCGTCCATCGTATTGCCCAGGAAGGCTAAACTCTTGAAAGTGTGATTCGTGGCTTCCGCTTGCGGTGGCGCCAACGATACGGCCAACGAGGACGACGACGAGGACGAGGATGGGGATGAGAAGGAGGATGAGGATGACAATGCTGGCACGTCAGCTCCACTCAAGTCTTCCGCTTGCCACAGCGTCATATTGTTGTTGCTATAGCTGTCGTTGATGTTGTTTCTGCTCTGAGGAGCTGCCTGGGCCGCAGCAAGAAGACCTGCAAATGAGGGACAAGAGAAGAGGAAGCTTAAGCTTTATCCAGCGCATCTTTCAACGTTACCACGGCATGCCGCGCAGTCTTAACTCTCCACGCAGTCTTCAAATGAATTTACAACTCTGTCCGTTCGGTCTGCCCCCCTCCCCCCTCTTGCCATCAGGTACTTTGTGGCCTGGCATTCATCCTGTTTCCCCTTTGATTTACCTGCTTCATTTTGTGTGCATATTCCACAGACCACAAAGTTATTCGTCTCATGAACAAAATCCTTCCCAGCAGGAAGAATTCAATTTAAACCCCAATTGACTGCGTGCCACTAGCAATGTGAACAGATAACCAATCTATATATATATACAGTTTTTATAGATTGTAAGACATGCCTTATGTGTCTTTTGTGGTGTCTAATTTAAGAGGAAATATTAATAATAATATATCATATACAATGCAAAATTGTTTCAACATTTACCATGGTATCTTTGCAGCTTTTAAGTCTAGGTTAATGATTAACAAAATGGAAACAAACAGAATTGAGGATTTATTCAAGATATCATCATAAACTTTGTTTAATTTTTCGGTGTGGAAAATTGGAAATTGTTAGTCAACTATCGTTAAGGTATATCATAAAATACGTCCCCATAAACACATATTATCCGCAACTTTTAAACTATGAAAATTAACCAGCATGCTTATTTCACTTGCGGCTGCTGGTGGAGCAGCAAAACGAGATGATTTTCCTTTCAATTTTCACATTTTTGCCACAAGCGCGAGCTTGGGAAATTGAGCAAATAACTTTGGTGTGCAAAACTTGTTTAAATAAAAATGTTGCTTGGAAGGAAAGCATGATCTGCTCTCTGTTTGTTTCTCTTTCTCTCTCCTTCTCGCCCTCCCTCTCTCTCTTCCTGTCTGTATCTCTCCCTCTAAACTAATCCACAATGTTTAAAGAATTTTCTGTTCTGACAAAGCCGACGAGCTTTTATTTTGACCAGCTCGGTTAGTGGAGGGGAAAAAAAGAAAACTGTTTTCGCGCGGCTGCCAAAGGCGCCAAAAACAGTTCGCGATGCGGCCATGTTTGTTGTGTGTCACCAGATTGAGTAGGTAGAGGGGGAGGAGGTTAAGCAGGGAGAGCAGTAGATGAGGTCGGCAGCGCCACTTCAAGCGCTCAACAGCTTCCGGCGGCGGGCAAATACGACATTCAGGACATGGAGCACACTCGCAGCAAGCGTATTTATTGTGCGAGTGTGTGCCATCTTTCTGAGTGTGTGTGTGTGTGCATGTATGGCTGTGTTATGTTTGTGGGCTGCTTTTGTATGTTGCACTCATGAACATTTGGCATAGCGCACTCAAACTGACAAAAATAACTTGAACGAGCAAGAAGCGTTAGAGAGAATGTGATGCGACTTACAATGTCCCCCCAACCCCCACTCGCACCCTAGGGTCCTTAATATGGTAACTATATAATAGAGTCTGATTCGGACATGCATAGAACTTAAAGTAAGCAACTAAAAATAGTTGCACTTATCTTTGCTATGCAAATTTAATGTTACAAAAAGTTTGTTTTTTGAATTAGTAGGGATATTTATTATTGTTATACATAATTAGCTGGTTTACAGCAGCGAAAATTAAAAACAATTTTAACAATATTTTCCAGTAGAACGTAAAGTTAAAATAATCCTTATTGTGTTGTATACGAAATATCCTGTAATCCGCAAACTAATCTAACATAATCAACTAGTTCAGAATACCTGGTTCATTTCTGACTAACTTTTCCCATATAAAACTGTGCCTGTAAGGCATTAACATAGGTACGTATGTATATACATACATACATACTCTATATGGCATACATAGTGGGCGCCACTAGCGCGAAAACATAAAGATAAATGGGAACAGCGTCGAATTGAAAACTAGTCGTGGATTTGTCTGGATTAAGCAAATATCATATAAATCCCATGAGTTTTACTTTTTTATTTGCCATTTGTTTTCGCGACATGCCCAAAATCTGCTCTCCAGATGAAATATGCCAACACACACGTGCCCAGTTTGTGGGCAAAGCGGGGCATGGTTGTGGCTGTTTGCTATGCGCGGCACGACCTCATAACTGTTTACACTTGGTTGGTGGGTGGGGCTGGAATGGAATGGGCAGAAGGATGGTGAGAGGGGACAGGGCAGAGGTAGAGGAATGAGGACTGTTGCGGGGCGACAAAACAAGTCAAATGTCAATAAAGTCGCCGTCTGTCGCAATTTGTCAACAAACGTCGGTTTAATTTGATGTCGAAAACACAAAACTGTTGCATACTTTTTGGGGCTTCTGTTTTTTTTAACTGAATACGAGTAAAAAACCGATCCGTACATGCTGTACTACGTACGTATGTATGTGTTGTTTAGCAAATTGGTTACATGAAACATGAATTTATTGACAAGTTCAATGAACCCTTAAGTCATTTGTCTGGAAATCCGATTATGATTGTCATGCCAAGATGAAAGCAAAGCGTCGCCACGCGGTGCTGCCTCCTACGCCTTCTGTGCGATTGGAATTGTAATGAACAGTTGCCAGGCAAGAGCCCAGACACATACATACACATACGCATGGTGCAAAAACCGAATGGAATTGACTATAGAATACCCTGTAAAATGGAATTGAAATAGGAATAAACTTGGGTTGCCATGGAAAACAGCTTGAAATGTCGCTGGAATATACAAGAATAATTCATCATCGATTCTTCTTGATTTATATCTTGACATATGTAATTAATACATCTACGGTTCTTCTCATTATTATCTGTTAAAAAATCTATTATAGTTGAACAGTTTTATACAAGCTGCAAATTCAAACCAAACCGCACAGATGTATTTTATAATTAAAATAAAGTCAACTCCTGTTTTGAAGTGCAAAGTCCCTTCCCGTATCAATACACTACAGGGTATCACAATAACAACAACAGGTGTCGCTCGGCGATAATCAGAGTAGGAGAACTCCGGCTTCGCATCCGCAATTAATTGCGTCGGAGCCTGCGTCGTGGCACTTCCTAGAGGCAGCGACATCTACATAATGCGGGGCGTGGTGAGGGCAGGGCAGGCAACTATTTTTACAAGTCTATAATTCGATGTCGTCGCCAAGCAGCCTTTGTAGATTCCATGGGGGGAAGGAAGGGAGGAAGGTGGGAAGTATACTAGCATGCAAATTTTATTTTCAACTTTGCGCCATCTCGAGAAATCGACGAGGTATTCTCAGGAGTCCTCATACCATCCACGCCCAGCGTTGGCTTAGGGATTTGTTTTGCATTTTCAGTCTGTTTTATGCGACCTTTTCATATTTATTTATTATTATTTCCATCGGTCTCTCGTGCATGTCTGTTGTCTGTCCCCCCCCCCCTCCACCACCCGTTCTTTGTTCCTCTACTTGTTGTTATTGTGCGTGAAATCGAGCGGAAAAGCTCAGCCCAGAATGTTGACGTGGAAATGAAATTCAATTTGACATTTCTTTTAACTCAATTTTGTGTGTCAAGTGAAAGTGGATTTTGACCAAAGCGTCGCATGTATCAGAGTTAGAAATGAATTTATCGCTTAGCTCGTGTGTGTGCACACACACTGACACTCACAACTGTGTAGCCAGGCTCAGTCGGTTCGGGCTTCAGATTAATAGTATTTCTGCCATCGTCATGACGAATTGATTAAATTAATGATGTCCCAAACTGGCTGGCAACGCGACAACAGCAACAACAACAACAATGAAAAGAAGAAGAACAATAATGTTTTAGCTTTTATTTACAGTGGCTGATGACATGAGCAGACATGTTTTTCCATTTGGCTGAGGAGTTTTCTACTCGCATACCAAACAATTGATTGAAAACTGCAATTGTTGGAAGTGAAACTGAATGTCGTTGGGTAAGGATTAAACCGAGAATAAATGTTTATATTTCTTTGAATGATATATGAAGTGTGGTTAAACTTAGTTCAACTTTTCTTCATATAAAAATGATTGAGGTCTTAACACAGTTCATTTAAGTAAGCTTACTATATTTATAATACTAGTAAGAAGAATTATTTCGCAATTTATAGAAATCCAAGAGATGCCCGTTGTTTTTAAAGTGACATTAATGAATTTGACAGAGAATACATGTTTAAATCATAATATGATAATTGATAAATATATGAAGATTAGGTGTTAAAACTAATTACTAATTCCTAGTCATAATATTTAAATCCCGTTTAAGAGCCTACACAAAGTTGGGTTCAGTTAAGCATTCTGTATTTATAAGAAAAGTAATGAAAAGGTATTTCCAGTCTATATACCGAAGATCTCAGTTGTCTTTAAAGTTACATTCATGAAGTTCGGCATTTAAATAGATGAGTTTCCAGCTGTGAGTGAAATTCACTTTAAATTGAGCAATTTGCTTTGGTCTCACCTCAAGGTTTATAATAAGACGTAGCTGCAATGGGCAAAGAGAGAGAGAGAGAGAGAGAGACAGGAAAACGTTGAGCAATTTGCAGATACCAGAGGCTAGAAACAATTGTGGGGCATGAGACAAACACAGGGCTGATTTCATATAATCAATTTGGGGGCAGGGCCATCCCCACAGTGAGTAGAGCATTGTTCAATTCGTGGCCGGCAGGTGATGCAGCCTATCGAGGCAGTCGAGGCATGCAGGCAGTCCGGCTCGGTTTTGCCTTCAACTGCTGATGGATGTCCCTGGGGCAATACATCAAACCAAATTAGCAGTTTGTGCTACGAGTGCGAGAGCATTTTGTGTGCCACACACAAAAGAGATTGAACCAAGAGAACGAGGGAGAGCAAGCAAGAGAGATAGGGAGACTGGAAGAGACACTGACTGACTGACTGACTGACAAACTGACTGAGTGACGTACGCACAGCTCGGTTTATGCTCAGGTGCGTTGGGCAGTCAAATTGGCCCTGAAAGCTAAGGCATCAGAGAATGGAGCAGCAGCAGAAGCAGGAGTAGATGGAGGCGGGTAACGAGAGTGGGATGGGAAGATTAGCTACCCCACATTCTGAGCATGGAATGCGTTAAATGCGTTTGATGTGCAGAGTGCGTCTAATGTCTGAAAATTTCCATAAAACATGCAATAAAAGCGATGGGTAACAAGCCCAAAAAGGGTACCATGAACAGGCAGAAGAGAAGCTGCAGGGGAGGATGCAAATCAGGAGGAGGAACAGGCAGCAGGTAGGCAGCAGCACAAGAAGGTACAACAAGCACATGGCGCATAATGGAAAAAGTACATGGGTCGCATTAAAGCATAACAAGTCAACGTGTAAGTCGAGGCCGTAAATGAGGCCAGGAGTTGAGAGGAACAACAGCAGCAGAAAGAGGAAGAGGAAATGAAGGTGCAGCCCAGCGTCAGTTCGAAAGCCAACTGAGTGAGAAATGTGTTGCATCATCGCTAGACAATGTAAAGCTTCAATTTCACACACACGCACGCAATGAGCAGGCCAAGAGCAGATCTTAGTGCCATCTCCTTTGCTATTTCTCTCTTTCTCTCCCTCTCTCTCTATGTCTCTCTGCCTCTTGTCTTTGCGAAATCATTGAAAAATGCAACTTGTCTAGTGGCTTCTTCAGAACTCAAATTGAATCCGACTGAAACGGAAGCGGAAATGTTGTGTTATGCCACGCATATCCTGTGTTCTACACTGAGAGAAAATAAATGAAGTTCTCTGTGAGCTTCCCAAATAAATTAAAAAGTTTCACAGCTGAAATCACTTTCAACAGAAGTACAACTCTCGTTTCTCTCAGTGCACTCACATGTATGTGCACAGTATCGCAATTTCTCCTCTATACAACTAAGCACATGGGCGTGGCAACTGTTGCTCTATGTATCATCAAACAACACTCCCAACAACCAACTCCCGAAACTGTCCTGCCCCAAAGATGAATTCAACTGCAAATTTGCTCAAGCTGTTTGTATCACATGACAGACGCGTTGACGTTGCGCCTCGTGCAACATTTGTTATTGCACTGCAAATTGCATGTAATTTGACAAGTGTAACAACTTCATTGCCACGCCCCCAGCACCTCCTTACCCCCACCCTTTCTAGAGGATTATCTAATTGAGTACTCCACACACAGACACGCGCTTGTCAAGCGAAGCAGATGAGAACTGAACAGAAGAAAGCCCTCAAGGGAACACATACTTTTCGTGCGCACTGTTTGCTAATCAGACTGCAATATATGTTGGCCATAAAGTTAAAGTTTTATATTACCTTAATCTATAATCAAGCATGGCACAATAAATTACAAAAGCGAATTAATCAGAGACTGTGCACATACTTATTTAAGGCAGTGTTACTGCTTACTTGATATATATTTATGTGGGACAAATACTACTTGAAAATGCACACAATAAATTTAAACTGGGTCGCGAGATAATGGATAAGTTATGGAAGGTGAATATAAAGGCAATATTAAAGGCACCTTTTTGGCAATGAGGAGGAGAAAGAGAGAGGAAAGGAGATAGAGAGGGAAATAGCCAGTATTTATGATGAGCTTGGACAGAAAATGATATATGCAAAGCTCTTGTGTAGTCATGCACTGTGATTATAATAATATGAAGGGCCAAAGCAGCAAATCCTTTTAAGAACATGTTCAAGTCTTAGGTTAGGTTTTATTTTTCGTTTAAAAACTTTATGATATTGGAAAATCAGTATAAATAGCTGTAATAATAATATGTAGAGATAATTACAGACACTTAAAATTATCGGAAAACTGTAACATAATAAAAATATGAAAAACTGTAATGTTAACTGTTGGAATAAATGTGTATGTCTTGATCTGTAATGTTAATTAGCATAAGAGTAAATCAGGTGTTCTGGTAATGCTTAATGTAATGTAAAATAACATTTTATGAGCAAGTGGACAATTACACTTGCTCATAAAATGTAAAAAAGAATGGAAGTGCACAAAGCACAAGTTCATTAGGGAAATAAATATAATATATGAAAATAAACAAATTCTGTTTGGCACAATTGGGACTGCAAAATAAATCAAATACTCATCCCCCACTGACTGACTAAATTCGGAATTACACTCGAATTATTTGTTATAATAAAAGGACACAAGTTGCCATACGCGCGAGATTCGTATTACTCTCGACACAATTCCTAGAAGAGTGCTCTCCACAGCGAAGTGCCTGCAATTATATATGATTACCAGATCTTCAAGCCAACTCTGACTGAAATACAACTTAATTAGCCTCAACGTGTGTTCCCTTTGGATGACTACATGGATAGACGGGCAACTGGCAACTGGCTCGCCGGTTCGTTGTACTTTTGTTTCATTACATGCCAGACTACTTGAAGTTTTATTCAGTGGCCGTAAATGGGAGAATTGTAAATTAGGTAAATTGGAGCAGGCTCTTTGAATTGACTCGCCTGCTGCTTGGAGTTGCAGAGAGTTTTGCGGAACTACAACAAACTTGTGTATGTTAATTTGACTGCCTCAGAACAAAGGCCTCAACAGACACTCTGTCCCACCAGCTTCCTCAGGCTAACTTTATATATTTGTTTGATATAATCCAACTGCAGCGGAACAACCGGAAGAAACACCTGCAAATGAGTGTTGTAGAGTGCAGTGCGGTTTTTGCTTTGTCACAACAGAAACATACACAGAACGAGTTCAACACGACTATAACAACAACAACGAAAGCTACAACAAGAACTGCCTGCCATGTGCTTGATCAAATAGCGACGGCGACTTACAGCCCCCTTAGGACCCCACTCCCACGACGAGAAAAAGAAAAGTAAGAGGACTCCTTGATACTCTTACCGCTTCTAGCTCAGCTGTTAAGTAACGATTTTTATATCAGTTTGGGCTGTCAATGGCTTTAATAAATACTACAAATGTTATCCATATGGATGTAGTAGCATTTTATATTAAGCTTTACATCCGAGTTAATTTAATAAGCATACAAGTTAAATTCCATATCTTTCCTTTTGATCATTTTTAAGGTCTTGTACTTTATTTTACATAATTCGGTTGCTCATCCCTCAAAATCGGATACTCTTTAACCCTTTTACACCCAGAGGCCTGCAGTTTTCTCGGTGTCATTCTTGGGAACTGTTTGTGTGTGTATGTGTATCTGCGACGTATGTGTTTCTAGCTAAGCTCAAATGTTTGGGCTTTGGTGGTCTTTAATTAGAAATTAATTACATGTGCCAACTGCACACAAGTACACAGCGCGTGAACGTAAGCGCCGTCAAGGGGTTCAGGTGTCCATATCTGTGTGCCTCACCACCTGTATGTGTAGGCGTGTGTACATGTAAGAGTGTTGAGTAGAGCCGGGGATAATGTGTTTGTCTTCTGTGCAATTAGACTAGTCTCGCGCAGCTGAATGATAATTGCTTCGATAAGCCTTGAGATGCCGCTTTGAAAAGGCAGTGAGAGTGTTTTTTGGCAAACCGAAAATAAGAGAGAAAGGAGAGAGATAATTTCAATTTTTTCCTATACTTGAAAATTGCTTAGGAAATGACAAGCCTCATTCAAAGAGAATGTATAGTATATTATGTGTATATTAAGGCATCAATTCGTTGTCAAAGTTTGAATTATTACATTGTTGTTTTTAAGGATAACAGCTTTCTGTTATATTACATTTTAATTGCCTATCGACAGACCAGAATTTCAATACACCGATATATATTGTGATAAGTGCACGATTGTAAGCTCTAGTTATTAAAATTGAATTTAATTTAATATTCCAAATGAATGATAATATTTAATAATATAAATAAATTATATTATTTTTCTTACATTATTAATGCGATTTTGAGATATACTAACCTATGTACATATTAACAATACCAACAATTCGACAACACGAAATAGTTTAAAGCTCACTTTACGGTATTAAGGCAATTATAATTAGACCAATTAAACCCACGCAGTTCTGCGCTCTTTAATGCACATGTATTTATTTAATTATATTAATTGTATTATCAATTCCACGTACTCGACTAATTAAACAGGCAGCACTTTTTTGAGGTTGGTCAGCAGCTTAGAATAACACAAACACGGGAATAGACAGGAAGAGATAGAGGAGGGAAAAGCAGACAAAAACCACAAATGACAAAACCACACAAAAGCCACGAATATTTATGCACATAATTTCACGAATTTATAATTATTAATTAGACGCGTTCGCAGGCGAATAAGAAAAATAATATTGTGCATATTTTGTATTTTTTATTGTTGCGAAGGGAAAGTAAAATTTATGCGGCGTAATAGAAAT
This sequence comes from Zaprionus davidi, assembly GCA_018903715.1. NCBI lineage: Eukaryota > Metazoa > Arthropoda > Insecta > Diptera > Drosophilidae > Zaprionus > Zaprionus davidi. The sequence continues at coordinate 12,109,317 of JAEIGL010000005.1, forward strand.
TATAAATCGATGGGAGGAGAAAAATAGGAAGTGAGAGGAGGGGGTCAAAGAGCAGCGGGCATAACAAATAATGAATAGCTCTTAAATTTTCATTTAGCTGTCCGAAAACAAAGCAAACTTTTCATTGCTTGACAGTGGACCGAAGGCAGCCAACGACAGGCAACAACCGAAGCCGCAAAGCAAGTGCAGAAGGCAGCAGGTGGAGAAGGAGGCAAGGGAGAGGTGCCAGTTTAGGGGGTGCTGTGGCAGCGGCACAGCAACAAATTGCTCGACCCGTAACCGCAGTGCAATCAATTGTAGTGGTCCAGAACAAATACACACTAACAAACAGAGGCACACACACAAGCAAGCCCACACACAGAAGAGAGATATTCTCGCACACACGGAGAAGTGCGACGTTCTCCTGTCTCCGGAAAAGCACTTTATATGCCGAGGTAATGGCGCTTAATAAACGTCTTCAGTCGAGTGCGCCCAGAACAAAACCCGAAAACGAATTGGGCAAATGCAGACCAAAAGAGAGGCAGAGCGAGACAACATGAGAGAAAGAGAAAGAGACAGCGAGCCATAGGAGGAGAGAGTGACCAGCGAGTCGGCCAAGTAATTATGATTTATGCCGCTTGGAGAATGTAGAAGGCGTCTAATTGTGTGGCTGTGGGCGTGACGCGGCCGTGTGCAGCTACAATTATGTCCTGTTAGCCACCAGGATCTAGCTTGTTCTCACTGTCCCTTCTCTCCCTCCCTCTCCCTTTCGCTGTCACTCTTCGCACTTTCCATAATGCTTATCAGAGCGAAAATAGTAGTAGGTAGAAATCCGACACGCAGCGCATAAAGCCCATTAAGTAATATGGAGCATGCTTTGGTATCTCGACATGAGTTGAATTGTTTCCTGTGTCCCCCCTCATCTTCACCTACTAATGCATGCTAATGCCATGTCCACCTCTCCTCCTTTCTCTCTCTTTAGCTTTACGTCATTAACTCCAGCTAAATAATTTAAATTATCGAGCTAAGCAGCTTAGGAAGATTTTCCCAGAAACTTGAAATTCTGGGTCAGTGCTGATAATTGGTGGCTCGACCAAGCGAACTTTAGGATACTTTACAGTGAGTATGAAATGATTTTGACTTAATATATTTCTTAGGCATTAGAAAACTTTATGGATACTTTGGCTGCATAGCATTCCCAATATACATCAAATCATTACATTAAATTTAATTTTATTTCAATCATGACATTAAATTTAACTTCACTTCAATTTTAATAGTAATAATAATAGAACATTAAATAATTATTAATGGAGAAACCATAAATGTTTTTACTGGCTCATCTATAAATTTGTTATAGTTCATCAAACTGTTTTTAGTGAATGTCGAGGAATATAAGCAAATATTTATTTTCAAGACTTGCTTGCCATTCAATTTATTATTATTTTTTACTGTTTTCTATTCCGTTTTGCATATGCGAATCTTATAGCCGCGGTTCTTCGCGGCCAAAATGAGCTTTGATTGTATCACCAAAAAACGGCCGACTGTCAGCAGTGACGCATTAAAGCAGCTTCAAATTTGAAGCCCAGAGAGTGATACTTCTTGGTGGCGGGGCAGCATGCAAATCCATCTGTCAGCGCGGACCCCGACCTAGTCATGCACTCGAACGCGTCTCTAAGCCTATTACGTGCCTCCGAGCTGCGTTGTGCGCTGTGCTGGCCATTGTTGCGCAGTGTTGCGTCAACGGCCATCAGCGTCACCACACAGTACAATTGCAAATTGATGGCCAGAGTTGTTGGCCATAATGAGGTGGTGGCCAAGAAGGAGCTGCCGAGCTGGCTGGCCTGCCCGACTGGTTGGCGATTGCGACTGCGACTGTTGTCGGTGCGTGGCGAATTAATTGATGCGACAGCGGCCAGAAGATGCCCGCCTTGGACCTAAACTAAATTGAGGCCGCCACATCATCATCACATCATCATCAGTGGCAAGAGACAATGGTGATGGCAACGGGGGCTCTGCAATTTTCGTACGGAATTTCATTAGTGCGACCAGTCGCTCGTCCCCTTTCTACGTCGGTTGAAATCAAATTTTAATTTATGCTGACATTAAAGCGTCTGTGGGACAATTAAATCGACAAGGGGGCGTGCCAAGCAGACCACTTGAGAGCCTCTGTGCGCTGATTAAGTGCCGTCAAACGGAATTCCAAAGCACAAAAGTGTCGTGGCCACGTTTTCGGGTGCTTTTGTAAGCCTTTCTACCCGGGAGGTGGATGCAGATAAGCCAAATGATTAGACATTGTGCAAATTTACGAGAGCTTGGCTACTTTTGAAGGTCAACTGGTGCTTGGCTGAAGCACAAAATTATGATAATGTCCTTTGAAATAGACTGACAGCCATTGGAAGGTCAATAGGAAGGAATAAGACACACTGAGTAGCCGCCTGACTTAATGGACTAGAGCTAATCTATTTTTCATTGGAACTGTGGAAAATAAAACACTTTAAATGGTTGTTCATTCAAAATATTAACAATTAATCATTAGTTCTAAATGTAACCCTTTTATTTACTATGAAGCTTTAGTATATAAATTCACAGCAGTTGCCTTAATATTCTGATGTCTTATGCTTCAGTGGATCAACAATGTAAGCACCATATAACCAATTAATCGTTATTTTCAAATATTCTGCTAAACTAAAATTATGCGCTAAAATGTATCGATATCTATATTCATTAACACCAGTGGCTTTAACATATCGATACTTATGATAGTAGAGCAACACTGTCAGTTATAACATCGCTTTAGAACACTGAAAGGTTCAGTTATTCAAAGTCAAAAAAAGGAAAGAAAAATATTCGTAAAATGGCTACAAACGAAGAAACTGAAGAGTCAAAAAGGAAGAAAGACAAACTGTCAGTAAAGTTGCTTGAACAAATTATAAACTTGCGCACTTCTGCATTAATGTTTTCTTCACCCGCCCACAGCAATCAGTTAATTTGCCCCATAACATACAGCACCGAGCTGCCGGAACCTGGAATTGAATTCAAATTTATGCCATGTGGAAAAACTCTGATGGAATTCACCACAGAGCCGGTGTCCTTTCCACGATTGGAAACACAGTTTAACTATGAATTTAAGGGTCTTCACTTGCTCTTAGATATTGATTTGGTTAATCTGAATGCATACAATACCAACGAAGTTGGCAAAAAGACAATTGATCACAAGGATGCGGCACTGCTGAAGGATATCGAGGCGCTACACATTAACGATACCAAGCCAAAGATGGTGAACAACGTGCCGACACGTCGTCAGGATTGCCGTGAGCCGATTGGAAAATGTACGGTGCCTCGCCCACGGTCGGGACTGCAGGCACCACAATTAAAATCGACGCCGCAGGAGCCATTGCAGACTCTCACCCTGGAACTGCAGAAGGAAATTATTAATCAAACATTTTTGGATATAGAAAAGCCACTGGAAACTCATCCCACTAAAGTGGGCAGCAATGCTCGTCCCCTCTCCATACTGCCCATTTTTCCCGAAACGGAACTCTCCGATTCTTACTTCGTTCAGGTGCAGTTTGGTATTGCGCCGAGCCCGATGAACAATGGCATAATTCGAGATTGTGGCGACAATCTAATCAACTTTAAGGTAAACCCAGAGCTGCTGCCTGATCACGCTGAAGAGGCAAACAGACTTGGCATACGGAACTATCTGTCCGATCAGCGTTACAAGGAGGAGCGCACTGCAACAACTACGGAACGTGCCGAGCATTACATGTTGCGCGAGAAGGATGGCAGCTTCTGCTACCAGATGCTCCATCAGTACATGAAGCTGCGCAAGCTACGTCCCAGTCCACAGGCGCTGGCCAGCTTCTGTCTGCTGGTATAGAAAATGAAATCTCAATTAGAATATCAAATAAATACTTCTCTCATACAGCAAGTGAAGCCACTCAATAAGGAAGGAGAACAGACCAGTCGGGAAGCCAGGGAATAATAGTGGCAATATCAGGAGATACTAACACCTACTCGTGTCTCTCTTGTGGTTTCAATCTCCAAGCCTGCATGAAATTTCAACATCATCAAATCAAGCTATCTTCCATGCGACCACCGATCCACCAGGACCATGTAACGCTAAGTAGAAATGCTTTAATTTATTTTTAAAAATAAATGTACAACGATGTCGCGGACATCACATAAAAAGTCCTTCTGAATATTGTTGGTTTTCGTGGTGCTGCTATCGCTATGTCACGTCGTCGCCCAGGCAACAGCCTGCTCCAGCGCATGCTGAGTGTCTCTCTCTCTCTCCATCTGTGTGTGAGTGTGTGCCTTGATGCGACAGCTTCCTGGCTTTCTGCCTGGACTGCCAAAAAGTCAACAGGACGAGTTGTATTTATATTTGTAAAATATTTAAGCTTGCGAAATAAAATACATATAAATAAAGAAGATTCCCCATATATATTTATTTCTAATGTACGACATGAGAAATTGACAATTTTTTTCTGGGGCGCAGCTTTTAAATGGTGCTGCGGCTCAGCTTGGCAGAATTTCATTTCGTTTCGGTCTCCGGTTCTCGGGTGACATTGCAACCCAGGGAGGGAGCAGTGCGAGAGGTGGGTTTGTGTCAGCGAATTGCAGCTGTCTGCAACAATAACAATTACAACAACTTACCAGAGTGAGACCGAGAATGGTTGTCTAGCAAGGCAGGGAGAAGCGAGAAGAGGAATACTACGAACATACATATGTCCCTTGTCGCATTCTGCTGCAGCACTGAACTGTCTCGTTTTGCTAACGCTATTGCCATCCCTGTCTGGCCCACCCGGAGGCAACTTCCATGTGGAAATGATGCATGATGGCTTAAATAGATTAGCCAGTGCATCTGCTGCGGCCAACTGGTTGGCCCTCTGTGCGAAAACTGTTGCATCGTCCACCCAAATTTAGCGTATTAACGAGTGCCTCCACTTCTGCGGTAAATTTGTTTAAAACCAACGCCAACAGATGAAACCTCAACATAACCTAGAAAGGAAGAGTGCGGGGAAAGAGAGATAGATTCGAGTGTGCTGAACCCACAACAAATCAAAATCGTTGCCATACATCAAAGCAATCAAATGGACGCAATCGATTTGACCACCCGTCGAGCAGCTTTTTGGTCAAATGGAGCGCAAATGCAAAACGTTGAAAAACCTGAGCAGACCTCGACAAACACTGAGCGAAATTTATAAAAGTTATTTTAAAGTGCGACACAAATGATGTTCGCAGTGTGACCAGATGTAACGTAATATATATTTATTGTTAAAGTTAGGTACTTTTCAAATACTTAATTAATTGTGTCCGCAGTGTGACCTAGTGTAGCTTCTTTTGAATTCAAAAGGTACTTTAAAAGTACTTCACAAACGTAGCTCGCAGTGTGACCAAGTGTAGCTTGTTTTAAGTTTTAAAGATACTTTTAAAGTACTTCACCAATTGTGTCCCCATTGTGATAACCTCAATCTGTGTTCATGATTATTATTATTATGATTATTGATTATTATGATTATAGCGTACAAAGAACATGGACTTTATGTCAACATATCTTTATTTTCACAATTTTTGTGCAGTGTGCTATAAAATGTATTGAAAAGCGTTACCTTTTTTATAAATGAGCATTATTTGCCAAGTGGGTGAGTTACGAGAGGCAAAACGACCACAAATTATTCCTTTCACCTTGTGGGTCAAAGTCGAGATCCAGCTGGAGCCTGATGTGGTCAGAGAGGGAAGGTGAGGGGTGACTTAATCAAGTGTCTGTGGATTACAATGAGTTGTCCCTGCTGTTTGCTGACTAAGGCAAGCAAGGTTACCAGCCTGAAGTGGGTAAGGTGTGTCTCTACTACTATCCTGAATTGCGTGTTTCCTCTCGCCTCTGTCTCGGTGTCTGCGCTTTAATTAAGGAGATTTCTCTTTCAGTTATTACGAGCCTGTTGTTGAGCCTGTTACGTCCAGTTAGACAGGGCCAGGAATTATGCCAGCGGGCCAGCGAAAAGGTCAGAGAGAGAGAGACACAGAAGAGAGGCCTAGTGCACTCTACACAGAGTTGGCTTAACTCCTGAGCTCCTTGTCCTGGACATCTTCAGCTAACTGCCTGCCTGCCTGCCCGACACAGCTGCGAGTGGACATTGTAAATCTTCCTTGCGGCCCACTTTCCCCTCCTTCACCGCCATCTTCATTCCCGGGTCAAGTGTAAAGTTAAACAAAAACGTTTTGCACTTTCGGACAGGGCAGGGGATTTATGCGCTGCTCAGCTCAGCTTCTTCTTCTTTTTCGTTGTTCCGCTCACGTAACTTGACTGCGAGTGAGTCCTCTTCGGAGGGAGTCCATGCAAAGAATGCACAAATATGCGCATTACGCAGCACAAAATGCCGAGCAAAAAGAAAGAGAGATAGAGATAGAAGACAGGAAGGCAACTGCGTTTCAAGTGGCTGATGATGTCGACTCGAAAAGAAACTAATTTCATAAGACGGTGTCAACTGCAGCTCTCCTTCTCAACACTCCTCTCCCTTTGCCCTCTTTCGCTGCTCATCTTCCTCCGCTCTCGAGTGTCGTCATTGACACACTCGACTGCATTAAACGCACCCAGTGAAACGGAGTGGCTCAAGTTCACAAGGCATAAGGTTTATGAGCTCCGTACTAAGTTGCTCTTTCCACAAATAAATATTTGTAGCATACTTTTCAACTGATAAATCTCTCTGCTGCCTTAGCTTTTAGTTTAATTAACACTCAACTGAATTGATTTGCCTATTCAGCAGTCTTAACACACAGAAATAATACACACACATAGAAACATATACACCTTATACAATTATTTAGTTCTCCATACAAAAAGTTAATTAAACAAAAAACGCCTTAAATAAAACTTTGGCAGCGCTTTGCTTTTTCGTTGCTGCTGTCAGTCAATTGGCTTTTCTCAGCCAGAATCAGAGTTTGCTTCTGCTGCTACAATGCAGTTCACTCGCATAGAAACAATGCGGAAAACTTTTCGTGCTGCACTTACCGATGAAATAAAACTTGATGGAAACTTGTTTTCCTTTGCGGCAACTTTTAAAACTTAACTTCTCTCGATGGAGCTATTTGTCTGGCCAGCGGTGTGCAAGATTTATTTATTTATTGCTGAATGGCAAGGCAGGTAAACCGCAAATTAATTGGCTTGGTTAGACGCGCCGCAACGGACCAGAAGGCAGCATAAAACTTTGCCGCCTCGATTGACTGATGTGTTGGCGCTCAGGTTCGGCTATTTTACGGGGCTACAGAGAGGGAGGAGGGAGGGACAGCTTTTGGGGTCACGTCCTTGATGCTTGAACTTCTCCCTGATGGCAGAATAATTTGAAATATGTTTACTGTGCATCAACATCTGACTGACCTAAAATGTTCTTCGAAATGTTTATCAAAAATTCAGACAACAAATAGTTTATTGATTTATTGTGCTTTTGGCCAAATTCCTCTCGTTTTCATACGAATCGTTGCATAAATAAAAATATGTTTTACTTTCCCAAAATACATATATCAAATTACGGCAAATTTTTGGCAAAGAGTTGATGTCCAATTTATGAATTAAAAAATGCGAATTTTTTTATATTTTATTCTTTAAATACTTGCCCCACTTTGTGTGTTGGAAATAAATAAATAGGTATTGGATACATATCAATACTTGACACATTTCAACCAAATTTCACAAACTCTAGCGTATATATTTCCCAAGACTTTTCCAATTTCAATTATTTACACTATTAACTTCACTTTATTTGCTTTAAAACTTCTTGACCAACTTTGCTAGCCACATTTCTGGGCTAATTGTTGTCCGGTTACATCGCGTCGGGTCTGTCAACTGTACCATAAATAATCTTTGCCTCAGTTCGGTTGCAGGAATCATGACCTATGTAAATGAAACTTTCGAATAGTCGTGAATCATTAAACTATGCCAACAAGTAAAGTTCGCTCTCTTGATATCTCCCTCTCTCTCGGGTAAATTAAAAGTTTGCCCAAACAATTTAGATACAAATCCAGATAAATGCCAAGACGAAGATGGTCGAGAAAAGAACTAACAAAAACTGTTTGTGTGTGCGTGTTAATAAAAACACTAAGATTTTCGGGGGTATTTGCATATATATCAAGAAAATGGCAAACAAATCGCCGTAAAAGGACACTAAGAAATTAAAATGAATGGAGCTGTTATATGGCGAAACTATTATGTGACAGAGTACGGGTGTGTGTGTGTAAATGTGTGTGTAATCTGCGAGGATTACACAGACAAGACCCCACATTAACCTCTGTAAGCCAAGCTGTGCAGCTGCTTCGCTAGACTGAGTCTGCCCGCAGTGTATGCTTTAATATTACACACACACACATATGTACATATACACTCTATATATGCAGGCGACTATATATAACACTCTATATATAAACACCCCATTGTGACCTCTGCTTATTTGCATGCGCTTTTCATATTGTTTATCAATTCTTTATAGCACGACGCAGCAATGTTTTCTTCTTCTGGCCGCAGGCTTTCAATGTCCTTGCATAGCTCACAAGTCTCAAATCACACACACACGCATACATGGAGAGTGTATGCTTGAGGGGAGACTGCCAGGGCTGCTGCTTTGCACTTTAAGTCGCAGTGGAAGGAAGGCAAACGCAGGCGTGCCGCAAGACTTGACAGCCAAAAGCAATTCCATTTGCACTAAAAACAGAAGCTCGACAGGGTAACCCCCCGCACCCCCTGTACCTCTGCCCCACTCTCAGCTAGTGTGCAGCTGCCTCAAGGAGCACAGGCAACACAGTGGTGAATTTTATATGCAGCGAGTATTGCATTTACTTTTATTTCATTTTATTTTTTATGCCCAGAAACTTAAAATAAATACAAAGCAGATGCAGCAACAGCAATAGCAGCAGTAGCTCCTACTGATATGTGCTGCAGCTGCAGCTTTAACTTTTACGAGCAGCTGTTTGTGTGTTGGTGTGTATGCGAGTGTGCATTGCCAGCATGTGATTGAAACATCTTACAAAATCTTTATACACTTAATCGATTGAATGCTTTGCCCAACCCAATTCGAAGTGGCTAATAAAGTTTCCTTTTGTGCACTCACAAAACTAAACAAGTATAAAAGCGAACTGCACTGAAAGGGAAAAGAGAAGTTATCCACTTCTGACCTTGAGCTGCAGCAAAGTTATCGAAAAACCAAAAGCAAAAACTGTTCAATTCGTTGTTTATTGAAAGTTTTGACAACGCATTCGAGACCTCAACAAAAAGTATAGTTTTCTATTGAAATAAATGAAATTGCTTTTATTTATTTGTATATGGTACTAGCAGAGTGAGGTTGGACTTGTACAATTGTGATCAATCTATAGTTTAAGCTCATGTCAGGTCATTATGTAATAGTCCACAAACTCTCCTTATGTACTGGTCCAACAACGAGGGCTTAGAGATATAGAACTGCTGAGCACTGCACCACAAACTTGGGATATACCAAAATGGAATGGTTATGTAAGGTTATTATTAAAAGAGAGTTTATATTTATGGTTCAAATCAATTCAGTAAGGTTAATTAGTTACAAAATAATGGCGTTACAATTTCAGTATTCTTCACAACTTAATAGTTGGAAACTCTTACAACTTAATAGCGGTTTAATTTCTGGACGTTCAACTATCAACTTTATACTCGCCTTCGCTACTCTCTTCTGGCAATACTCTTTGGTTCGCAGGGATGCCTTTCCTCTATAGCTGGGGTTGCCAACCTGCATCAAAGTATACCATCTTACATGTATATGACATACAAATATTCCAAATATAATAGAAAATGAGGTTACCTGGCATAAAATACAATAAAAGCTTAGCAAAATTATAAAATACAGAATTTTCTATATTTGAAACGTACGTTTCACCAGTTTAAATATCAAATAAATAATTAGTTATGTAAATTTGTCTTACTTAAACATTTCAGTTGGCGTCTAATTATAACACTTAGTTTGCTTGATATTCATTTATGCATATTTTGTCATGTTTCAACATGTTTCCCATCAAATTTCTTTTTTTTTGCAAATTGAGGTTTACTTGCCGCATTCAACATTTTTAAATATGTACATAATTTTTTGTTCTTTACTTTTTTTTTTTTTGTTAATTCTTTGCCAACTAATTCCTTGCGCAGTTACAACTTTTGCGGTTGACTGACTTCTTTGTGGCATACTTTGTAGGCCTGCCTGAAACACACACACATACACAATGTGGCTTACACACACACTGGCACACACACACGCACACTTGCGAGCACAAAGCACTTCCATGTACAACGTGTTTGCCTGCGTAATGCTGCCTTGTGTGTGTTTACTTGCGTTGCGGCTGTTGTCGTTGTTGTTGTTGTTGCCGTTTCCCTCGTTAATGTTGTTGTTGCGGGTGTTGTTCGTTGCTTGTTGTTGTTGTTGTCGCTGCTGCTGCGACTGCTGGGCCATTGTTTCTGCACACAATATTTATGTTATGGTTACAAGGTTTCGCACACACAGAGTCGCCGCACTTGTGGCAAGTTGTGTTGTAGGTGCCACGTCTGTCGTTTTCCCTTTCCCCCCGTCATTCCCCGTCCCCCTCTTGTTGTTTTTCCAGCCCAATTCGATGGCGGAAGTGCCGCATTTGGCCTAAAAGATCCGCATGCAGCTAAAAGCTTTGCCATAAGTCAAGCAAATCGTTTGTTAATTGGCTGACGGCGCTCGTTGCCCGTTGCTCGTGTTGCCTTTTGGGGCCAATTTAAAGACGAGCCGCATTTAAAGCGCATACTCGAGTCGGAAACTCAGGCAACCAGTTAAGTGAAGCAACCATAACCCGTGTGACTTTTGACCCCGCAAGCAGGAAACAGTCGGAAACAGTTTATATTGTTTCATTACATGTGAGTTCAAAAGCAAGATGGAACAGACGTTGCGGAATCTTGTATACACCTGTGGCTTATTAAAGTCTTTAGCAATTATTCCTATTATGCATATGAAGATGAAAAGAAAAGATTGCTCTGATAAAGGGGGTGTTCTTTATGTTTTATTTACTCTTACAGGAAAGTCATCTGCAGCCCTGTAAACAACAATTGCAATCAAGCCAAACTTCAACTTGATTTTTCATATTTTTCCCCACACACACACACACAAAAGTCTAGGAAATCCCGCCACCTCTGCTCATCTTAAGTCAAAGCTTATTTCAGCTTATTTCAGCTTATTTCCGACGTTGCCCAGAGGAATTTCAATTATGCATGCCGAACAGTTTTGCAATTTCTTTTTTTTTCGCTCTCTGCAGCCGAACTAATTTTAAAATAATATAGACTAAAATAACGCAGCACGCGGCGGTTGAATAAAACACGAGCTAGAAAAAAATAGATAGAGCAGCAGTAAAAAAGGCTAGAAAAAAAAGAATGGCCCAACAAAGTACGAAATTAACATGCCAGCGTTGAAATAGGAAAAGCGCGCAAAAAAAGGCTAAGAAAATCCAACTAAAAATTGCAATTTAATTAATGCAATGCGTCGACGTTGCGGGACTGCAAAAATATGCGATGGGACAGGCAGATACAAACTACGATGCAACGCAATGCAATGCGGGAGCGGGAGCGGCAAAAAGGGCAAGAAAGATGTGTGGCCAAAATCGCGTCAGCTGGCGTGGTTGCAAAAAAAGCAAAAAAAACTAACAATTGCGATGTGACTTTGAGATATCCTGTAGGTACCTTGGCTTAGATATATGTGACACATTTGTTTCGAATATTTAGTAGCATTTGCTTTTATTGTTGCGAAGATGAACTACAAAACTTGTTTAACAGTTCTGAGTTTGAGTAACTAGAAACAAGATTAAATTAGTAACGATATAACTCAGCTACATACAAAACTTAATAACTCTAACTCATGCAGATATCAACAACAAAAACAGTATTTTGAGGGTTTATTTTAACAGCAAAGAAATGAGTTGATTACCAATTAATAAATATCGTTATAATACACTTATATACCAAATTTGAGAGCTCTATCTCATTTACTTCCAGAGATCATCAATGAAAATGAGATTTGAACACTCCATTTTAATGGCAAGTAAATGAGTTGATTTCTAATCTATAAATATAGATATAATACACTCATATACCAAATTTAAGAGCTCTAGCTCATCTACTTCCGGAGATCAAAAATAAAAATGATATAAAAAGACTCCATTTTAACAGCAAGGACATGAGTTGATTACCAATCAATAAATATCATTATAATACACTCGTATACCAAATTTATGAGCTCTAACTCAGCTAGTTCCAGAGTTCCTTGTCTAAACAAACTATTGAAACTTTCAAAATCTTTCATTCAGCAATAATATCATTCTATGCAATCATTCTTCGCACTACAGGGTATTAAATTAACAAACTGTGAGAAAAATTGAGCAAACGCAGTGCATGGCAATGTGAAAATTACTAGAAAACCAAATTTACCAAATTAGCAAGCTGTAAATTTCGCTCTCTCTCGTCTCGTCGACAGCAAATTAATAAAGTTTCACGTTATTAGTGCAGTTTTTCCTGCTACGTTTTGCTCTCTTTTTATGCCACTTTTTGCTGTCTGCAACGCATTTATAAGCGCGTCTGTCCGTCTGGCCATCCGTCTGTGGACTGTCGTCGTTTTTTTTTTTGCCAGAGAGCTCTTGCCCAATTTAATTTCGCTTGTAGTTTTAAGCAGTCGACACGACGAAAGTTCAGTTTTCTCTAAATAAGTTGGCCAAGTTAACCCCAGCCCTGCTCCGGCTGCCCTGGCCAGCCTGGCAAGAGGGTCTTGGTCTTATCCATTGTGCGTGTGTAAATTATATGCGCAAGTTTTGGATTGGGGGTACCCCGAAAAACTTTTCCTCGACAGTTGGGACTCGAGTCGGCGACTTGCCTGAAATTTATCGCACGCTTTTTGTAGTTTTTGTGCGATATACAGACTTATGTATGTATGGTATGTATGCATATAAAGTGTGTGCTCCCTCTCTCTTGTATATGAACAAACGCGCATATATTTTGCTTAACGTTGACACTGGCCAACGCGGCGAATGTGTAATATGCAAAAACATGGCAATATCCTGGCACACAGGATGCCAGATTCAACGCAACGCGCCATACGCGCAATTGACCTAATTTTCCAGCTGTGCAAGGGTCTGTCTGTGTGTGTGTGCGGGTGTGTGCGAGTGTATTAAAGTTTTTTTACTGCAGACACACTAATCGTCACCGTTTAGCTATGGGTCTGCCGCAGGATATGCCCACAGGATAAGATGATTTTGCCTTTGACATTCAGCCGAATTTATTTCTGGACATCTCTAACATTGCATTTTCCAAAGCGGTCTTAAAAGAAGATAAGGCACAACCCCTTTTCATTTCAATAAATATTTAATCGAGCATAAATATTTGAGAGATTTTCCCAACTATTGTACAATAAAATAAAATTCAATTGGTCATAAATTAAAGCAAAAATGCCAATTTCATAGAATAAGAATTATGCCAATTTGATAGAAAAGGGCAGCAATACTTTCCACTGATTAATCAGTGCCCACACAGAGCCCACACGATCCACACATTTTGCAAGAATCAGCAGCAAACAAAATTCATAAGTGCAAACTTTGCGCCCGCACACAAAATGTTCAAACTATTAATTTATCGTCTTCGTCTTCGAGTTCAAGTTCTCCACTTTCCTTCACGCTCCTTGCCCTACTTCGTTGCTCCCCTAGCTATATTGCATTCAATTAGCCCGTCTTCAAGTTTTCACAGCATTCACTTTTAAGGTTTTCCAGTCTTGGCCCCATTTTGAAGGGAGCAGGGCAGGAAAAGTTGACCGACATAAATTTCATTAATTAGTTCGAAATTTGCTGTACAACATTTTTTGAAGATTTGTTAATGTTGGTCCCGGTCATTAGCAAAAGTATTTACGATGCGGCTTCGTTGCATGATGATACCCCCAAGATGGGGCGCATAATTAGCGCTCGAGCGGAAAATCTAGTGCATGCCCTGTTTCCTCTGCCTCCTCTTCTTCCCCTTCTCTGCCACAGCTTGAATTGAGTGCAATGAGTGAAAGTGAAGGAAGATGAAGACGCGTAGGCGTTGCCAAGCGAATTTTTTCGAAATTTTTCAAATAAATTCACAACTGCCCCGAGGCTACAGCTGAACTGTACTATATGCTAATATTACGTCGGCCCCCAGAAATGGTAGAACTTTTTGCTGAAAGTCTCGCAGCCATTTTTAGCGCGCAGACACATTGCAAAACTTTAAGGCTTCGCTTTAAGCACAATAAATTTAACTGCCAAGTGAGGGGGAAGGTATGAGGAGGGGAAGAAAACTTGTGTACCACTTGGCATTCTATTTTTTTCGACAGCTATAAAGCAAAGCCAGTGCGGACTGATGCCTCTGCTTGGCGCAGGAAACTCACATTTCACCATTGACAAATTTCACCATCGCGCTGGCAACCTACTGAGAAAATGGGGATAAATCAATTGAAAAATATTAATGAATTATTTATAAGATAGAACCCCCAAAACTCATTCGAAGCCAATGCAAACTTTGTATTCAGCACACGGCCACAAGTCATCCCTTCGGATGGCAGCACAAAAACAAACGAGAAAGGAGTTAAGACAGTCAATGTGCGACTGTAATATACCCTACTTATAGAGTATATACTAAACTTCATTTTAACCTCAAACCACCATAACCTACTGGGAAATCAAGTTTATTTTTTTTCGTAAATTTTACAGGGTATGCTGTGGTACACTTAGCAAAAGCAACTGTAGCAAAGCGCTCAAAAGAAATAACTGTAGAAAAATTACGCTGGAGACTAATAAAACAAGATTATTGCGGTATAACTGCACAGACAGCCGACACAAGGAGCTGCATTGGCGCGGGAAAAAGTGAGAGAGGGAAAGGGGGCGGGGGTCTGACTACGAGTACAAAGCTAGACAATGAGCATGCCATAAATCACAGGCCGCGCAAGAATGCCACACAGAATGGAAAGTGGAAAGTTTGTAAGAGGAATTGCACTTGTGTGTGTGCACTGCAAAGCAAACTCACACACATTTAGTACTGCTGCGCACTGCGTTGTTGTGTGTGTGTGTGTGTCTGTGAGTGTGCATTTCTCTGTGATAATTATACGCACACACGGCAGTCACTGCTAATTCCTAACGATATGCTCGACTATAATTCTAGATGAAAGCTGTCAGATAAACAGATGCACATGCATAGATGGTATTGACATAAATGCTAATGAGAATAGATTTAAAATAATACATACGACACGCAGATCCAATGATGTATTCAAAAGTTATTCAAATGCAAATAGACACTGAGGGAATAATAATGAAACTTGCATTCACATGTTTGCGTTGCCATTCGAGCAAAACTAGGACTGTTAACAGATTAAAAGAATGTAAGGCACTCTCCGCTAAGGTTAGAAAGGGACAGCTGTATATGATCTTGAAAAACGACAAGTGTTAATGATGACAGTAATTGCGCACTAGTGATGTGTGACTAATTCCATATATTTGTTAATTATAAACTATTTATAAAACAAATATAAATATACATACATACATACATGATGTATAGATATGAGCACTTTGTGTAATTTGAGTTGATTAATTAGTGCAATTGATTTACAGTGACAATTTGTTGCCAGTGCTGCGCACATTACATCAACAATGAAACAATAAACTACAAAAAGGACTGCACACTTTATTTGAAATAGAAACAGCTTAAATAGAAAATAATTGTAAAATATTGCTGTTGCCGCTTATAAGTACTTTGCATAATGCATTAAATGCAATTTGAACTGTTAAAAGCGCACTTTTCGCACCATCGCACTATACCTAACTGGGTTTTACGCACACGCACATGCACGTAAACATAATTTGCATGGCTGTGAAATATTATGGCAACACTGCTATACACATTTTTTATAACACCAACCAACAACACTGGCGGACAGAGCGAAAAGTTGTATTAGCCACCACGCGGACCAAAAGTGCCCACCATATAGCGGTCAGAGGGTAAGTAAGAGAGAGAAGAAGATAGAGAGCGGCAGTGGGAGAGGCATAAAGAGTGAGAATGAGGAAGGGAGAATAAACGTACTTACCGTTTGAGAATGGCCAGTGCAGCAGCACTTGCTGCTGTTCTTCTTGTTGTTGCATTATGTTAAAAACTAACGCCATTATTATAATAACAGCTCGCAACGTTGTCGTCGCTCTGGCGCCGCCTCGCTGCCCGCCTCTGCTTGGTGCTGTTGCTGGTGCTGCTGCGGCGTCGCTGTTGCCGTCGGCAGCACAACTAATGTTACGTGCAGTGGCTGCGACGCCGCAGCGACGCGAAGGCGCGCATAAATTTATATTGAAATTCTGCGAGGCTTCTTGTTGTCGTTGTTGTTGTTGCTTTGCCAGCGGCTGCTGTTTGGTGCTTTGTTGCTGCTGCTGTTGTTGTTTTTGTTGTTGTTGTTGCTGCTGCAGTTTAGCAATAACTGTTTCTGCAGGCATTCAGCGATTGTTTAATACTTTCCGCGCGTAGGTAAAGTTTGCCTCTGCTGCTGTTGCACTTGTTGCACTTGTGTTGCTTATGTAACTGTATCTGGCATGATTTGCGTTAGTACGTGGCAGTCGCCGCCATCATTGACGGCCGCCATTTGCATTTCCGTTGTCACTTCCGGTTTGACAGTCAAAATTCTTTAAACACTTCACTTCAAAGTCTTTTCACTTGTTTTTTATTCCTTTTTTGGGCACTAGACAAAGTTGTAAAGTGTCAGACGTTTTTGTTTTTGTAATTGTCCCTTTCCATGCCCCTCTTACATGCCCCCTCTCCACGCCCCCTTTGTACTTTGCGGCTGCAAGCGGCGCTCGTTACTCAACTTGGCTCGTTTAGAAAACCTGACCCTGGGTCACCTGAGCATCCAGCGGACAGCAGTTGCCTTTCCCTTTCTATCCCTTGCTATCCCTCTCTCTCTCCCTCTCTCCCTCTCTCGCTCTCTCTCTGTCTCTCTTACTACTCTTACGCTTGTCTCTGTCTTGCATTCTCCCTCTCCCTCTCTCGTACTTGTCTCATGTCTCCATTTGTTTATCTTCTGCTTCTATTTCTATTTTTTGTGCCCGTGGCACTTTCTCTCATTTCCTCTTTCAATTTAATTGCTTTCGCGGCCGCGACGTCATGTGGATGTTGCCTTACTTCCTCTCTATATAGACACTGCATTCCCTCTCACTTTCTCTCTCTCTCTCTCTCTCTCTCTTTATCTCCGTCTGCCCTTCCCCATATCTGCAGTGGCTTTACTCCCACTTGCTCTGCCTCTCTTTATAGACACTGCAATCGCCCTCGCTCTCCCTTTCTTCTCCTCTTTCTCACTGACTACCTTCCCTCCGTTCGTTTCTATCTCTCACATTCTCTCTCTCTCTCTCTGTGCCCCTGCCACTCTCTCTTTCACCTTCTCTCTCCCTCTCCCTCTCTAAGCTTCACCTTATTGACCTGCTAAAGCTGCATTTGTGTGTGTGTCTCACTCTCTCTTTGTGTGTGCTGTCTTTGTTTGTATTGTGTCCCCCATCTCTACCCCCCTTTTGGCTGTAGCTTTATCCCTTAATCCTTATCAGTTGCCAATCGCTCGCGCTCTGGCAAAAAAGTCCACTACAAACAATGCCGCTTTTCATGTTAGTTTTTCTATCTTTCTCTCTCCCTCTCTCTCTCTCTTTAATTTCAGTTTTTTTTTTATTCAGCAAACTCGACTAACTTTTACTTTTTCTTCGCAATAAAGGTAAATGATTTATTATCACGTTGCGGCCGCATGCGGTCTGTGGTGGCTTCCCGTCCCTTCTTTCCCTCTCCTCTCTCCCTCTATCTCTCTCTCCCTCTATCTCTCTCTCCCTCTCTCTGTCTCCTTCTCTGCCTCTCTGCCTCATGCTGCTGCTGCCTTAAATTAATATCGTAATTAACGTAAACGGTAAATTGAAATTCAACACATGCCACACAGCGTGGTATCTTATTTAATCGGGGGCATGCCACAAATTGTGAGTTTTAAATGAGAAATAACTGATGAAACAAATGCCATTGCAAATATCGTCATGACTATCGCAACGACTATCGTTTTCCCTACTCTGCGCTGCTCTTCTGCATATGCAAAAGTCAACAAATAAATGAAACATTTCTTATTTATGAAGCTGAATTTAAATTGAGAAAAAGTTCATGTGCGTGTTGTGTATGCTATGTGTGTGTGTGTGTTTGCTGTGTCTGTGTGTATGCTGTGTCTGTGTGTGTGTGTGCTGTGCGTGTTATTGGCGCTGCTCACTTTGTGCTGCTTTTGTTTTTTTTCTCGTTAGTCGCGTTGTTAAATTCTGCCACGTGCCCCACGTTGCAGGCTGCAGCTGAGGCAACGTTGTCAGTGCTGTGTTGCCAACATTTTTAAACGAAAAAAGCTAAGTTAGATATAAACAATAATATACTTTTATTCAATTTTATTTAAACGGAAGAAGTTAACAAAGGTAACTTTAAATTTGAATTGTTAATGATTTAATGAGTTAAAACGAACCTTTAAATAATGTCTAGCTTCAGCATTTGATTGCAACATATTGAAGAATAGGTCGTCAGTCAGCTGTACGATATATAAATATGTCCTATTAACAGTTTGCAGTGATATGAAGCAACTTTCAACTTAACTTTGCAACTGATAGAGGAATTCGATTCGGCTAGTTCGACTCTCATAATGGTACTGACTCACATATAAATTATATATTTAATTATACATATGTATAAATATATGTAATTATACATATATACAAATGTGTATACAACATTGCAACCATCTGGTCCACATGGGTCTAAAAAAAAGATAAATATTTAAGATTTTTTTGTCGCTGTTTTCCCCTGAAAAAAAGCTGAGTTGTCAGCGCTGTAACAGAGTTTTTTTGTAGCCTATACCTCGCTATGTATCTCCCCCCTCTCACTCACTCCCTATCTTTCTTTTTTCGGCTGTCTCTCGTGCCTTCTCTGCCGCCCTCTCTCCCCCTCTGCGCTGTTATCAATCTACGAAACATGCATAAAATTAATTTGCTTGCATGTTAAGGTATTTATATATATGCAATCTATATATATTATATACTGCAAACCTGTATCGGGCATTACAAAGACTGCTAATAAAAGAAACAAGCTGTCTTCTCTCACACCTCTCGCTCACTCTCTGTCTCAGACACAGCAGATGCAGCAACAATTTTTAGCATAAAAATAGACGCCGTTTTATTACACTCGTGCGTGAGACTAAATGCGCATAATTGTGTGCGTGTGCGTGTGCCATGTATGTGTGTGTGTGTGTGTGTCTGCCTTGAAACCGCAGCGACAGCTTGTGAGCCACCTCTGAGATGCCGCTGGCTAAGCGGCTTCAAGCTTTGTTAGAGAGTTTTCTTTGGCCACAGAATGTTGCTACCTTCATCCCCCCACTACCTCCCCCCTCACCCGTCCCTCTCTTTGTTTGTGCGTGTGTAAAGGTCACGTGTGTCGCTTTGTGTGTGCGTGTGTGTTTACTTAGCTCTTAACAGGCGCGTGTTTATGAATTATTAGCAAAAGAACAGAAGCTGCTCAGGCCCCGCATCTCTCTCTCTCCTGCTCTCTCCTTGTTAAGTATACGCCGCGTATGATTAGGCATATTATTAGTCGTAATGAATAGTATATGCAGTGTAGTATATAAAGCGAGATTAGTCATAATGAATAGCGCACAGAAAGGCAGTTCAGTCCGGCAGGAAAGGCACTCAGGCAATTCAATTATGCATTCGATTGCGAGTGCCTCAAAAACGGCAAATCTCTTCATTAGCCACCTTTGATGAGCGAGCAGGGCAATTGCTTTTACTTAATTAGTCCGAAAGGGACAGCAACTAAGTGTATTTGTATCTGTGTGTGTGTGCTCACAGTCCATTGCACGTTAAGTCGCAAAGCGAAGCAACTTAAGCGACTTTGGCCCGAGGCACAAAGTCAATTGCGAAAGCAAACGCTGCATACAATTTTGTATTCACCCGCAGGATTTTTTTTATACATTTTATATGAGTTCGGGTATGTCGAAATTTGAGTGAGAGTGTGTGTCAGTGTGTGTTTGTGTGTGTGTTCGTCTGTATTTCTGCTTTGCCTTTGAAGTGCGCTACAGCTTTGACTCCGTTGCTCTCAAGTCGACAGATTGCTTCACTTTCAACTCAAATATCTACCAATAAATATACACATATACATACATACATATATATGTATGTATGTAGATATGTACACTCGCATATATATGTATATAGTATATTTATTTCAGCTCTGATTGATTTTCCTGCTGCTGAAATTCGTAAAACATTTGACAGTTTCGTCTGTCTGGGTCGCCAGCTAAATGGTCAGCTGGTCAAGTAGCCACTTGGCCAGGTGTCAAGCGTAGCCAGCCTCCTCTCCCCCGTCCTCCCCCTCCTCCCATTTCTTCTCTTTGTATGACAATTTATACGAATGGTTTCACATTGCTTCAGCAGCTGCAGCTGCTTTACCACAGCACAAAATGGCAGAGAGCAGTGCAGAGATTGTGTACTATCTGGAGTGGGCTCTGCTTGGCAGAAGACTGACAATTCGCTATAGAGACAGATGTGATATGATGTGACTGGTAACTTGAAGTAGAGTTCAAATTGACGAAAGCCAATGAAGATTTTGACTGGGGAAAGTGGCTAGATTGTAATACAGGTAACCTATTATAATTGAACCTATTTGGGAATTTAGCATTAAACTTAAAACAGTTTAGAAAAACATGAAAGAAGTGCTTCTACGTATTGTCTATAATAATAGTAAATATTATATATTAATATTAAATTTTAAAATGATCTCCCTATTTATTAAAAAATGTTACGTCAACAGATTTTAGTTGCCACTAAATAAATAAATAAATAAACATTAAGGAATGTATGGAAAGCTCAGAAGAAAAGCAATCAGATCAGTTAAGATTACTATATTTCTTATGGCAGCCTCATCTAGTATTTAGCACACAACTAAGACTAAACTAAATTGACTTGCAAGTCGCAGTCCTTCTGCTTTTATTGTATTAACTCCCGCTGAATTAGATGCCTTTTAAAACTGTCGATTTATAATAAACTAAATATCGTAGCCTACTTTGCAGCGCACTCTATCACTATCTTTGAAAACTGTTGATTTCTAATAAAATAAATATCGTAGGCTACTTTGCAGCGCATTCTGTCACCTATTGCCGGAGTCAGTTAAATTGGGCAACGTGCGTTATTTTTGGCTCAACTTGTGATTTACAAACGTACGCAAAGGGCGAAAAACACTTTGCCCCAAATGGAGGCGACGCGGCTTACGCATGACGGCACATAAATCACACGATTGGCAGCCCTTTACCTCCCTTCTCCGCCCTGCAGCCGGCGATTGATAAATTCCCCCAGCGTGCAAACTATTTGGGCAGGCAAAGAGAGAGGAGGAGGAGTGAGGGGAAGTGACAGTGGTCAGCGTTAGTTGGTTATTTATTTTGACACACACACACACGCACACATATGTATTAGTTGCTTAATTTCATGGTTAATCTGCGACAAATGTCGCCTGTCAATTGTGAATTGTTTGTCGTTCAATTCACAAACTTGTCCCGCTAATTGCACTCGCAAAAATGCTTGCATAATATCCGCAATTGAGTTGCGGCAGGGAGGGGTAGGGGGCAGCTTGTTGACATTTGACACAATTGCTGTTATTGTTGTTGTTTGTTATTGTTGTTGTTGTTGATGATGCGTAGATTGACGTGCGAAAATATCTGTGGCATCACAATCGACACAAGTTCACAATCGGCAGGTTCATGAATATTTAAATTTCTATTGTCGTATTGCACACTGCACACTGCACACACACACACAAGCAGATTTAGACTTTCGCTGTAGTTCCGTTTTTGGGCACTTTCAAAATTTTTCAACTTGTTTATTTTTTTGGCCTGCCTCAACACTCGTTTACCGTTACCGTTTTCGACAAACACTCGCCGTTTTTCACGTTTCGCCTTATATTCGAGACCGTTAACCGTTAGAGCAAGGGACACGCGTGTGGCACTTCCGTAGCGCCGGAATTCCGTTAGAGTACTGCTACTACGTAGTTTACACTCGTCTGCATGTGGCACCCACTGCCAATTGACGGCGCGACAGTCAACAGAAAACAAGCCGACGACGCCAGCAGCAACAAGCTACGTAAGCTTTGGTGGTAAGAGAGATGTTACAAATTCGCCGCAACTCCGAAAACATGTTAAAAGTGAGCAAAGCAATGACAGTTTGTGCGCAGGGGTAGGCACTGTTGGCTGTGAATTTCCTACGTTCTGTTCTAGAAATGTCCTTATAGCTGTGCGGGATGTTTTGACACTGTTATTGTCAGCTGCTGTTAGTGCGCACGGCTAGGCACTGTTGGCTGTGAATTTCCTCTGTTATTGTCAGCTGCTGTTAGACCATGCGCTGATAAAAAGTCCTTTGAGCTGCTATTACTTTTGCTGCTTATGCAGTGATTAGTGAACAAGCCCAGTAATTGAGTATAAATGAGAAAGGAAAATTTATAGACTTACATTAGATAGAGCAGACGGCTATAGTTGGTAACCAACCTATGTTAAGTACTTGTATGTTTGTTAGTCTTTGACAACTGCCAGCTACTCGTATTACTTGCGAAGTTCGTTTTGAGCTGCTGTTACTGTTGCTGCTGCTGCTATGGTTGATGGCTATCGGTGCTACAGAATATGATGTTGCTGCTTTTCTATACTTCATTGCCGACTTATGTATAGTCTGTATGTTAATAAATCCTTATTATTTAACGGACAGTGTGTGCTGCTGTTATGTTATTTAGCCGAGACACCCGCTGTGACTTACATTACCATACTGTTACAGTTAAATGTACTGTACTAAATCCAGGCAATATTTACATAACAATTTCCCCTCTTCGATCTCCTAATTTTATTGATAACATGGGTAATTTGTCCATGGTCTAGTGCAACAAACTAATGTTAAAAAGAATATTGAAAAACCGTTTGAAAACTAACTTCTACAGCAAAAGTTAACAATTGACCTTAAATTGCCTTGGCATGCTGCATAAATAGAAAATAACAAGCGCAACTTGCAACAACTTGTTAAACAAGCGACAACCTTCAGCGTATCCAATTCAGGTCTTGCGATTTTATAGTATCACTCGCGCTCTGTCAAGGTGAACGCAACTAGATTCCCCAACATTTGCACATCAGTTATTTTACAAGCATCGCGTTGAGTAAGCTTTTTACGGCGCCAACGCGCCAAATTGATATATGGAAAAAAGACAGTTAATTCCCTTTTGAGCGACTTGCAGTTATCGACTAATGTGTAAATTACTTACTACAATTAATCGACAACTGCAACAAAGTTAAAGTTCCCATACTAATTCGCTTCTTATACAGCAGAAAAGTATGCTACACATTTCGTTAGACTACACACGTCATTCAACCCCAGCATACCTCTACAGGGTATGCATTGCAAAGTGAGAATCACTCAACCAAAAACTGCAGCAGTAGCAACAGTCGCTGTCGCCGTTGCCGTCGCCGCCACAACGTCACCGTCACGTTGGGAATGGCAACTTTAACGCGTAACTGTCAAAATTGACTGAAGTCTCGGCAAGAGAAGCGAATGAGAAACAAAACAAAACAAAAATTCAGAGATTTCACTTGACGAATTCGCGTTAGACGTACGTACGCTCACACACACACACATACATACGAATGCAGATATAAATTCCGAGCGCAACAGAGCAGAGAGCAAAATACCGATGAACAGACAAAAACAAGGAAGAACTTGAATTTCAAGCAGATCCGTACGAGAGTAACCTCGTTTGAAATACTAAATATATTTCAGTTGAACTAATGTTAATATTTATAATTATAATGAAATGTATGTTAATTGTTTGAAAAACTGTAAATGCTTTGCTGGAGCATCTTCTCTTGCGCTTTTTAATTCTTTTTCAGGGTACAAAAATGTAAAACAAATCGAAAGTCGCTGCAAATTTATTCTGTTAGCGTCGAAGTTCATTTTAGTGTCATAAATCAGTTGCCTCGCACACACACAGAGCAAGAAAGACAGTAACAGATTCGGCGCAAATGGCAACCAGTTAGTGTTGAAAGGGGAAGGGGAGCTCCAAGTTGGTTTCCCATTGATGACGTCGAAGTAGAGGATGCATATAGATGACAACTTTGACTTTTGGGTTGTCGTTGCACGTACAACAAACTGCAGCTTGGGCACGATTCAATGCCAACAGCATGACGCAGCAGTTCCCACCTTCCTTATCTCTTAGTTTTCTCCTATGAAGTAACTAACTGACGAGCTACCGTATACCTTAGCGAAATGGAATTGAATACGAAATTGGGAATATCCCACATGGCATATTTTGCAACCGGAGCAAGCAAAAGAAAAATATTTTCCAAATGGCAAATGTCATGAGGAATCTTCCCAAGCAAAGACACGCACAAACACACAGACACACCCATTCACACACACACACAGTTACCATCGGTCGGCATCCGTAAGATGGCAGAGCGCAAACGACGCAAAGCGACTTTATAGAAAATATTTCATGTTGCAAATCAATTTGAATAGCTTAAAAATTCAAAGTCTGCCGAATTGCTGGACGCGGATGCTCAATTGCTGCGTGAAGAATGACAGCAGGAGGAGGAGGGGAATAGAGAAGAGAGAGAGCGGCGGCACGCTGACCGACAGGGCGGAAAATGTTGTTTGCCTAGACAATTTGTAAGAGGAAAATCGGAGGAGCCAAGTGTCGCAAAGTGTTTTAACAAGTGCTCTAAGAAGTGATAAAACGATTTGAGAAGTTGTTCAACTAATAAATTATATTCGAATTTGTGTGTTAAGTTATGTTAATATTGTAACTAAAGCTACTTATCAATTGATCGATAAAAACGATAATAAATAAATATACTCAATAAATACTTAAAGCGTTGGTAACATACACAAAATACTGATCGACTTGTTGCGCACTTATCGATATTGCGAAATACCAAATGCACTTGCATGAAATACCAAATTAAAGTTGTAAGTTTTGGTAACATATTCAAAATACTAAATAGCCATTTATCGATATTGTGATGTATAGAAGCAGGTGCGTTTGCGAAGTACAACAGACAAAATAAAGTTATAATTGATATTTACGTTAATAATGATATTTAACATAATTCAATCCCTTGAGAATTATAAACTAGATGCTCTTGAAATTATGTGTGACACTTTTGTTGGTTAATAAGTTCGGCTCTGTAATCAGAGCACATAAGTCAAAAGCACGCACAAAGACCACGAGTCCAAGTGTGTTGAAAAGAGAGGGGAGAGGGAGAGGAGGAATAAGAACTTAGTGGAAAACTAACGAGAAACCAGAAGAGAACGCAAATTGCCAATTATGGCAAGAAAGTGCACGCATTTGCTTATTTATGGCACGAACGAATGTTTGATATATTTATGACAATCTTTCTCTCTATGCTTCTTCGTTTACCCCTCCGCCTTCTGCAGTGTCTCACTCTCTCTCTCTCTTTCTCTTTGTCTGCGGTATACTCGCTTACCTGCCGCAGCTCAGCCAAAGGATGAGAGCTTCAAATTGTTGTACGTGCCGTTGCTGAATTTAATGTGGCTTGTGGCATGACAACAATTTATGCTACGCCAAGTTGGACAGCAGGCAGGAGTAGGGGATAGGTGGGGGGTAGGTGGACGAACAGAGACCGGCAGCCTGCCAGCATATGCAGCGCATATAATTCGCATAGCCAGCCCAAAAAAAGGAGACACCTCTCTGCTCCTCCCCTTGTGCCTGCTCAACTACCTAGTGCTGCTCCGGGAGCAATCCATAGACTCGGTGCCAGGCTTAATGGGGAATCATATTTTTTGGCCCGCTTCGACTGGCAGTTTATAAGCATTTAAGCGGCTTAACTCGCCGCCTGACTTATCGCATTGTCATCAATTTGGTTAAGTAGATTTCAGATGGCTCCCCCTCTCCCTTCCTCCTTGTCCCTGCATATATATTTTTATTGCTGCAGAAAAGTTCGCCTTGGACTTGATTGAAAATTTGCACGCTCCATTGAACACATAGAAGGACATCTAATTATTGCATTGATTGAAAATTTCGGCGTAGGAGAAACTGTTGCCGAAAAGAAGACGGCAAGAAGTAAGTAGAAGCAAGAACACAAAGAGGGGTGAAGAAAAGAGAGGAAGAGTGCTGCGCCTGCTTACATAATCAATCACGTTTTATCGGGATAATTGTTTGCCGGGTTTGCATTGCATAAATCGTCCAGGAGGCCAAGGAGGAGATGTTGATAATGGGAGAGTAATGGGGGACGGACAGGGAGAGTGTATGTTGGCTAATCGCCCGCCGAGTCAATATCATTTTCAATGCTTATTATTTGCGCTCAGTTTCCTTATTGTGTGTGTGTGTTATGTATGTATGTTTAATGCCTTTACTTATGTCAATTCCCTGTGTATGCCAAGACAATGGAACACTTTGTGCTTGCTTGCCACACATATTTCAAAATTCAAGAACAAATCTTTTGTACCTGTTTAAATATTTACTTTGAATTTGCTTTATGTAGATTTCCGCTCAGCTTTAAGGTCTTTGTTACGGTTTTGTACTGTATTATGCCTCAGTAATTGTGAGAAGCTCATGACCTCAACAAATGGTATATGTATATATAACTATAACATTTAAACATCTTTGCATTTTAATATGATTAGGTGAGGTAGAGCTGGAAGTTAAATCGATTCTCAAATCAATTAATCGATGTTTTCAATTTTCTTCGATGCATCGATTTAATTTTTTAATAATCCGTTTAATCGAAAATTTAAAAATAGGAGTAAATTATGACAACTAAATTAGTAAACATGTCTCGTGGTGGTTTAAAATATTAGTATTTTAGGTATAGTGCGACGGATAAGCATTTGTTTTTATAACAATATGGTATGAGGTCGTCAATATATTGTATAAATTTGTTTACTTTAATTTCAAGAGAAATCACGTTTTTTTCTATAATTTCAAGTCAAAAATCCATCTCAAGCTCTCAATATATTGATTTAGGTAAATTTAAAGCCACGCCCTGCGGTATGCAAACATTATTCCATCAATACTGCAACTACCTCTTAAAAGCTATTTAACACACATTTCTTTTATCAACCATTTTCAATTTCTTACAGCAAATAAATTAAAAAACTCCTCACACTACCGCAAAACTTCTTAAAATTGAATTCTCACCTGCGACTGCAGCGGTTGCAACTTTGAACAAGCGAAAGACTTTGAACAGAGGGGGGTGGGGTGGTAGAAGAGAGAAAGCTTGGCACAAACATTATGCAAATATGTACGAAATGGCAAATCACCAAAGGGAATTGGAGCCAACACTCTCAGCACGCGGGGGCCATCATGAGCTGCGTACTTAGACGTCAATTGCGTCGAGTTCACCTACCCAGTAATGTGTTCCCATGCACTCACACACGCACGCACACATAAACACAGTCATTTGTGTATTATGCTGAGCACATAAAAAAAAACGTTGGACAAAAGCTAAAACGTTTCAGATTCAAATACAGATTCAGAGTAAATCGAAGAATCGAAGGCTATCGGAAATATTGTCACATTTGCTATGTCGAGCTCTCGTTCCTTGAATTGAAATTGCTTAATTTAGCAAATAATTTGGCAACAAATTGTTTGTTGGGCCTGCCCCGCAACACAAATAGACAAAGGAAATCAACGTAATTAGCTAGTTTGCTTTTTGCTCTTGTGCCCGTTTTTAATCTTCAACTCAGTCTTGGACAAGCTCCCTCACACACTCTCTCTCTCTCTCTCACTGTCACCCTCTCTCTCACTAGTTCCACCCTCTGTTTGCAGTTTATGGCATTGTGTTAAACTATTTCTTGTTAGTTCCTTACTGCATCCCAATATGGGGTCGCAATTCGATTGAGTTCATTTTCCTTCTGAGCAGAACAATGCGAGAAATTTGCTTTTCCAGAGATTGAAAACGAAGGCAACAAGTATAGCAACAATTATTGGTTTAGAATTGACCACACAATGTGAAGCATAGAACTCGTACCTCAATATAACCTCAAAAATGCAATTCAACATAACCTTCAAAACCAAGAACTTTCGGCAACCTTTAAATTACACTATGTAAAGATTCGTTAGATAGTTTAGGTCTTATTAATCAAACCTGTACGACATTTTAAAAGATTAGCCAAGTAAAGTTTATAAAATTGTAATATGTACTAAGAGTGTACAAGCATTTTATATAGCATATCTCAGCAATCAAGTAGTCTCTGGCATAGAAATCAGCTTTCCTAGTTGGTTTCATTGGCCCTAAATTTACAAACCAGTCACAACTTTCGGCTTATCATCAGCTTAACTCTTCAAAATAAAAGTTTCAATTATATTTTCATATTCCATACGGAAAATTGTATATAGGTAATACATAAATATTGCAAAAATGTTGAGGAATTTGTGCAAATTGCGTAAGAATATTCTTATGGCGCGCGTCATCTATTCGAGGTATGCCGGCAAGGCTGGGATTACGACAAACTCTACCAAGCACACAAAGTCGGACGAATCGATGAGCCGCGGCATTACGGTGACCGATATCAATGTTATCGATCTGGCCCGAGGGGATCCCGAATTTCAGCGCAACTTTCTCACATCTCTCTCGGGGCTGCAGACGAATAGTATTATGGATATGTTATCGACGGCAACAACCCCCAGTGAGGCTGTAAATACAACAGAGCCAAGCGGAGAAAGTGAAACTCCAGTGGGGAGCGATAACGTTGTAAGTGATACCTCTATACTAGACAACGATGGCCAGCCAATTGTTGCCATCGAAATCGATGGTTGGAAGAATGCCGAGGGCGATGACGATGAATATGGACCAACTGTGCAAAATCCCGGTGAATCCATTGCAATTGGTGACGACGACGAATACAAAAAGGATAATGAGCTGGTGGTGCCAGCCAAGCGCCAAGGCCAAATGGAATACAAAGGCATCAAAGTGAAAATGCCGGAGAAGGCATCCCGTGACATTGGCACCTATCGTTTCCGGCGCAACAAAGAGGATCTTGAGAATGTGGGCGATGATATGCGTCTCGTTAAGTTCGACAAATGACTACTACTACTTGATTAACAATTACTATTACAAATTGCCCAATTAAAGTTATGGGATATATTTTATAAAATTCACTATTCACTGTTGCTAGGTATTGAGCACGGAAAAGTGCTAGATCTGTTGATAAAATATGCTTAAAATAAAAAAGTGTGTCACTGTCATCAGTTTCGGTTAATTCATATGTTCTATGACAAATTTAAATTTAAATACAAACCTTAAGCTTAATTTTGCATCAGCATTTGACCCAGGTAACGACAATATTTGTATAGGGAACATCGGTATTTCTTTAAACGGGTGTTGGCCTCCTTCATCTTTATAGGCCAGCAGTTCTACTCAAATTTGTAAGTGTCCCGAATATTTACCCATTTGATGAGATGAATACTATCATACTGCTTATTTACCTCATCTATATTAAAGCATTGAAAATATTCTAAATTGCACTAAATAATTTTTGTGTCCTCGCAGCCCATTGTTAACAGCAAATATATTTATTATTCCAAAATAAAGGAAACTCAGATCTTTGTAAAATAAGCTAGATAAAATGGTCTATTCAGTATTTCAGGCTATAAGCAATTGAACAATTTTATAAGCATTTTCATTAAAAAAAATATGTTAGATCTAGAATAGAATGTACAAACTAAACGTAGACGCACTAAGCAAAGAAGCTTACTGGATAACGTAACTATCGATAGATGCTAAAGGCTGCATAAAGATATTTTTCATATAGTTTATTTACAGTTGCATTAATACAGTATAAAAACATAGTGGGTACTCGTATCCCTTGCTATCGATAGCACATGCTAAGGCTATTTTTTCTTATTCTCTATTGACATTTTTATAAAAACAGCATTTTATCGAGTTATTGATGGTGCTGCAACAATAGTGCAACTCAACGTCTTCGCTTCGACACACTGCCTGCAGCCTTTGAGCTCGCTTTACGTTTGCCACTCGGCTGCGGCTTCTCCTCCCCATCGTAGTCGTCCTCCGCTTTGCCGGTACGCACCTCGCGGTTCACTTTGTAGGCTTCGCCCATGCGCTTTATGTTCTCCTTGTGGACAATGTCATGGTTTACAATGCGATGCGGATAATCCACGCCCAACACGCAACCATATTCGCGCTGCGCACTCAGCGTGGCCTTCCACGGCTCATAGATAATCCCGGCCGGATACTTGGCCAACTCGGGCACATATTTCCTTATGTACTCTCCTGTCTTATCGGTTTTCTTGCCAAAGGCAACGGGGCTATAGACTCGGAAATATTGATGAAAGAAGGCCGAGGCCGATAGCCACATCCAGTTGCCTGCATTGAGAGCCCAGTCCTGGTCGAGTAGCAGCTGCTCGAAGACACGCTGTCCCTCCTCCCAGCTGATCCAGAGATCGCCGCGTGTCAGAAAACAAGCGACCGCATGTCTGGCCAGATGATGTATCCAGCCCTCTTGGCGCAGCTGCCGCATGATGGCATCAATAAAGGGATAACCAGTGCGTCCCTCTGCCCAGGCCTTAAGATGCTCGGGATTCTCCTGCCAGGGTATCTGCAAGCTGTAAGCATTCCCCAGCATGCGATCGAAGTTGGGATCTGCAGCAGCGACTGTATAGTAGAATTCTCGCCACATCACCTGACCCACCAGCGAGGTTGGCGGCTTAGAGTGCTTGGGCTGCCGTGCCAGGATCTCCCTGAGTCGCTGATGCAGCAGCCGCGCACTGAGGCAGCCGAATTTCAAGTAGGGACTCAGCACGGTGGTACTCGGCTCCAGTGAATTGGGTGACGTATTCGGTTTCTCGAACTGCGCTACCCAACGCTCGTCCCGCAGCGAGGCCTCCATGCGTCGCAAACCTTCGGTTTCACCTGTGCCAGGATATATTACCATATGTATATTTGCATTTATCAAGTTGTTTCCTTACCGCCCAGAAACTTATTGGGTCCTAACTCTTCGGGCCTCTTGACCAGTTGCTCCAACGTCGGACAATCGTAGACACTGGAATCCTTCGCCTCCAATTTATCCCCAGTTGGTTGCATGTCCACGGGCAGCTTCTCTGGCGCCGGTAATATCTTGGCCAGCTTCATCTTCTCCACAATGCCCAAGAATTTCTGATAGGTGACAGGAGCTTTGCCCATGTTCCGGGCAATGATCAACTCCGGATTATATATGGTATGCGAGCAATGGCAATCGACTTTCACTTCCTTTTCCAAGGCTAACTTCTGTACGGCGGCATCGCGCTGCACAGCATATGGTTCAATGTCCGTCTCATAGGTCAGCAGGTGCACGTGCCAGCGCTCGAATAGATGAGGGAAAACCTCCAGCGGCTTGCCCCGCACCACATACAAACGGGAATTGAGCTCGCATAGTTTTTGGTTCAAATCGCTGAGTGTCTGCTGCAGGAAACGCCACCGATTGGCGCCCACTTGTATCCAGTCCAAAATGCCAGGATCCAAGATGAAAATCGGTCGCACGCAGAACTCCTGCGGCGAGGCACGAGCTAAGTCAAAGATTTGAGACAATGCCGGATTGTCGTGGACACGGAGTCCCTTGCGGAACCAATGCACCAGTGTGCGACGTTGTGTCGCCATCTGAAAACACTTTAAATTCTCATTTTAATTGCATATTACTGAATATTTTTCAAAATCAAGTAACTCACCCGCCTGTTAGTGCGTGGAGAAGAGTTGCCAGATGTTGCAAACGGCGCGGAAATCAGCTAAATGGGCAGCTAAAAAAGCTGCTGCTGGAATTGAATTTAGAGTATAATAGAATAATAAAATAAATAAATTATTATTGCTACAAATCATTTTAAATGTTTTATCGGTTATTTCTTTAAATATAAAGTTTATGTATATTTTATTTTAATATGCGAACAAATGGTGGCGCTTTTAAATAATGTAACCAGAAATTATAGCGAAGAAAAGCTAGATTAGAGAAAAAAATGTGAATTGTAATATTTTCGATTTTGTTCTGCTGTTGGACTTTAAAAAACCTGATTTGACGGGAAAAAAGCTGACCTAGCAACACTGCTTTTAAAACGCTAAACTGTTAACACTGGTGGGCTGCCAATTTGCTGTCAGCTGTGCTAAGAAAAATACCGAATTTGCAATCAGAAGCTGAAATTCAGTATTTTGGTGCACATGCACCGGTAACAATCTTTTTTTTATACAATACACATAAAAATATATAAATAAATCAAATGTTGGCTCTAACATAACAATTTAACCACTAAAAAAATCGACAATTGAGTGTCTTAGTAACAATTATTAAGGCATTTTACACACGCTGTGCGCTCGCAGGCAAGCCAAAGCACACCGAGCAAACAATAACGACGACGCAATGGATTTGCTTGATTCGATACTGAACTCGATGGATGCTCCGCCAGCCACCAATGAGCAACAGAAGACGTTGATAAAGAAGCAGCGCGAAATGATGGAGCGTATGCAGAACAAACAGAAGGAGGAACTATTGCGCTTCCGAAAATATGTGGAGGAACGAATGGGACGTTTCGCCAAGGACGATCGCACCTGCATTGAGTTTCAACCACTGGACAAGGTGCATCGTTCGGT
This sequence comes from Zaprionus davidi, assembly GCA_018903715.1. Taxonomy (NCBI): domain Eukaryota; kingdom Metazoa; phylum Arthropoda; class Insecta; order Diptera; family Drosophilidae; genus Zaprionus; species Zaprionus davidi. The sequence continues at coordinate 12,141,968 of JAEIGL010000005.1, forward strand.
CATACATGAGATAGCCGAGAATGGCGGCTTCATAGCTATGAGCTTTGGCCGCGAGGACGAGGATCGCCATTCGGTGGTCTATAAGAAGGAACACCCGCCTAGTGAAGATGAAGTTACAGCGCGCCGGAATGGCGATGGTTGGAATAAGGAAATAGCCAAAGAATACTCCGAGCGACGAAAAGAACGCTTGGCCCAAGAGCAGCAGCAAAGCCAAAGTGATGATAACAAAGCCTCAACTTCCGATTCGACTGGCTCCACGGCCAGCACCAGCGCCAATGCCAATGCCAGTTCCAGCGAAGAAGTGAAGCCTACGAGCAATTATAAGGCGAAATATGCCCACCTTATTGGCGAATCGGCTGCCCTGCAAGCGGCGCGCAAAACCGAAACGAACCAAAGCTATGGTTTTGTACCTAGCAAGAACAAAAAGGATATGCGATCCATCGAGCAGACCTTGGCCGATATTCAGGCCAAGAAACGTCTCAAACTCCAACAGCAGCAGGAGCAACAGCAACTGGAACAGGAGCAGCAATTGGCGGAGCAGAATCACGATGTGAACCCGGCTGATGAACAACAGCAATAAAAAACAATTACAAAACATTAAGTGGAAAATAGTATTAAGTGAATAATATGTAATATGTATGTTTTGTTAGATTCAAAGTTAAACAAATGTGAGGAAGTCCTGCGTCGCTTCAAAATGTTGACCACACACACACAACCAAACACAGACAAACAAACAGACAAGAACACAGAGATAGACTGACATATGTTTGTGTGTACATATGCATATAAGAGCAATTTAAATTGTTGGCCAGTTGAACGCATTAGATAAAATAATATCAGCTGCAGTGTTCAATAAGCAATTTCTATTTATATAATAAAACAAAAATTTGTAGTCAATAACAAATATAAAAATAACAATGCTGTTTACTTTCATACACATTTTGGCACTAAAATATGTCGAAAACAAAAATGACACAAAACGAGTGTTGAACAATTTACTAATAAGTAGGGACAAAAATATACCATTTTCAAAGCACCATGCAAAGTAACTCCACGTGGAACGTGGATGTGGAAGGAAACGTGTGAAATAAAAATGTTCATAAGGCATTTCCAAATAAAAAATGGATAAGTGAAAGGTCAAGTAAGTTAAATATCATTTGATATTTTAAGTTAATATTTGTATGATGAAAACTAAGATAGGGACAACTGATTTCCATGATAGATTTATCTTTTTATAAAGCTGATCATAGAAAATGAACCAAACTATTTTTTAAATATACACAAATTTAAACTAATTATATTTTCTTGCAGACAGTACATGGCCCTAGTAGCCCCCAATGATGGCCCTTTCTAAAGCATGGATTTCTTTTAACTAAGAAATCTCATATATAGTAAGTGTTCCTTATAAAAAATTGATCTTAAATTTATACATCAAAATGATGAAATCTTAGATAGGGACAACTGATGTCTATGACTGATTTATCAAATTTTAAGAAACTGATTTACAAACAGGCAAACTGAATGTGCCAAATTAAATAATGATATTAATGTAAGCATATTACTTTATTTGTAGATAATATGGCTAACTCAAAGAAACTGTAATTCTTGCAAAGGAGTTCCGAAATCACAGGTATGTTGAACTACATGTAGAATTTTATAAACTTTATGATGATAACTAAGATAGGGACAACTGACGTCTATGATTGATTTATCAAATTATACATAACTGATTTATTAGCAAATTAGATAAATAAGTCAAATATATGTATGATCGTTACTAATGTACGGACATTTCTCTATTTTTAGATTAAACTGCAAAGTCAACTGAACGAATGGTGGTCATCGAGAGGAGTGTGTAGAAATTTCCGGTATGTTTAGCATAATTTTGTATTTGTTTAAAAACTATGATGAAAAATGAGATAGGGACAACTGATGTCTATGACTGATTTATCTAACTTTATTTAACTGACCTTATAAATGATATACAATTGAAAATTGTCTTTGCTTATGATTGCTTTATCTAATCACCTTGCTTAATTACAGATAATGGATGGCTATGTGTACCAGTAACCCAATTACAGTTAAATCCCAAGATCGTCCCATAGTCCAAAATATAAAAATAAAGTCATTGAAAAAAACACAAAAGTGAATGTATTATTTTTAAACTGAATTTAATGAAGATATGACAAATTTATTGCAATCAAAAGGCAGACAATTAGTATTCTATTCGAAAAGTACTAATATATTATTTTTAACAGAATAGTTGTGCCTTTAGCCAATTTGAAGTGAAAACAATTATTGTTTTTTGACATTTGCCAATGTTGGCGCCAAGATTTCAAAAACATGTGTTTTGCCAGTTACAGCGAAACGCATGCAACACGGCCTGATCAGCTGTTTCCCCATTTGTCGTTTTAATCAGCAAAACAAACAAAATTTCAGCACTGTCCAATTCTGATGTGCAGCAACATTGAAAACTGTGCGATACCAAATCGAGCGAACAGGTGCAATTAACCAAGTCGCATCGAACATGTTACCAAATATGACTCCAGCTAAATCCGATTCGAGACGACGACTCAATGTCGGCGCCACGACGTCGCATGGTGGCGATTATATCAAAGTAGAGGAAGACCAGACCGATGGCTTCGTTAACGAACAATGGACAGCGCCGATAGTGATCGATGAGGCAAAGCCATGGAAGATTATTACAATAATACTGTCACTCTTCATCAGCGGATCGGTTCGTAGCAAGGAAAGTCGCGTTAGCAACTGAACTCATATTTCTCTTTGGTTTAGATTTGCATGATATGTGCAGCCTTTGATTGGATGGCAGATCAAAAAGAACGTTCCGACCGAATCTGGGCACTCGTTATAATCGGTGTATTGACCATAATACCTGGAGGATATTACGTCTTTGTGCTCTCGTGCATTCTATTGCGACGCAGTGGCTACTCATGGGACGACATACGACGCTTGGGATAAGATTTTCGACTACGATATAGTATATTTTATCGCATTTTTCTATGTATTAAAATAATGTATGTATTTTTGAATTGTATATTTATGTATACACATATATGTTATGTACGTGGATTGCAGTCAGAACTACGGCATTTTTATTGATATTGTATAAAAATATTTTAAATATTTATGTACATAGTATGTATGTGTGTTGTGTCGATTATATCAAAGTAGAGGAAGACCAGACCGATGGCTTCGTTAACGAACAATGGACAGCGCCGATAGTGATCGATGAGGCAAAGCCATGGAAGATTATTACAATAATACTGTCACTCTTCATCAGCGGATCGGTTCGTAGCAAGGAAAGTCGCGTTAGCAACTGAACTCATATTTCTCTTTGGTTTAGATTTGCATGATATGTGCAGCCTTTGATTGGATGGCAGATCAAAAAGAACGTTCCGACCGAATCTGGGCACTCGTTATAATCGGTGTATTGACCATAATACCTGGAGGATATTACGTCTTTGTGCTCTCGTGCATTCTATTGCGACGCAGTGGCTACTCATGGGACGACATACGACGCTTGGGATAAGATTTTCGACTACGATATAGTATATTTTATCGCATTTTTCTATGTATTAAAATAATGTATGTATTTTTGAATTGTATATTTATGTATACACATATATGTTATGTACGTGGATTGCAGTCAGAACTTCGGCATTTTTATTGATATTGTATAAAAATATTTTAAATATTTATGTACATAGTATGTATGTGTGTTGTTTGTTGTATTGAAAATTTAGTGGGCGAGACATTGACTAATATTTATGCTAAATTCACTTGCACAGCTAAAGCTTTATATTTGCTATATTGAACGTACTATAATATATGTTTATATGGCCTTTGTCCCTATGAAGCATAGTGCGTTTTGAGCTTAAATATATGTTATATATACATACATGTTATGTTTTTATTTTATAAACAATTGCTTTTCAGGTTACAACAAAGCTTAACTGTATATATCGTTATATATATATCCATATGGGAAATGGGCGAGGTACATATACAGTACACGGTATACACTATACATAAACAAATACAAGTACAACGAAACTAAACTACAAGGGTTAACAATTATTAGTCAATCACTGCTCAACAACAGTCACCTCAATGGGCGGTATAAACTTCCATGTATGCGCCTGTTGCTCTTCGAATCCAGAAGGGGGCAGGCCATCTAATTGACTCGTATTCGCGGCAGTTCCAGTTCCAGGAGAGGACCGTGTCAAAATACTGTTGCTGCTTTGCTGCTGCGGCTTTGTGACGCACTCAATGCTGGTCTTGAACCGGCCAGGCGTAAAGAATATCACAGAACAGTTGTGCTGCAATTCTTCCTGCTTCTCCAGAACAGGGATTGTTATTCTGCAAGATGAAAAAATAGTTATTAGTAATAGATAAACATATGTATCTTTTTTTAACGCACCTGTTGGGTCCAGAAATGGCTACACGTGTCTCCAGATTATAGTTTTCCATACCATTAAGATAGTCCTGATAGAACTTAATGGTGAGCACCAAATTCTTAAGCGGCTGCAGCGATTGATTGGTCAGTTTAATGCTCAGCTCGGCACGCTGTCCCACTGTGCACGTTATCTCGCTATGCGGTTGCACTGGCTCATTACGGAAACTAATTGCTGTACAAAGGGAGATTATATTTTAATATTGTTATTGCTTTGACTTTCAATCAGACATTACTTACCCCAGTGAAGCGGAGAGACGGTGGTCAAATCCACCATGGCATGAGATAAAAATATGCCACGCAACGAAGCAACACCCTGTATATCAGTGCCAGTCAGCAACCAATTGATCTTGACCTTTTCCGCTATATGAGTGGAACAGAGCTTGCTCAGAGCATCGCTAAACGAAAGGAGCTGAGTACGAAAGCAGAGTTCTGCCAAGAGGGAGAATGAATATGATTACTAAATGCATAATTTATGTATATAGATGTATCTCTTACCCCGCTCCAAGTTCTCAGCAGCTTCAGCTGCTCGTGCTGCACAGACCTGTTCCAGCGAGCAACGATCTACTGGAATGGGCACGCGACAGCTTTCTTTGGCCTCGATGAGTATATTCTTGTTATCAGTGTAATTGAGCGACATTTCTTGAGCGGTTAAATTGGATATATCCAGTACCAAATAGAACTGTGAGGGACTACAAAGAGAGGAAGAATAAATTTAAATTATAAAGGATTCCATTTGAGAAACTCACATCTCTGCGGGCAGCACATCCCAGCTGGTTATCTGCGCACTTGGCAACAACTCTAGATTAAAGGATACAGCACACTGACGACAATAGCCAGCGACCAAAGCCTCTCCGCCCGAGTACTTAAGTCGCAATTGAGCCTCAATCTGTTGGGTATACTGCGATGTACGCCCATTGGGACCAGCTGCTGCGCTTCCCGGCTGTAGATTTAGAGCAGCCAGTGAATGTTGTGCACCCGCGATGGTCGATCCACGTAACTCCTGGCGTCGACTCTGAGGTGAACTGACGCGCACAGGCAGACTGGCATGACCTGAAGACGATACATTGGAATAGTGTGATATCGAAGAGCTGCCATAGTCAGATGAAGCTGGGCCAGTGCTGCTGCTAGGAACAGGGCAAACAAAATCCGCATCAGCATAAATATACAGCACGAATTCAATGGAGCTGAGAGGAGCAACTGGCAGCTGAGCCTGAAATTAAATTATTATATTATTATCAAACATTATTAATTGGCAATGCAAATCTTACCTGCAGCGCCTGTTCATCAATGCGAAACATTTTCTTCTGCACCTCCTGCTCGACATTTGAATTGATGTTAACCTCCAGATGCTCCAGCGGTAATGTGTTGCTTTCATTGCGTATAGTAATTGTACAGCTAGAAGACTCGCCATTATATAAAGTCAATCCTGCCGACGTGACCACAATGTCGGCTTTGTTCATATTACTAAATGTTGCCGTCTGCGGCAGTGATGTTTTCACAGAGATCCTGGGTAGGGCAGGTATCACGTCTACCAGATAATTGGGCTGAAAGTGTCTGCCACGCATATGCTTCAGCCGGCAATTGGACTTGACGCCCAGTGTGTGTGTGCTGTAGCCCTGCAAATCCAATTGACCAGTCTCAATGGGTGTGCCATGCAGTGAGACATAGGTAGGCACATGTGGCTGCAGCACGACAGTCTGGGGCAGGGATTCAAACACCACACCATTGGTAAGCAGCCGCATATCCGTTACAGCCAGTTCAAAGGGCAAGGGATTACGCAGACGCAGACACACCTCGCTCATATCATTATGTACCCATTGAAAAGCTGTTAAAAGAACAGAGTTAGTAAAATTCAATATTATATACTATACATTTCTACGTACCTATCTTATTTTTATCCTTCTTCTCGCGACGATCCATCGAATTAAAGTGTATGGGCGTAAACAAAAACGGACCGCTATCGGCTTTGGCAATCTTAATGCGCTGCGGTCGTAAATGTGCAGCCAAATCCTTAACCACAATTTCCATGCAATACGGTAGGTCGGTTAAATTGGCAGGCGGTATCACAGTTCCATTCTCCAGCACAAGCGGCACGGGGGATCCCTCGCATTGTGCGCTTAAATTCTGCAATTGAACAGCCATTTCGCTCTGCTCAGTGGGGGACATGTTGTCCCATTGGGTTTGCAGTAGGAACGTCATGTGGCGTGTAGCCAACGCCGAATGGCCCAGACGTCTGGCAGCGGTGATTAGACTCTGTACCAGATCAATTTGAAGCGCAGGCCAACCAGCGGCGTTCTCTAGCACCTCTAGAGGATCCAACGATAGCAGATAACCTGTAAAGCTGCCCAACATTAAACGATAACTCTGTGTCCAATCCGGTGCTTGACTGCCCTGCTGAACGTGTTTAAGTGCCGCCAGTCTCTGGAAGAATGCTGCTTTGCGCTGGTAGCCAATTTGCTGATAAAGCTCTGTGATAATCTCAAATCGTTTAACACGTTCGGATTCGCTCATGGTGAGATTTATGTAGAGTATATTTTGCAAAAACATTGCCACATCAAGTGGACGATTCTGCTCAATGCAAATACGTGTAGCCTTCAGAGCTGCTTCCGTTTCAATGGTGGCCGCATGGCGGTATTTACTATAGTTAATTATCGCCTTGCGATAATAATTTGTGATCTCCTCCGGCTTGAGTATGTTGCCAGGCAACTCACCGTTGCGTTGACTAAACGGAGCCACCGATATTGTCGACGTCGAGGAAGATGATGTTGAAGTTGTGGGCGTGGCAGTGCCCGATGTCGAGGAATTATTTGTCAATATGGAGGATACCGATGAGCAGGAAGAGGAGTGTGATGTGAGCGGATCAGCAGCAGCTCCAGCAGTGCTGGTATTTATTTTCTTTGTCGCATCGCTTGCCCGCCACTTCTCCGGCGTATTTCGCAGTGGTGAAGTACCTACGTTATAGACAGCAGTTTAGTAAAGCGAATACATTTGAATAAGAATGTGAATACTACTTGCCTGTCTCCTGCAGCGATGCATTTCTGTGTAGTGTTTCAATCTCACGCATTTGTGGATACAGTATAACAGCGGAAGCTGCACAGAGTCCCTCCTCACTGGCGCCCACCCACAGTGAATCTCCCACTGAGCGCAGCGTCTCATTGGCATTGTGATACAGACTAAGTGAGTCCTCTAGCAGGCCAGCTTGCAGTGACAAATCTGCAAGATTTTTCATAACACGTCCCACGCAGCGTTTACGATTGTTACGCGACTCCATATCGAGGCCCACAAAGTCACGTTTCTCGAACGGGGCCAGCAGGAGACTGACCTTGTCGGGTTTTTCACGTGAACGTTCCAAACGCCGGGACTCCAGCACCCAAAATAGAGCATTTAAAAAGTCACTGACACGTGTCTCCAGATCGGAGCAGCTGTCTTGCTCGCGATAGAAGAAAGCCTGCGATTTGAAGTTCGAGGGAGTAGTGTACTCATCCTGGAGCCGACCACCCGCACGCTCTTCCTTAGGCAGCTTGGTATCTGGACTGGCTGCATTTTCACCAATTGTCTGAAGCACCAGTTGAGCAGCGTTATCGACATCTGTATGATTTGTTATCACGTCGTTGTCAGACTGTGTCGCATCAGGTCCAAAGAATATGGCACGAGACTCGTATAACGTGCTGCCATAACGAACCTTAAGGGATTCGTGATGCCTGCACAGCTCGTTGAGCTCCGTTTGGTTATCAAATTTTCCAATTGTCACCAAGCCGAGCAAGCGACGATGCGTCTGGAAGTCTCCCCAATCGTTATGCTCTACCGGATGTTCGTGAATGAAGCGAAAATAAATGGTGCGCACAACGCCGCTGGAGTCTACGAGAGGTAAAACGAGATACAATTTGAATTATTATGTGTCTTGCCAGTTGGAATTGTTTTGCTCTTTGAGACACGATAGTTTACCCGTTAGTTTGATATTGTTGACACGTCGCACCCGCTCGAATGCCCGCTGCAGTATGCGAGCACGCGAGGGTCCAACGCCTCGAAGCAGCACAAGGAGGCTACTATGATGCAGGGCATTCTGTTCATAGTCAAGTCGTGACATAACGGGTGGCTCCACGCTGGCATGAGGCTGCACAGCTCCAACTGCGGCACGCATTTACTCAAATGCTGTTATACTCTTGTACACCTGTTCCACACCAGCCTGATCCAGTTGTAGGTTCTTCCACTTGCGTTTGCTTTTCACATTTCCACATACACTTTCAGTTCATGCTCATGACGTTGACGTTGTATATTGTGTGACGTGCCTCAATCAATTTCCATTGTTTCGCACTTAAACTTATGAAGAGGGCAACTTTTTAGCAAGCGATAAACATCGGATCGCCTCCCCTTTTGATGATGCTGTAAATTTTTGTTTATCGTTACCTACAACTTTTACTCTACCCTAGTTACAATTTTAGACAGATATAATATTTTAAAGCTATATCTGTTTGGAGGCATAGAGCTTTGATCTTGTAGAATCCCGTCGAAAGCAATGGAGACAACACTATAAATTAACTTTTACTAAGTAAAAAAATCAGTGCTCAGCTGCGTGATGGTCGCAGTGAATGGTCAATTCGAAAGAACTTGCGTATTCATGCGAATGGTATAATATAACAGAATTAACTCACAGTTTACTCCTCTGTTTAACAGAGAACGTTTAACAGTGTACTTGAGAATTTCTGTTATAGTTGAAGAGTCTTAGATTTGAATGGATGTTCTCTGCATTCATTTTGCCATACATATCCTAAGTGGTAGAAGCAGTTCACTTCGTTTTTATATAAATCAGTCTGCTGAATTTAAAACTAAATCAGGTATAATTTAATTTTATAAAACAAATTCAAAAATGCTTTCAATTGGTATTAAATATTCAATCTAGTTGCAAATGTTGAAGTTAAAAATATTATTTTAAACACTTCACTATATACTATACTCAGTTTTAATACGCATACAAATATAAACAAATACACAGATACACATTACTTTTTGCTGACCCAGCATATTTGCGCTTCAAGTCTTGCTTCATTCTCAACTCCTCAATGTGTTTAGTTTCCGAACTGAAAGGCGAGTGATACATAATACGCACACATTCAAATGAAGTCCCAACTTGACACATTGCATATACATAAACATAAATGTTTACACAAAGAGTATCGTAAATTATGAGTGATATTTGAAACGTACTTAAAACGACGCGTCGTTTCAGAGCTAACATACTCTCATTGTGTAGAAAAATCATTGGGAGGACATATTTTATAAATTGAATGTTCCTTATTTTCAATACGCATTTTCAGATTCACGCCATCCAAAGTAAACTGTTTTGAATTTTTTAGGTAAGTTTACAAAATTACTTTTCGGACAAAACGGATTTACAAATAACTCTTAAATAATATAGAGAAGGCAACGGATAATACATTTGATTTGCAACGGATATATGCACTAATGATGAATTCAAATTTTAAATATGAAAACCAAAGTAATTCCGGAAGTGTTCGAAGTTTTCAGAATACAAAAAACAGAAATGATATTGATAAGTTGGACACCAGAAGTGACTTCGGTCGTATTCGAAGCTTTCGGGAGATAGAAAGCAGAAGTGAGATCGGAAGTGTAAATAGTTATCGAAATGGTAGTTTTCAATATTTTCGGAATCCAGACACAAGAAGTGAGATCGGTAGCAATAGAAGCTTTCAGAGCCGAAGTGAGATGGGTAATTTTGTACACAACAATTGCGCTAGATGGGCAGCGCAGCTGTCTACCAATCACGCCCAGCAAGAGTCACAGGAAATGAGAAACTATAGCTACGCAGAGAAACGGATTGCTGGACTTATACTGAAACGTCAAAATGAGAAACGTTTCGCAAACTCAACGCCCGAGTGGCTTGAGAAGTTGCGATGGGCTAAGCAGGTATTGCCGAATCTTAGCCTGGAATGGAACCGTGATGAGCACGGACACACAAAGCGACAGCACCCACAGGAGGCAACAGGTATGAAAAACGCAAAGCGAACTCGGCTGCAACCACGGGAGTCTTTTGTCGAAATGGCCAAGACGAAGATGCTGCTGGGCGTGCTTGACCAGGGTCAATCGGATGATCGAATACTGCGCAGCCACTGGAAGTGGATAGAAACGGCTTTAGCCCCTCGATGTTTTGAGTTGTTGCGTCAAATGCCGGGTCCTCCACCCTACTGCAAAGATGTGGGCTGGTATCAGGGAAACATCAAGGTGATTGCCTGCAATAATGCGCGCTCGGTTCAGCTATACAAGGCTGCAGTGGCCAGGGTGGGTGAAGTGTATCCTGGAGCGAAGCTAGTTGCTCTGGACTGGTGCGAGTTACCCAGTCAGCCACGAGCACGTATCTGGATTCCCACATCGCTGGCAAAGCCCGAAGTTATTCTCAATATGCTTCAGCGATGCAATCCCCAGTTGCCAACCCACGACTGGAGGGTAGTGAAAATCGATACGAGTTCGGGACCTACTTGTCAGGCCGTTCTGAAGCTCAACCGACAATCGTTGGGCCCCATTAAGGCAGCCAATGGAGAGCTGAATTTCGGCTTCAGCTCGGTCCCTGTTAGGATCTACAAAGCGGATATGACAGCCTTTTTGAGGGACACCATCGGTAAGCCAAATGCACCAAATCGGAGCTCACCAACCACCGCATTCTCTGATGTCGCCAGCGAATTCTCTGGTTATTCTTCTAATGCCTCGACATTGGTGCGAGGTTTTCAGTCGCTGAGCTACGAACACAATGACTCCATGATCCTTGATGATCTATCTAATAATTCAGATGATAACGAAAAAGACATCAGGATGTTGCCGTGTTTCAATCAACCTGCTTTACGTTAAGAAACTCATATTTTAAAACTTTAAAAAGTCTTGAAAAACATATTTTATTTTTCCTGAAAATTCGTTTCTTTTGAACTTTGTAAAGTTCAATTAAAAATTTTATTATAATTTAGTTACATATATAATATTTTCTTAACATTGATCAGGGTTGCAGTAAATATGTTCATTGACCAGGCCAAATGTGAAGGGCCGCTTCATTCAAATGCCAGGAAATCATGTTATTTGTTAAATCAACACATTATCTCAAATTACAATAATAATTATCGCAATACCAATAAATTTATTTGATTAACAGAAAATTTAAAAGTGCCGCTTCATAGTTCAATATTAATGTTATTAGTTTTCAGTTTTCTGTTGTGCTACTGTTAAGTTACAGCATGAACTATTTTTGTTTTGCTTTGAACAGTGTCGTCTAACTCAACTCAGTGGAAAGTTTTAAGTGTGCTTAAATAAATTATAATAATTATACTCGAAATTTGTATAATACAAAGTAAGCTTTTATAATTGATTTATCAAATCAAATTTAAATCTAATTGACACTATAAAATTGGCCGGTAAATGTGTGTTGGGAGGTTATGTATGGCTTAATATTGATAATGTTAATTATATTATTGTATACATATAGTTTGTACATATATAGATTTTATAAATCTATGTATATATTTATACCTAATATGTTTGTCCACATACATATGTCAACAAAGATTGCGTGCATTTATTCTTATTTATTGACAGAAATGTGTGATCAATAACTGCCGCACCTGTTGCATTTGTAAATAGAAATAAATATGTATAAACACACACTTACATCTACACCCATGAACAGAACAATAGGTAAAAATATGTAGTACATTTTTCATATAACAAAAAAAACGCTCACAATCAGTTCTGCACGTAAACAGAATGACAATTAGCTTTTTATTTTATCATTTTTTAATTGATACTCAAAACATTTCCTTGTTTAGAGCAGGGGCTCGTTCAATCAGTACAAGCGATAAGTTAAAATATTCCAAATTGTGCAGAGTAAGCGTCGTTAGCTCAATAAAGGTCAAACTTTTACGAAATTGTGAAATTCAAATTCTCTATATATCGAAATCTTGTAGATCTCTCTCTCTCTCTCTTTCTCTATCTATCAACTCCATTTGTGAATTATAGTAGAGTTTGCTACATGGAAAAGTAAAAACAAATTTTAAGAAATTTAATAGAAATGTTTATCCTTCATTGGGAGTTCAGCTTAGACGGTCAACCCAATCGCAGATCTTACTGTGGATGATAATAGAGCCTATAATACAATGACCAAAATGTACAATTTAATCTTTGGCCATCAGCTTCAATCCGGGCAAGTAGTTCCATTGGGAGGCACAGCATATTCCTTTGCTTAGTATTAAGATGAAAGTAAAAGAAAGTTCTTGAAACATTCCCAGGTAGTTCTATCAAGCACACACTGCAATAGCCTTGTTAGGGGATGTCGTGATGAACACTGAAGTGGCTATCAATTGGTAGCGTTATCGGGGCGTAGAATTATCTCTGTTTCTCTCTACTGTGCTTTGCTCTTGCCCTCTCTCTCTGTCTCTCTCCCCATCGATATATTCCTTCTCTTTCCATTGATAACATGGCCCAGATTCGTTACCGTTTTCATATTTAACCCAGAGTACATTTCACGTAGAACTCATTCGCAGGTCGATAGAGCAGCATTAAACATGGCAAGCAAACTGATCCGTTGGGGCATTGCATCCGCTGGCAAGATTAGCGAGGATTTCGTGATTGCACTGAGCACACTCCCGGCCAGCGATCACAAGGTTGTGGCAGTGGCTGCACGCTCACAGGAACGTGCCGCTGAGTTTGCCAAGAAGCATGAGATTCCCACCGCCCTGGGCAGTTACGAGGAGTTGGCCAAGAACAAGGATGTTGGTGAGTATAAACCAGAAGGAAGGTTCATTGAATGTGCTTACTTAATCATGTTGATCCTCATTTAATGCAGATGTGGTCTACATTGGCACACTGAATCCCCAGCATTATGAGGTATCCCTGCTGATGCTCAACAATGGCAAGCATGTGCTCTGCGAGAAGCCTCTGGCCATGAACAAGAAACAGGTTGAGGGCATTCTGGCCGCAGCCAAAGCAAACAAGCGGTTCTTCATGGAGGCCGTGTGGTCTCGTTTCTTCCCCAGTTACCAGCATGTCCGCCAGCTTATCCAGACTGGAGCTCTGGGTGAGATCAAGGATGTTGTTGTGAACTTTGGCTTCCCCCTGGCTGGTGTAGATCGTCTGCAGTAAGTGTTTAAGGGATTCCCTGCATCAAAATGATACTAATTACATCTGCTACTTGCAGGAAGCGTGAGCTGGGCGGAGGTGTTGTCTATGATCTGGGTATTTACACCATTCAGGCATCGCAGTGGGCCTTCCAGGAGCCACCACAGAAGATTGAATCCACCGGCCTGACCAATGCGGAGGGCATTGATGATGATGTGTCTGCCACACTCACCTACAGCGGTGGTCGCACTGCACGCATTCGTATGTCATCACGGGAGAAGCTGGACAACAAGGCTGTCATCAAGGGCACCAAAGGACAAGTGACGGTAAGCGACAGTGGCAAACAACGCCCACAATGACTTGCCAGAATAGATTTCCCCCACGGTAGACAACAAAGCACAAACTAGTAGCTGATAAAACGTGTCACGTTCCTGGCGAGTGATCAAAGCTCGAGTGCCCCCTGGTGACGTCACAAAAGCTATTTCCAGCTGCGATAGAGAGCAGCCTATGTGTATCTGTATATGTAACATTTAATCGTGTTGTTTGTTCGACTGTTTCTTGCTTTATCTTCTGCCAACTCAACTTAACTCAACTCAGAATTTATGTGTGCTTCTTTTTCCACTTGCAGCTGATTGACTTCTGGACACCCAACAAACTGATCGATATTGATGGCAAGGAGAAGGAGTGGCTGCCACCCAAGGGCAAATATGCCACCAATTATGGCAACTCGGAGGCTATGCGCTACGAGGCCGAGGCAGTGCGTCAATCCATTATCGCTGGCGATGTGGAGAACAAGAATGTCAGCTATGCAGACAGTTTGCTCTTTGCCGAAATCGAAGATACGATCCGTCGACAGATCGGTGTGCTCAACAAATTCGATGAGGAATAAAAAGACAATAACATCATGTATATAATCTATCATAAATAATAAACTGTAACTATAAATGATTTTTAACCACGATAAGTAACTTTTGATTACTTTCTCAATAAATTTTCTATTGTTAATGAAGTTTGGTAAGACTATGTGCGGTACCCATAAGATAGAACGGCATTTAAACCTAAACTGGCTGAAAGAAACGTCTCCAACCCCACAAAGTCTCAATATAACCATGTGCGTCTATATGAACACTTATATTTCAAAGACTATAAGAGCTAGGACCACCAAATTTGGTGACAATAAATCTTATTAGTGCACGTAGACAAAGTTTGTTTTAGTAGTGTGCCACGCCCACTTCCGCTAACGTAAATAAAAAAAATCGAATTGCAAGCGCACTTTTTAAACTAGAGAGTTAATTATTGGTGTGCACAATAATTATCGTCATCCAAATGAATAAAGTAAATTTGGTTGCGATCGATAAATAAACATTAAAGTTATTTAGGAAATTACAATAATAGTCAGTACAGTCGAATAGTCTGTTAATACATAAAGCCGACTATCAGCTTATTCTGATAAACTTTGGTACTACAAATCAAATCGGGTATTCAAGAGCTAGAGATAAGAGACCACCTCAATTCAATAGGGGGCATTTTTTGTCGACAGATGACATTGCTTAGGTCAAATATTACACGTAAATCATGTTATCAATTGAAAATACTTATGATATTGTAGATTGTATAAAACAATTAAAGTGAACTATATAATAGAAAGATAGAAGATCGTCTATTCTAACCTCAACCTTAACAAAAGGGGGCTCGTCTCCAGGCCTTATCGGACTGTGTGCGTATTCGCAAGACATGTGACTACTGCGAGGTATTTAGCACCCCAATTGGCACAGTGGCACAAACTGATTGAACTGGTATACTTTCTATAAATTTATTGATTGACATCGATTTTAATCTGATTATATAGCAATGATCTTTACAATATTTTCAACAAATTTAATTATTATTTTTAATTTTGAGAGAGGGAGAGAAAAGCACACGATCAGCAAAACGAACTTAGCTCGGCAAAATGTCGAGCACGTTGGGACACACGACAGTCGTGCAACTCTACAAGGGAATGAGTGAGTTTGGGGGGGGGGGTTAAGAGATAGTCGAGGGTAACCCGTGCGCTTCTCTTATCAGTGGAATGTAATGAAAAAATGCAATTGCAGTGAATGCAGATGCCAAGCACTGATAAGGAACCTCACGCCTGCGACTGCAACTGCAACTTGGGACAGTTGGTCCAACGATTTCGAGGTGAGAAGACACAACGATTAACGAGCAACAGAATGCAGGGTCAAAATCTTAATTGGGGCATTGCGGCGGCTGGACGAATCACACAAGACTTTGTCACAGCATTGGGCACCATTGAAGCAACGGCCAACGGACGTCATCATGTAGTCGTAGCCGTTGCCGATGTGGAGGGCGAACGTGCACAGGAGTTTGCTCAGCGTAATCAAATACCGCGTCATTATGATGGTTTCGATGCCCTGGCCCTGGATCGTGAGGTGAATGTTGTCTATGTCGGCACCTTGAATCCCTTTCATTATGCTGTAGTACGTTTGATGTTGACACGGGACAAGCATGTGCTGTGCGAGACACCACTGTGCCTGGGACTAGCACAGGCCCAAGAGCTGTATGCGCTGGCCGAGCAGCGTGGCCTGTTCCTAATGGAGGGTGAGTTGAAAGAGGTATATAAAGTAAACTCTAAGCTCACTCTCTCTCTCTATCTGCTGCAGGCATGTGGAGTCGCTTCTTTCCCAGCTACGATCGCCTGCGAGACTTGCTGCTCTCGGATGCCATTGGTGAGGTGAATTCAATCAAACTGCAACATGGTTTCCGTCTGGCCAATGTGGAGCGCATAGCCAGTCGTGCACTGGGTGGCTCCATTACCCTGGACATTGGCATCTATGCCCTGCAGTTGGGTCAGTTTGTGTTCGGACGGGCGCCAGTAAAGATCATTCCCAGTGGAACGCAGCTGAACGGCGATCGTGTGGATGTGCAGACCGAATTCATACTGGATTACGGTGATAATCGGCGTCTGTTAGCACTGTTAACTGGACTGGAGCATCTAGAGAACGATGCACTTATTGTGGGCACCAAGGGGGAGATCAAGGTGAGTACAACTCGTGAACTATCAACTGATTAAGATACGTCTTCCTACTCTACCTTTCTTTGTGCATATGCAGTAGAGTCCCGCATGAATGTACTCAAAAGGAAATAATAATCATTCACTGTTAAATTGGATACAAGTTCATATAGTTCCGTGTGAATGCGAGCGAACGTTGTACCATTCACTGCCTGTATTGGCAGCTAAAGTACGCATTCAGTTTAATGTTGTACAGTAATAAAATAGAACAATATTTTTGTGTGCAGTTAAACGACGAAATATCTCTTAGGTTTTACTAGGAACGCAAAATAACCTTTGTCCATTTAGGAAGAGCTGTCTCTCCTCTTCAAATTATGATAAGCCCAAGCAAAATTGCAATACCTACAAGAATGAAATAAACAATAATCTCTTCTATAACATCTATATATCTCATTTGCCTTACCTTTACCAGCTGTCGAACTACTGGTGCTGCACACAGCTTACCCGTTCCAATGAACCAACAGAAACGTGGCCTCTGCCCAGTGCCAAGTTCGATTTCCATTATACGAACTCATGTGGGCTGCGCTATGAGGCGGAAGAGGTGCGCAAATGCATCGAGAAACGTCTGCTGGAGAGTCCCAAGTACACGCATGCAGCCAGTCTGGAGCTCATTGCAATTACGGATCAGATACGACGTCAAATTGGCGTCAGTTTCGATGAGACATCGCACTAAATTATCGCGCTAAGCATGGTTAAAGAAGATTCAATAATAAATAATAATTTTAAAAATTAAAGATGACGCAGTTAAATAAGGGCAGATTCCTTAATTGAATCTCTTGTTCTTCTATTTTGTATTCAATATTTATTTAAATAATTGCAATTACTTTCTTTACTTTGATGTTTTGTATTCATTTTTTTTGCATTTTGTTTTTTCGAGTTTATATACGTATTTCTAATTCATTTCTAATGTATATTTGTTGTTGCTGGTTTTGTTTTGTTTATGTTTTTGTTGTTGTTGCTGCCGCCGGGTTCGGAGAAATTAATGGGCTAAATGAATACTTAAGCAGCCAAAAAACAAAACAAACTAAACACATAAAAATCGATAGGAAATATTCATAAAATTTAAGTTACAAAAACAAAAATAAAATGGTCAATTAAAAAACAAAAAAGTCACTGAATTTTGTTTTTTAAATGCAAGAAATTTCAATAAATTATGCGAGAGAATTAATTCAGAAACAAAGAAACAAAACAGAAGAGAATTTAGTTAATTAAATTGAACTCTATATAATGTATATATATGATACAGTACAGTTGGATAACTATTAGCTTGATTAAATTCGTTGAAACAACAGGGAAGGGAACGGGAAGTGTTGAGGGAGATGGACTGCTGCGAAACTATTTTAGTTAGTTAATTAGTTATAGATCCAAAAACCTAAGCAACAAAGTGACTAAATTACAATGTGTACTTAAGGCTAATTAGTTAATTTGTAACAATTAAAACTGATTTATACAAGGCGGGGCCAGTTATACAATATATATATCTCTGTGTGTTGTATCTGATAGAACGCAGCTAAGGCGAGTAGAGGAGTAGTAGGAGAAGGTTACCGGGGGTATATAGACACATAGTTTTGTTTTGATTCCGACGCTGCCGACGCTTAAACATAATTAAGTCTTCTGCTGTGTAAAATTGCTATAAAAACTATTATATCGCAGCTTCTCTAGATGCCTTCACTGCTGCTCCTGCTGGTGCTGGATAACGTGTTGGTCAGAGCGACGCTGGCATCTATGGGCTGTCGTGGTTGTGGCGCTATGGATACAGATAGATGCTTTCGCTCCACATGCTGTTCCACAACAGCAACAATTGGCGCAGGATTGATAAGCGACGGCGGCAGCTCCTCAAATGTCATACAATTGCTACGCTGCGCCTCCTCCAAAATGGGCGGTGTGTCAATGGAGTCGATGGTGGTAGTGGTGGTGCTGCTGCTATTGGTGGTTGTATTGGTGGTGCTAGTTCTGCTCCTGCTGCTGCTGCTGCTACTCGCCGCATAACCCTCAGAGACGGCTACCAATGCGACGGTGGTATTGCGATTATGCTGCAGCAGATCATTTATCTGTGACAGACGCGACGAGCTGTTAAGGGGTGCATTTAGGCTTATAAAATCCGTTGCTCCAGTTAGCCGGGTTAGACCAGTGGAGCAACTGCTAGCCGGTAACGATATGCTGCTGCTCCGCACGTTCATCGAGGCGGCGGCGGTGGTTTCCAAGGCATTCGCATGCTGATACTGCGTTGCATTCGAGGCGGTGGTGGTGGCATTGCCATAAGGCGGCACCGACGGCACCGCACATGAGCTATACGCGCCGGGTGAGACACTGCCCGATACTGGGGATGTCTGTTGATACGTCGTGTAGGAATTGAGCTGCAATAACAAATAGTTGCTATTAATATTCATCCATTTCAAGTGAGACATCCAAGCTCACCTGTGCGCTGCCATAGCTGAGTGCTGGGTGATAAGTGGGCGTCAGTAGCTCACCATAGGAGGGCGTTACATTGCTGCCACTTGCAAATAGTCCAGAATCCAGGCTATCCAATTGTGGATAGCTGGCAGCATAGCTAGATTGCTGCGATGCAACGCCTCCGTTGCTGCTGCTGCCGTTGGCGCTGCTGTCGCCGTTTGTTGACACAGTCGACGAGCCTGCCGCCTGTGGCGGCGTCACTTGCGACGGCTGCTGTTGTTGTTGATAGAAACTGACACTTGTCTCAGGTGTATACGCTGGAGAGGCATAGCCGGAGCTGTAGTTCGATTGCGGTTGCATGAAATAGCAATGTGAGGCAGCTGAGGCAGTAGTGGCACCATCCACCACCACAGTGGATGAGTCGACGCCAGCAACGACGCTGCTGCTGTTGCTGGAGGTGCCATAGATTAACCTGCTACTGCTGCCTCCGTTGCTACTGCTCGATGGAACTTGACTCTGACGTTGCTCCATATCCAGCCGCATAACCGTGTGTATATAATGCGTACGCACACGCGTTGGATTGAATTCTACACGTCCAACTGTATTGCCGCATGCCTCACGCGTGCAACCGCATGGGAACATGGCGCGATCCACTTGACACTTGATGCCCGCCTGACTGCAGGCGCATGTCTCCGGGTCACAGAATTCGCGACACGAACAGCCACAAACCTCGCGAGAATTTCGTATATCCCGACAATCGATTTTCTCGCTGGCATCGATTTTTCTTACGCCCGCAGCCTTGAGCAGTGCACGACGCTGTTTTGGTGTCACCGGCTGCAAGAAGCCATTGGAGCCATCGTCCGCATCCGATCCGCTGCCCTCGCTAAGATAATCCTCTTCGGATTCTTCGCTATCATCGCTGCTGGAGCCACGTGTCTGTAGTTGTTGTTGTTGCTGCTGCTGCTGCTCCTGATTCTGGCTACGATGAGCACGCCGCAACTCTGCCGCATGCTCGGTCAGTGTCATCGTCTTAAAGGCAATATGCCGGGCACCCATGCCCAGTGTGCAGCCACCGGCAGTGGGCACACAGCTGAAGCCTTGTTGCCGAGGAAAATAATAGACTTTAACGCTATCAAAATTGATAGAACGCTTTGAGCGCTTTTGTGTGCCCGCAGAACCAGTTGCCATCTCTGGCACCAGAGACAGTTCCATGCCATCATCTTCCAGACGCCTCTTCAAGTTTGAACGCAGTGGCAATGTTGTTGTTGTTGTTGTTGTAGTTAATGCTTTTGCAGTTGCAGTCACTGCTGTTGTTGTTGAATTGTTGTGTCTATCGTTTTCACTGCCCAAGCCCGAATCGGAGCCACCATCACTGCGCAATTCCTCCTCTTTGGTCTTTGTGGCAACTGGCTTTGTATCAAGTGCAGGAGAAGTCTGAACCATTTCTGCTGCAACAGTCGCCGGCGTGTCCAATTTAAGCCACAGTAAATCACCATTGTTCTCGACCTCGATATCAATAACATCGTTATCTTCCTCTTCACATGCTCCTGCTCCTCCTCCTCCACCTGTTCGTGCCAATGGCTGCGTGAAGTCATCAATTGCTAATGGATCCTCGCTTATGTTATCCGAGGCAAGCGATGAATTCAGTTCACCATCACTTAGTACAATAATCTCGTTGTTTGGAAAGTTATCCAGCTCAAGAAACTGTTCGTCCAGCTCATCATCATCATCCTCATCGGCGGCAGCAACATTCAATGTGATTGGCTCATGCGCAAAGTCCGCCAGTTCATCGTCCAATTGCAGTTGCAGGGGTAGCACAACTTTTGATTTTGTTGCATTCACCTTGCTGGCATCGATTATTGATGTCTTTATCTGCCGCTCAATGTCGTCCTCCTCTTGCTGTTGCTCTACCTTCTGCTCCGCTGGCTCCTCCTGCTGCACCCTTGCCAGCATTGATCCATTGCTGCTGGCATTGGAAGAGTTTATGCTCTTTGTGCTGCCAAACATTGTTCCATTGCTTGCATTTTGTTGTATGTACGTGAAAATCTTCTTGATCGGACGGAACATTCTCTCAATATCTCCGCCCCAAAAGGGAAAACTCAACTTGTGCTCAGTTCTTCTTCAGCCTGCCACCAGTCAAGAGCAGTTGCTGGTGTGCCATCTGCAGAGAAAATAAGGGAAAGATATATAATAAGTTAGGGATCTGTTTCCTTGTTTAAAAATTTATTGAAGCATTTTAATCTCTATATCGGAAGCTTATATAAGATATTCGCTTTCAAGATGGAGAATACTCTTCGATTCATTTTCTACATTCACAGATTAGGGTTATTCATTAGTTATATATAAATTATTTAAGTATGATCGGTTCCTTAAGCTGTTTTTCTATTCTTTGCAGGCTCTATGGGGCTCTATAATTGTGTATCGTATGGGGAAATTCTGGTGCAAGTAAACACACTCATGCATATACATAATTATGTATGTGCAAATACATATATAAATACATATGTAGATATATAGTATGCAACGGGGCAGGCCTAGTAGGTGTAGTCTATGCCACGTGCAAAGTATAATCCAGGATAAGCTTAAAGTTGGGAAAATGTTATTTTACCTAATATGTTCCACTAGCAAACACACGCACACATGCACCGCACGCACGCACACACACGCTCGCACGCACACACAAATGCAACAGCTTGTGTCAAATAAAATTAATAGAAATGTAAAAACACTATAAAACACAAATTAAAACAAAACTCGAGTGTAGTAAAATCAATATTTTATGCACCTTTTATTCAAGTATTTTGTAATATGCGTTTTGGATTCCTTCTTTCAGGACACTGTTGTATGCAGATTTGCAAACTCCTTTTTAGAATTTGCGTTGCAGCTGTGAAAACTACGACGACACGGCGACGGCAGCACGGGGGAAGTGTTTCTGTGTGTTTGTGTGTACGACAGCAAAGGAGGCGCAGCACAGATCACAATTACGACTGTGTGTGCGTGAGTGTATGTGTAGATGTTCGGAAATTCGCAACAGGATCCGGTTGAGGTTTATCGACTGAGAAAATCACGGTTGAAGTGTCACAACGTTTCGGAAAAGAATATATGTCTTTTATAAATAGTTTTTTATTGTATTTAATCGACGATTCTTTAATTTTGATTTGCGTTTTCACTTCACGTCTCGCAATGTTATTACCATTTACTGTCATTCACAAAATACTCAAAATGGATACTTTAAGAGTGACCAAATTTACTAAAATACCAAATTAAAGCAAATAAACGTTAAGCTTTGCGTACAGCAAAAAGATTTTTGCGATGACGATACTGACGAAAGACATTAAAATCTGGACATATTATAGGCATTACCAATAATTAATTGTAGCAAACTTAAATAGTTGGTAATGTGTTCAAATATCTTTTAAGATAATTCAAATAACTATGGTAGAGCATATTTATTGATTAAATCAACGGTGTTCAATTGAATTTTAATATTGATTCATGTAGTTAAAATAACAATTAGAAAATTATTTAGTAGAAGGTATGCTACAGCAATTAATTTAATTATTACACAAGCAAGCTAATTCCAAGCCTTATGATCCGTTAAAAACCTTATTATTTGGAAACAGGAAACGATAGTTCAATAGGGCTTACACGAATACGGGAGCAAAAATAAGAGCTATTTTATTAGGTTTCATATACTAAAATATATATATATTATATTTAAAAAAAGTTTTGAATCCAAATATATTTGCTTTTGAATTGTATTAGGAGCCCTGAATAATTAAAAACCTTAGCTCACGTGTTCATTTCGATCAAATAAAAGAGCTGTTGCTTTTTAGTCAGTTTGCCATCTCAATAATAAGTAATCGAATCAGAAATCGAAATACAACTCTAAAATTGTAAGTGGATTTAAGTTCAATCGAGGATTTTTGCAGAAAAACAAAGTGGTAAATTGAATTAAAATCGCAAACTGCATTGGGAAATGAAAATTCGACTAGTAAAGTGAAAATCCCGACTCAAATTTGCTGCAAGGCCTGCGAATTGACAAAAACAAGAACTGCAACAATTGAGAGCCGTGGCGACGGAGTCAGTCGCTGTCTATCTCTGTCTGCGTGCGTTTGTTTCCAAGTCTCTGTGGCTGCGCAACGTTCGAAAACGCAAATAAGAAATCGTAAATCACAGACAAACACAAACAAAACCCGTGTGTCAGCAGAAAAGTGTGCAAAATATTGCAGCTACAATCAAAGTGCGTAACGATTAATTAAATTAGGAAAGTGTTTGCCAGAAGGGCGCGTTGTTTTTCCATTAATTAAGAAAGTTGTGTAAAATTTTTCATGTCCACCATTACAATCGTCATCGATAGCAGCAGAAAGAAAGAGCAAGAGCGCAGCAATCAATTCGCCCCACAAAGCACACATATCACACACATCCACATACTTTACTTAACTCAGCTACAGTGTGTGAGCGAGTGCGATATCTGGCCCTGGATTTGGGTGCGTTGCATGCGAATGCCTGTGTACGAACGAGATAGCACTAGCTGTCTTATTGGTGTTAGTGTGTTTAACTGCACCAGCGCGCACAGTGGTTTAAAAAATATCGCAAATGTGCTATTGTTTTTGCCTGTGATAACCCTAAAGGGGGAATATGACTGAAATAAAAAATTGCAGGTGTGAGGAATAATTGAGAAATCTAGTAATTAGCTAAGCTACCGTTGCTACCAACTAGACGAGCTGATTCTTTGTTCTACAACTTTTTTTGCGTCTTAAAATGGGAAACTCTTTTGTGTTTCTCTCGTTCTCACTCAGCAAGTCTGTTTGTTTATTTGTGTAACTGTGTGTGTCAAATTTATCTACAATCGTCGCTTATCGTGTCATACCAGGCTACTACGCCCCCACTTCGATTCGCCTTCGTCGGAATATTTCCACAACGTTGAGAAGAGAATGAAAAAAGAACTGAAATGTAAACAAAGTCACATATATCATTTCCTTTGTTTATATATCTGCTCTTTATGCGCTTGATATTATTGCTAACGATGTTAAAATGCGCTAAATACTCAAAAATCTGTTGACGTGTTAGTTCTAGAAGCTGTACGGCTTACATTACCTACCGGCTCTCCCTAAAGTTCACATGTTTTCTCGTGTTCTGATTATTTTTCTAATGTGTGTGTATTTTTATGTTCGGGACTCCGCTACACTTGTTGAATCCAACGCAACACAGTGCTGGACAATTAAATAAGTCCTATGAATTGTCGTCACATGTGGAGTGTTTTTAAAGCGAACCACGTTTTTTTCTTACCCTCAAAACAATAAAAACATGTTCTTAATAAGTCAACGGTACTTTCTACGCTCTCTTTTTTTCTACCCTTTGCCATTTGTTCTCTTTGTGTACATAAAATAAATACACATGCAAACAAACGCACAAGTACAATTCTGTATATGTGTGTGTGTGTGTATGTGTGAATGACGCATCGTCAGCTGTTCAAGTTTTGTGGTTGTTGCTGTTGCCCACTACGGTAATTTCCTGACAAGCCGCAGAACCGTTGTTTTATATTTTATTGAATTTTCCCCGAGAACAACGGCTCGTCTGCTATCATTATATATTTTTTGTTATCGGCAGTGTTTATATTATTTTTACCTATTTGCAGTTTGGTACGATCGAAACGAATACTTATTATATATTGCGTTACTGCCGCAATTTTCAAGTCATGTTTGCCAAAGAAATTAACAATATTGTGCGTCGAATTCGCTTATTTTAAAATCTTAAAATCATGTGATCTCGTTTTAATTAATTCCAATTTGTATCAGATTAAAATGAATTGAAAAAATCTGTAATAAATGCGATAAAATGCAACGACGTCAAAGCAGTGAAAGGGAGAGACAAAGAATGAGAGAGATACAGGCAAAAAACAATTGAAGTGAAAATTGTTATTCTGTATTGTGAGAGAAGAGAGTGACACTCTCCCAACCAGATAATTGTTATGTATAGTTTTGTGTGTGTGTGTCTGTAAGTCGTGCTTGGCAAACTCGTCTTGTGTGTATGTGTGTGTGCTGCCAAAGCGCCAAAACTCGAAGCGGGTCTCAAGTCAGGGGCAAACAATAGAAAACTCATAGTGTTGCAAGTTTTCCAACGTTTTTCCCTTGTCGTTGTTGTTGTTGCCGCTTGAATATATACATGGTAATTTAGATGCTAGGACGCCCGCTTAATTTAATAATGCACACACACAACAATATGGAAAGTATTTCACTTTCATTGCACTTCTTCATTCTTCTTTTCCTCCTTCTCCTCCTTCAGCTTTGCTATATCAACTGGCATAATTCAGTTTGCATTGATTTTCATCTCCCGCTCTGGCCGCGTTTGCCTCTGCGACTGCACTTGCATCCGCCCCTCTATTTCCGCCTGGAATGCGCGTAGAGCGAGATCCATGCTGAACTCTCTCTTCGCTGTGATAGAACAGTAACAACAACAACTGCTGGATATCGTTATTCTCGCGTCGTCAATGATTTCGCTCTGCGTTTTAGCAGCGCTCTGTTTATTGGCTGTGGCGTTGTACAATGTTATTGTGTATGTAAATGTGGGAGTAAATAGTTAATTCCTTCAATGTGTTTATGTGGATCAGATTTCCAGAAATGTTTCAACACCTATTTAAAAATGCGTAAAATTGTGATTCATGTCCACTGTATCGATAACAACTATTTGCAGACTTTTCTTAAGTCACTCTCGTTATCAGGTTATCGTATCCATGACTAACTGACTTGCTCACGAATACAGTAGCTTGATTTGTATTGTGCTTATTCTTATTGTACTACACAATTAATGACAGTGCTGTAGAATTATTTTTAATTTAGAGGAATATTATATTTTATTTTACTTTTAATAGAGTGATTAAACGGCTCGCAATGTCTGCCCCGCAGATAAAATAGAACGGGCATTTATCGATAACAATTTTGCACAGATGTCAATGTGTGCATATTGTTTGACAGACAAATAGACAAATGTAACAAAATAAATGTGATCCACAAAAAAAACCCTTTCAGGGTTTGGTTGATACAACACACAACTAAACATACACGTGCACTCACACAAACAAACACGAGCAGAATGTACAAATTGCGCCTAACATTTTTAAGGTTTCGTCTTTGCAAATATTTTTAGATGTTTTTCCCAGTTGTTGTTGTGATTAGCGCAATTCGTAATTAACTATGTTCGCGTGTGTTTCTTTATGTGTGTGTGTTTAGTCTTTGTGCTTGTTGTTGTATATTTGCTGACACGCATGCAATTCTCCTCGATACACACTTGACATTGAACTTTGTCGCTCAATTAGCATACGATACAGCACATACATACATACATACATACATAAGTCCAGATGCAAATTTATCTATGTATATAATTTGCTTGTTCGTATTAGTTTACTGTAGATAAGATTTCGGCCTTGCCCTGACCTTGTTGGTGAAGTTAACAATTACGTTTCTACTTGTTCTAGTATTAGTGAGCTTTTTGTTTTAAAAAGCTTTCAACTTGCTAGATTACGGGGAAGCACATAGCAACTAAATATAACAAATAACTTTTTAGTTCTTGCTGCAATTTTAGGCGGTTCTTTATAGAATCGAAGATTAATTGTTCTTCCTAATTGAGTCAAATCTGTGTCTCTCTCCTTCTCTCTCTCTCTCTCTCTCTCTCTCTCTCTCTCTCTCTCTCTCTCTCTCTCTCTCTCTCTCTCTCTCTCTCTCTCTCTCTCTCTCTCCTTCTCTCTCTCTCTCTCTCTCTCTCTCTCTCCTTCTCTCTCTCTCTCTCTCTCTCTCTCTCCTTCTCTCTCTCTCTCTCTCTCTCTCCTTCTCTCTCTCTCTCTCTCTCTCTCCTTCTCTCTCTCTCTCTCTCTCTCTCCTTCTCTCTCTCTCTCTCTCTCTCTCTCTTCTCTCTCTCTCTCCTTCTCTCTCTCTCTTGGCATGAGTGTAAACCACAACCATTGTTTATAGTATTTATAAATTGTGCACATTGAGTGCGACATGCATAATGCACATACCAGTATATACATATGTAGCTTGATAGCGGTCGATGACGTTTACCGAATTAGCTGAGCTTATCAGCAGACTAAAAGACTCAAGTAAATAAACTCTCTATAAATTTCTCTCTCTCTCTCTCTCTCTCTCTGTATCTTTACAGACCACATACACACAGTCACACACACACGCAGCACACGAACGTGATAGATAAGCCATAGAGATTTGCTGGAGCACGAGTTCACCGTCCGTAACTCCATCATCATCGATATTTGACATTCAACAATTGTAGCGCCATTAGAACAACATACAATAAGAAAGATAACCTCAACAACAACAACAACAGGCAAAAAGAACAGAAAATGGCAACAACACCACGCAGTGGGGGCTCCAACTCTGGAGCGGCACAACGTCCCAATGGAACGTCGCAGAATAAAAGTTGCCAATTCAAACTGGTGCTACTGGGTGAATCAGCAGTGGGTAAATCATCGTTAGTGCTGCGCTTTGTCAAGGGACAATTCCATGAATATCAGGAGAGCACGATAGGTGCGGCCTTTCTGACACAAACCATCTGTATAGAGGATACAGTGGTGAAGTTCGAGATCTGGGATACAGCCGGACAAGAGCGGTAAGCTAATGCAAACGATTGCATTTTATTAAATATACTAATTGATTTCTATATATTTGTGCATTTACAGTTATCACAGCTTAGCTCCCATGTATTATAGAGGGGCGCAGGCCGCCATCGTTGTCTATGATATACAGAATCAGGACAGTTTTCAGCGTGCAAAAACCTGGGTCAAGGAACTGCATAAACAAGTGAGTGTGAATCTAACATGAGTATAATCTAAATATCCGTAGTATCTCTTTCCCCGGGTGCTCTCCCTTTTCGTATGCTCTTAATTTATTGATACAATGCAAATTGCCTTGTCTCTCGAGCTCATTGAACTCATTTATATTTCCGGCATTGTTTACGCCTCATTGCACTTTTGCAAATCATGGTCACGTTTTAGCGAGTAAAGTCCATAAATGTATATAGATTGTAGATATGATAGGTACGTGTATGTATGTACTATAAATGTAAAATTAAATAGGCAAAGAATGATCCGCGCATTGGACTGGGAACAAACACCATGTTTGCAGCTATGGAAGTCTCTTAAGAGGTTGAAGCAGATAGTGAAACTAGGCATATAGTAAAGAATGTAGGCCTACTAAGGGACACTGTAGACTAAATGCACAACTAAGCTGACTGGAAGCAGTAGGTGAAACACTCTGCAGACTCTACCAGCATTAATAAAGCTTTTGACACTTTATAGTATGTCCGGCATTTGCCAATACAATAAGTACATAACTAGGCAAGTATCTTCTTGTAGTAGACATGATAAGGTCGATCATTCCAGTCAAATTATGGATTTCCCAAGAATAACTGAAATAGAAAGCGAGCTCTAAGCTCAGTAGGGGATGCAATAGATCTACAATAATATTATCTATTCAAGTATTTCTAGTATATTTACCATCCCATGCAACTCTATTGACTTGTATAAAGTACTGCGAAATTTCACCAGAAATATGATAAATAGATTTATTAAACGGAAACTGTATTATACACTTGTTCATAACTTTTATGGCTTTAACCTTTTGCAGGCCTCCCCAAATATTGTCATTGCGTTGGCTGGCAATAAGGCGGATTTGTCGAACATTCGCGTCGTTGAGTTCGACGAGGCGAAGCAATATGCCGAGGAGAATGGTTTGTTGTTCATGGAAACATCGGCGAAGACAGGCATGAATGTTAATGATATTTTCTTGGCAATCGGTAAGTCCAATTAAATTCGTATTATTGTTATTATTATTATTAGTAACTGATGTATTATTGTGTTCGCTTTGCAGCCAAGAAACTACCTAAGAACGACAACAATCAAGGATCTGTTATAAAGCCAAGTGGAGCCGAACCAAGTCAAACGACGAACAACTGCTGCAAGTGATGTCATTTTGTAGGTGTGTGTACGACCTCGTGTGCGAGCATTATTAATAAAATAATTTGGATTCTAGAGAATTTTATTTCTAAAAACAACAACAACAACAACAAATCGGTTGCTTTTTTGTCATTGCAGAAAATAAAATTTCCAACGAGAGATTTAAAAAGTTTATGCTAATAATTATAAATAAACAAATTATTTAAAAATTTAAAACTAAATCCGGCTCCCATAGGGGCAATCAATTTAATTTTCACAATTGAGGATGATGATGATGATGATGAATAACCTGCAGATAATGATAATATTATATATTTAATTAAAATTGAAACTAAATAGAAAACATAAAGCGAAGCAAACGAAAACGAACAAAAAGAAACCATTCAACCAAATCAATAATAAAAATATAAATTGCAAGCAAAAACAGAAATTATCAGAACCGAATACAAGGCTACACCCCTTACATACATTACATTTCTTGTCTCTCTCACCCACTCTCTCCCTATCTCTCTCTGAGTATCCGTCACTTAGAGCTACCCTTCCTAAGTCTTTCCTCTCACCTGAAGTCAATCATCACCATCGAATGCAAGAGAAAATCCCCGTAAATAATGAATTATTCAAATTAATATAAAAAATGAAATAAAACGAGAAAGCGCAGATGGTTTTTTCGAAAGTTCACGTCGTGTCGTAGCAATGTTTAAAAACTGAATTGAATTGAATTGTATAAAAAAGAAAGTAGAAATAACACGAGAGTAAAACAGGAATGTTTCTGAAGTTGGTAAACCCCGAGCAAATGGTAGAGTACCAGAGAAAAGGAGTTCCAGTCTTGGCAGAGTTGCTTCTTTAGTTTGGAAGATTCGCTCGTCGTCGCTAACGTCTGTGGCAATGTGAATGTGTGCGTGCGTGTGTGTCTGTCCGTTTGTCAATTGCGGCGGATGCGTGTGATAGTTTCAATTTATATAAATACACATATGCATACATGTATATGTATGTATGTGTGTAAGTAATAATAAACATATATATATATTATAATTAAAAATGAAAAACAAAACAAAAACTCACTAAAAAGGAAAAAAAAAAAAAAAAGGATAAAATTTATTCATAGTTATAAATAGTTTTCGGTTCGATAATTTTTTATTTCACATTCTAGCAGAAATCGAAGTTGAAATGCTACCCTATCTTAAAACAAAGAATAATCGTAACAAAACAACACTTGCATCTATATATATTTTATGCGGAATAAGATCAAGTTAAGCAAATAAAGTAAAATCGTCGACAACATTAACAAGAACAAGAACTACAAATAAAATATAATAAATCTTGAAGCAAATACTTTACCATATACAACAATCGTTTGTTTAAATCACTTCATTCATATATTGTCCATAATTCTAGCCTGATAAACAAGCTGCAATGTTGTAAAGAAGATGTGACGTCATCATAAGCTGTATGTGTATTTTATCCAATTTATAATTTCTATGTTAAATGTATGCATTAAATTTAAAATTTATAATAAAACTCGAAAATATATACACATACACACATATGTATATATTTGAAGTGGGCAATTTTTGTAGATTTATAAAGGGTGATTTTTTAAGAGCTATAAGAAAGTTTTTCAACAAAAAACACAAAATTCAGAGAGGTGCATTAAATCTTTATTTGAATCAATAGTACGGTCCATATAATTTAATGTTTGAAGATTATTTCATGCAAATGTTGACCGTGACTGCGCTTCAAATTATAATTATATTATAAACTGATGATGTTTGACAGTTATACAAAACACGAAACGTGCGTCAGCTCTTTAAACCAGCGTTGCCAAAAGAAAATAGCTAAAAAATCACCCTTTAGATTATAATTGTATTGTTTTGGCGACCTTTATTTTGTATCATTGTTGTATCGCGCCGAGGTTAAAGAATAAAAAAAAGGTATTAAATATATATATTTTTTACGCATTTTTTCTTTCTTTCCGACAATATAAGATTTCTTAATTTTATTCTTTGACTTGACCTCGAGCAAGATATAATGATTTAGATAGATCAAATATGTCAGACATTAAAAATTATTTTGAAATGTTCACTATTCCATAAATTTGGTTTCACCCACAGATTCATTTAATATTTTTAAATTCACGACAATACCATCTTATGCAGGGGATGAAGAAAATAATTTGCATGACTGAAAAACAAAAGAACAACGACGAATAAAAGAAACAACAGTTTCGAATTCCAAACTTGCCTAGAAAGATAACGAGGTAACATTCTGCAATTGGCATAATCCAACTGAGTATTAGTCCTGTTAAATATAGAGATGGCATTCTCTGGCAAAAAATATGTAGGAATAAAAATATAAACAAGAAAGTCACTGAGATTATGTAGTACGCACTTTGTAAACTCCAAATAGTATGAAAATTCCCGCCAACAAATGGATAAGATTTGGTATTATTGCGTAAATAGTAGATAGAAGTACAAAGTCTTTATCTTCTGCTACCCATATTAGAATAACCAAAAAGAAAATAATATGTAGGGCAGATCCAAATGTCCAATACCCAAAAAACTGCGCTTTCTCCGGAAACGGACAACAGCAATCGTCCAAGCAGTCACAAGCTGGCGACAAACACATTTTTCATAGATATGTTAGTGTATGTTTTTTGTAATGTGGAAAATTAATTGTTCTTGTTTCAATTTTTTGCCTACTACGTGTTTTTAAAATATACGTATAATATTCTTATAGAAAGTTAGCAGAAGTGACTTAGGATAATGAGTACTTAGCTGTGATCGATCTTGCGTTATCCATCTCCTTATGTGCTGCATGCGCTACAAAGCTTCTTGATACAACTTGGCATACATAATTCTTTCATCAAGTTAATAAGAGGCACCCTTAGAACTAATCCATTCAGTTTTACCATCAAAGAAAACATTCTTTATTGTAACGATTTCATTGAGATTTTATTTGAAATTGCATTTATTTTTACAAATTAATTTCACTACATATACTAAATCTTATCATACATATATCGTATACAGAAAACTCTTAAGATGTATTCGGTTAAGCGGGCGCGAGTTCAGCTAAGTAAAACCTACAGGAGGTGATGGTAAAAATGATTTGCAAAACTGAAAGAAGAAGAAAAAAAGAAGGGAACAACTAAAGAGTGTGCTCCAGTGTCTATCGCATGCAAACCTACCTAATAAATAGATAAAATAAAAATTTATGACAGGTAAAAACCAGCTCAGAACGATACCCGCTAAAAAGATATTCTTTTCTCTCTAATATTAAAAAAACATTAGAGAAAATTCGAAAAAATTCATTGATTTAAGAACGCACACGAAAATATCCGCTTAAAATGAAAATTCCCGCAATGATATGAGCGATGCATGCTATACTAACGATTGCTATAAACTCAACAGTCTGCTTATCGAATACTTGGGGGAGAAAAATAAATAATTATACGTTCAATAAGGTACTCAACTTGTGATTACTTGCCGTAAATAATATAATGGCCAATAAGAAATACAAGTCCATGCACCAGGGTCCAGACCCCGAAAAACATGGTCTTATCTTGATTCGAGCAGCAGAGGTCATCCAAACCATAGCACATTATAAAATTTTTATAAAGATATATAAGTCCAAATATTGAAGGGTTTTCTTATTTGTTCTTTATCTATGATTATTTAGTTTTATTTATTTTTTTTGCCTACTAAGATCTATCGGAGTGAAGGTTTCGCATTTTTATACCCTTCGACCATTGAAAATGGTCAAAAAAGGGTATACTAACTTTGTGCAAATGTATGTAACAGGCATAAGGAGGCATGGAAGACCCCATAAAGTATATATATTCTTGCTCATGAACTCAAGCCGAGTCGATTGAGCCATGTCTGTCTGTCTGTCTGTCTGTGTGAAAGCACAGATCTCAGCTATTTGTAAGCGCTGTATAAAAGATACAACCTTCTGATTTTAACATATACTAAGCTGAATGAAATATCTACGTAGTGTCTAAATCACAATCCGATCGAACAATAAACACAGAAGTTATTTAAGAAAGTATGAGCATAAAACCAAGTGCTTCTGTCAGCTAACAAGGAAGGCGGGCGAGCGCGAAGCGTGAGCGCCATCTGTCGGGATTAATTTCAAAGCATGTGCATATGCATATGTGTATGAATTTAACAAATTAAACTACACGGGAACATAGGTCAAAGGGTATCCCACTGTCGCGTTTTGCGCGACTGTACGTCTCTGACGTACAAGATTATCATACTTTCCGAACTGCAAAAATGTGGATCCAGGAACTGCGTTGGGTTCTCTCTGAAGTCTAAACTGTAAGTCATTAAGTCCATAAAAACATATGTAAATATTTATTTTAGATTTCCCATGAACTGGTTATAGCGTTAATAGGCAACAAATTGGATTTGTGGCAACAGGATTTTATCAATTCTGCAGAAGTAAAGAGCTATAGTAAGCTCTCGCAAATGGACTGATATTTATGGCAACCTCAGCTAAAGCTGGAGTTAATGTTAGGGAAATATTTTTGCCGATTGGTAAAGTGTGATAAAAATAAACATAAAACAAATTATATTTTATTTTCCCATTGCAGCTGAAGTACTCGAAAAGCAAAAAAGTAGCCAGGCAGAAAAGATATCGAACGAGTGTCGGGTTTGTGTTATTCTATAACATGATATGGTATTATACTTGAAAAGTAAATATAATTGTAAATAAACTAAGTGTGTAGTATATTAATAAAAGGAAAAAAAAAGGATGAAATTTATTCATAGTTACAAATAGTTTTCGGTTCGATAATTTTTTATTTCACATTCTAGCAGAAATCGAAGATGAAATGCTACCTTATCTTAAAACAAAGAATAATCGTAACACAACAACACTTGCATCTATATATATTTTATGCGGAATAAGATCAAGTTAAGCAAATAAAGTAAAATCGTCGACAACAATAACAAGAACAAGAACTACAAATAAAATATAATAAATCTTGAAGCAAATACTTTACCATATACAACAATCGTTTGTTTAAATCACTTCATGCATATATTGTCCATAATTCTAGCCTGATAAACAAGCTGCAATGTTGTAAAGAAGATGTGACGTCATCATAAGCTGTATGTGTATTTTATCCAATTTATAATTTCTATGTTAAATGTATGCATTAAATTTAAAATTTATAATAAAACTCGAAAATATATACACATACACACATATGTATATATTTGAAGTGGGGAATTTTTGTAGATTTATAAAGGGTGATTTTTTAAGAGCTATAAGAAAGTTTTTCAACAAAAAACACAAAATTCAGAGAGGTGCATTAAATCTTTATTTGAATCAATAGTACGGTCCATATAATTTAATGTTTGAAGATTGTTTCATGCAAATGTTGACCGTGACTGCGCTTCAAATTATAATTATATTATAAACTGATGATGTTTGACAGTTATACAATACACGAAACGTGCGTCAGCTGTTTAAACCAGTGTTGCCAAAAAGAAAATAGCTAAAAAATCACCCTTTAGATTATAATTGTATTGTTTTGGCGACCTTTATTTTGTATCATTGTTGTATCGCGCCGAGGTTAAAGAATAAAAAAAAGGTATTAAATATATATATTTTTTACGCATTTTTTCTTTCTTTCCGACAATATAAGATTTCTTAATTTTATTCTTTGACTTGACCTCGAGCAAGATATAATGATTTAGATAGATCAAATATGTCAGACATTAAAAATTATGTTGAAATGTTCACTATTCCATAAATTTGGTTTCACCCACAGATTCATTTAATATTTTTAAATTCACGACAATACCATCTTATGCAGGGGATGAAGAAAATAATTTGCATGACTGAAAAACAAAAGAACAACGACGAATAAAAGAAACAACAGTTTCGAATTCCAAACTTGCCTAGAAAGATAACGAGGTAACATTCTGCAATTGGCATAATCCAACTGAGTATTAGTCCTGTTAAATATAGAGATGGCATTCTCTGGCAAAAAATATGTAGGAATAAAAATATAAACAAGAAAGTCACTGAGATTATGTAGTACGCACTTTGTAAACTCCAAATAGTATGAAAATTCCCGCCAACAAATGGATAAGACTTGGTATTATTGTGCAAATAATAGCATAAGTTGCGAAGTTTTTACTTTCTGTTTGCCATACTGCATATATAAACCAATCAATATATATGCCAGATCCAAATGTCCAATACCCAAAAAACTTCGCCTTCTCCGGAAACGGACAACAGCAATCGTCCAAGCAGTCACAAGCTGGCGACAAACACATTTTTCATAGATATGTTAGTGTATGTTTTTTGTAATGTGGAAAATTAATTGTTCTTGTTTCAATTTTTTGCCTACTACGTGTTTTTAAAATATACGTATAATATTCTTATAGAAAGTTAGCAGAAGTGACTTAGGATAATGAGTACTTAGCTGTGATCGATCTTGCGTTATCCATCTTCTTATGTGCTGCATGCGCTACAAAGCTTCTTGATACAACTTGGCATGCATAATTCTTTCATCAAGTTAATAAGAGGTCGATTAAGTCGATCGATATATCGTAAAGCTCCCTTAGAACTAATCCATTCAGTTTTACCATCAAAGAAAACATTCTTTATTGTAACGATTTCATTGAGATTTTATTTGAAATTGCATTTATTTTTACAAATTAATTTCACTACATATACTAAATCTTATCATATATCGTATACAGAAAATTTTGAAAATTCCTAAGATGTATTCGGTTAAGCGGGCGCGAGTTCAGCTAAGTAAAACCTACAGGAGGTGATGGTGAAAATGATTTGCAAAACTGAAAGAATAAGAAAAAAAGACAGGAACAACTAAAGAGTGTGCTCCAGTGTCTATCGCATGCAAACCTACCTAATAAATAGATAAAATAAAAATTAATGACAGGTCAAAACCAGGTGAGTACGATACCCGCTAAAAAGATATTCTTTTCTTTCTAATATTAAAAAAACAGAGAAAATTCGAAAAAAATTTATTGATTTAAGAACGCACACGAAAATATCCGTTTAAAATGAAAATTCCCGCAATGATATGAGCGATGCATGCTATACTAACGATTGCTATAAACTCAACAGTCTGCTTATCGAATACTTGGGGGAGAAAAATAAATAATTATACGTTCAACTTGACTTGTGATTACTTGCCGTAAATAATATAATGGCCAATAAGAAATACAAGTCCATGCACCAGGGTCCAGACTTCGAAAAACATGGTCTTATCTTGATTCGAGCAGCAGAGGTCATCCCAACCATAGCACATTACACTATTTTTATAAAGATACATATATAAGTCTAAATATTGAAGGATTTTCTTATTTGTTCTTTATCTATGATTATTTAGTTTTATTTATTTTTTTGCATACTAAGATGTATCGGAGTGGAGTTTTCGCATTTTTTAGTCTATGACGTACAAGATTATCATACTTTGCGAACTGCAAAAATGTGGATCCAGGAACTGCGTAGAAATGTGTGTTCTCTCTGAATTCTGAACTATAAGTCATTAACTATATCCATAAAAACATATGTAAATATTTAAAAAAATATTTAAAATAATGCTGCTGAAACGGCCGTGGGTAAAACAGCGTTGCTTAATCGCCTTATCGAGGACAAGACACCTATTTTATTTGAGCCAACGGCTACAGCAGGAGCGGAGTTTTTGACAAAATTCTTTGCGTATCTGATGCCATGATAACATTTAAGATTGCGGATTCTTCTGGTCAAGAACGTTATAAGCTGAAATTAAAGTTGGATAGAAATAAATGCATACTCATATAAGAATACTTAGTTTTAGGCAACTTTTACGCATGAATTATGCCGATTGTGATGGTGTAGTTATCGTATACGACAAAACAAATCGAGAATCCTTTTACGAAGCCCAAAAAAGGGTGACAAAAATCCGAGAGAGAGTAAGTATGCTGACCTCCGTTGGAATTTTATAACTATTTAATTCATATATCCATTGAAAACTTTTTAAGGAATCGAAGGAAAAACTTATAGTATTGGCTGGAAATAAAGCTGATATGATTGATAATCGATTGGTTTCTTTAAACGAGGCCCAAGACTATGTAAACAAATTAAATTTGATATTCACGGAAACTTCAGCTGTGAGTGCGTTGAATGTAGAAAAATGCTTCGAAAGTTTTCGGTGAGTGAGCGATAACAATATAATGGAATGAATTTAAAATTAAATACAGTCTTTATTTAGCTGAAAAACTGTATAATCGAATAATGCAGGATGATAAGAGTACAAAGGACTGCGAGGATAGTGTTGTGACACCACCACCGTGTTGTCTTTGTTCACATTTGTGGTGTACAAAAAAAAACAAGTTGAAAAATAAGAAGAGTCCCCCAAAAGACCATTAAAAGCAGCTTTAAGTGGACATGTGTTCATTGTAGTTTTTATTTTAAAATTAAAATTTAAAATAAATATTTAAGATTTAATTTAGTTTTTAAATACGAATTTTTTTTTTTGTTATAAAAATTTGGTATAGAAAATATATATGATATACTACATAGCTAACAGTTCGACGTAAATAACAAAAAAACAAAGTTTGTTCGATGGTTGATGGGTATAAATAATAATCTTTTTTATTACATTTTGTTATTGAATATAAGCCCCGTGTTTGTGTTGTTATAATATATAGTATACTACTATACAATATATGTAAGTAAATAAACTGATTTTGTTATTTAGTAATAAATATGCTAAAGTCTATTTTGGTAAATGAAAGAATAAAAACCTTATCCTCTAATGTATGTAAATACAAATATTAATAATCATGTATTTTATATGTGTATATTTATTATATATATGACATAGCAGAGCACGACGATAATCGGTTGAATCATGAGCAACCATAACTTTAACCATATAAATAGGTATATATAAAGAAAATGTCTTTGTGGGAAGGTACTGCCGATTGAGCAATTAGTTAGCAATTGAATATCATGGAGAACGCAAGCTGCGACCAGAGTGCGGATAAAAAAAAATTTGTAACATTTCGTAATTTACCGATATGTAAGTTTGAAATAATGCTGCTAGGTGCTGCAGCCGTAGGTAAAACTGCGTTGCTTAATCGTCTTATCATGGACAAGACACCTATTGTATCGGAGCCAACGGCTACAGCTGGAGCGGAATTTTTGACAAAATCTATACGATTGTCTGATGTGATGATAACGTTTAAAATTTGGGATTGCTCTGGTCAAGATCGGTGCGTACTGAAGTTTGAATAGTTTGAAGAATAGCTCATAAAAGAATAATTACAATAGTTTTAGGGAACTATTACGAACGTATTATGCCAATTGTGATGCTGTGATTATCGTATACGACATAACAAATCAACAATCCTTCTACGAAGCTCAAAAATGGGTGACAGAAATCAGAGAGAGGGTAAGTAAAAGTAACTCGCAACTCTTTCATAATATTCAAATTATGTGTAATCGTTAAAGGACTTGAAAAACAAGATTATTGCAATGGTCGGAAATAAAGTCGATCTAAACCGCAATCGTGTGGTTTCTTTGAGCGAAGCCGTAAACTTTACTGCCGATAATAATCTGACATTCATGGAAACTTCGGCTGTGAGTGCATTGAATGTGGAATATTGTTTTGAAGAATTGGGTGAGTAAGGGCAAATAGTATTATTAAAAGAATTGTGATTAAAAATCATTTCATTTAGCTAAAAAACTGTATGACCGAAAACAGGAGAATGAACAAAAAAGAGAACGTATAAATAGCGTTGTTCATCCAACTTGTTGCATTTATCCTCGGTTGGGTTGTAAAAAAAAGGAAAAGGAGAAAAGCAAGAAAAGTCCTCCAGGAGACTTATGAATATTAGCTGTAAGAGATAAAAATTTGATATATTAAAAACAATAGAGCAGCGCATAATGTTGTCATTAACTCATTCTAGTTTTATTTTGAAATTAAAACTCCAAATAAATTTTACATACTTAATATAGTTTTTGGTTACGATTTTCCATTTACTTTACTCTTGCCTTTAAAATTGTATAATAATAATATATATACATATATATTTATATATATATATATATGTATCATACATGTGTTTTTTTTGTTTCTTTACTGTACTTTACGTTTTTGCTACTTTATTTCCACGTTAAACAATAGTATTTGTTGTATTGTATAATTTTCGTAATGTGTATAAAGTGTCAAAGTTTTTGAGTATGTTCTTCATCGTTATATTTGTTTTTTTTTTTTAATAAATTATAGCGAGAATATCATACTAACTTACTACAAGGCAACTAAATGGCGTCAATTTAAGTAGCATTATGCCAATGGGGGAACAATAGTTTGTACCTAACTAAATTTGAGTGTTGTTTTGCGTTTCAAAATGAAAATGGCAGAAATTGTTATAAGGGCAGTTTTAAAGTTTGATATAGAACACATAGTACATACATAGGTTAGAGATCAACATGGTTAACAGAAATGCCAACACTTTTATAACAAAAATCGGGTGTAACAAAACAGTATAATATATCGTACTTAGTTCAATTAAAAGAGTTCGATTATGAAAGTTTTTTTTCATATGCTTTTTATGGTTTTCATTATTCCACATTAAATATCACTTAAGTAAGAGAAGTATCTGGTATATTCGCTAGATTTATATCCTAAACTACAATTTTGTTCATGTGCCTTTTCATATTACTCGTTCGACTCGTTATGAAAAAACACCGTGTTATTTTTCCGATTGTTAAGATATTTTTTTACTCTAAACTTTTTTTCTCCATTTTTGTCAGTTATTTCTATAAAATTTACAAAATTACGTTTCATTTCGTTTGCTTCATATATGGTTCCATATGTATACTTTCAATTTCTCGTTTTTCTTTTTTTTAGTGACTTTTGCGAATATAAACTTCCTTATTGTAGCTTAAGAACTATTTTTTCGGATTTCAGTTTTACTTGAAGTTTCGTCCACTATTTTATAATTGCAATCCACATGAACATACGATAGGTTACACAATCTTTGTTTCTAATTACTTAACTTGTTTATTTTGGGTGTTTATTTTATTTTATTTTATTTTCTTTTTGATTTGTTCGTTGGTTTACACAACAATTGGCTCGTCCCCATGCAAATCACAAGAGCCAATATTTTCGCCTTGATACGCCGAGAAATCGCTGATAACAGCTGTTGGCTCTGCACCGAATTGTATGTCCTGCAGGCAACCTTTAAATGGTTCAAAGTATCGGCCTTGTGTCCGTTTGCTCACCGATTCTTGGTTGGGGAAGCCGCCTGTAAAATGGAAAATTCAAATTTCAGTTGAAATCACATAAATGCACAGCGTTGCCAGCTTGTCGAAAATATTACAGTCAGCTGTTTGTTAACAGAGCTCTGTTAGTGTACGCTGTAATCACAACTTACAGCAGGAAAAAACATACTATATAAATTCGAATTATTATTTAAGAGTAATTTTTTGAATTTTGTTATTTTTTAATTAACCAATAAATTAATAATATATATCGGAATAATTATTTTGCAGATCATTTGCACAAAGCAATGTGTTCATTGCTTAGTGTCATTTGTGCATTAACAGAAATACTTTCGATCGATAAATAAAAAAATCGATAGACGTACTGTTTGTGACCAAGCGCATCTCAAACTAACTGGGGCTTAGTGTTTTGTTTAAGCTCCCTTAAACGCAGCGTTTGTTTGAAGTTTTTGCTGTACTTTTCTTTAATTTAAAAGTCACGAAATATTGATCGCGTTGTGATAAATTTTCTAAGCTCTGTTTGTCATGTTAAACAAACAGTTGATGTATCGGTGTATCGTTTTGTAATTCTGTGCACATGCAGTAAAGAAAGTACGCAGCTATCCTGCTTTTTCCTACAGTGATTTGTATCTTTGTTTCTGTCACACACACACACATACAAGCATTTCGTCACAACGGCGGGCCGGCGTTAAATGTTATATGCGTGTATACAAATCAAGCTAAGCTTGACGATGCAGTGGGAGAATTGAAAGACAACAAAGACCAAAAGTAACTTGCAGTATTAATTAACAGCAACGGTAAGTCTGCAATTGCATTTTAATTTATGTGTGGCAAATGCAACAATGCCCAAATGTAATCGAAATCGAAAGGTGTGCGCTATTACACGGCACGTCTCCGGCAATATGTGACGTCACAGTGGTGCAGCTTACCTAAGTAAAAGACATCCTCATAGCTGATCGTTGGCTCTTTGCTACCTCGCCGCTGCATCGATGTTGCTGTTGCATCTGTTGTTGTTGTTGTTGTTGACGACCATGTTGATGATCGGCGATTGAGTTCCGGTAGTCGCTCTGTAAATATCACTTCGCCGTCCAGTTGCAACTCCAGGCGCGTACGATCCAGTAGCACACTGGTGCCATGCCAAGCTCCATCTGCCACAAAGCCACTGGCTGGAGCTTGCACCGTATCATTGTTGCTACCCAGCAGATTGCTGGCTAGCTTAAGGTGACCATTCTCCAGACCAAGCCCCAAGAATTTCGACTGATCGTGTTCGCTCCAGAGCAGCAAACCATCCGGTTCGATGGTGGAGAAGTTCAGCAAAATTTGTATGGCTTCGCGAGGTCGCACATATAGCGAAGGGCCGCGACGTTTGTCTTTCATTGGTATGCGAGGGGGTGGCAAGATCAGGTAGCTATTGCCACGAAAACTCGGCGTTGTGGGCTTGCTCAGAGCTAGAGAGAGAGAGAGAAGGAAAAGGAGGATGATGAGTAAGACGAGGTGAGTCAGAGATCGGGAAGTTTTATCTAGTCGATGCATTAAATATATTGGATGCACATACGTACATTGTACGTACATTGTCATTGTCTGTGTGTGTGAGTGCATAATTAAATTACAGCATTTGCTTCAGCTTGGTAACGCAATCTACGTCATAATTATCCACACATGATCATTAGCATCTGCATTACGATCACCTGAGTCTCATTATGCTATTGCTAAGTCCCTGATCTCGTTTCTTTGCCGCTCTTTTGCTTCACTTTAGAGCTTGTCTCGTGTCGTTTTACCATTTCGTGACACGAAAGTGTGCGATGTACAAATTGGAAAGTAAAACCATTACAGTTTTTTTATATAAAGAACTTATATAGCTATATGTAGAGATGAGGCGTTACTTTCATTGTATTTAGATAATTTTGAATTGCGACTCTTGCACATCTCTAGATCAATCTAATTTCTTGCCTACATCTTGCTTCTAGTATACTTGCTCAGATTTTGGATTCTTTTTATTGTACATGGATTTTCGCTTTGTTGTCTTTCGGTCTCTTCTTCATCGGCTTCTCTCTTCACCTGTGGCCACTCGTAACTTGATTGCACTTGTTGTTTCGTGTTTTCTCCAGCTTGTTTATTACTTATTGTTATTAGTGGCATGTTAATTCACTTTGCTAATAAGTGAAAGGCTGGCGAAATGACAGCTGATTGTACGGAGGCAGGCGGAGGACCAGATAATTGTATAACGATGCCTGGCCAAATGCTTTCAATGAGTCGTAAAACTTTTTTATAGCCCCTTTAAATCCAAAGCGATCTGCAGATGCTGTCTAAAGTTCTCCTGCATCATGGCATTAAACTAATAAATATTCATATATATTTTAAAACAAAAACGGAGCTATAACAAACTAGATCTAATCAATATCATAATTTTTACGATATGACAAAGTTGAATGTTCTTTTTATTCTGATATTCAAAAAGATCGGAATACACATGAAAATTATAATAATACTAAAACAAAAAATAGGTCGAATTTTCAATTTGCTTC
Organism: Zaprionus davidi; assembly: GCA_018903715.1. Classification (NCBI taxonomy): domain Eukaryota; kingdom Metazoa; phylum Arthropoda; class Insecta; order Diptera; family Drosophilidae; genus Zaprionus; species Zaprionus davidi. The sequence continues at coordinate 12,184,774 of JAEIGL010000005.1, forward strand.
TCCATTATTTCAGCACATTGAACCTATTTTAGACCACTAATTTCGGTGTGATTTGGCTTAGGTTTTGGTTATTTTTTTTTTGCAAACTCAACTTCCTGACCCCGCTGCGCAGCGAAGCGTAACATTCATGGTGCTGTGTTAATGGCTTTGTATATTCAGCAACATCCCCCCGCACTTGTCTCTTCCCTCCCTCATTATTCCCTGTCACAAGCTGCAGATCTCTAATTATAATAATAATAATGTTGTGTTGGATTTGATTTTTATTTTGTCGCTTGCTTTTAGCATTCGAAATTGAAAACTTGTTCGGTCGATGTAAAAAGAGTTAAAAAAAAGGGGGGAGAGAGAAATAATAATAACAAATCAGATAAAAGTGACTTTTGATAGGGGATAACTGCCGTTTTAAGATCTGCTCGTGGCTTCTGTATATATGTGAACTTTTACTTGACGACGACTGACACATTGAACGTCAACTTTATGAAACTCGTTTCTCGACGATTTTCAAGTTAAGTGATTTATGGGTTCTGTCTTGTTGTTGCTGTTGTTGTTTGCTCAGTGAGTGTTGCTCTTGCTACGCTTGCTGCTGCCGGTTGTCACGGACATTAAGCGCTAACTAAACATCTGTCGCTTGACTAATTCGATGATGAATTGCCTTTCCCTTGCCGCTTGGCTTCCCCCGACCTTCCTGAGCATCCTATTTTTAGTTAGCGTCAGGAAATGACAAGTCGGCACACGAGTTGGCAATTAAAAAACTGTATTACTTCCCCTCCACCGTATTGCTACACTCCTCCTTCATCTCGTTGAGCTTCGGAAATTTTCAATTAGAGCTGCATGAAGGTCGCTGAACTATCGTCGCATCGTTTCTTCTCTACTCACCAATTTCACAGTAGAAGCCTCCCCAGCCATTGGGGCATGAACAGCGTCCACTACGCAAACAGCGTCCGTTATTCTTGCAAGGTATCAGCTTGCAGGTCTCGGAGTATTCACAGCGATCCCCCTTGGCATAGTCCGGGCAAATGCAATGCGGCTGCAGCTTCTCATCCAGCCAACAATGGCCGCCAGATTCGCATGAGTCACCACCGCAGGCAGTGCCATCGCAGTCACGAATGTTGCGAGATTCTTCATGGAAGAAAATTGAGAATACAAATATCAATTAATATATAAACCTTGTTTGATGAGAGATAAACAAGATCCCAACCGGATCATATGCAAGAAAATGCAGCTTAACTCCTGAGATTCCCTGAACCCCGTGGGGTTCCCTGTTCTGATTACAATAAACTATCTAGAGAATCATCCCAAGATTACCTCAACCTCTTTGATTTAGACAAAATTAACTTGTAATCAAGTTAATTTAAGATTAAACAATTTGCAAGTATTCAGTAAGAGTTAATATCACTACTCACCCACAATGTTGGTTTCGTTGAGAACAATTCGCGTTCCACTGACAACAAGTCCACGTACACAGCCTCGGAATGGTATTGGGAAACCGGAGATGGCATTGTGTGGCAGCTTGGAAACATCCTTGAGACCGCCAATGTAGAGCAATGAATCGGGTTCGACCAGCACCTCGGCCGATGGAGCCAGGGCCGAGGAGGCACTGCCTTCAACCCATAGCGTTAGCCAGCGACCTCGTTGTGCCATTTTGATCTTATGCCATTCACCAATGGCCAACATACGAACACTTCTAACAACAGTGACATGATTACTTGGTCCCGAAATGCGGAACTCGACGACGCCGCCTTGTAGCGACAACGAAACGAAACCAATTTTCTTGTCCTGATTATTATTTAGTGTACCGAAATAGAGTAGAAGCCCACGCTCGGAGAGCGGCCTTAATTGGAACTCTATGAAGAAGAATTGCACACGATGATGCTCCTCGAATGTCTTGGATCCCATCAGGGGCACAGGCGAGAAGCTGCGTTGTTTCTCCACTTCGTTTAGTAACTTCATAACAAAGTGTGTGCTCGGCGTCGAAATCGGTTTGGGTGGCATCAATTTCTTGGTAAAGTTGCGATAACTGACCATTTGCGAACGTTTGGCACCCAACTTGTCAGCACCGCCATCGTATAGATAGGGCCAACGTACCGCCAGATAGGAACGCCGTCCCGTCAGCGAAACGTCGCTAAGCGAACGTATTTCTGTGCAACGAATAGGTTATAGAATTGGATAGAATATGAAAGTTGGCTTGTAGATTGCTTACCCTCCTCACAGTTCTTGCCAGTGCGTCCGACGGGACAGTCGCATTCGTAGCCATTGACCAATGGCACACAAGTTGCCTCCTCGTAGCATTTGTTATTGAAAGAGTCACAGGGATTGGTAGACTGGGCACAGAGTGGACCATACCAGCCCTCTTGGCAGATGCAACTGTTGGAAGAGAGGGGGAGAAGGAAAGAGATGTGATCACGGTTTTAATTTTATGATTCCCCTGTACGATACTCACGTAAAGGTTGCTCCGTGCTGCAGGCAGGCACCATCGTGCTGGCAGGCATGTCGATGGCATTCACGCGTGCCGCACTGTCCCACGCCACGACCACGCACGCCGCGTGTCTCCTGCAGTGGCACTGTGACTTGTCCCGCTTTAAGCTGCACATCGTAGATGCAACCCTGGAAACCCGAGTGCAGAGGCAGATCGTGCGGCAGAGTATTGAAATTGGCAATCTCATGGCCACCCAGATAGAGTATGGGCAGCACATCCATGCGGTTTACACTGCCAGGCGAACGACCTGTTATGTTGAACTTGCCATCCACGGAGAGCCAAGCCTGACGACCGATGCGACCCACTTTGATCTCATACGGCACACGCGGTGCATCCAGCCGAAAGTCAATGGGTTTCTGTGTGAATATGCGACGTGGTCCAGCGCCAAGATTCCATGTGAGCATTATGTAGCCCTGTATGAAGCTAACTGCCAGATGATCACTCTTCTCATCATGATAGCCCGACTGGCCGAGGAAGGCAAGCAACGAGATTTGTGACATGGTCTGTGGCAATATTTTGAAGCTCAACTCCAGTGAATATTCCAATGGGACGGGCACCGTGTAGGCCACAAACGAGGATAGTCCATTGACGCTGCCCGAGAATGAAGGCAGAGCCACTTCGAGGTCTTTGCGGGGAAACGACAATAGATTAGTTTGCTTGCCTCTTACCCAATGCTCATTACAACTACTCACTGTGCTCGCAGTAATGTCCATGCTTGCCCAGCGGACAGAGACAGAGGTAACCGCTGCCCGGAAATTGGACACAAGTGCCACCATATTGACAGGGATTGTCCTCACAGACAGATATCTCACAGGTCGGTCCCATATAGCCGGTTGGGCATTTGCATTTCCATTTCTCAGCCTTGTCGCCGTTCTCGTCCAGCTCGTTTGATTCAATCTTGATGCAGGCAGCGCCATTGCGACACGGACTCGATAAGCAGGCCAATGAGCCGCATTCTGTAATGCCAAAACCATCCAGCGCATCGCTATCGAAATGGCATGAAAGGGGAGACGGGGGAAAGGATGTAAAGTAATGGAGAATGCTTTCACATTATGGGGTCGGTTAGTGCCATTCCTAATTTCATGACCCTACTAATTCGTCTGTCAATATTGAACAGGCCGTTCTGCTTCTCCACTATGCAACGCCACCGTCGTGTCGTGCCACGTCGAAATAGCCCGCAGCTGTCAGCGTGTCATTTTCCCTGACACTTGCCACCTCGTTCCATCCCAACCCAACCCAACCTAAAATCCAAACTGCTGCTGCTGCCCCACATTCATTGTCCGCGTCCATCTGTCCCTCCCTTGTCCAGTGCGCTAATGCGCTGACGAATGGTTTCCGTATTTCTCGCCTAGTTGTTTTTCCCGCAGTAAGCTTCGTTCTCTAGCACTGCCAACGTCTGTTTTTCATTCCCAAACTAAACTCATAATACCCTTTTGGAGGTTGACATTTTATCTGTCAGCTGTTTGTCAAAGAGTTTACCCAGTTGAGCCACTGCGATAGTTTTCTTTTTAATGAATTATCAGAGGTAATTCATTAGGAAACTATTATGTACATAGATATATCAAGAAATCAAGTTTCATTTATATTTTGGGTGAATTAATCTTAGGTTTAGTCAATTAAACCCAATCTAGCCTATTCTCGCCATGTATTGTATGTATAATGTATTTTTGGGGCAAATTCGTTGGAAGATTATGAGATGGATCGGAATGTTTTCAAAAAAATTTTCTTATAGATTTAAGATAAATAAACCTTATTTAAACTGATCTAACCTAATCTGACCTATTGTAGATTTTAGATAAATAAACCTAATCTAAACTGATCTAACCTAATCTTACCTATTTTAACTCATTCTCCTTATGCGATAGTTTCCTTTTCTGAAGGCTAATTCGTTAGGAAACTATGAAATGGATTGAGATATTTTCAAACTAAGTTTAATGTACATTAGTTAAATTTAGATAAAACATTTAAATAATACATCTAATCGACCTAATTTAAATACGATATCTAGATACTTTTACTAATCTACCTCATTTAAGCTAAGCTCAGCTCTTCGAACCTATTTTCGCGAATTCATTAGTTGTATATTTAGGGGATATGTATTATATGGATAATGCCTCCTAAATTGAATCTTCAGAAATAACATATTATAAAACTTGTTAAATTTGCAAAGTTCTCAGACTTGAAAGCATTTATCTGCCTGCTACTTAAACGGCAATTTAATAATCATTACTATCTTCTACTATTGTGAGTTTCTTTTCGTCAATAATTGATTTTCCTCTTGCACAATTCAAAAAGCAATCAAATCTGCAAAGTTATTTTCAGACTTTTTGACAATCTTGCAACCCCTCTATCCCTTCTTCTCACTTCCAAACCCCTTAAAAAAGCTTTAGCACTTTAAATTATTTACGCTTTTGATTGAGGTATTCTACGCTCGTACAATTTGTCAGTTTTCAGTTTTCCTTTTTGCTTCTTTTTGCAAAGACTTTCCTCCTTTGCTGCCTTTTCATTTGCCCACTTTTTTCTCTCTGCCAAGTTTTTCGGCTTACTGTCCGTTTAATCCTACAGACGACTTTACTGCACACAGTTTTCTTTATCCTGCTTCGGCTCCACCTGCAACTTTGTGTTGAATTTTTTGGGTTTGCCTCAAGGCTTTAGTTGCGTCGTATGTGGCATAAACATTTAAGAGGCACCAGCAGCAGCATCATAAGTTCGCATACTCTCTCTTCATTAGGGCCCCAAGGGTAGGCAAGTCTGACGGCCATAAAAGAATACTTACCCAAATATTTCGCGCGCTTGGCCATTGATGCGCAGTGTATGCAGGCAGCCGGTGAATCCTGTGCCGCTCTGCGCCGGCGGCAGTTCGATAATGAGGCCAATTGGTGCTTGGGGGGCGCCGCCCAAATGCAGCCAAGTGTTCAATATGACCTCGGGCGTGTGCAGGCGTGGTGGCAACAGTTTCAGCCATGTCGGCTGATCCCCGGACATGGCCAACGTGTCGTTGACGAGCAGCGAGGCATTGCAATGCGTGTAATTGCGGCTGAAGTCCAATCTGAAAGTACAGAACGCAATTGTGACGATGAGCTGCGATAAAAAGTTCTCTCCACCCTGTCACGACCCCTTTCCATTCCCATTCCCCTGTTGTTGCTGTCTTTTAGTCCTGTTTGGGTAGTGCACATATAAAATATTTAATATGCCGCACACTGCGGGCAACTTTTTCTCGTTGCCTTTCAGGGGAAAAAAAGAAGGAGCAAAATACTAAAAGAGCCAAAAGAAAACCAAATAAGAAAAAGTTATATTCAACATGCCGAAGCGTGCAAATATTTATGACGCCCGCACAAAAATGCCTCATAAACCCTCGTATCAGGCAGATTTTTTTCCTCTCAACTGACCTTTTGCGCTGCCCAACTTGCTCATTGTGTGCACTGTGTGGCAAAAGTTAGAAAAAAACCAACAAAGTGAAACTCCATTTTTTTTTTGTGCTACATTTGTAACGATTTAAAATGACGAACAGCTTTATATACAAATATAGATTGCAACAAAAGGAACGAGGACATTTTTATGAAGTACAAATATTTTTAAAGTAAACAAACAAACATAACGTTATATTTTGGTGTACAAATATTTATACAACATATAAATTATGCTTTGATACTAGATAGTGGAAAGTTGGTTGACTAAATTTGTGAAAAATAAATAAATCTCAATACTTATGTTTGTTCGATTATTGAATGTTGCAATCTATAAACAATCTGCAAACATTAATTAACATTAATCAAATGTTTTATATTCATTTTATAAAGCCACTCAAGACAGGCGGTAAATATACATATTTGCCTTTAACTGCTTATGGAATCAATCTAGTATGTTTTAAAGTATATCATATCCTCACTCACCTATCTAGTAACTAGTTAAATATATACTTATCTTTATTCTAGTGACATAAATACTCTTTAACTAACTGCATGTTCCAACATTCTACTCGCGATTTTGTTTTGCTTTTGGTTACTAACACTAATTCTCCTGATCAGATTGCATTTTTTCTGGGCTTTCCCCAATCCTCTGCAACAAATGTTGGATCGGCTTTTTCTTTTTTATCCCATTTTTTTTTCTCATTTAAGATTTTACCTTTAATTTAAAATTATTTCTTTAATTTAAAATGTACAAATTATGTTTATTAATTGTTTTTAACTTTTAAACAGTCGACTGACCATAGTTCGACTATAAATTAAATTAAATTGAATTAAACTCGTACGTTAACTGTTAAGAGTTTTTAAAGATGTCGCTCCACTGTGCAACCCCGAACCGCCAATTGGTTGTAATGTCAATCGACTGTCAAATTTGTTTCGTCCGGCAAGGCACAAAAACTGATTCGGAATTTTTCGACCCTTCCATATTGCGGCAGAGAATTGTTGTCTGTTTTTTGTATGTTTGGTTTCTTTTGTTTTGTTTTTTGAGTATGGAATTTTTTATATTGTTTCATAGAGCAAATGTCACCTGCTTTTATTTGAATGCTTTCGACATGAACTGCTTTTTGTTAAAGTATTTTCGTTTTATTTGTCTGTTCGAGTTTTTTGTATAATATGTCCAATTTTCACTGAACTGACCAATCTTATCTCTTGCACTCTTTCCGGTTCTCTCTCTCTCTCTCTCTCTATCACTTCTTTTGCACATTCATTACATTTACAATGGGAATATTTATTGAACAAATAGTAATACGAAACTGTGTACCCTGTTCTTGAATAAAATATAGTGTATAATGTACATATATTCAGCAAGAAGAATAGCGAGGGTTATATCTCTATAAAATATTGTTGACTGTGTCCGTAGTGACTGCAGGGTATCTTTCACTCGAGTCTACACAACAATTGTGAGGCTTTTTTTTCAGTAAATTCACAGAATTGACAATTATTCTTTTTATTTGCGCAATTATTGTCTGATATCAATCAGAGTAGATCCGAAAATAGTAAGTTAAAAGGTTTTATTCGATTGTTTTTACTTTGACTACGAATTTTTTATTGCCAATGATGGTTAACTAAGGCGTGATTGATGAGAAAAATGGCAGCAAGAAACATTGAATGTTAGTAGAAAGGTAATCAATTAAACTGAACAGATGACAAACCATGTCTAAGAAGAATATTACCTTCAACAATCACAACCACTACCACATAATCAAAATTAGATTAATTGAGATATAATTTGAGAGTCACAAAAACAGAATCAATGGCAAGGCAAACTCAATTAGCGAATAAGTTGTTAAATACTCGAAGATATTCGCTGAGTTCGAGATACTTTTCGCTCACAGCTTGAGATGTTTTATTTTTAGAGCAATTAGGTATGGTTGATTAAACAATAAATTAAATTTCCATTGTTGTTGATGCGGCCAATTTGATTCCCCCCCTCCACCCTCCTCCTCAGTCGGGGCAAACTTTTCCTTAGTCTTCATTCCTTTTTTGTCTGGCAAGAGAAAAGCTTTTAAAATGGCGGCGGCAAAGTTTTTTTTAGTAATTATTGCACTTAATTTGATTTGCATAATACGCAATGGCAATAATTAGAGGCAAGTGGCGTCTAACGGTAATTGTTATTGCTTTCTAATTACACGAAGGAATTGTTGCAAGATCTCTAAGTAAAATGTCAATTGTTTGGGGCATTAGGCCCATTAGAAGGAAAACCTCTAGACCCAAATGAAAGGAGAAAGTTGCACAAGTTCTTTGGCCGCAGGACAATCATAATTGTGTCTGTATTTGTGTGCCTGTATTTGTGTGCCTGTATTTGTGTGCTTGTGTGTGTGTGTAGGGCAGGGTGTTTGTGTGGCATAAACTAGTCCATTGAAGTAAAGGTCCTACATTCATTGCCAGTGTCGCGACAAGGCGACACTTAATCGCCGCTGGGTGAGCTATGAAGCAAGTGGTGAGAGAAAGAAGAAGGTGCCTTCACTCCTCCCTGGTTGGTCTTGCCGTCATTTTGCGGCCATTTTGCTGTGCATGGCCATTAAGCACGCAAGGCAAATAAAAATAGGCAACAAACATAAATTTGTTGCTCGTAAATCCACTGTTGGACGCAGTTTTTCGTACCACATGAACATGTGCCCCCGAGCTGGGACCAAGTGCTAAAAAGTAAATTTGTGGTCGATTCGATAGTCATAAAACCAAGCAAGCGAACAGAAAGAGACACAGATAGAGAAAGAGGACATCAAATGACCGTTACTATGGCTCTCTTTCTCTCTCAACCATTTACTGTACTCCCACAAGACACTAAATAATTTATATAGGCCAACATTATGCTGTTTGTCGTTGTTCATACCACTAGTCGGTACACCCAACTACTATTCCAGCTGATATATTTATTCCTTAATGTGCTGTTTATGCCATGACTTGTCTATTTTGCTGTGCTCTGTGCTGTGGGAATTCATTTGCTTGTTGATTTTATAAAATGATTACTTGGTCATTTTCCATCAAATGTTATGCAAAGCAATGCGATGGCATTTCCTAAGTAATTGCACTCGACTGAATTGCGAAACTTGCTGCATAAATGAAAAGATCAAGTGTACAGGGAGATAGAATATATACATAAACGCACAAATACATACAAATATATATGTTCATATGTTCTACATTTCAATAAGGCTCTCCATTGTTATACACACATTGGAGTTACGGTTGTTTGTACACTTCAGTTGGTTATGTGGCTATGTAGGCAGATGTTAATGGGAGGTGAATACAAGCAGCGGCTATAGAGTGTAATTACTATGTAAGAAATATTGACTTTGAGGTTAGGTCTCAAGGTTGAAAGGAAGAACTTGGTGTAAACAGTAATAGATCGTAACGTATCTGATTACTAACCCTAATAGTTTGTTAGAGATTATTGTACTTTAAAGCGATTCTTCGCAATTGTTCAGTTTATATCTTTATCAAAGATTATTCTAGATGTTAAAGTTGTAAACGAATCAGATGAAATTCTTTAGTTCAACATTGTCTGGACTATAAGGAATATATAATATATAACATGTAATTTTAAAATAAACATAGAACTATAAACCAATTTCAAGAGGGCACTATTTGTTCAGCTGATTGCCTAAGTTTATCCAGCGCATCAATTTTCTATTCCTCGTTGGTGGCATCTTTCGTCTTCCGCTCGTTTAGATACCACAACGATACGAAGCCAACTCAGTTGCGATGCCTTTGTTATCGCAATTGTCTTTTACACCATTACGTTTCTCATTTGAAAGTGCTGCAATTTGCAGAAACTGTTAGTTAAACGATTAATTACGCACGAGCCCCACATTACTCTCGCTTGCTCAGACTCCCTTTCCCACTTCCTCATTCGCTACACTCGCGGTGGTTCTCTACACGCTTCCCTCTTCTTCAGTGTCTTTTCTCTCACCCTCTCCCCCTTGGGGCCAGCGCGCAGCCATTCAACTTCCGCTTCCGTTGCGAACGCAGCACAGCAAATGCGGCAAATTAAATTTCAGCCAAAAACCAACTACGCCAACTAATTACGCATGAATGCGAAGCCAAGGATCGTCGAATGCCGTGCATGGAGTGGAGTGGAAGCGGGGGCCAGTGTGTGGCGCGGTTAGGGGTGTGGCTTGTGGGGTTGCCATGCGGTTTCGGGTAATGTTGCACAAACAGTAAAAAAAATATCAAACGAAAGGAAAAAGCAGCCGAGCAATTTATTCTACACTTGAAGCATTATAATTTGTGGTGGCCAAACGGCATGGAAATCGACACAAGGCAGGCTTTAATGGCTTTCCTCCTGACAATGACCCACATCGTGACCCACAAGCAGCAGCAGCTGCTGACCCGAACTCTCCCCCGCCCCCATAGTCCGCTGCACTCTGTGACACCCGACACTCGACACTCGTGTCAGGCGCAGTTTAAAAAGTTAATTAACATGCCGAACTCTCTCATTCCCATCAAAGTGCTGCGCCAGAGAGCGGGATGCAGCGCTGCGGGGCACGATAGCCACTTTGTTTGACCCCTTGCACATACACACACACACACACATACACAAAAAACACCCTTACACACACACACACACAGTCTCCTCCAGTGGGAACCACATAATTGCATTCCGTGGCGAGGGCGTTTCACTTACTCAGCTCGAATGGTAATTTCATGGCCCGTATTAACGGGCGTTTCCAGTTCGCTCAGCAGCATCGTTTGCAATCCGCACGAGAATTGGAACTGCATTAGGCCCTTCTGCAGGAACAGCGCCATGTAGTGACCACCCTTGGTACCTTGAGCGGCGGCTAGCATGATCAATCCGTTGGTAGCCCGCGTGCGCACCTTCAGCTGGATGTGCATTGGCAGTACTGCATCCAGGACCTCGTGTTGCGCTATATCCTTGTAGATGCGATGCGATACATACGAATCGCCAGAGAAGGCTGCATTCCGTATAACTATCGGCAATTCGCAGAGGGGTCCTTGGCGATCAAAGCGACAGACGCACTGTGGATGAGAAGGAGAGAGAGAGAGAGAGAGAAAGTTAGAGAGTAATCTTTGGGTTTAGATATAAATAGAAACCAATAGGTCATAAACTGATATAGAGACAGTTTAAATGTCTTTAATATTTGGTATTTCAATTATGCACAGCATAATGTCTTTAATTTTGACTCAATTATGATGAAACTTTTGATTTAAGCACCTCATGAATGGCATTTATGTAGTTTTTCTCAAACTTGAAGCTATCAATTTCAATATGCTCTAAAGAGAACTCAAGATGCCAGAACTTTGGTAATGAAACGAGTTCGAGCAGAACATGAGTAAGTTCTTGAGAGACAGAGGGAGAGAGAGAGTGGAGCTTTTATTATTTTCATATTTTCGCAAACATATGGCCAACTTCCATTAGGTACTCCTGGCAGGCACGCAGACCGGGGAGTAACTTTGCCTCTCTTTCTCTCTCTCCCAAGGCTGTTGCCAGTTAACAGCTTTCCAGTTTGTAGTCCCCAGTTGGCTTGCACTTCATTTGTTCAATTTTGATGGGGTCGTCTGTGGGTTTTGTCCCTGTCTCTCTACCTCGTACTTTCCCGCATTTCTCCCTTATTTTTTGTTTATTTTTTGTTCGTTGGTTAAGGCAAAAGTTACAACAAAAGTTTGGGGGCGCTTCATTGGCAGCTTCTTGTTGCAGTTGGCGTTGCACTTAAAGTGTCCCATGGTGGGGCATAAATTATTAAAACCAGGACAATGCAGCACCAGCATCAGTGGTAGCAGCACGAAGATGCAGCCAAGAAGCGAGCCAAAAAGTTAATTCATATTGCTTTTCAATTTATTGGAATTTTTGGCCTCGCTACAACTTATGGCGAAAGGACTGGGACGAGGACAAGGTCCACACAGCCAACTTTGTTTGGCGCGGAAAAATAAATTAAAATTGTTCCAATTTACTTTGGCTTCAATGCACATGCAATTTTTGCCATATTTACGACAGTTTTGCTGTAATTGATACGCCACGCCAATTTATAGCCCATTAAAAACTGAAACTGAACTATTTGAAGAGGCAACTCAAACCGGAATCAGTTAAATTCCTTGTTAACTTGAACACTGTATATTTACTTATTTAATGAAAGTTAATTATTTTGGTTGATTTCATTTAGTTTGCAGTACAATTCCCAATTGGTTTTAACTTGCATTCCTTTAAAATTTTTTGTTGCTTTCGCTTTTTCCTTCTCATGATCGTAAAATGCAAATTAAGCATTTATTTATAAATATTCCCAATTGGTTTTTCCAAAAAAAAAAAACAAAACAATTTTCCCACTTATCATTTTTATAGTATTTTTCTCTCTCTCATTTTTTTTAATATTATACATTCTGCACACCCTGTATGCTCTGCATGCCAATGACTTGGGAATTTTAAGATTATGAAAAACTTTGATCACGCATCTTGAACACTTGGTATGCAGGTGACGTGAAATTTTGTATATTATCAGCTAAAAACAAGCATAACAACAGTTGGAGCAACTTTCAATTCCCCTTTGCCATAAAATAATCAGCTCTCATATATAATATCGCCCCGTGGCGGAGCACGGTGGTGGTATTCCGTTGAGATGCCTGTCTAACAGGCAGTCAAAGGATTCAGCGTATGCCTTAAAGGTTGCGCATCCAATCTGCTTGTGTTTTTGTGTGTTTCTGTGTTTTTCGTGTGCTCGCAATGAACATGATACAAAAATTAACGCCTGTTGTTGCAGCTGCTAGAGGGGAGGCGTGTCAGGTTCTTGTTGACGCGGTCTCATCATGTAGCAGACTACGGCTCAATGCATCTGCTTTACAGGGTCATGTTTGTACTATGTACACCTGCACACGGCCACGCCCCAAGGGACAATGAATTGTGTGTGTGTGTGTTGCATACTGCAAGTACGAGTAATTTCTGGTGCGCCATTTTCCGCGTGCATTCCGTTGTGTGAAAACTTACTGTGTATAAGTTTTCAGCTTATAGTTTTCTGTCGTGCCTTGCTCAATACTTGGGCTAAGTTAGAGTAACAAACTTTGTCCCCTCGTAAGCTAAATGCAACTACGAATTCTACTAGTATTTATGTTTTTGTTTTAATAAAATACCTCATCTTATGCATATGTTAATTAAAGGTAATTTTAAAGCTAATGCCATAAAAAACATAATTGAAAAGATTCTTTAATAATTTTAACCTATTTTGTAATGTATCTTGCCATGGCGCCCAACATAGGCTAAGATATGCTAGATAATGACATCTTCTCTAATAAATTATGGCGCCCAACGCGATCTTAAAAGATATTTTCTAATCTAAGAATCTAACCAAAAGAATCAAAAAGCATTGATTTTCAACAGCTTCTCAAACAAATCTAGATTTATAGTCTAGTAATTGCTATCATGGCGCCCAACGTGGGCACATGTTCTGGCGTTGATGATGATATCACAACTTGGCACAGCTTGAGCACTTTCTGAATGGTCAAAAATGCCGTTTGCTGCACAAGATTTGTCATCGTGCGATAATTTAAACTCATTTTGACAGCTGCATAATGTCAAATGAGCAGAAGCAAAACTAATTGTGGCCCCGTCCCAGCGCCGGAATGGGAATGGGAATGTCAACGGTGGCAAATGGTGAAAGGCTTTTGCAAATGACTGAAGTGCACTCATTGGGAACAGATGCTCGGCGCAAAGACGACACTCAGGACGCATTACGGTGAGGAGGCCATGGAGAACCATTCACTGTGATACATGCTACCAATGCAGACGCAGACAGGAAGACACACCACACACACAAACACACACATACTCACAGAGAAAGGGACACGGACAACACACAGACATGTGGTGAGCATCTAAAAGGGCTCAACAAACTTTTCATTAGTGGCGTCGGCTTTTGGCGCCACCAGAACGCAATGGCGGGTGGCAGAGAGCGAGAAAGACAGAGAGAGATAGTGTGTGAAAGAGAAGCAATAGTCAGGCAAACATTTGCGAAAAACCCCCAAACTCGTCGCGCGGGGCTGGCACTTGAAATGTGCTTAATGCCACTTTACGAGTGACTTTCGCTGAGTGCGAGTGCCACTTTGGTGTGCTGCAGCTTTCACTCGCCCACACTTGCTACCCTACTCTATGCTGTTCTCTCTCTCTTTCTCACGTGCTGTGTGTCTTTCTGACTAGACACGTTAAAAATATGCTTTTTCATAAGCTTTTCCACCGCACAACCCGTCACAGTCCACTTGGGTAAACGAAATGACAGCTGACATATGTAAGTGTCTGTCTAACTGTTTGACTAGATCCCTTTCTCTCTCTATCCCACCTCCCACTTCCTCCCTTCTCCCTCTCTCTCCCTCCCTCTCTTCTTCTCTTTGTGAGCTGCATATTTATGTTTGTTTGTTTATCTCTTTATGTAACGCAGCGCTCAAAATTAACAAAAGGCGCACTGTGATTTATTCCTGAGTGTGTTAAGCATGCGTCTGTATGTAGTAGTGTGTGTGTGTGACTGTGTGGGTGTGCATGTGCCGTTAGTTAAATTACTCGGCAACAATAAAGTGGCATCTGCTCTATGAAATAATTTCCACTTGCTGCAACATTCTCTCACCCGCACAAAGATTTGCACTAAGACCTGTCATACATTTTGGTTTGCCCGTCTTGCTCTCTCCCTGTGTCTCTCTCTCTCCCTCTGTCTCGCACTGGCTACGATGGCATAACAAAGTCATCCTGCGGTGTTGTGCCACACTCACTAGAGCGGTAAATTTATTATGAAAATTACGTTTGTTTTCTTGTTAGCAGGTTGGCCAACTGGCTCAAAGCTGTGGCTGTGAATATATGTAGATTGACGATAAAGTGGAGAAAAAGGCAAGAGAGGGAGGTTGAAAGGTCAAAGGTGCATTTTCGAAAACTGAAACTGTTGCTCAATGACTAAATTAGCTCAGCTGTCAGAAACATTATCAACGAGCGGTTGCCCCCATAAATATATGCACAATTTACGTAAAGACCAACCAAAGCTGCAGGCAATGCAGAGAATAAAGCATAACAGTGTTGCCAGATAGTCTGCTAGACACTATTAAAAAACTAATTTGTTTTATGTTTTATAATCTGATCGTAATTAAACTTACGGCATTTATACATAACAAGAGAACTTTAAGGATTATGCATTATGATGGGAGTTAACTGAAATTTATATTGTATAATTTGAGTTAGAGTAAGAGAATTAAGTGAAATATATAAATAGCTGCTGCCTTTGAATTTTGAATATAAATAAATCGTAGAAATTTAATTTTAGATGGTCAACTTTAATACTTGTTCTATAAAGTGCTCACGCATACACAGACCTGTTTGATTTTCATGGTCCTGGCATGCCATAAAATTCTTGTGAAACTCAATTGAAATCAGGCCAAATGGGGCAACTTTGTTTTGTAATTGTCGATTTGCCAGTTAACAATAATGTTGGCATGTGCCCCTCATAACTTGTGCTTAATTTTTCAGGCACATAATTTGGAATGAACAAGCCCCATCCCCATACTACTCCCATTCGTGCAACATACACAAAGCTTGTGCGTCTGCTGTTTGTAGTCAAAATTTCAGTCAGAAGAGTTTTATTTTTTTTTTGTGTCTAAAATTACCACAAGTATTTTCATAAATAGTTGAATAGGCATACTTTGGCAGCTTGTCTAACCGAGCGACAGACCGACAGACCTTCGACCGACCAACCAAAGTACCGTCCTATGGTCTGTCTGCCTGTCCGTCATCCCTCTACCCAACTAACTGTCTGTGTTTCTGGGGAACGCTTTTGTGGCTTGCGAAGCTTGTGCAAAATTTTGTCTGATTTTACCTGAAATGTTAACGTAACTTGGCAAAACGAGGCTACTTAACTATTCAGTTGCAAGAGCAATTGGCATTTGATGATGCTACGAGCAGGAAACCGACTTCATATATAGTCAGAGTTGAGAAATTTTCAAAAAGTTTCGACAGGAAATGAGACTGTAAAAGTGTGAAATAATTTATGTCTTTAAGTGTGCATAACAAGTTGAAGAACTGGAGCACACACACTATAAGAAGCTCTTGTGGAAAAAGACCTTAATTTTGAAGAGTATTTTAATATCATATGTACATACGAAAATATACTCATACCATTTATAGTTACTTGAAGTTTATCAATTATGTTTGAGAAGTTCTTAAAATTCGTTGCCAACAATTTAGTTTCTTTTACAATTTTACAAGTGCAGTCAAGGAAAATATTTTTGCTAAGTAGAATTTTAAATTGCTAAAATAGAAACATATATTAGTAGTGTGTTACTTAATTGAATCTTTAAGTAGTGCAAGAGACAATGGAATTTAAAAATTGAATACTAAGTAAGTTTATTTTAATCCATTCCTTATTTTTTATTCTTTGTGAAGTTATTGTGATTCCTTTATGCCTGCTTCATATTTTATTATTTTCAAATTTTTAGGCATTTTCTCAATAATTAAACATTGAAATTCTCAGGCAAATAACTTGTGTTGCTTCTGTGTCATGATCTATTCACAATTTAATACAAATCCTTGCTCGCCTGCACTGCATGTAATGCAACTGTAGTTGTTGTTGATGTTGTTATTATTGTTGAACACAATGTGCACTTGGCTTTCAGTATCTAAGTGTGTTCCATTGTGTACTGTGTGTAAGTCAGAGAGTGTTTTCAACCAAAATCCCACTGTGTTGCCTGGAATCAACCTATGTAAGTGTAAGCAGCTTACAAATGTCGCAGGCTCAATATGCTGGCCCTCTGCACTCTCTGTTCTTGCTCCAAGCCCCAAGCTTGCCTACTGCTAGACAGCACACGGGCACAGCCTATATAATTATTTATGCATTGCTCTGGGCACACGAAATCTGCATATACGTTTCTCTGGCGTATCCACTTTCCTTCTCTTTATCTCTCTCTATGTCTCTGTCTCTTGCCCAGCTGCGCGTTTGCCATTTGGACTCGTCAATTTGTGTTGTTGTGTTGTGTTGTTCCCCAGACTTGTGCGCATTGTTTCCCATTATTAAATGCTATGATTAAAGTTTCTCTCCCTTTTGCAAACTAATGGGGATTTATTTACCAACTGTTAGTTTCATGCATTTACAAAACCCCATTAAACCAATTCCAACTAGCATAGTTCTGTCTGCCTGCCTGAGTTTCATGCATAGAATATCAAGTAGAATGTAATTATAATTATTATTTCAGCTCTTTATTATTGTAATTGCTGTGCATTGCTTAAGGACTAAAGTTTGCTTTAAAGTTCGACATTTGTTGGTCAATATGTGTAAACGGATAGAACTCCTTTTCAGAAGAAAACAGTAAAGTTATGGTGCACTGCTTATGCAGATCTGCTCACCTTACTGGGACCTTTCAACACTTGTATCCACGAGATATATTTATATTTATTATTTTGGTTTTAAATTGTGATGTAAATTTACTGTGTTTTGAATCCTGTGTGTTTTACCCCATAAAACTGCCACTAAATGAATAACAACAATAATCACATTTGTAATTTATAACACTTGTAACTTAGTCAGAAATCATCCGATTTTCTTATGGAATTTCATTATGATCTTCTTGAATTCTCATTAAAAAATTTTAAATTAAAACTTATTGCTAGTATTAAATCGATTTAAAAACAGTTTCCTAGCTAATTAGAAAGAAATAACGAGAATTTTTCCCTACTTTAATGCTGTCATTAGGTTTTTTTGAAATAGAAATTGAAATAGAACTATTCAAATTATGATTGTGGGGTTGCTTCCTCGACCTATTTATGAATTCTATTGTACCCCAGCTTATTTTGTTTTGAATTCATCTCGTCAAATCTCATACACTTCTCAAACTGAATAGATCTCTGTTATTATATCATATGACATGACATATTGTTGTATACCTATATATGACATATCACAAGACATAAATTTGTTTGTTTAGGGTATGGCTTAGTCGTTCACTAAGACCTCTTTGCATTGGTTTTTGTTTTAGTGCATTTTCTTGTTTGCCTATTGCCAGGGTAATTGAAGTGTTTACGCTCATTTAATGACTCCACAACAGGCAAGCAGTGTTTGGGGCAAGTGCAACAAGGGTCACCCGCGACAACGGGGGTGTGTGTGCAGCGCCATGGCCAATTAGCGAGTCAATAGGGTTGAAAATTGTATAGCCAACTTTGGTTTTCCCTGCTGGGGTTCGCTTTTTATATACTTTTTTTTTTTGTTTTTGGGGCTACGCATCGAACAAACAAACGCCGCTGGAGAGGGTCTATCGATTGCCACTCGTGGTTGACCTACTACTACTAGAACTAAAGCAAGGGAGAGGTGAGAAAGGAGGGGGGACAATGGGTTTACTCACCCGAGAACCCTCCGAGGTTGTTACACAGGTGCCGCCATTGTAGCAACCCAATTTAATGCAATCTACATCGCCAGATTTCTCCTCTGCCCCAGCGGGGGGAACTCTGCCACCACCGGTGGCTACCGTATTGGCGCCTTCGGTTTCCTCACTGCTGTCTGTAACCGATGACGGCGGCTTGGTCTGCGTTGGCAACTCTGGCTGTCCTGGTGTGCTGTAGACGTGCAACGGCGGCGTCGGTGGTGGCAAAGTCTGTGCTGATTGTGTGGAGGGTGGAGTCGGTGGCACCGTTACTGGTGGTTGCTCTGTAGCAGGTGGCAGGGTTACCACCACCACAGGACGTTGTGTTGTCTCTCGCGGTGGTTCCATGGTGGTAATCTGTGGTGTCGGCTGTACCACTGGACCTTGCAAATCTTCCGTTATCATTGGCTGCGGCTGCGTTGTTGTCTGCTCCACCGTTTGCGTGGGCATTGTCACAGCTGGTGGTGGCAAAAGAGTTGTGCTCTGCTCTCTATCAAGCGAATGACTTGGTGGCATTGCAGTAGTTTGCGGGGGCGTAGCATCGCCCTCTAGTATGGTTACCACAATGTGGGGAGTTTGTGCCGTTGTTGCCAGCACAGCAGGTGAAGGTGATTCATAGTCAACATGTGGCACCGTCATCGTCGTCTCTTGCTGTGCCGGTGGTGGTTGCACTGTGGTAAAGCGTCCTGCACTGGTGCGATGTGTTGTGATCAGCACCTCAGCGGGATACTCGGTGAAGAAGGGAGCAGCTGTGGTGGGCACTTCGCTCCACACATGCCTCGTGGTCGTCTCCTCCTCCTGAGATGTTGGCGCTGCTGGTGGTGGTTGCTCAGCCCTCATTGTTGTGTATGGTGGGAAGTAAGGTGTCGGTGTGGGTGGTGTAGGTGCACCGTAATCCACCGAGATGCTTGTCTCAATTGTTGTCACACTGTGCACGTAAATGCTGCTGGGTGTGGTTGGCGGCATTGGTGGTTGCTCCACCGATTCCGAACTGCTGCTGCTCGAGGAAGTATAATCCACGTTTATGGTGACGCTAGCTGGAGGTGATGGTGGTGGTGGTGGTGGTGCAGTGGGACGCATGGTAGTGGTGGTGGCTCCTTCTTCGCTAGAGTCTCCACCGCTGGCGCTGACCTCGAAACGTCGCACTGTTGTATATTCCTCGGAGGTGACCACTTCAGAGGAGGAGGAGCTCTCGCCGGAGGAGGGAGTTACGCCCGTTGCGGGCACCGGTGGCAACGTAGTGTAAATGCTGTGACTCTCCTCAGACGAGCCGGAGGCGGACGAGGATGAGTATGTGGTGCCTGTGGCAGGTGCAGTTGTGACGGCTGCAATGACGGCAGGCTGTGATTCTGCTGTAGGCTCTGGCGAGACTTGTGGCCTCATTGTGGTGGCAGTCACATCTTTGCCAATGCTCTGGCTATCGCTCTCTGGTGGCGCAGCTGTTGCACTTATTTCGACAGAGATCTCTTCTGAAGATGAGGAGGATGCAACTGTTGCTGTTGGTGTTGTTGTCGTGGCTGCCGGTGGTGCCACAGCGGGAGTTGCAAGAGTTGTTGCTGGCGGTGCAATTGGTTCAGTGGGCGCTAATGTTGTTTCTGGTGGTGTAACTGGTCGCACAGTTGGCGGTGCCACAGTGTAAGGAGGCGTGGCCACTGTAGCTGTCTGCACTGGTGGTGCCGAAGTTGCTGGCGCTGTGTAGTTGCAATCGAGTGATTCCTCGCCCACCATCAGACACTCACAGAGCATGCCCGTGAGTAGAGGCGGGCAGGAGCAGGAGAAGGTATCGACGCCATCGATGCAGACACCGCCATTCATGCAGCGCGGCCCCAGCTGGCATTCATCGTACTGGAACTCACATTTCTCGCCATGATAGTCGGGCACACAATAGCAAGTGGGTATGTTCTCCTCCATCAGACACAGCGCATTGTTCTGGCAGGGATTGTCGGCACAGATGAGTATCTCCTCCTCACAATTGACACCCGTGTAGCCCATGGGACAGGCGCAGGCGTAGGCGGCCAGTTTGTCCACACAGACGCCGCCATTCTGGCATGGCGATGAGGCGCACTCATTGATCTCCTCCTGGCAGATGCGTCCATGCCAGCCGGCTGCACATTGGCAGCTAAACTCCAGTCCGCGTCCTTCGATACATTCGCCGCCATGTTGACAGCGAGCACCGGTGCCTGCAAAACAAGGCAAGAGTTCACATTTAGTCACATTCTTACTTCTCTCTGGAAGCTCTCGACTCTCCTCGACTTACCCGTGTCACAGACGGCCACATCCAGCTCGCAATGATCCCCCAGATAGCCTGGCTGGCAGGTGCAGGTGTAGCCATTGTTACGGTCTCGACATAGGCCGCCATTTTGACATGGATTTGACATGCACTCGTCTACGTTCTCCTCGCAATTTGAGCCTGAAAGGGGGAGAGAAAAACAGATTGTCAGAGATAGTAAGCAAGAGGGGGAGATAGAGATATAAGAAAGTGACGTTAATTGATGGCACCACAGTGCGCAATTTGTGTTCCTTTTTCATTCAGTTCTATTGACTACTTTACTGTTCCATTTCATTTTGTTTCTTTTCTTTTTTGTGCGTTTTATTTCGAGTTTTCTCAGAGAGGAAGAAGATATTAACTTTAATTGATAGCAACACAATGTGAAACTGCTGTTCCATTTCCATTCAATCACGTTTACTTGTTATCTTTTCCCTTCTGTGTTCTTTTTGTTTCATTCCAGTTAATTTGTGTTCCCTTTCGTTCGTTGCGTTGTGAGTTCTGTCAACTTTTCACTTCGTTTTCAACATTTTCTGCATTGTCCTTTTTATTAATTAAACATTTATATTTGTGGGTTAAAGTTGTCGCGCTTGCCACGTCGCGTGCAAATGGCTCATAAATAAAACTTTTCATTTTTCACATATTTTCCCATTAGTTTTCTCATTTTTATTTCCCATTTGCCAACTCAAACTTTGACCTTTTACAAAACAATATTTATTATTTTATATGATTGTTTGTGGTTTGGTTTATGCATTTCAAATTAAAACTGCTTGTTGCACACTGCGCTGTCCTCTGTCCTCTGGGGTCAGAGGTCGAGGGCACTCAGAAGGGAACTTCTTTAATTACAAAGAGCAGCAGCATAATCATTTTTCAATTTGCCACTGTATACCTTGTAACGAAGTTCATCAAAGGGTTTCTTTTCGTATTTAGTTAACCCCTTTTTGAACTCCTCTTTGGCTGCTTCGTACTTCCCACACACACACACACACACACACCCACAATCGCATTGCAATTGAATGACTTTTCATTATATTAAGCACTGAAAGAGTTCAATTGCTCCTCTTCTCTTTCTCTCTCCCCCTCTCTCTCCCTCTCTCTCTCCCTCTCTCTTTCTGAGTCTCGTCTTTACTGTTGTTCTTCTATTCTGTCGTCTTTTTTCAAGAAGTTGCGAACAAGTTTTTCGATACGAGCACATTGCATCGATGGCAATCAAAACAAACCTTCAAGTGCTGATTTCGGTGCATGCAATATAAACAATTTAGAAGTAGAATACACACACACCGCACACACACACCACTACACGCACGCACAGCCACACACGCACGCACACTAAGACGTGCAATGCAGCTGATGACTATTGAGTGCTGAGTGGAGAAAACTAGCTTGGGTAAAGTCGAATTGTAAACACACTGATAAGAGGAGAACTAAAAGAGAATATATATTATAATTGTTGATTAGTTGAGAAGATAAAGAACATATGTAACACCTTATAGTGACATAAATAGGCTGATTACTAAACAAAATTGTAGCTAGTTCCTTTCTCTTTATGCTTTCTTTCTCGAAGATACTTTGCATGCTCCTCTCTAATTAATCCAATCACATCATCATAATCGACCTCGACTTTGTTATGCAGTCTCTAGTCTAGACATGGGAGCTGCAAATTGATTAGTTGCGTGTATGTTCGATCAAATATTTACTTTGTGCTTACGTAATAAATGCACTCGATGGATTCGATAGTGCTGCATGACACAGTTGTTATGCTCTACAAGCTGCACACAGCACACAGGGCAACAGGACAGCAGTAGCAACAACAACAATGCTTGAAAATACTTTTCAATTTTGTGCTCAACAACAATAACAAAGAAAACGACGATGATGACGACGACGACGACGTCACGGTGAGGACGTCTCAGTCGGTGGTTGCCAACGGCAGCAACTGACGGGTAAACAAACAGAAGGACAGAGAGACAGAGAGACAGACAGTCACAGCGACTGTCAGTGTGGAAGTGGAAGGAAGGAAGCCAGTTGAAGAGGAGCAGAGTGAAAGAAGAAAGGGGGGGACGGACCCCATTGTGTATGCTGTAGTTTGTCTGGCACTGGCAACAGTGCGTATGAGTGATTTTTTCGCAGCTTGTCTGTGTTTGTGCTGCAAATTTATTGCCAGCGAAATGTTTTGTCTGAAGTTTTTGCAAAATTTATTTGGCTTGCCTGCCTTGCCTTGCCTTGTATTGCCTCGTGCCGTTGTGCACTCGTCTTGCCTGGCTACACGCGTTTTAGTTATAGTTTTGGCAACAAGTTGGCCAAAGAAATAGAAAGAAAATATGCTTGAAAGTTTCTACCAGCCAAAAGTTTTCGACTCTCTACGTATCTCTCAAGTGTCTGTGCATCTGTCTAGCTGCCAGAGGTAGTAGAAGAAAGAAAGACACAGAGAGAGAGAGAGATAGTGAGAGAGATGGAGAGTAGAGAAAAAAGAGAGAGCAGAGTAGTGTGAAAACTTTGTGCAAAGTCTAAAAAGCACTTCAAAGTGTCGAAAGCAAAGTGTCAAAAAGCCTGCATCGCATGTGCTGCCAGTGTGAATTCCTTTCTCTCTTCACCCAGTCTCTGTCTACCTCCTTCTCTCCCCTCTCCTCCTTTCCTACCTCTTTTGCTATGCACATTAATGTGCTTAACTTTTTAATTTAATGCACAAAATTGCATTTCAACACGACACAGGTGGGGGCGTGGCAATACAAAAGAATTTATCACTCGCGTGCCCATAAATAACACAAGATACTCACACACACACACAAATACACACAGCGTGATGGACATAAAAATATGTAACTATGCAGATGCAGCATCATAAAAGCCCAGCCCAAAAGATAAATGTCTCCCCCCTGTCCCACTCTCTTTCTCTCTCCCTCTCTCACTAACTACGCCTGTTTTTCTGCTTTGTTTATAATGCAACTGTGTAATGTAAGTCTATGCAAATGGGTAGAAGGTCGCCCCAGCAGGCGAACGAGTATTAAATTTGCATAAGCACTAAATCAACACAATGAACAATCTCTAAGCCAGCATCAGCGGCAGCAGCTAGATGATAGACAATGAAATGCTCTATAAATATAAAAGTTAACAGTCTGTGGGAGCTTTAAAGCTCATTAAAGCCTTCTGATAACTGTAATTGGCTTATAAAGGGTAATACCTTAATTAACGTGAGCTTATATTTTATTGTATACATGCTTTTTATAAATATAAAAGCTTTAAAGCTC
Organism: Zaprionus davidi; assembly: GCA_018903715.1. NCBI lineage: Eukaryota > Metazoa > Arthropoda > Insecta > Diptera > Drosophilidae > Zaprionus > Zaprionus davidi. The sequence goes on from JAEIGL010000005.1 coordinate 12,208,558, forward strand.
ATTAAAGCTTCCTGTTAAGTGTAGCTGTTAAAGAAAGTGAAATAACTAAGCTTACTTGTGCTTTTGTTTATTTCTAACGTCATTAATATAGCACAGAAATTCTTGATGTTAGAGCTTAAAAGCACATTAAAGCTGTCTTCTAACTGCGAATTCATTATAGAGCATAAGAACTTAACTTATTTGAGCTTTTATGTTGTTTCGTACGTTATTTTAAGCTGTTAACAAAGTTTTTATTATTATTATCAATAAAGTTTTAAACTGTAGTTTGCTAAACTTGGCAAATTAATCCGTTATAATATCTTTTTATCTTTCCTTCTCCTTATTCCTTTTCTATATACCCCGTCTATGAGGTATAAACCGCACAATATTATGACTAGCTGCCTTGCTCCTCCTCCTCATCTCTGTCTCTTTCTCCCTCTCAACTCATATGATGTTTGCAGCTGCCATTTGTTTGTTTGCCGCACATATAAATAGATGTGTTTATGTGTATGTGTGCGTCGCTTTACGAGCTGCGTGTAATGTCTGTGTTTGACCACAGTCATAAAACCGCCGTTATTCGTACAATATTCGATCGGGTCGATGACCGAGTGCATTAAAAGTGCACCTATTCAGTTGCTCTGACTGTACCTTAAAACAGTGGGTGTATCATTATATATATACGAGTGTGTGTGCGAGTGTATTTACATGACTCTTAAACGAATTGAGTCGATGGGTTTCAATCAATTTAAGTCAGCGCCAAAAAGTATGCAACAAATATGCAAACGAAACTGAGACGCGCTGCCTTTCCTTTCCTCCCAATCTCTCCCAAATATTGTAATCTTATTTATCAATCCTGAGTAATGAATGTGCCGCGCCAGTGCAGTGCATTCTCGTATTTCAAACAGCCACGCCTACAGTTGCGCCCTCTCTTCTCGCTCGCTTGGAGGCGCTAGACCAGACCATCCATTAAGTCAGGCAGAACAGTGGGCGGCAAGAATGGGTAAGCGAGGGCGAAGGCGGAGTGGAGTCGGCATTGCAATTCAATTTGTTTATGTGGCCATCCTGTCCGTCCGTCCGTCCGTCCGTCTGTCCGCCTGTGTGTCCGCTTGGTTTATGATTTGATGGAGCAATACTCGAAATGCCTCGACAGAGTCGTATTTCAATTTTATTTACTGTCGCCCGTTAAATTTAACAGTTTTGCGAAGGGCTGCACTTAATGACGGCATAAAGATAAAAATGGCTATTGTGAATTTGTAGGCAAGCCAGCGAGAGAGACAGCAAGAGGGGGAGGAAATGGGAGCAGAGTTGGGAATTGAATTACCCAACGAGTTTTTAATATCAAGTGTTTTGTTTATTTTTGGATATTTTTAATTTTTGTCATAGAATTTAATACTGCAGTCAGGTTTATAGCTGCAGTCTTGTCCTAATTAATCCCTCGACATGTAATTTGAAATATAATATAATAAAAGCTGTTGCCTTAACTCGCTTGGCTCTCAGTGAAAACAATTCATTTTGCGTCGAGTATACGACACGTTGTCCGCAGCCGCAGTAAGCAACATGAAAATATACCGTCACTTTTTTTTCTCGCCAACGGCAGCAACATGAAACATGTCACATTACGCTCCAGTTCAGCAACAAATGCAGGAAGTGGTCAAGCCAGTGGAAAGCACTCGCCGCTCTCACTCTTTCCCATTTGCCATTGCTGTCACCCACAATTCTTAACCCAGTTTCTGTATTCCCCTCAACTGGAATCGCAGTGCTGGACCGCTTCCGAGTTGACTTGTCGCCTATGGTCACCTTACTCTATGCGACGCCGTTATATTCTCTTTATATTATACTCGTTTTTTTATTTATATTTTGTTTTTGTTTTTCGCTCCGTTTGTGGTTTCACCGACTGCCGCGAGGCCTTTGCAAGGCTTTTTTCATTCTGTTTCATTTTTTTTCTGTGCTTTTTGTTACGTGTGAAGTCGTTAAAGTGAAAATCGATTTTCATTTTATTGCTGCATGTGCGTGAGCAGTTGCTAGCACTGCACATGGGGAGGTCGGAAAGGGGGAGGGTGCTAGGTTCTGTTCACTCTCAGCACCCTCTTTTGTCAGTCTCGCTCTCTCTCTCCCTCTCTCTCTCTCTCTTTAGCTTTGCCCCGCCGCAATCTACGGCATGTTTTATGAATGAATTTTGTTCGAATTGAACGCACATTTTTTTGTTGTTTAATGGACAGCAGGGGTTGTGAGTGTCCCTCACTCTGTCTACCCGTCGAAATGTCCGTCTGCCCATCTCAATACCTCAATTGTTGACGCCTTTCTTTGATTTTTTGTCTGCCCACGTTTTGTTGCGAATGTGAATTTACAACACAATTCTCTGGGTTGGACTTTGCTTTTAGTATTTTTCCTTTTTTGTCGCATTCCTTTTTGTTCAGTTCTTTTCTGCCTCTGTTCGCTTTGTTTCCTTTCCCCGACGGCTGTCCAAATATTTGAAAATGCAACATTAATCAAAATTTGATGCGCAAAAAGTGCGCAAAGAGCACTTGAATATTGAATTGAATGTGGAACGGGAACATGAAAAGGAGCGCGAGAGCAAACATTTCAGACATGCAAAAATATATGTACTATATATTGATAAATGTTCGTTGGATTTGGCAAAGTGACAAGTGAAACAATGGGCGAAGCAAATGCAACTGTACGATATTGTTTTAAAGTGCACAAAGTGTTGCAAGTAATTGAAAGATATTGAATATACGCTCAACATACCCAAAAAAGTATGCAATAAAAATGTAGATTCACTTTTAATAAGTTGGTTTCAGTTGGCACATGTTATGTTGGACATTCATAGGTTTATACAGTTCATTTTCTTGTTGTGCTTATACGTTCTAGACTATATTTTATCAAGTTAAGTCAGCCGCGTACAGCTAGAGTTGTTTTTATTTAACTTGCAGCTTATATTTCTGTTGTTTTTCCGAAATTGTCAAACTTCATCAATTTAATGGGTTATCTCTTGTGCGCTCTCACTCTCCCTCTCTCTCTCTGTCTTTCTCTCAACTTTTGCTTACGAGTTTGTATAATATATCCCCCTCTTGGTTAAACTACTTTGAATAGTATTTTTCTTTCGCTTACAGTCAACTTTTTTCAGTCACTTTATGCATACGGCTTTTAGCTTTTTCTCCCCCGCCTTCAGCCCCGCCTCTTTGCACTTCTTACACCAGCAGCTGTAGTTGTAGCTGCCTTTCACATGTTGTATGTTTTTGTTGCTTGCAGCGAACTGTAAACATTTGTGCAACAAGGTAGGAACATTTGTTTTGGCTTCGAATAACAATAAGCGTGAACCCCAAAACATTTCCCTACACGCAGTTTACATTTGTGTAAGTGTATGTGTGTGTGTTGTGTATGTGAGTGTGTTTGTGTGTAGTCAATGCACAAATTGAAATTTGAATTTTATCTGCACACAGAGGAAGACAGAGATGGAGAGAACGAAAGGAGACTCCCCATTGATATGTATTCAGAATCTGGCATCGTTTATAATAAATGAAAATAAAAAATAATATATACACAGTAAGAAAAAATCGCATGAGTTGTGCAAATGTATGTATATTGTACATTTCGTTTGCATTTTAAGTTTTTCCCCAGCTCTTTGTTCATGAGATGTGCGCGTGTGTGTGTGCGTCGAAAGAGAGCAAACGAATAAATGCATATGCTCGTATATATAAATAAATGAATGAGTGCAGAGAACTGCATAATTTGCAGTGGATGTTTGAGAGCGAGTGTGAGTGCAGCAATCAAGAATACACTTTTCATTATAATTAAGAAATTCCATTTTACCCGCTGAGCAACAACAATTTGTAAGAGAAACTAAAATAACACACGATAAAACGATGAGATAAAAGGGGATTTAAAAGGGGATACCGCTTGGCTGAAACCTCGCAAAGGGGTGAGTGTTGCATTCCTTATGAAAGCAAATATTTTGGTATTTTATTTGTGAATTTTAATAATAACATGTTATGCTTGGCCTTAATAATAGACGACAGATCGTAATTGGTACTGTCAATATGAAACATATGTTATGAGCCTGTCAATATTAGTATACAAATATAAACTTGCAACATAAAAATTGATTGTAATTTTAACTATTGATACCTATTATAAATTGTAAACTATGACTTGTAGTATCGATAGTTTTAAATAATGTATATACTATATAGAAGGGCTCTTACTAACTTTCTTTATGACAGCTATTGATTTTGGCAGTGAAAAATAATTTATCGATAGTTTTAATAAGCTTTAGAATAAAATGTATGCAAAAACAGGCGCTCTATTTATATTTTATTTACTATTTAAACTATCGAATCGATGCGATTTAAATAATTTAAACTGATTATGGCGCATAGTCCCCTGGTGCTAATAATAGCGTGAGATTTGTTATATTCACAGCTGGGTTTTTTGGCACGTTCAACGGCAATTTGTGTGCGCGCACTTAATCCGGGCAGGGGCAATCCGTTTTGAGTGAAATACCCATCGTAAATTCGCCACGACAGTGAGCAATGAAATGCACTTTGGCTCATCTGTGAATGCTGTGTGCGGCAAACTAATCACAGACCCAAAACCCGAGAAGCACTGGGGATGGTGGTGGTATACCCTCCCCCCTCTTCTGCCTCCCCCCACTTCCCACCGACTAAACCAATTCAAGTATGTCACTCAGTCAACGCGCAGAGGCAAGTAATTCGAATTCGCATAACCCTCTGGGTGGGGAATAGGGAGGAGAAGGATGAAGAGTTGGATTGGTGGCCTGCTGAGCGAATGGTGCTGTGGTGACTTGGTGGGGGGTTAGTGCTGCTCCCCCTACCCACTCGAATGTCTTGTGGTGCGCATTGTTGCGTTTTCAATTGCACTTTTTGGCTGCACCAGCGAAAGGCATCGACAGGAAGTCCCCAAGCGACGTTCCGCACAAGCAGGCCAAAAGAAATCCTGCCAAGCTCATTTTCACGGCAATTTCCGCAGCTGCAACATGTATCTCTGCATGCGTGTGTGTGTGTGTGTGTGTTTTACAGCTTTTAATTAATTGAATTTTTTACGATATTTTGTAGCCCGCAGTTCGCTCTGCCCTCCTCTTCTACTTTTTTAACATTTTTATTTTTATTTTGCTCTGCCTGCAAATTTCTTTTGAATTTTCCAACCACGCCCCACCCCCGCCCCAAGTCAGCAAGCTGCTTTTCAGCATTTCCATTGAAATGCATGTGGAAAATACTCTATCGCCTGTCTGCAACGTTGCGTAAAATTAGAAAGTATTGTGCCGCAGTTCAATGGGTAAATTTATGAGTGAGAAAATCGTATTTCAATTGCCAGCAAGCAGCTTTCCCGCTGAGTTTTCGCACCGGAGGACGTGTGCAGACTCACACACACACACACAAACAGAAGATGAAAGTCGATGTGTAAAGTAATTAATTAACACGCCATGGGTGCAACGTAACGAGGGTATTTTTTGAACAATTTGTGCTGACAAATATCTAGTTAGTTGGTTATCCAGTTGCACGTTGCTAGGCAATGAAAACAGCACAAGCTGGTGCAAGAATTGTGCAAGTTGATTACGTATTATATATACCAAATGTGCTGAAAATTTTAATATTGAAACTAATCCCGGTTTCATTATTATGTGTAATGTAAGTTTCATTAAAATTCAAACACTGAGAATTCCAAAAGTAAAGTAATTAGGGATATCAAATATGATATGTAGATTCATCATAATATTTACATAAGCTTGGTATTACAATTTTGATTAAACTATAATCCAAATGCTCATTATTAATGTGCATTAAGTTCTAGAGACCTCCTAAAATATTGAAACCAAGAGTACAAAACTTGTGAGTGTTATATATTCAATAAAACCTTAAGGTCATTAAGGATACAAGACTTGTCTGCTATCGTATGTCTCCAAATATAATATATCCTTAATATGATAATATAAAGCAGTGATATTTGATTGAGATATAATCCAAATAATCATTCTGAATATACTGCTAAAGTATGTTTTAATTATAATTTGCGATGCTGTGGATTAAATAATTGTTGGCAATATTATTTTGCTTTGATTAGATTAAAAGAAATGCTTGAAAATATAAATGCAAATAGGCATTTTAGTTTCTATATATTTTACGTACTATTTTTGGGGAATATGCAAATGGCAATTAGTGCACTTTGAATTTGTTTGCAAATCACTTTTAACCTCATTTGGTGTAAAAATATAAGAGAGTTTTGCATTTATAATGCCATCACACGCAAATCTGACAATATTTGATTATATGGCTAATCCCAAAACCAATAATAGCCTTTATGCACACAAACACATACACACAAATACAAACAGACTGACACGCATACATGTGTGTGGCAGAGTGTCAAAAGTTGCCACAAAAAAAAAGTTGTATAAACTGGCAAGTTTCCATTATAAAATCAATATGCAATATTATGAATATTTTATTGAATGTGTCTATCTCCCTCTGTCACACGCACGCACACACATAGGGAGACAACCATAACACGTAGAGCTAAAAGCGAATGAACCAAAACTAAATCCCCCAAAAAGCAATTGATTAACTTTAGAAATGGGGACAATTCGATAGCCGCAAATGTATTTTAATATTGAGTACCATATTACGTTTACTCTTTCTTTCTCGCTCCCACTCTTGCTCTGATTGCTATTGCTATTTCGCTTGCACATGCATGCCATGCGAATGGAGTAAATGAAATAAAAAATTGATGTAAATCGTTAAGCCACGTAAAATTCAATGAATTTCGATTTGTTTTTCCATCGAGTCCCTCGATAAATCAACATTTTGTGACTTTAAAACTAGCATAGAGAAGGTGCCACGCCTCCACGCTACCCCACTGCCAGCTCAACAGAAATATCCTTTTAACTGTTATGATCAAAGGGGAATGCGAAAGGATTGGAAAGGGCAAGTCAGATAGAGTTGGAATTCCAACCTGATGAGGGCGTTTGTAGCGCTTGTAACTGTTGCCCGTGAGTCAAAAATTGCACAAAGGAAATGCCGATTGGTGCGCAAAATGAAAGAAAAAGGAAATAAGCAAAATTCGAGGAAGGCAAACAAAAAAGCGATTCATAAAGACAAAAATCTGTCGAAAGGCAAATGATGGCATGAATGAATGAGCAGCTGAGCCAAATGTATGTTTGATTGAATGAGTGTGCCATGAATACGCGAAAATGCACAAGAGAAACATTTGTGGGGCAGGCTCACACAAACATACACGCAAGTTTGTATATGTATGCTGACTGGCATACATAGTCCCCAATCATATTTACATATTCATGTTCACCTGGTGCTGATGCAGCAAACTCGTAAAAAGGCGCCAGGAAAATTACGTTAAAAACAACCGAAATGAAACAAAGTGTTGCAAAAAGTTAAAGCAGACACAAAAAAGGGGAAATATAAAAGAAAGGAGAGAGAAAAAATGCATAAAACTGCAATGCTGCATTATGAATGCATTTTTATTTTAATACCCTATACTCGCGAGTGGGCGGATGGGGGAGCATAGGGTGGTTATGAAATATAAAGAAAAGAGGAATGCTTTAAAGTATAGCGTTCACTTTGTGTATAGCGTTTAATGAGCTTTGAAAGCTCATGGAAGCACCCACAAGTTACTAGAACTTTATGTTGAATGCTGAAGGAGCTTTGAAAGCTTATGAGAGATGTGAAAATTAGTACTATTTTATAGATAGTTTTCTTCAAAGCTCACTTAATAGAATTTTGTGTTTAATGCATTGACTAACGGAATATTACTGTGTTTTTTTAACGACTATGATGCTTTGAAAGCTCGATGGCATAACAAATTCTTTCTTTGTACCAAATGTAGCTTTCATGTTAATTTTATTCAATTCCCGTCGTGTAAAACACGCTTTAAAATTTTTACTTGCATTAAATTGAGGAAACCTTTCGTGACCTTTTTTATAACACAACTTCACGGAGTATCTCTCAGTCACACTGTTGATTAAGAGCACTATTTGCATGAATATGAAATGCGAATTTCAATGTGAATAGGCTCAGCAATGGCTCCAACTGCAATTTGCATTGTTTTCGCGCTGAAATGCCCCCAGAGGCCCTTTGGCCTGGGCCTTCAAAATGGGGTCTGGGGTCTGCTGCTCCTAACTGCAATGATTGCATAAAGCCAGCCAAGGAGATGCTTGAATCCAGTATAAAAACCCATTGTTATTGTTGTTGATTGTGTGGGTGTGCGATTGTGTGTGTGTGTGGCAAGGGGAGCAAGGTTATCCCGCTGAGAATTGCAGCATTTCTAGATTGTTTGATAAAATGTATGCCATTAGAGTAGAAAATTGTGGATTTCATTGTTGTGCGCCAAAAAGAAGAAAAAGAAGCAGAATAGATAAGGCCACAAAATTGAAGAACTTTGAGTTGGAAAATTTTGACAAATCAATATATAATATACTATATTATACTGGAATTGTACAGCTTTGAAGCTGGAATTGTATATGCTAATTCCAATCTAATGTCGCATTTTATTTGCTTTTCTCTACGTACTGTATTTTTCTAATCAAATATTCCGTATTGATTTCATTTCAGATATTCTGCCAACAATTAACCCAAATCTCCAACGATTAAAGCAGCTAAAGCGGACACACAACAGAAGCCCAATCAAACTGAAAAACTAAACCAAACGGAAAGAGAACAAAAGTGGAAATAGAACAATGCATTAATGTGACTTTGCTTTTACTACCGTGTTTCCATTGTGATAGAAACGGCTAAAATTCGGTAAGCAGAGCACAGAAAAAAACACAGCGAGAGATAGTGGGAGAAGAAGAAGAACCAACACATATTTAGTCGACTATAGTCGGGCTGATCATTTCGTTCTTTATCTCGTGCATGCAGACCAACTCAAAGGGCACAAAACCTGGTAGGGTGCAAAAGTGAAAAGCAGCTGAAAAACAGCTGAAAAGCGAATGCGCGCATAAAAGGCTAAAAACCAAAAAAAAATACCCAACACGTTGTGCTGAAAATATTAATTAGAATGTTGGCTGCCTTGGCCGCGCTTTGGCTGCTTTTGCAGCTTGTGCCATTTTAATTTTCATTTGCATTTTCAAATTTCCAAAAAAAAAATGAAAAGAGAAAATGGCGTAAAAAAAAGAAATCGAGATTATTTTTCTTTTTTGCGTTGGTGGCACAAGGTGGAAGACGCGGTTAAATAGTGAGGCAAAAGCACTCGGAATGCGGGACGAATGCTTTGCAGTATATACCCTGTAAAGTTTAGTGAAACTGCAGGAAGTATTTTAACAGCACACATAAGACATCATACATTACATCCACATCCTACTACTTTTTTTTCGTATTATGTGTTGCATAACTAGTTCTAAAATATTTTCAATGTTAATAATCCAATCGCAATTAAATTTTCAGAAATCATTTGAGCGTTGATTGTAATTGTGTTTAACAAAAATGAACTTTCCTGTCCTTATCGATTTACAGAGACGGCAGGGAGCGCGGCTAAAATCTATTGATGTGCGGGAAGAATTTAGATATTTATTTTATATTTTTTCGTAGTCCTCTTGATCTAGATTTTCATGCAGACAAACAGACGGACATGGCTATATAAAATCGGCTATTGATGCTGAGAATATATATGGTAAATAGGGTCTGCCACGCCTCCTCCTGCCTGTTACATACCTTTTAGCTTGGCACAAAGCTATAATACCCTTCTATCCTATGGGTAGCGGGTATAGAAACTAAATCTCAAGGGGTACACATCAGTAGCGTATGGCCTCTAACTGCTTTACCTCCCTCTAAATTTGACTCTTTTTTTCTACTATCGCTTTTATTTTCACTTCTTTTTTTGTAGCGCTTTTTGAGGCCCATTCATTCAAAGCCTTTCATATCAAAATATAAATTTTTCTCTATTTTCGTTTGTGTTTTTTGCTTTCTACTCTTCCATATTTTATTGCTTCATTTCCGTCGTTTCGCGCTTTTGCATAACAAATAAAAAAATATAAAGAATTTTTTTATTATATACGCAGTTTCAAACATTTTCTCTTTTTGTTTTTATTTTCTGCGGTCTTTCGCGAACAGAAAGCATATTTTCGACTGAATTTGCTTAGCATTTTTTGCTTTTATTTACATTTTCACATCAGTGTGTGTGTGTATGCGTGTCTGTGTGTGTTTGTCTGTTTTTTTTGCTCAAAGCTGTCGCTTAGTTTCTGGTTTTGTTGTATCTTTTCCGCTTGATCCACTTAGAATCACTGGCAACAGCGACGCCTTGCATAATTTCATTTGTTTGTATACCCTAACAAGTTGGGTATGTCGATTGGACTGGTTAAGTTATATCGAGTCTTTGTCGCATGTAGATTACAAATTTGGAATTATTTGAACACAATTTATTTATTTATTTTACAACATTATTACATTTTTCAAGTGTATTCTCATCTTCGGTCATGTCAGCGGTCTATGTTTTTTTTAAAGCTTGTTTTGTGCTGATTTCATTTGCAGCACTTGAAACTGTTTTGTGTTTTTGCGACACTCTTTTTTCACGTAATTCTTTTAATGTTATGTTTTATTAATGGCGATTTAATGCAGTTGTTGTGTTTGGGTAAAGTGAAAAACAAAATCCAGATAATTGCGTCAAATGCTACGTATGAGTAATGCCCACTCGAGTGCTAATATTATTAAGTGTAATTAGCACAAAAATGATTAAAAACCTTTTAAGTTTCAATGCGTTTTAATTAGCGAATTAGAGGGAAGCTCTCTCTCTCTCTCTACTCGCTCTTGTTCTACAAATATCACTGTCTGATTACTCCATCAATTTAATCATGTTTAACTATATTCTCACTTGAGCGACACGTGTTTTCTTTCACTCAAACAACTGTTTAAATTGTTAAGCTGCCACGTAACACAGCATTCATTAGGTTTGCTAATCCAAACTATGTGTCAATTACTTTGGATTTTCCCCCATTTGTGGCTGGGAAACTTTTGCTGCATCGCAAATTTGTAGCAATTTGTAATGGGTATTAGACGGCGTTGATGGGTAATACATATAACACCTACACGATGGCTATAAATTGCACAAAATTTTATAAAGTCAACTCTAAGATACTCACTAAACACACACACACACAGACGCACACAGAAAGGCAGACACAGGGGAGACTTGCTAAGTGCTGCTCACACGTAGCAGACGTAAATGTGTTTATATGTAACGGACGGAAAGTACACGAAGCCAAAAGGATGAACATTAGATACATTCAAGCTGAGACTTCCGCACTGGGACAAGATACATACAAACACAAGCACACTTGGCTGGTCACAAGGGAGGGGAAGAGAGCGAGATGGAGAGAGAGTATGTGGCCAACATTCACACGTAGCAAGTGGCAAGCTAAGCACCCAACATTGACTACCGCAATAGACCACATTAAAGTCGCTGCTCGCAATCGCAATCGCACTTCACGTATACATATACCCTATACTATATAAAGTACCTTAACTTTTACAACATATATGCACGCTGCACTCTTTTAATTCTCTTGAAAAAATGTTAGTACTGATGAGCTGTTGGAGTCACTATTCAAATTCAAAAAGATCATTACACAGCACTACATTTATCGAGTACTGATTAAATATTTTATGTTCATAAGCAGTTCAGTTACACTCGAAGTTTCGATTCCCTATTTTTTTATGTGGTACTGGTGTTACAAGCTTGAGGCATTTAAAAAAATATTTAAAATGTATAAAATATAGAACCATTTATTTAAGATGAACCTTTATAACATACATTTGACTTTAATTAGACTTCATTGGAAAAGTCACTTTAGTTATGATTTCTTAGATATTTATATATTTATTATCATTGTGAGTTTAGCTATGATTTCATTTTGGATCTATATATTTCTATATTTCTATATCTATATATTTCTTTATTATCATTATCTTTGCATTTATTAGTAGCCTTGTCTTCTCTACAATCTCTAAGGTATAACAGATTGTCTACATAGGGTATGCTACTTGTGAACTACTTTAAAACAACCTATCTTTGTTACGTGTTCTTTTTGTTTTTATAAGGGGTTTTTGGTTGTTGTTTTCTTGCGAAGTAGTGGAAGAAGCAGCAGCAGCATCAGGAGACACACATGTGAGCGAATGTGCAATATAAAGTATGGAAGAAAACACTATATATTATATAGTATAGTATATATTTCTTTTCTTTTGGCCACAAATTTTACAAATACGTTTGGCGTGCATTGTGGCTTAGTGCGATGAGAAGCCAGTCTGGCCAAGTGTCCTGCCGGTGAGGCAGTAACCTTACCCCCCTCCCCCCGCACACCACTCAACTCCTGCGCCAACTTGTTATGTGTGCACTGCGTGTTGGAGTGTCTGCCGTCTGCGAGGGGCAGAGAAAGCTGGCGGTGCGCAGTGAGGCTTAATAAAAATACATTTTGCACGTGGTGTGCGACGTGTGTAGTTTTTTTTTTCATTCTTCCTCAGCTTCCGCTCGATTCCTTGCTCCGATTCGACTGGGGCTGCTCAGCGAGCTGTGCGAGTTTTTAGTACTCAGTCGTATTTGTTATACTCTAGTCGGTTATGTGCGTTTGTCTGTCTGTCTGCCCCCCTGTCTGTCTGTCCACAAGGCATAAAAATAAACCATACATGGAGAGATATAGAGAGAGAGGGATATACATATTTCTGCACCCTCACACTTACCAGAAAATCCTTCCGGACACGTGCAATTGTAGTAGGCAACACCATCCACACATGTGCCGCCGTTTTCACAGGGTCCCGACCAGCATTCGTCCCAATTCGTTTGGCACTGTATCCCTGTGTATCCGTCAATGCAATAGCACGAGTACGAGCTGTACTCATTTGTTGTTGTTGTTGTTGTTATCGTGTTCGGCAGTTAGGTGTGGGCGAAACGGTGTGTCAATGATGCATCAAACGTTGAAATTTGTAGTAGGCAAACCCATAAAAACGTAGCAAGAAAGGGAGAAAGAAAGAGATAGAGACATGTAGTAGGAATAGAAAAAAATAAGCAAACGTTTTAGATAAAAATAGTTTCACAAATAGCACAATATGCCCCCCTCCCCCCCGCACTCTTGTCGCGTAACGAGTAGACTGAGTGACAAAGATAAATGTCACTAAAACTAGACAGAGAGAGAGAGAGGGGGACAGTCATTGTAGAGTGGTAAAAATGGCTCTTAAATTTCAATGACTCCGGCCATAAATGTCAGCATTGCGTGCAAAATGTAGCATACTTTTTGGGGCAGTGCAAGAAAATTTTAAAATTTGTCTCAATGGTTTTTTTAGTCAAGTCTAGCAATACAAACTTAACTGCTATAACTACTGCTAAGTAGTCTTGCAGTAGAAATAACACTAGATAATAATTGTATAGAGGAAGCTGTAGAGAGTGTTGAAATTCTTATCCCTAATGAAATAATCAATATACTTGTAATACAAGTTGGTGTTCAGTTTTTCTTATTTACTAAAGGGTCTATGTATATATAAAACATGTGCATTATAAGCCAAATATATTTTTAGCTTCTTAGCTCTATCTCAAAACTTGTCTAACCACGCGAAAGTTCAATAACATGCGATGTTTTTCAGCGTAGTTTCTGTTTTTTTTTTTTTTTCATTTCTTCTCTCTGGCTGTTGGTGGTAATTGAAGTGGGCCGCACATGCATAGATATGGGAATGTACAATATTTATTTAATACAGAAGTGAATATGGATTTAGCTCAGTGCTCTGGCGAGTGCTATAAACTTGGCCAACAGCGAAAGCTCGCAAGCGTTGCGCTTGAGAAGTGCAAATAAATATTTGGTAGCCATTTGGGATTGGTATTTCATTCGTGCGCTAGTAAGAGTGAATTGAAATTGAAACGGAAACTTGGAACCGGTTAGACCGGTAACAGGAAAGAAGGAAGAGGAGGCCATGGGGCATGGGGCATGGAGGCAATGGCGATGGTAACGGCAACAGTAACGGAACTGCAAAAGTGTCAGGGGATTGTCACCGACATGGCTCGAACATGGCAGATACTCGTTCCCTCCCTCTCTCACTCTCTGCTATGTCGGCTAAGTTTGTAGGTACACAGCTTAATTAAAGAACTTTTGTTTTGTTGTCGTAGGGAAGTTGGGAAGTGGGGGAAGAGAAGTAGGAGAAGGATTGGGGAAGGTTATTCGGCTTGCTTCATAGGTAGTTTGTGCACTCTTTTATAATGGATTACATTAGGATGCAGTTCTCTCTCTCTCTCTCTGTCGTGTATCGTGTTGGGGCCATCTACAAATGCCAGACATGCTGAAGCTAAACAGAGGCTGTGGAGGATAGAAGGGCCAGAAAGGGAAGGGGGCGGGAGCATGCACTGAGAGCGAGCGTAAAGAAAAACACTTTTGTTGCTGCTGCTGCTGCTGCCTTTGAGTTGTGCTCTACAGGCCCCGGAGGCCTGTTGATTTGTTGGCATGCCAAAAACAATTGCACTGAGTAGATAAATGGCCTTGGGGTCCGCATTAGCTTCGCTCTGCTCTCTCTCTCTCTCTCTCTTTCTCGTATTCAGCTTCTTCTCTGTCCGGACTGTCATGTCCAACTGATGGCTTAGCGATAGCACAGAATATCCCACTACAAATGCAACGAGTGAAATAATGCATGACTCTGTAAGTGCAAAACTCTTTTGCCAGTTATCTTCAGACAGTTGAAGCTTGAAATGACTGGCAATTTAATTAAGTTACAGCAAAAAAGGATGTGACTTTATACTCTGTATAGTTATTAAACACATTCTACTTATTTAAACCAAGTTAACAAACATAAACTCAATTATCCCTTCTGTAAGACCTAAGCAAATAGCTGTTAAAAAGTTTCTGTACTTCTATTTATATCTCAAAGTTTGCTCCTTAAATATGCCACAGAAACTAAAGTCTATTCTATAATTTGCTAAACATTTCACTTGCCACATTAAACTGTCTGATCTCCGATTTGGACTGGGCACATAAACCACGATAAGCCAATAAAATATCAATGAATACTGATAACTTGAATTCCCTTTCGCATCCATAATCGAATCGGCTGCCTTATCCCTTGGTGCGGGGTGGGGGAAGGGGAAGTGGCAGAACTATTCAGTTAATCCGTTTAAATCTCTTGGAATCATGTTGAATTTAATTGCAGCAATAAATTCAGCTTGCCAACACATAAACTTCTATCTGGCCAGTTACCGCTGCTGCTTCATCTTCCTCTCTCTTCTCTCCCTCTTTCCTTCTCTCTCTTTTTCTCTCTGCTCATTCTCGCGTAACGAGCGCGGTTATGTCAAGAAATTCGCGCTAGAAAACATTTCAAGTTTCTGCAGTAGCGTCGCATTTGACTTGCAGCTTTTGCGCCAACTTATCGTAAAAAATATCGTAAACGCTTTTTATAGAGCAAATTCACGGGCTGTAAGATGTTGTGTGGGCGCACAGAGAGAAGGGTGAGGGGTACTTGGCATCTCCACTTGACTTAGGGTTAGATTGGTTAGGTACTTTTTGTTCCCCTGTTCGAGACGTCCACACAGCCACAGCCAGCGGTCGCATACGAAGAAAATAAAATGCCAGTTACTTAGTTGTGTAACTGTTGAAAGAGAGAGGAGAGAAAGAGAGAGGTAGAGGGGAAGAGTGAAAGAGGGAGGGTCGTAACAGCTGTTGGCCTCGTCTTGGGCTTGTTTGTGCAATTGGTAATACTTTTTTATGTACGTATGTGAAGTTCCTGCACTGCACTGTGAGCTGCATACTTTTAATACCCACTATAACCGATGGAAAGTAGGTACATCCTGTTGAGCTGATATAGGGTTTAAGCCATAACCAGGCATAATGTCAGCAAAGTGCACATTGAAGTTGTTTGCCAACTCTAAGCTGCGCTTACAGCACTAATTTCTTCTAATCACTTGCTATAAACTCGAAGATTGCATTAATGCTGGGAATTAGCTTGCAAAGTTTAAGAGTTCTTTGGCTGAAGTTGTTTTAAGTTGAAGTTGTGCTGTTTATTATAGGAATACATATAGGAAATATCGTTAGAGTATGATAATGTTCTCTTTTTAGAAGGTTAATAGTTATAATCATTATTTTATTATTATTACATAAACTTATTTTTTGGCTTAGCAGCAACAACTGAAAACTGCTTAAAGTAGGACAGCAAACCTATCAATGTATGATATAGATTATAGAAAAATTTAGTGGTTATTCAATCTAGAGCGAAGGTAAAGTTTTTAGAGTCAATTGAAGAGCTTACCAATGTCATTAAAAGCCATCATACACAAGGGCAATGAATAATCGAATGGATAGTTAGTATTTATTTCATTTTGTATTTCTTTTACTCAGTACTATGTATACTTATCTTATACCATTTCCATTCTTAATCACTCTACCAATTTTTTATATTTTCTATCTATTAATTTTCCCATTTTAATCCTAAATTGTACTTCACTTTAGCTGTATTTGTCTATCTGTATTATGCCGCTGCTTTATCATGAATATTTTCTTTATTTTACTTTGTTTATCTTCTCTCTAGATCTATTATCTAAGTTTATTCAATTTCCAGCCTTAGTTGTTCTAATTCTAAACTATATTTAAGATTTTTATGTCTTTCTTTTCATTCTCTCTCGTCCAGTCTAGTCTCCCACTTCTTATTAATGTTGTCTCTTATTCCCCAATGATCTATTTACCATTTCTAGTGCTGCCAATCGATTTGAACACATGTCAACCTTAAGTTATTCCTAAGTTTGGCAAATGACTCGTCTTACCTACATTCGCTGCAGATTAAACAGTTCACTTTACAAGCGACCTAATGCGCTGTTAATACACCCGGCTAAGCCTAAGCCCGATTAGCCGGGTAATTACCCGACTGTAGATGAGGATGAGGACGTGTGCCTTGGACACACTCTCAGGGCAAGTTAATAATGCGCAGCTTATGCAATCGAAACCTCACTTTAATGGCCCAACCACTCAACTGGTAGCCCCCCACTCGATATGCAAGCCACCGCAACTTGGCCTCGTTTAAAGAGGGGCACAAAAGGCTAACGAAGAGGGGGGTGGGAGGCAGAAGAACTGTATTCATTTGCCTGCCAAGTGGAGGCATCAACATGGCTGGCCATGCAAAAGAGTGTGTGTGTGTGGCATGGGGGCGACTCAGCCTGGCTTGTGACTGGGCCTGGTTTGATAGGCAATCGATGCCTTAGCTGCAGTTGCTACGGTATGTTGCCAGGGTAGCTACAGCAGCTGCTGCTATTGCTGCTGTTGGCGCTGCTGAAGTGGTGCCAAGTTTATTGCCACTCGAAATGTGTTGAACGGAGTTTATTGGCTTGGCGATAATAAGCGAAAAATGCGCCTTATTTGAAGTGCATGTGGGAGAGGGAGGTGGGAAGGCAGAAGGTAGAACTTAGATGGGAAGGCAGAAGAATGCAGGTTGGCTAGATGCAGTTGAAGGTAGGAGGTAGATATGAGGGAGGTAAAGGCTGGCAAAGCTAGAAGAAAGGTATGAAAAAGGCACGAGAAGGAGAGGAGGCAGCAGTACAGTAGGAAGAGGGAGCTGCTGCTGACTCACCTGTTCAGGCCATCAATGCAGACGCCAAACACACACGGATTGCTGAGGCAGGCAAAGCCCGCGTGGCTGTTGCACACCAAAAGGCTCAGGCAGAGCGTCAATAGCAGACCAGTAGCAGCAGATGTTGATGGCCAGCGGCTCGGCTCGACTAATGTCCTTAATGTCCTGCCAATGCTTTGTGTTGTTGTTGCTCTTGTTGTTGGCATTGTTATTGTTTCTGTTGCTGTTGCAGTTCTTGCTGTTGTTGTTGTTGTTGTTGGCATCTTTAGCAGGTGGTTTCGTTGCAAGTCCATTAATGGCTTCGTGGTTGAGCTGCACAGCGTCGCCATTTCCAATATGGGCCCAATGGTTGTTGCACCATTTGCCGTTAGCGGCGTCGTTGTTGCTGTTATTGCTACTGTTGTTGTTGTTGTTGTTGCTGTCGATGTGGCTGTGTCTAATTTAGCATACTTAATGCATTTATTAATTAAATCTCGTCGGCAGCGCATTGCATCATGCTTGAATTTCTCTCGCTCCATGGCGCACTTAAAAAAGATAAACGCAAATCTCCCCCAGCTCTTTTCCCCTTAATCGTTGTTAATCATACGCCCCGTGGCGCGTTTGATTGATGTTGCTGTTGCTGTTGTTTGCTATTGCTGTTGCTTGCACTTGCTTTACTTGTCGTCCTTGTTGTTGCATAAGAAATCCGCTCAAGTGCTTTATTAGTTCGCATTGTTTGCTCGGTCTGCAAAAGAAGCATCCACTTGGAGTGTTTCCAGTTTCTAGTTTTTATTGCTCGACATTATTGCAGTTGGCCATCATCGTCGGAGCCTCTCGCACTGCCTTGCATTCCTCACTGGCCAGTGGCCAAGACTGCACTAGGGTTGCCTCTTATTACTTATTATTATGTATGTTATTATTGTAGGGCTTTTCCTCTTCTCTTTTATTACGATTTTCTTGTCTCTTTCTCTTGTTTCGTCTGCTGCCTTTTTTTGTTTCTTGTTCAGGCTTAGCTTCGTTTCATATTTTTGCAGCTGCAATTTATGTTTGCATGTTTTCAATTTGTGAACTGCAAAGAAAATGTAAGAGAAATGTTGCAGATTTTATTCTGTTTACAATTTTGTTAGATGAGAGAGAGAGAATGAGCTAAGTATTGATGAAATGTGTATTGATGAAATTGCATACACGCATCTATAAACTGTAGAGTGCAATATAAATTGAGTGTTGAATTGGCAGAGTATTGTCAATTCGTATACAATCATCTATAAACTGTTGAGGGCATTTGAAAGTAAGAGAGAAATTCATAAAGCTTTAAGGAAAAGACAGATGCAGACTTAAGTTTCGTCTGATACGTCTTGGAGAGGATATATTAGTTGCAGGCAGTCTGTAGGCAGTCTATAAAGTATATATATTTATAATATATACAAGATACTCGTATATACAAAACACACACATATATTATTTATTTTTTATTTATTTTTTTATTATAATATTCGACAGTCTCTTCAAAATTTTCCCATTCGTTATTAAACATTTAAATAAAGCCAACAATTTGTAGTCTTATGCAATTAAATGCTTATCTATAACGTTCTCTTCTGTCATAACATTTTGCAGCATTTCCTTTTGTTAGACTACTTTGTCAGTGGCAGTGGAGAAGAAGGAAGATAGAGGAGATGAGGAAGCCCAAGTTAGTCGCATTTCACTCGCTCGCATATGTGTGCGAGGTGCTTAGTTTTGGCCATTAAAGCGAAATGGCTAGACCGAATGGCTAGACCAGTGTTGAATGGCCAATAGAGAAGAGATTGCAAGAGAGAGAGAGAGGGAGATAGAGAGGGGAGAACGGGTGCACTGCAGGCGAGCATAAGCTGCGCCAAAAAGTTAACAACTTTCCGCTTGGCCAACACAGAATAAATATTTTTTATGATGTTCAAAGAGAGAGAGAGAGAGAGAGAGAGACGGAGAGAGAGAACGAGAGAGAAAGAAGGAGAAAGAGAGAGACAGAGATAGCAGGGGAACAGAGACAGCAGGGAGACAGAGACAGCAGGGGTTACTCACTGATAAGTTCAAAATTGAAACCGGCGACGTACAGTGCACGTCAATTAAGGCGCAAGTAGCACAAAAAAAGGAGTTGAAAGTGGAGTAGATAAAGCAAAAACAAGCAGCGAATGTGCAGCACAATAAGAGGCAAGAACTGAGAAAGAGAGAGAGAAAGAGAGACAGAGAGAGAGAGCGCACACATCAACATAAATCCGACTTAACGTGGCAATAAAAGTTCTGCCGGCAACGGGACGTATGTGTAATGTGGCATTTGCTTGGACAGTGGGCACAGAATAATGTCTCGCATTATGGCAATGTGTGCAATGGCTGCACAGCGACAACAGGCAATCATAAAGTTAACCCAAGGAGCGACTCTGTGTGTGTGTATTGCAACTTGCAACAGATCGCTGGCATGAAGATAAGCTCAATGCGCTTGTTAGTTGACAGACAGCTGGCTACACATAAATATAGAGAGTTATATACGGCGGTTAGACGTTATCAGCAGGTCGTCAAAACGTGCTGCAGCTGCACTGGGAATATACACAGTGGGAGTAGAGAGAGAGATTGCAGGGAGGTAGACGCAAGGGAACGGAAAGGCAGCTGCAGCTGAGGGCAGCAAAGCATTGCTACAAAACGCTGCTCTGTGACGTCTCTTAACTTTGCTGTGTGCAACTGCATTCTCGAGTTTGTTTTTGTGTGCCAGAGAGAGAGAAATGCTCCTAAATTTACCTCTCTAGCTGTAGCGCTCCTCTCTCCCCCTCTTCTTTGCCTACTTCTTGTGCAACGGCAACAAATTGGTTACACCTGCAGCGGCAAATTTTCGGAAAATTTTAACTAGCGCAAAGTGTGCGTGTCTCGGTTGCTCCAGCTCTGTGTGTGTGCCTGTGTGTGTGTGCCTGTGTGTGTGTGTGTCATAAAAATCGTTGAGTTCTCTTGCTGAAAAGCAGCGTCACTGGCAGGCGCTGTGTAGAGAACCTGAGCAGCATCACGTTCTGGCTTGGTTTCTGTTTCTCCTGGTCTCCATTTCTGTTTATTTTTGTTGCCTGCTTTTCTTTTTACGGCTTTTGCACAACTGCAACTTTGTGCAGGACTTAGAGACGGGTGGGGGTGGGGAGTGGTGGCAGGTCTGTCGAGCAGTCTGTGTCATTAACGTGGTCCGGTTTGCCGTCCGGTGGGTGTGTCAACAAAATGTTGCAGCTTCTGTTGCTGTTGCTGCTGCTGCTGTTGCTCTTTTTGATGGCATTAATGAATGGGCCTTGTTAGGAGAAATGTGTAATCTACAGGGTAATTATAAGCAGGTTTATACTTGCATATAAATCTGTGTTACTGTGTGTGTGTGTGAGGGGGTGTGTGAGGAGGTGTGTGAGTGACAGCGACAAGACGACAGCGACGAAAAGGCAGCAATGCAATGTGGACTTGAACAGGAGAGGCACACAAGGGAGAGGCAACTTGATAATGATGATAATGATGGATTGCAGAAAGATGTCGTCAGTGCCATGATGGAGGGTCTCGCCATCTCGCTCCCACTTCCTCTCCTCTCCTCTCATGAATGTCATCAAGAGCATTTGGCATGAAGTATGGCTTTAAGTCAAGAAATTGGAGAAGACGTTCTTGAGCACTAAAGGAATTAAATAGAAAATCTGAAGAGTAATTTGATGGGTTTCCCCAAAAGTCAGTCAAGATTTAGAGCTGTCTGCAGGCGGACAAGCATTTTGATATCTCTAAAGAGATTTCCATTGAGATTTTTCGTATTTTTCTGTGCTTCTTTTTGCTGTTCAACTATTTTATAGCCTTGTTTTAAAACCCCCTCACAACTTTCAGTTAATTTAGTAATTTATATATCAATTTTTAAATAGTTTTCTCGTTTTGCATAATTTCTGTTGGGATTTAAAGCGAAATCCCAAACTGAAAATAGATTTAAAGTTTTGAGCAACTTTGCCTCGAGGGAGAAATGGGAATGGAAGGGGGAACCAGCTAAACACTATAAATATTTATACAAAATTCTCTAACACTGTTAACTTTTGAATTGCTCTCGACTGTGTGTGTGTTGCTAAATGCAAAAAGTGTCATTGAAATCCAGTTAGCAGGCAGAGAACTCAAAAAAAAAAACAAACAAGAAGGAAATGCCTTCAACTTGTTTTCCCATTTTTGAGTAGTGACTTTTTTGGGAAGAGTGCTGGCAATTTGTGCACATAAATTTGATTAAAATGTCATTGTTTACTGTTCCTCTTGCACTCTTCTTGCACTTTATTTTGTATAAATTATCATTTGTTTTTTTCTATTTTTTTGGCCAGTTTTGAATGCGTTCTTTGCATTTATGCAGAGCGTCGGACGGCAAACAAAGTCGAAAAAAAGGAATCAGCCTGCAAAATATGCTGAGGCTGGAGAATGCAAATTAGCTTAGCACCGTCGACTGTGCTCTCTTGCACACGCTCTCTCTCTCTCTCTTTCACTCTCTCTGTCTCTCTCTTCACTGCTTTTGTTGACTTGTGACTTGGCGCAAGACACTTGAAAATGTTGTTAATTAATTCAGACAAACATTGCGCAAATATTTGAGGAAACTGCTGAAAGCAAACAAACTCAGCTAATGTTTTATTGTTTGAACTTGTCTAAGTGTGTAGGTGTGTGTGCCATGGTATCCCAGTGTGCGTGTGTGTGTGTGTGAGCGCGAGTTGGTACAGTGCGCGGCGTGAAAATCGATTTGCCAAAAAAATAAACACGCACACCACAAAATAATTAACTTGTCTGTGCAAGACATATGAGTAAATACATTTTACTCTCTACTTGCTGCCTTCTCCCCTTCCTCTCCCTTAACTTCACCTCCCCCGCCCCCTGCACAAATACAATTAGAAGAGCCCTTCGGCTGAACCCCTAAGTAACCACTAACGTTCGCATCACGCCCCACACTACATGAAACGTGTCTGGCAAGCACTTCCGTTTGCTTATTACATGCTTACACTAGCACCGCACCGCACACCCCTCCCCTTACACACATTTTGCTACTCACGCGCCTTCCCCTAAAAGTAGACTACACACAATTACCAGCTCTCATGAGGCGAGCACTGTCGGTCATCGCCAGCCTGTTTGCGGCGCTTGTCGTGTTCTACCATTGTTCGCATACGATGGTGTGGAGAGGGGGCAGGGTGTAGGGGCTGGGGGCGTGTTTGGCTCGTTTAAATTAATTGACTTAAATCAATTCCTGACTTTGACGTATTATGCGCAATTTCTCGACCACAGTTGTGGTCAAATCATTTTCATAACTCATACGCTGCGTTGGACAGCTGCCGAAAAAGGTTCGACACGGCAAGTTTGAAATAGCAAATGAATAAATAAATTGACCAAACGAATTGCAGAGAAAGCCAACAGAAGCGAGAGAGCGAGACAGAGAGATGAACAAAATATTATATGCACAAACATATGAAAATATTAATAAATATTTGTGCAAATATAGAAACCCGAGACTCTCTCTAACAACTTCGAAACCTGAAACTCGCCCTAAAATAAATTCATGAAGAGTTCAGCTGTAAAAAAGTTAAAATTCCGCTGCTGTATTTTAACTAAATTTCTGTATTTTTTGACTGTTTATCTTAAAGTTTTCAGCGCTTCTATTTTGCTGCTGTTATTATTTTTGTTGAAAAATTGCCGACGATATTAGTTGGGTTTACTCAGCAATATAAACTGTTTATGTCGGCAATGCGTCGTTGCTGCAAGTTGGGGCAACATTTCTCTCTCTCTCTATCAAGTTGAAGCATTTCTTTGTCTGGCTTGGGCAAAGCATTCGAAATTCTTTGGAGTTGTAGCTGGGATACAATATACGACCGGCATATCCTTTGACTGCATCTCGGGGTCTGCTCTGAAAGATTTAGTGCCAGCACGCGCACAGGACACTGCGACACACACGATGTGGAGGATGCGACGCACACTTGTACACGTGATTCAAGAAGATTGCGTATACGCCACTTGGTACAACCGACTCATATTGCCTTGTGCTACTCGGGCACACTTAATGCGCCCCTTAACTGCGCGTCCCATCCGCAGCCGGCTGGCAATGCTGTTGGTTACCCCCCTCCCCCTTTTCTGTCTCTGCTACTCTCTTGCTTTACTCTTGCCTCTCATCCTCCTCGTCCTGCTGCACCCTCCATGGTCCGCCTTGATAGCTGACCCAACGTTTGCCTTTCGGCATTAACATTGTTTTGTTTTCTCTCTCTCGTTGCCTTCCTTTTTTTTTTTCATTCTTTCTTTTTTTGTGCTGTTCTTTTTGTTGGCATTTCGCTGTTTTCTAAATGTGTTTTAAAAGTGTTTTTGAAAATTGCCGTTGATTTTCTTTGTTGTTACTGCTGCTGCGGCTTCGCCTTTGCTTCTGTTTACATTTTCCGCTTTATTCGGCAGTCCTTCGAGAGCCCAGAGACAGAGAGAGAAAGAGAGCCGACTGTGTAAACACGTTTGTGTCTTACGCTTGTCCAATATTTATTAAAGCAATCTGTTCCACTGGATTTATATAACAATATTTATCTTGCAATTTATACTCTCGCCTCTAGTTCTAGCCCACAGGGAGGTGGCAGGCAGGGCAGCTATTTTTGGTTAGCTGCCGCCATTGAGATTATATGGAAATTGATTTTGCTTGCATATGAAAGAAAGCACGTTTTGCTGTTGGATAAATTGATTGTTTTTATTGTAATTGAAAGTGTGCGGGAAATGGAAATGCGCTGCTTGAGCGCTCTTCAGATTAATGGAATCAGTTTTTTAATTAACATGGGCTAATGCTCTTATTGATTAGTGCTTTGAGCTAAAAAACTTTTAATGTAAATCAAATAAAGTTTTACAAATTTCAACGCGTTTTCTTGTTATAGTCAATCATAATTTATCGTTTGCTTTAGAACTCTGAACATTTTTCTGTTTATGAAAACTTAAATTTGATATATGCCTGAATTTCCTTTTTGCTTTCATTTTCTTTCTTTCTCTGCTTGGATCATTAAAAAGAAACAGGATTTTTTTTAGCCTTTTCTTTCTCTCGCTCTCTTCGTTTTTTCAAATGCCAAAACAATCGTTAATCTTGTACAGGAAAACAAAGAAAAGAAGCAGACGCAAAAGAGGCAGCAAGAAATTGCACAACTTGTAGTCCCTGTTTGCAGCATTTTCAAGACATTCTCCACTCGTATTTCACTGCCAATTTCAATGATATTTACCTCCCCCCTTTACCCTCCGTCTCTCTCTCTCTGCTTGGCTTTCATTTTTCGGCATTTCTTTTGTTGCTCACATTTCCAAGGCACTTTTGTGAATTGTGTGGGCTTATTTATCAGAAATCAATAAGAGTGCACCGTCTACTACTCCACGTAGTGCTCATATGCTAACTTAGCAGTACCGCGCGCAAATGTATGCTACGTGAATTGCCTCAGTTGAACCAATTGGGAGTCTACTTTTCGGGGCACACCGCAAAATCACGCCGCAAAACACAATAAAATATCTCACACACACACACACACAGAGCACACAACAAAGTAGAACATAAACACAGCACAGCATAACGGCACATTTCGTTGCGGGGGGCGGTTGGGCGTGGCCAATTTGAGGATGGGCACCCAAGTGAGCTGGCATGGATACATCGATTATACAAGGCAACCGCAGCCCCAAGCTAGGCGGCGATTATTCAGAAGACACTGCTCACCCCCCAGTTCTACTTAAGGGGTGCCTTGGTGTGTGTGTGTAGAATGTTTCATGCTCTGTAGGGAGTTCTTTACTAGGCTGTGTGTGTGTGTGTGTGTGTTTTACGTGCGCCGATAATAAAAGTTTTTATCGCTTTAAATAAAAACTATTGCGCCTTCCGCCATGTTGAGGATTTTTACCCTCTCGCCTCATCACCTCCTCAACGCTTTCACATTCCCTCCTCTCCACTGGTTTGCTGACATTGTTTGTTGCCCACTGTGGCTTGTCACAGATTATTGGCGTAAATTGGCTTGCATTTGTAATTTCCGCATTGTTGTCAGATTGTTCTTGTTGCATTTCATTAATAAATATAAAGTTAATTTCATTCATCATTAAAATTGAACAACATTTTACTGTAATACAATAACTGTACATTTATTTCATCATTTACATATTGATGTCATATTTTAAAGAAATTTGTTGTCATTAACAATTGAAAAATCATGTCAACAGCTTCTGATTATTTTATGATATATTAAGACTTTAATTATATTCAGAAATACATTTATGATCCTGTAAATTGACAAAATATTTGTAAATTTATATAATCTTTTTACTTTGTTTATATCCGATATTTGGTCATTATTCAACACTTATTGTTAGATTAGATCAATGAGTTATCGATAGTGTGGCGGTAAACTGATAGATAAGATCGAGTTAATCAAAACTAAGACGCCAAGGCGCAAACACGTACATAGGTAATTCAAAGAAAACTTGATTAGTTAAATATTTAATGGTAAACTATTAAAATAAATGCGGAGCGCACTAAATAATTTCAAATTATAAATCAGATTTTATATAAACTAATTTCTTTTCACGTAAACCAAATGATTCCATGGCAACTAAATGCGGGGCTAATGGGCTACCCAAACATAACCTACATAGCATAATAACATATTTCCATCTAAACAAAATGATATTATCTTTTTGCATAGAAATTTGGTTTTAATATTTTTGTGTGCTATTTAAGATGAATAAATAATTAACCCACAGTGAAAAAATGCAACACAGAATTGCGCCTGCAGCATCGTAAATATTTATAACACAAGAATTCCGCATGAAATGTGAGAAAAAGCAAATTAAATACTGCACAAAATACTCTGCATGGAATTCATATTAAAATCCGAATAGATAATAAAATTCTGTGGAAAAAAAGTTGAAGGAGTTAGGGGCGTTGCAAATTAAATGGGTTATTACATGTGGATTGTGTTAATCACGTTTTAAACTAGTTTACCGCAGTGCTCTAAATATTTTTGCAATTAACCAAACTATTTCCAATAAGCTGCAAATTAATGTTCATTTAAGCCTGGACGAGAGTGAAAGAGACTGAGGTGGAGCTGACGGAGGTGTGTAGCGGCTGGTGCCACGCCTTAATTGCAATATTTTCGGCTGATTAAATTAGCTTACAAAGTGCGCGGGCGGCAGCGGCGCGTTGATGAAAAATCATTTGCCCAGGAAGGTGGGAAGGGCATTTAATTTTTTTGCGCTGTCAGGCTGGTGTTGCCAACGTTGTCGTTGCTGTTGTTGTGCGCAACAACATAAAAATAAAATGCGCTCAAAGGAATTGGCGGGCGAGCGAGCGCGATGAGGCAAGTTAATTAAGAGTTGGCCAAAAGCAAAGACGGCCAAGGGATGCGACAGACTTCGACGGCGACATAAAACCGCCAACAGTGTTGCCAACTCCCTTGGTGTCGTTGTTGTTGTTGCTGCTGTCATCAGCTGACCAAATGAAGAGCTGACCAGGCAAACTCTTTTGTGCGTGTGTCTGTGTGTGTTGCAGGCAACTGAGCCTGAGCACACTCGCATAGGCAGCACCGTTAACCGCATGTTCTGCTCTTTGGTCTGTTGAATGGCGAGAATTGCGGTTGCTGTCTGTGTGTGTTTGTGTGGCAGTTCTAGTTGTTCTTGTTGTTGCTGTAGTAGTTGTTGCTCTTGTTATTGTTACTACAGTTGCCACTGGCAGCGGCAGCAGCAGCGGCGTCTGCATTTGACTTTGATGATGCCAATGGCAGTTTGGTTCGCGGCTGCAGCGTTTTGTTGTTCTTGTTGTTATTGCCGCCAATTGGCAACTGAGTTGTTATTGTCAAGTGCCAATTAAACGTATACGAGAGTCGAGTGCGTACGTGTGTATGTGCTGTGAGTGTATGTCAAGCAGGGTACTTGATGCAGCTTTACGCCGCAGTTAGCGCTATGCAAATTTATTTACCAACTGTCAAAACTCGGAAATGTTTTAAGGCCAAAACAAAGTGAATCAATGTCGAAAACTGAGTATGGAATTGCCAAGTGTTTGAGTGTTGAATTGAAGTATTTTGTACTTATGCTGATAATTTCTATTAGTATTTAATATTCAACTTATCTGTAATTAATTGTGTATTTGTAATTAGCATTTGCAATTATTCAACACTTTTTGCTAGACTTGATCAGTGATTTATTGAAAGTGGCGGTAAGGCGATAAACAGGAATGCAGGCAATTTGCCATTTCTTTGAATCTTATTCAACACTTCATCTTGAAATCGATCAATCATTAATGAAAGTGGCGGTTAGGCGATAAACAGGAATGCAACCAATTAGCTGTTTATAGTTAAGTTATCTGTATTTCTAATTTAAAACCTTTTCAACACTTGTGAGACAAAAGTGGCGGCATGCCGATACTATGTGAGTAAGTCAATGTAAGTAATCAAAAGACGGCGGTACATAGTAAAAAGCAAACAAAGTGAAAATTAAATATAAAATCTAACCGTAAATAATAGAAATATACGTCTTACAATACATAAATATATATATCAATCTGTAATACAAGTGACAACTGCAAGCTTTGTCAAAGATTCTCGTCACAATCTGCGCAGCAAAACTTTTACGATTGTTTAATATAGTCATAAGGCAGGAGGACCACACATTGTGCTGGCCATAAATAACGACAAGTTTATGCCATTTTATTACACTCACAACAGTCAGGGCATTTTTATGTGCAACAGATACATCTGCAAGTGGAAAGATACAAATGTATCCGTGGCAGGCATTGTGAGGGGGTGTGGCAAAACAAAGTTACCAACTGGTAACTTGATACACTTTCGCTGCTGTGCCCATTTAAGGTCGCTGCAATAAATAAGCGACTTATGTGACACACATACAAGCAAACAGCACACCTGCTCATTGCTCTGTATGTGTGGGTGTGTGTCTGTGTTGCCAATAACAAGTATTTGGGTTAGTAATGCCATTTACGAGCCAAAATCGCCACATAAAAAAGAAATGCATAAAAAAGGCAAGCTTTTGTTTACATTTCTCTCTCTCCCCCTCTCACATTCCACTGTCTCCCTATCTGTCTCTCTCCCCTCTTCTCTGTGTGTGTGTGCTGCCAAGCAAATCCGTCTCCAATGTAAGCCGCACAAAAGCCAGAGAAATATGCTCTGGAATACCACGACGAGTATCTTGGCAAAGGCGAAGACCGACAGAGGGCAGAGGCCCCGCTCGTCGAGGCGAACGTCTATTTAACTAACTGTGCATAATTCATAATTTAATTAAGAATCCAGCGAAATGAAAAAGTTACACGAGGGACACATAGACACACACACACCTACAGCCACCTACACACACACTCGCACACCCGCGTCGAGTGAAGCACACTGAGAAGCCCCGCACAGCTGTTGGCCATGTTTGGTTTACGCTTTACCCTTGTGCGTCTCTGGTATGAGGTTGCACAGCTGAGAGAGTAAGGGGGATAGAGGGCAGGGGCATGGCAGTGGAAGGGTCTCGTCTAGCATTGCGTGGCACATTCAGAAATGGCCAATGCTGCAGGGCCTTAAGTCAAGCGACGCGTCAAGCGAATCTGCCCAGCCAAGTGCCAAGATTGTTGCGTGTATGTACAAGGGGAGGGTGTGTGTGCGTGTGTGTGTGCCAGCGTGTGTCGAAGTTAACTCTGAGATTTAATGGCAGGTGCCAGAAATCTTGAGGGCGTTTCAATTTCAGCTCAACTAATCGCAGCAAGACGCAGCTGCCGTCTCCGTCTGGGGTTGAAGTGGGGGAGGATAAGTAATTGCTTGGGGTATTAGTGCATTTTAAGTGTATAAGTATGTGTGCACATACAAATATGTATGTATATATATTGTATAGTTGTAGGTGGGTAGCTTACGAGCTGGATTAGCAGAGTGTTCTACAGCAGCAGAGTGGGAATATGCATACATAAATTTGGCTTATCTTAAGTATATTTTATGTATTATATTTGTTAATGGATATGTGGGTAATATCACAAGTTGTGTAATATATATTATGCTACATTTAGATGTTCTTTTTTATATCACTCGATTCCTGCTTACTTTGAAAAGACTGTATCAAATTTCACATTAACAAAACTTCAATTTCCTATGCAAATGTCTGTAAAGGGTGTAAGGTTTTAATGAGCAATTTTAACACTTAAATCTATTTCTAAAATCAACAGATTCTTGCCCAGAATGTAATTTTGTTAATACTTTAACATCCACATTGGTTTAGTCTTGAATATTTCCTGGCACTTCAATTTGTGCTGTCAAAATTCTTAAAAATGTATTGAAAATTTAATGTTTATTAGTTAAAGTATAATAAATTGGTGCAATAATTTATCTTTAACCAGTTTTTCAACCATATTTCCTGAAATAATAAATATATTGAATATTTTACCCTCTTTCCCTAACAAAATTAGGCAGCATTTTTTCTTTTCAAGTTTGCCATAAATTTACAAAGCTTTGCCAGAATTTATAAACTTAATCTTATATTGTTTTATATTCCTTTGCAAGGAATTCCTTGAAAATTATCTTCAAGGAAACTTATACCGCTCACCCCCTGCTCTTAAATTGTTTTTATAGCTCTTTTTTAAGCTGCAAGTTTCACATGACAAGACACCGGGTTCATTCTTGCCACGACCTAGTACTGCCCCGCCCTCGTGCGTCCCCCCACCCATTTGCTGTGCAGGAATTGCGCCCAAGTGCTAACTCAATGACAAGAAGGACTAAACTAAATTAGGTGTTTGGCAGGAAGCGCTGCTCGGAAGAGGCACTGCCAGAGGCGCCACGGGGCAGCAGCAGCAGGGGCGAGGGGTGAGCGGTTCACTGACAGCTTAATATGGGCTTTAAATTTCAAATTTTACATGATTTAAGCAACACCAGCAACAACACGAACAACAACAACAAGAACTACAATGACAAAGCAATGAAGATGCTCCAAGCAATCTACGCGTTGCCGACTGGCTGTGCGGGTGTACAGGGGTGTGTGTGTGTGTGTGCTGGTGCGCTAATGTGCGACCAACTTGAAATGAGTGTGCTATGCCGCAACAACAACAACAACAAGGACAACAATGTGTTCTGTGTTGTGTTCTTCATTGCGGAAGCGGAAACTTCAAAGCGCGCAAACACTTTACCTGCCCAGCTGGGGCGGCGTGGGCGTGGCCAAAGCAGCCAGCACGCACTGAGAAGAGATGCCACATTATACTCTCCATACTCTCCATGGTCATGTGTGCTCTGCTGCCTACACTCGAGTGCGCACCTGAGCAGCGTTGCTGCTGCCTCTGAATTAATTCGCATTCGCTGCGGGACTGTGCATACACCCAGGAGTGAGGGGGTGATGGAAGAGGAGGAAGAAGTGGAGGTGGGGAAGGGGCAGCCGGAACTCAATTCTCAGTAGGCACGCAACTTTGTTGTCAATTTGGCTTATTTCATTTCGCTCACAATGTTGCTGCTGTTGTAATTTATTTAGCTGCAGACACCTGCAACCTGTGTGGCAAGCACAGACATATAGTGCTATATATATGCTCTTTATATGCTCTTTATATATATACTACATTTGTAAAAAGAAAGAGGATGACAATAAAAATTTTGGCAACAATTTTCCTTTGCCTTCTTGTGTTGGACACGGCTAACGCGAGTTGTCTGACTCGCCTGACTTTGCCGTTATTACTTGCGACATTTGGCAGTTCTGGCCATTTACTGCTTTCAATGTTCACGTAATTGCACTGTTTATAGTTTAGGGTAGGGTGTCTGTAATTGCACATTAAACTAAGCTTAGTTCATAAATAATGCACAGATTTTTGAAAGGGTTTGTCTTTCTATTGAGACGAATTTAAGAAACTCTGCCAAGAAATGTTTTAAAACTTTGTAAATTAAAGTCTTTAAAAGAGTTTTAAATATATATTATTATATTATATGTGTATATGTTGTAACTGTGTTAACAGTTTAAAGAATTCTCTCTATGAAATATCACTGGAAACAGATTTAATTAATATATTTTTTTAATAATACGACATTATAATTTAGTTCAATTAATTTCAACGTATCTTTTTATAACAATTTTGAGTTTTTGGCAAAATATTTAAGGAAATTCTGGGAAAGAAAATGATTTTATAATTTTAAACTGTTTTGAGATTCTTTAAATTATAGAAATGGAAGTTATCAGAGTCTTTCTGAATACATTTTTAAATTTAGGAACAGTTTAATAGTTTAAGTATTTGGAATAAGAAGGAAACTTTATTTATTGTCATATTTCCTATAATAACTAAATATCTTTTAGAGTTTAAGAAACTGTTTTAATGAAATATCATTTAAGTCTAATTTTATATTCAAATATCATATAATAGACTATTATAAATGAGTTAATTCAATTTTACTTTAACTTTTCTGGCAATTCAGCAAAGTATTGCTAGAAATTCATTTTAAGTAATCTTTCTGATTTCTTTAGTAGCGTTGGTATCTTTAAGATAATTTACAGATCTGAGTTACCCTCCTAATGTAGTTTTCTATTGCATTCTTAAGTTCCACAACCCGTTCAGCTTGGAGAGCATTTCAAATTCGTTGTTCCTGAGGGGCAACTTGTCTTTTATGTGCGCGTTTATTGTTTGACTTTCGTCGCAGCGTGTGTTAAAGGGTTTTTTTTGTAGTCAGCCAGATTCGCAGTTCCTGTTGCGCCTTTTTTTATACGCTTTGCATTTTTTATGCGAGTCTGCTGAATGTTTTCCCTGCCCTTGCTCTCTCTTTCCCACTTTTGCTCTGTCGCTCGCACGAGGTGCATAAATATTTGATCCTTGAATTTGGCGCACATTTCCTTTGCTGCCAAAAAATGCCAAGGAGGTGTGTGTGTGAGTGTGTGTGTGTGTGCTCAGCGTACTCATTAAATTCTCTAAAATGCGTAAGTTGTCTTTTGTATTGCTCTGTCTCTCTCTCTCTCTCGTCCCTTTTCATGTTTGCACTGGGCAAACAGGATGTTTTTTAAGATGTCCTTAGCCAAAGGATGCAAGTTGTAATTTTATTTCTAACAATTGTTCGCACAACTCAACGAGTGTGTGACTATGTGTGTGTGTCTGTGTGTGTGTGTGAAGGCGTGTTTGATTCGCAAGTCGAAGGCAACATTGAGATAAAGTTTGTTTGGATTTCTTGGCTTGCTCTCGAGATTGTTGTTTGCTATCCCTGTTGCTGCTGCTGTTGCTGCTGCTGCTGCTGCTACCGTTGCAGCAACAACATCTGCAGCAAGCACAATAAAGTTAAGAAAGGAATTTGGGATAAAATCAGGCGAAGAATCCCATAGACTGCATTGCCTCCTTGTCATATCCTTTATTGCATTTGTTTTGGCCCTAGTTTCTTTTAGCTATCGTTAGGGCTATTCATCATTGACAAGTCGGAGATCCTGAAGGATAAACCATCTGCTTAGTAAATGAAAGTTACGACAATCTTGGGACAGCTTGGCAAGTTGATGACATGCAAGCTTGTTAATTGCAAGGCCTCAAAAAGATTTAAACGAGAGACAATATTGTATGCGTTCTATGCAAATTTTACTCAATTTACGTGGTAAATTAAATGAAATTCAATGAACGAAGTATAAATTGTATATCTTACTTTATTTACGGAGTATTTTTGAAATTAATAACACTCAAGGTTTATCCTACTTTACAGGGTATATTGCATAAGGTTTAACT
The DNA here is from genome assembly GCA_018903715.1 of Zaprionus davidi. Taxonomy (NCBI): domain Eukaryota; kingdom Metazoa; phylum Arthropoda; class Insecta; order Diptera; family Drosophilidae; genus Zaprionus; species Zaprionus davidi. The sequence goes on from JAEIGL010000005.1 coordinate 12,241,735, forward strand.
CGATGTACACATCAGTCTATGCATATTTCACTAATTTTACAGGGTATTAGGTAAAAGATTTAATTTAAATCAACAAGCAAAACTTTATTCTATGCATATTTCACTTTATTTAAAATGCATTTTGTAATAGAATTCATTAAAATTTAATTTAAATTTAATTCTATTCATATTCATAATTTACAGGGTATTTTGCTGTCAACCTGTAAGTTTTTTCACTTCGTTTTGCCGTTGCACGGAAGGAGTCAAGTGTGTCAAGTGGTCTAAATGAAATTTCGCAAATATATTCTCTGGGCAGCATTACCGTTATACTCTTTATACATTTAAACATTTGTTGCTGTTGTTGTGCTTTACTTGCCCTGCTCCTGTTTACCTCCATGGGAAATACTTCTGGGCTTACGACAAAGTAAAACAAATTGAACTTTTCACTTTGCATTTGTCATGGAGAGCAGCACCAGAAGTAGAAGCAGCAGCTGACGAAAATCTTAAAATTCAGCATGAAAACAAATTTAATTTGCAAAATAAACAAAATAAACAATTCCCATCACTTCTTCGGGAATGCGAGTGAATATTTTCGGGTTTTTAAGTTTTGTATACACTTGCAGAGGGTATATTAATTCTGGCTAGGAGTTTGCAAAGCAACTTAGGAGTTATCTCATTCTGAATCACCATGACGCACTTTGTGAATCACATATATAATATGTATATAACATTTTATCAAAATTGGAACACTATAACATATAGCTGCCATAGGAACAATCGGCTGAAATGCAGGTTTTTGTTTTAAGACCAGTTCTGATTTTAGCAATAACTTATCAGTGGCAATCAATGTAAGACATTTATTAATATTAAATATACACAACACCATTCTATGCATTATATATAATATATCGCGTATTGAAATGATCGCAACAAATAAGAACCTGCAAGGGTATATAACTTTCGGCATGCCAAAGGTACCCTTTTTCTCCTCGTTTGTTTTTTCTTTTCTTCATTTTTGCCTGCAAAGTTTGCTTGGTGTGTGTGTGTTTTTTATTAATTCAATCGAGAGCAATTTCTTTGGCAATTGCATTTGAATTTATGAATAAATTTTTAGCCAGAGAAATATATTTTAGCTTCGAGCTGAAATTGATTATTTGGCTGGAAACAGTTTTGTAAATTGAATTTTTAAATAATTAAACGAAGAGTGAAGAAGAAATGCAGTGCAGTAATTATAAATAAATGAATAAATTCATTTGAAGTTGTAAATGAATAAGCAACATGTCACTTAGAAATTCCTCAAGATCTTTCGACAATGCTAAACAACAAATAAAAACTGTAGAGTAAAACTGATTGATAACTGTAGAGTATCAATCAATAAATACAATTAATTGAAGTAATAAATAAATTCATTTGATTTTACTTCCAAAATTCCATTAGATATTTCGATAATTAAAACTTTCTTTGCTGTTTAATAGTATCCTGCAATGCCCTTAAACACTTGCAGTTCTTTTCATAACCATCAAGTTCTGTGCAAACATCTTAATGTTTTGCTTTTGTTTTTCTCCCATTCAATTTTACACACACACAATGTCTGCCACTTAATTTGCATTCTAAATAAATATATCTTTCGTTGGCAAAACTTTCGCCCACATTGTGTCATGCCTTCAAGCTGTGCGGGGGGGTTGGAAAGGAGTGCGAGGAAACTGTGCAATTTGTCTGGAATTTTAAATCGACTTCTCGATTCACCCATATCAAAAAACTGTTCACTTAATCTGTCATCTTTTTGTTGTGGGGGAGAAATGAAAGTTGTGTTTTGAGATTTTTGGTTAGTTAACAATTTAATTTACGAGCCCCAAAGCCAAAATGACAACCCGCCTGCTTTCCTCTTGCCAATTGAGGCGTATTAATTGGCATAAAGCGATAAGAAGAAGACAGAGAAGAAGAACAACAACAAGTAGAAGAAGAAGAAAAAAAAGCCATAAACTTGTTCAACTAATTTTTTGGCAATTTCTTCAATTTAATTTCTGGACATTTTGCTCAATTTGTTGTTGGTCTGATTGTTGTTGTTGTGGCTGTTGTTGTTGCTGCCAACTTTTGATATCTTTGTGCGATAAAAACAAAAATGTCGCATTTAACTTTTGTGACAACGTTGACAGGCAGCAAAGGGCCACAAGGACATAACCAACGAAAACCAACGACAGCAGCCACAATAGCAACAACAACAACAATAGCAGTAACAACAACAACAACAAGAAGGTGGAACCGCAAAACAAGAAGGAACAAAAGTTTCTGGCAAATAATAATCAGTTAAAGCTTTTGCCAGTTTTGTTGAGTTGAGGCCCTATTAAAAATGAGTTTGCGCCTTATCAGCTGCTTAAAAACTGTGCGGGTGTGTGGGAGAGTATATGTGTGTGTGCGAGTGTGTGTGAGTGGTTTATATGTGTGTGCGTGTGTGTGTGTTGTGTGTGCTTGGTACCTACCAAATCGGTTTGGGTCATTATCCTTGTGTTATCCTGCTACTGCTGCGGCTGCTGCTGGGCGTGTGTCCTTTTTTTCGGCACCTCGCATCGATTAGCCAAGTGTTGCCATGCAACAAAGGCGACCACTTGCCACACAAAAACCCCGACGAGACGCAAACCGCACAAACTACACACGGACACACCGAACCCCGAACCGTACTGAACCGAACCGAACTGAACTGAACTGTGGTGCGACGTGTAGAGGGTTGTGAAACACTTGGCAGGAGTCAAAAGACCGCAACGTGGTGACACGCACACACACACGCAAACACTCAACACACACACACAACAAAATGTTGCACGTCACTTGACGACGACGCGGACGCGGACGACGACGAAGGCGTTAAGAGCGAGTTGTGTTTATGTTTCAGTTTTGGCAGGATAATGCCACAGATCCTTTGGAAGATCAAGTGACACGAGTAAACCTTTGCTTGCTTGCCCCTGTGTGTGGCACACAGTCGTCAATTGTCACACACTCTGGTTGTTGCACAGTTTGTTGTTGCAGTTGCAGTTGCAATTGATAATGGATGCCAAGACTAGTTTACACAGTTGCACGTTGCACGCTGCACGCTGTCTGTTGTCACTAGTTGCCACTTGCCACAATTACCACACTTGCCACACTGTTGTTAGCTGCCTGTCAGTTGTCAGTTGCCTTTTGCGACAACAAACACGACCGTCTGCTCGCACGGCTCGCCGTCAACTGGTTCCGTCTCGCAGCCGCGTGGCAAAGCTAAAGATTTTTCCTCAATTTGCAAGGGAAATTCTTGTTGGCTTGCTGCACGCATTTCCACCACAATGCAATGCACACAAGGGCAGTTCTCTCTTCAAGCTGCTCTCTCTCTCTCTCTCTCACAGCCTTTGTTTGGGTGTGGTGAGTTTGCGCTACCGGGGGTGAATTTGGTTTGTTGGGGGGGATTTGTTTTCATTTTGCCGGTTTGTTTACGTTTTTCGTTCATTTTTCCACCTTCAGCCGGCATTTTTCTTGGCTCTCTCTCTCTTCGCAACCATCTGATTTGCTGGTCAAGAGGTGCCTTTACCTTCTCCCCCTCCCCAAAGTGAAAAGGACTTTTCGTGCTGAGCCGAAACATGAATCCATATCAAAGTAAAAGTTTTGGAAAATGTGGCAAAATTTGTACAATTTATTAAGCATAAAATCTGTAGGGAAGTTTTTGAGCAGCTTAAGCGGCTTTTTCTTAAATTCTTATAAAGCGTTTCATGAAAACTTGTACTTGGGAATTGAACTTTAAATTGGTTATACGTGGATTAGAAGTGGGAAAGGGAATAATTGGAAATATTGAACGAGTATTCTGGGGCTGACTTTGCTTATGTTTGTATTTGCATTACATAAGTATTATCATATTATTTATACATATATTATATTATTATATTATTATATTTTGATTATTTATTATATTATATTATATAGAATAAATTATAATTATTATAATGCAGGCTTAGTTATAGTTTGTTGATCAATATCTCGGTTATAAAATATTAGTATTCGCTGCAAATGATTTTTATTATATGATTAGGCTACTAGGTTAATTTTTGTAATAGATTATTATCGATAACTATCAATAAGACATTTGGTTACATTACAAATGAGAAAATTGTAACAGATTTGAACAATTTTCAGTTTTTTTTTAGTTCAAAGGAAATACTAAATTGAATAAGAACACAATTATATGAATAATAAGAAAATAGAATTGAACCTATTTTCTATAATTGAAAGATCTAATCGAGCTGATTCCGAGTAATTGGTATACACAAATCGATAAGATTCTCAGTGAGATATTAAAAGAGAAAACTGTCATAATTTCAGTTTTAACTAGTTGTAAAGAAATCAATCAAAATTTATGTATTTAGGACTTTCAAATGCTTAACAATTGATAGATAGTGCCTGAATAGGCAACTAATCGATACACACACAAATGACGTTAATTAAGCGTGTTGCGGTGCAGTGGCATATTAAATTACCTCTACTTGACGCAACCCACAACAAAGCCAACAGGGTCAACCTAATCAAGAACTGAGCACAATGCGTGTCTTTCTTCGTGTTCGTGAGGTAGTATGCGGATAATAATGACAACTGTCAGAGTTGTTGGAGAAGGGGGGAGGGGCATACCGCAAAAGCTGTTTGCATTGGATTGGTCAGAGTTCGGTCGCTCTTCAGAAAGTCCGTACAAACAAGTTCGGTCACATTTTGGATGGAACATTTCTGAATCTGAATCGGTTTATTTACAAGAAATGTTCGGTTTATTGCAGGCTCACTGCGTAACCACAACAGGAGCAGCAGCAGAAGCAGCAGGAGGTGGAGGCAGCCAACAACAACAACACGCAATAGAGATAAAGTGTATCAATTATAATACGGGCACAAGGCAAACGACTCAAAGGGCCACACGACAAACCCAACCCAACTAACCAAATAGGCCAAGGCAACAACAACAGCAGCAACAGCAGCGAGAATGACAACAACAACAGCAACAACAACAACACGAAGAGCTACGACCACAATTACCTCAGATCCGGGCATTCTGTGTTTTCATCACTGCAATGTGAAAGTTTTCTGCTTCACTTTGCCGCACAGTTGCCCCCATTGCAACGCGCAACTGGATGCGGATGCGGATGCAGATGCAGATGCAGATACGAATGCGATGCCAACAGCGACGACGACGTCGACTGCGAATACCGTTACGAATGCTAGCAATGGCAGAGAGAGTGCGACAAGCCGCAGCATGACCATGACGCGCCTGTTGCCCTTTCGCTTGCCCTATCCCTTTGTGCGTGCCACGCAGCATCCCTGTGCAATTGTCCTGCGTCCATCCACGGGTGATTTCCTCAAGTGAGTAAAAAGGGTTTGCTAGAATTATCATCTAGAATTATCATTTGTAGAGGGATGTTAAATGAATAATATAGTTATAGATTAGTGTTTTTTTTATTAAATAAGTATTAAACTGTTTTAAGGGCAGTACTTAATACAAAACTCTCCCTCTTTACCCTCTTTAGTACAATAAACATTCAATTCAATTAACTTTCAGAGAGAACAACTTTTAGAATGAGTAAAAGAGAACTAAGTTTTCTATAAATTTATAGCATACTTTTTGGATAATTCTAAATGTAGGTTGCAACAAAAACATTAATATTCAAATTCTTATTTCATTCTTACAATGACATATCCAATTGCTCAATAGTCACAAGCATTATAATTGTAGTTAGACAAGTCTTTTAGATTGATATGTTATATGCATATAGTTATTAGTCAGGCGGATAGATCGACTTGGAGACATCAAACAAAAAAAGTGCAAAAAAAATGGAAACAAGCAATAGAGGCCCATAGCTTCCTAGTAAAATATGTGAATGAATGAATAAATGTGTGTTAAAAAAAAATATAATATAATATTTGGCAAAACTTACTTGTAACAATTTTGGACTGACACTTCAAAATTTTAATTTTTACACCTATTATATTGAATATTAGTGCATGTACAAAAAAAATGATAATTGAGCTTTTATTTTTAACAAGCAAGTTTCAAACTGAACTTAACTTGCTCAAAATAATAGCTTTGTGTCCGGCATTCCTCCAGTTCTCTATTTCCATGCAATAACTCTAAGAAATTTCAAGAATTTTATATTCAAATCCTGTACTTGTTATCAAAATTATTGAAAGCATTTTAATTAAATTTGCGTGTAGGGGAAAAAAGAAAGAACATTTCTTAATAGAGCGTTTTGGCTTCGGCAATATCTAGATTGGGTTTTTCATGGCTGAATGCGAGACAAACAAAAAAACAAATTGTTGGAATTCATTTTTAGCTGGCAGTTCCGTGTTGCTGCACATGGTTGCAGACGCCGTGGAAAGCCCACAAAATTCAGATTTGTTACGTTTTTCGGGTTGGATAACTCGCGCTTTTTTTTAGCTGAGGGTTTATGCAAAATGTGTCTGATGTATTTGTGTCTCTCTCTCTCTCTCTCTCTCTCTCGCTATCTCTCTCTTTCTCTATGTACAGCGATTACAGCAACGCTACGGATTTGCATATCGCGGTGACCACATCCGGCGGCGACATTGTCGAATTCGATAGGCACGGACTGCAGCGACATCGACGCGAGGATAATCCTCGCGAGTGGTGGCAATCGTTGCTCGTCGGTGATTTACCCGAACCCTGGTACGACTACTGGGACGAGATGCTGGACCAGGTGAGTTTGTTTCCTTTCAATTCCCCGCGAAAATGCAAATCTCTCATGCTCTCTCTCCCTCTCTCTCTCTGTCTATCTTCCTGCTCCTTTAGATCTGTGCGCAGTCGGGACGTTGGTCGATTGCCCGCTATGAGGAGAGCAGCCACAATTGTTACACCTTTGTGTTGGCTTTCCTGCAGGCCTTGGGGCATGCCCAGCTAAGTGATGCGGCCCGCACCAAAACCAGTTTCTGTGAGAAGTACATTGTGCCCCGCACTACCACGGCGGGCAAGTACATCTCGCTCTATCGCAAGCTACGTCTGGCCGGCATCTATGTGCATCGGCAGCAACTCAAGCAGACCAAGCATCGATCTCTCAAAGTGGATGTCTGTGATGGCCCCAAGCTGGTCAATCATCTGGCAACACGCAATGCAACACGTCAGAAGCTCTGCACCATTAAAGAATGATCTAAGGTTATCGGATATCACTAAAAGGGGGAAGGAGAAAGCTTGCCCTAGAAATCTTTTCCTAAATAGAGATTTCAGTTAGCATATAGAATATATTATACTCCCTATCTATCTAAATAGTTGCTTGTTCCTACGGTTAAGATAACTTTGTATTATACAACATGAGTTTGTACTTTTTAAATTTCTTTATAAATATCTTATAAGCCGACGTCACCAGACTCGATAGTTTTTTAAACAATTTTGTGTTTAATGTGATTTCAAAAGTGATTTTTCAAATAAATAAAATATATATTCTTTATTTAAATAAAATTAACAATTGCATGATTATTTAAGTACTAAATACTTTAACTTTGAGTGTCTTTTTAATGGGAATGCTTTATGTATATAATATATATATGTATATAGTATTGTATATGGTGTATATAGAAAGATAAATAGTAACTCTTTGCTATCTTATTTTGCCGGGCTAACATTCTTTTGGAACATGCCCATATAGTTGCCTGGTGGATCATAGTTGCAGACCACATAGATGGTATTACCACTGGAATATATATTATATAGATCAGTCTCCACAATCTGTTTGATTTCTGCTACTTACCGTCGTGCATAGCCTACACCCAGCTGCCGAGAACCCTTCCAAACCACTTGGGTGAAGTGACCCGTATTCATTTGGAATGACGGACTACGCCAGTTGTATTGCTTGATCTCGTCGTACCAGGATCTAACTGCATCGGTACCAGTCAGCCTACCTCCCGAGGCCATATAGATGTTCTCCCCATAGCCGCTATTCTGACGATGCTCCATGCGATTGTTGGCCAGCAAGTACTATAAAGAAATCAGTTAATCATAATGAACATTCAGTCAGATATAGCAATAACTAAACCTGTGCCCAGCTTGTGGCCAATTTGGATAGTTTATCGTCTAACCTCAGCGCAGGTGCATCGTGGCGTGCTCTGTAGTAATTGTGCGCGTCAAGAACCTCCTGTTCGAACTGCAAATCAAGAGATAGTTTAAGAATATTTAATACTTTAATATTTATAGAGTCACGAATAATACGAAGTGCAAGTTCAAGATGTTTGGGGGAGTTTACACTGGGATTACAGCACAGAGAGCATTGGGAGGAAGAACATATCGCAATCGTTAGTTTAGTAGTATGTGTAGATCTGTTCATGTGTTTCTCTGTGTATGTGTGTGTGCATTCGACTTACTCGTGTCGCGGCTATAGTCAACTTGGTGCCAAAGAACAGAACATAAAGCAAAGTCACACAAATACACATGTTTCTACTCGTACCATACGAACATTTTTGGTTTCTTGATTTCTGTATAAAAAAAGTAATTAACATTTGTTGTAATCCAAGCCCCGAACACTCTTTAAATTATATGAATCAACACAGAAAGAAACTTGTGAATTTTGGTTCCCATGCAGGTTATTCACACTGTGTTATTTACAACATGCGGGACTATGCTTACACTCATTTCTTTTAAGATGGTATTTTATTCAGATTTATAGGAGCACTTTTCAATTTCAAGCACTTGCAGCTTCGGCTTCGATATTTAAGTGCGACTGGGAGGCTTGCGCCGTCGTCGTTGGGTTTATATGCGACATTATTGCTGCTGATAAGAAAATTACACTCACAACTAGAGCGACTGAGCGTGGGTGGAGGGTGGTGGAGTAAGGGGGGAGGGAGGTGCGGTAGGTTTGGCTGACTAATCTGCTTTATCAACGCTCTTGCACATCCGCACAAACAATACAAACAGCCACAGCTGTTGGTTATGACGTAGACTCGACTTGAACGGATTTTCTGTAATTGGATTAGTGGCAAATTTCATAATAAAAAATAGAAGTAATGTATGGAGTACACCCCATAATGGGTGCCTGGCATTATGTTATACGTAGAATGCAACGTGTTTGTTTTCATGTATTTAATGCGCGATTATAATGAGATCAGCTCAAGCTGAACGTGCCTGTTCTGTTATAATAATGCTGTAAGCCTGTTGCCAGTCGAAGCATCAAAGGCATTCCGAACATTGCAAACGACATTGTGGGAGAAAGGGTGGATCGAAAAGAGTATAAGGCATATCCGACTGTATGTGTAGCTGTCGGCAAAGTTCTTCACTGATATAAAGCAATATTATGACAGACTAGATTAGATATCTGTCTATTAACTTGGCCTCACCTTTTCTTGCACGAGTCCCACATCAATCCACATCATGGGAAAGATGTCAACGCCTGAGCTTAGCCTTTTGTGGCGCCTGCCTCATTAATAATCGCAATATCCTTGCGGCACGCGTCGCTTTCGTTATGCAAAACTGTCATGAATCGGGCGCAAATGTAATTACATTCTCCTTGATGAGCCAACGGCGGGCTCATCATCATCTGCTGCCGCTCCTCACTGCTTGCTGGTTGCTGGCTGCTTTCCTGTTTGCCTGTTGCAGGTCGGGACATTTCATCTCTCGGATAGCAGGCAATACGTGCATATAAATTGTATAATGTCGTTGCCAAGTTGCAAAGACACGTAATCTAAAAGTAAATAAGTTTTGTGTGCTCCGCGCCGCCGTCTCGCTCAAAGTTTTGTTTATGAGTTTTGAGTCGACAAAGTTTTCTTGTCTTTCTTGCAACCCATCGCAGCATAATGATAATGTTGATGATGTTGATTGAATTTAACGGCTCGCGATGCTCTAAGACTGATCGTTGATGCGTAATGACTTGGAAATTAAGATGCTTCTATGCTGCAAGAGTTAACCAAACGCATTGCCTGAGTGTTTCCACAAAGTTTGTGGTGGAATTTCTGAAGTTTATAAATATATATACAAATATATAACATTAATATGGAAATATGCAATCTATCATATACATAGTTTAAATCAGTTAAAGTTTGCCAATATTCAAAGTATTTAGTTTATAAATTTATTCCAGTGAATATGTTAGTCTTCAGTCTTCATTGCGTTTTCTAGTGAGTTCGCTGTCATTATGTATGCACTTCATAGAGCATTATAATTGAGCAATAAAAAAATGCAATTATTACCTCAAGTTGTGTGGAATCAGCTGATGGTTGACTCACACTGGGCACAAATGTGGCAAAGTAGGCCAAAGTCATGCCATAATTGTGCAGTCCCTTTTGTGTGGCCAAGTCAAGGTCGTGTGGGCCACACCCCTGCCCTGTCGCACACATAACGGTCTAAATGGGTGTGCCAATTGGTAATGCCGAAACCGCTTATCGGGAAACGTGAGTCAATGGCAGCACACTAGGGGAGAGGGGGAAAACGGTCTCACAATAGAACTGAGTTTCAGCTCATTTGTGTGTTATTTAATTAAATGAGAAATTGTTGGCAATAAATGATTGACAGGGTAATAAATATGAGTGTCTACGAGATACTCTGTATAAATAGAACAGCCGTTATCTGCTTATCGTTTGTGCTTCGCATAGAGACTAAATATACCCTGTATACCCCTACTGTAGCCAACACTGACAGTGGTACGTGCCAGAATGCACGATTCGTAATACATAAAATCAGCACAGACCTTGAGGGGCATTTACAAGCAATTCTTTCTCTATTCATTCGCTGGCCCATTCTTCACTGGTTTGCCATTTCAAACATTCGGACGGATGCATAAGTAGAGCCTCCTCTATTGCCTCCCCTGCCCCTGCCCCTCTTCCACATCACCCGTTTTGCCAATACGACTGCGCGTTATAATAATGTGGATGACAGTCCAGGGCTTTGTATGGCTGCTGGCGCTAAGCAAAACCCAATCGAAGCACCCCCTTCCATGCAGCGCTTCCTCCCCCTTACACGCCCCGTTTCGACACATTTTCAACGCATTGAAAAATCTCAACTAATGCCGACAGCTTTGTCGTCATCGTCAGCGTCGCCATCGTCATCCGTTCTCGAGTTGAGTTGACAGTTTTAATTTACTATCTGCATATTTGTCAATGCAACCTAGCAGTGGGCGTGGCCAGCCTCCCATTGTGCAGCATGATAAATGCATTGCCCACTTTGATGGATGCCCAAAGATTCGACGCACTTGCGATAAGATCTAGAAGAGAAGAAGAAGCTAAAGCTAAAGATTGTACAGAGTAGCAAGAGCGAGATTCATTTCCTGGTGTATTCACCTTCTTTATCACTTGTCGATTATAAAATATGCAAACAACACCAGCAGCATTGTTGAGATTTACGAACTGATAACAAAGGCGCCTCTTGTTCTTGAGTGCTGGGTAAATATTGTATTTACAGCGCACTCAACTTAAGCGGCCTAATTGAATGTTGATAAGACACTTCCACATAGATAAGGAGGATCTACTTGACTCACTTAATTGAATTCGAATGCACTTTTTATCGTTTAGGTGTGAGACAATCTTCTACAGATTTATTGCACAATATAATAACACCATTTTGAACTATAAACTATAACTATAAAAGTGTTTTGTCAGTTATCTGTGCTGTCATTCCCAATGAGGTCAAGGCATCTTGCAGTTTTACTACCTACACTTCTTCCGCTTGCTTCTTGTTAAAACTTTTCTTTTTTGCTTTCAAGTCTGACCATTTTTCCGCTATATATTCAAGCGAATTTCCAGTGTCAACTTGAAGTTCTTGGCGAATTAGCAATTTGTGGAACTCTCGTTGTCGATGCTGCAAACCAAATTGCAGAGTCGTGTTTGACTTCTGATTGTTTTTTTTTTCTCGTTTCTTTTTCGCCTTTCTTTCACTTTTCAATGCATTTTCTTTAGCTTTCCTTGCCACTTGCGCTTTTCTTGGCCAGCGATAGATGGCAACTTTAGTGGCAAATTGGAGGATCTCTTCCTTCTCTCTCTCTTACTATCCCTCTATCTCACTCTCTCTGTTTCTCCCTCTCCTTCTCCCTTTGTGTGTGTTCTCATTGTGCATGCAATTTAAAATGCAGCTGACTGCGGTCTTTATTCAGTGGACAGCAGCATTTCACGCACAATTTGTTGCGATTTTAATTATGAACTCATCTGTTTAAAACCCGCAAAATCTATTGCACAATAATTGCTGGAAATTTTGCGAAAATTCCGTATATAACATACGATACTGTGATATGATTATGTATGTGCCTCATTGAATTATTATAATTGAAACTGTTGACAGCGTTGTTTATATCAAAAACGCGCTTTGATTCATTTAATCTCAATTCATTCATTCATTGCGACGCTTCGAGCTTCCATTTCCCCCCAATTAAACAAGCCCAATCAAGGACTATTACGTATACGCAGTGTGTGCGTGTGTGTGCACATGCATGCATAATTGCACGAGAGATTGCACAAATATAAATTTTAAATATTTAATGCCTATGAGACATGTAAATACGTGTTATTTTGTCAGTTTATAGCAACATTTTGTCATTGCACAAACTTTGTAGTCTGCCTTTAGGCGCACACTGCAAATTCAACTTAAATTGCAGTTGGCGGAGACTAGTTTAAATGGTGTAATTGATAGCATGCGTGAATAATTATACGGAAAGGGATTTGTATTTGAATGAGATACTTAAGAAATTTAATGTACTGAGCAGTGTTCGATATTCTGCAGATTATGTTTATAATTTAATTAAAATTCGCAAGAATTGACATAAATTATTCACACAGAAGCTTAAAGCCATTTTCAACACACTCGCATCGCTTGTTGTCTTTGGTTGCACTTAAATTGACTCAAGTCGTTCTCTGAGAATCCAGTATTGCTCTCTGCTGCTAAGCACTTTCCCCCCTTCACTCACTTATCACATCAACTTGACTTGCTTGAACTACACTCATCTCAGCTCAGAGTTGCCCTCTCTGGCTAACCGCAAACAGAGGCAACTCCATCATTTGCATTTGCTGTTCCATTCGGACAATTTATACGCTCTCTAAATGGATATTCAATACATTTTGCCCCAACACAGTTCGGTTCCTCGGCTGCTTGTGCACACATTGCACTTACATGGACAAACACGTGTCCTGTTCCGGTCGGAGAAGTGCACAGCAGACAGCAGTCCCTGGACTGCCTGAGCATGTGCTCATATCCAGGACGAGCGCTTCCACTTTCTTTCGGCTTCCAGTCTATTAGATATGTATTCCAAGCGAAATGTTGCAATAAAACTAAATCGAATTCAAACAGAAAGTTCATTTACAGTTCATCAAGTTGAGTCGAAGACTCCCGTGTCCCCATCCTCTCCTGGTGTAAGTGCAAACAAAATAGCCTCGTCCACTTGACTCTCTCTCTCTCTCTAGTATAGGCAAGTCTTGGATCCTGGGTCCTAAAGTTTTCGACTTGTGGCTAACGGAAAACTTGGAGTTTGGCTTTTATGCTAAATTAAATTGGCCAGGAACCTGCATACGATAAGTCTATATGTGTTGATACCCTGTAGTCATAAAAGCTGTGGAGCAAAGGGTATGCTATGCTTCAGAAGGAGTGTATAGTATGGAATGTTTTCTTAAATTCACATTTCTTGCAGAGAATTAAGGAAAACCCATTCAATTTGAACAATGATGTGTAGAAAGGCAGAGTGAGGGCGAGTGTCTCTCAGCAGTTGCTTAATGGGTGTCTCATTATAAAAGTCATTTTAAGTTATTTATTCTCTTTAACTAAGTACAGGATATCAGCTATTTGTTCAGCTAAAACATTTCTAGCCGACACGTGACGTATCCGTGTGCAAATTCGATGGGCATCAAAATGAACCCAAAAAGTTGCAGCATTTATATGCCAAATTGGTTTTGCCAATTCCTGTGTGAAGCTGCCCCAATGCGATAGCAGGTGTAGCTGGCTCACCTAATATATATTTGCTGGAAAATTGTTAGACAATTAACACAATTTCCATTTGGGTTCATTGGGCAGTTAATGTCTGTGGTTAGCCGAGTTATTGACACCAAGCGACAACGACAACGTCAACGACGACATCGACCAAACCGAATTCGAACATTTTCATGAAAAGTGTCTGCTAATTGTGTGTGTGTGTGTGTGTGTGTGTGTGTGTGTGTGTGTGTGTGTGTGAGTGCGTGTGTTTGCACACGTGTGTGTTGCCTTTGTTGTCGATTGTGCGGTTTTTGGAATATTTCGCAATAATTCGATAAAAGGTTTCTCCCTCGCCCCATAAAGGGTTTTGCAATCGAGCGTGGCGCGCCGACTCTCGCTGAAAGCCTTGTCAGCTGCTTTTGCCTGGCCCAGGGAGTGCACAATAAACAGTTTATGCCATTTACGTATCGCTGCATACGATTTCCTTGGATATTTTCCGTACATTTTGCAGCTCAGAGGTCACACAATCGTTGACTTATTTGCGCTCGAACGCGCTGCGAAAATCCCTTTAACGGAACGAACACAGAACTCACTCAGCGAATTCGAATTGTTAAAGAGACTGAACGGCCAACGCAGCCAAGCGTTAAATATCCTTGAAGCTTCTCCACATAAATGCGATTCCTTTTCACTTCCTGTGTGTGCGTGTGTGTGTGTGTGTGAGTGCGAACAACTACAAATACTTTGGCATTAGGTCATCGATTGGACGCATTTAATCAGTACAAAATGGTATATGGCTTCGCCTTGAGTCTGAGAACTTTAATGTATTGCTTAAGTGGGTTAAACTATAACATTAAAGTGTTTATACTTCTGTGAAGATATTACATATTAATCGAGGTATATTCATTCAATTACACACTTAAACTACAATTTGAATTAGCTTCGCTGATTTCTTACATTACAGTTGCAATTAGAGGTGCAGAAACATCGATAGAAACAAATTCGATATTTCATGGATATCTACATATATCGATATTCCTGCACTTCTAGTGACGCTGCCTCTTCTTTTACGCCTTGCACAGCACTCACGATAGCGATACAGTTATCGATGATCTATTAATAGCTTACTCTACTTACGATAGTGACTATGGTCACACTAATTTATCCTAAATAGAGCTGAATTACACACTATATTGTGTTGACTTGGTCTTTGTATGATCACTACAGTAATCAATAAACTTTAAATAATGTATTCAAAACCTTCAACTTGGAGATATGAAATGAACATGTCGACAAAATTCATGATATGAATGCTATTGCTCGAAAGCTGTCATGTGCCTTCAATTCCCAGTATCTACTGAGTTAACTTAAATCTTAAGTGAATAACATTTGCAGCAATGAAAGCAAATCCAGGTAAATATTGTTATAAAAGTTGTTCATGACAGCTTTCATGTGCTTTTGATTTAAATAATATTGATATATGGACATTTTCTATCGAAAACAGAATATACTCGCCTTTAATTAAATAAAACATACAGAAGTTTCGTGCTCGCAGAAGTTTTTGTGCTGCGGCTGCACTTTAATGGGCTGCTAATTTAATAAATCCATTAAAATATGCATTTTCACACATTGCTGGCCAATTAGTCGGCTGTACACTGTCTGATGGTGGGACGGGGGCGGAGAGTAGTTGGGGTAGGGGGCTTGACTGGTTGTTGTAATTTGCGTGCTAATTTCCTGAAGCACAGGACTTGTGGCAAACTGTGCAAACATTGCCAGTTGCAGCGTCAACATGCTGCACATGCATACGTAGAGGGATTAGAACTGTCAGACAGACATGCGAACAAACAGACAGATAGATAGACAGACAGACAAACAGACATGCAGACTGAGATTTGCATATCTTTTGAGGCAGCCAAAGGCAAGTTAAAAGCTCCTTGGCAACCACTTTGTGGTCTCTCCGTGCCGTCTCTATGCCAGGATCCGCGCGTTCTATCAGTGTCCTAGTAACAGCCACAGCAAGTCAACGCTTCTCACAGTTTGTATCTGTTAGTTTGCATCTTTCAGTTTGTTTACCGAAGCTGCGGTTGCAGCTCTTGACGATTTGCTGCGTTTCACTTGCCAAAGTCAAGTTGTTGCATGCCACGCCCATCCCCCCCTTAGTGATGGGGGGAATCCTTTAATATGCAACGCCTAATTGACAACGTTGACATTTAATGGGAATATTTGCTCAGTTTAACGTGCTGTGGATTCATTAAACGCGTCGCTCGAATCGAGGCATAAATCGCAATTGCCAAAAAGGGGAATTTGCAACGAAATTTACGTTTTATTGCGAAATGGGGCGAATTGAAGCAGAACATCGCAAAAAGGCTCAAATTTGGTTTGTATTTATGTAGAAGTCAAACCGCAATAGCAATAGCAAAAGCAGCAGCACCACCAGAGGCAGAATGTAGTCGAAGCTGGACATGCCTAGAAAGAGCTAAGGCTAAATTGCCTGAAAGGGGCAAGTATGGAGAGAGGATGGAAGGGGGAATAGAGAAACCTTAACCGGGTACACAAATAACATTTAGCTAGTTAGGCACATGCTCGACTATGAAATACCCTTTTTATACGGGTTTAACCGTTTAAGGTGTCATAAAGTCTGCTTTTACTGGCTGAGAAGTGAACAGCCACAGCCACAGAGCAGCATAGCCACATTCGCATACACAAACACACATACACACACACATAG
The DNA here is from genome assembly GCA_018903715.1 of Zaprionus davidi. NCBI lineage: Eukaryota > Metazoa > Arthropoda > Insecta > Diptera > Drosophilidae > Zaprionus > Zaprionus davidi. The sequence goes on from JAEIGL010000005.1 coordinate 12,258,318, forward strand.
AGAGGGGAGAATGGAGCAGAGCACGAGCCCAATTGGACAGTATCTTTGTTTGAGCCAGATATGTGCTTCATGGCTAAGTAGCCAAGTCCAAAATTGTAAATTGTAGCTGCCAGTGGTAACTGACGGCAAAAGTTAGACCACAATACACTGCAAGAAAGTAAGACGAAAACCAGAGAGATATGCGTAGTGGTATATAGCTACATATACTTTAAATGATAAAAATATATGCAGATGATTAGAAACCATTAGAAAATTGTATTAAAAAACACTACAAAAATAAAAGTAAATTGAAAATTAGATTCTTTATTTCAGAAATGAGCCATGGAATGAACAGAAGTAGAACTCACTTAGTTTTAAGTTTATAAAAATAAGATATATTAATGAATTAAACGAAAATCTTGAATTAATTTCTAAGTTTTCTGAAGTGCCTCAGTACAAAAGTGGCAGATGAGAACAACTGCAAATGAAATAGCTTCTAATAATAGTAAACCCCTTCTTCTCCCTCCTCGCTTTCCTGCCTCTGTGACAAGCATCTTTGCTGCTGCAGTGTTGCTTCTGTTGGTGCAGCACCTGAATGATGGCAATTGTTCCAGTGGCCGCCTTGTGTGCAGCTGCCAATTAGACGCTGGCAGGTTGGGGCAGGACAAGGAGAGAGAGAGAGAGAGAGAGAAGGAGACAAACTGATGAAACTCGATTTCCATTGACGGCAACATGTCGGAGCACTACGTTGTCATGGCAGCCAGTGCAGCAGGAGCAGCACAACGACTCTTGCCACCAATGCTGCTGCTGCTGTCGCTCATGTCGCCGCCTCGACTGCTGATGGGGATCAGAAGTGCGTTATAAGCGGGTTACGGTATTTTCATCATTTTTGCCAGGCAACCGAGTAGTAGATGCAATAAGAGAAACAGCAGGCGAAAGAGGAACTAGAGAGAGAGAAACAAGCGCAGCTGCCTTTGGTAAGATTTATGAACGTGCAGCAAGAATGTGACTGAATTGATATCATTGTGATTTATTGATGATGGGATATATCTTTATCTTTCTCCTCTTTTCCTCTTACTCTCTCACTTTGCTGATTGTATCTTTGGCAGTCACTTAACGGAATTGCGAAATGGCCAATCCATTGGGACGCAGAGTCTCTCAATTACTCAGCAACTTCATCATTTATAGCTTAATTATTATGGTGGAAATAAGTGCAGTTAGAATTTGACTTGAAATAGATTCACCAATATGTCAATTGACGAGATTTTTGTAATGTCTTCAACCTTATTCATTGTTGATTTATGTCACATGTCGAGCCAGAGAGGACAAAGATATCTGTGGAAGCTGCGCCAAGTTGGTCCCTTTTTGACATTCAATTAATATGCAAATTTTGCCCCAGCATCTCGGCCTGCCCTCGACTGGCTGGCAAAAGGATTTCACATGCGATAAGCCAAATTTAAGTCAACCCACCTTATCCTCCTCTGGCTTCTGGTCCTTCTCGTGTGAGCTCTGCCATTTAACCCTCTTACAGCCCGCCGCGAAGAATAAACAGAGTGCAGAGACCGAGAGACTGGGGCCGGCATTGGGAATTGGCTGCAATTGGATGGGATAGAAATTAGAAAACCAGCTTAGTGATTCAACCAACGTTAGCAGATTTCGTGCATAGTTTCAATTGCTTGCCAGAGGCGCTGTTGCTGTACTATAACAGGGAAGAGGGGGTTACACTCAGTGGTCTCCGTCTGGTTCTCAGTCTGGGGCTCGGTCTGTTTGCCCCCCGCAGGAATGCCCGTTGGAATTTACGAGACCCTCGAGATTAGTTTGCGCTGTGTTGTTTGCCTTAATTGCAAGTAAGAGGCGTGGCCGTGTCGCCAAGTCAGCGGATTGCGGATTGTGTTCACACAAACACAAAACAAGAAACGGCAACCAGAGCAAGAGGGGGAAAGGCAGGATACCAAACGCGAACAAAAAGAAAAGAAAACACACACACGAAACGCAGACAAATGAAACCCGCCATGGATATTTCGCATTCCACATACGCCGTGTGTGCCACGCAGGACACAGACAGGATATTCCTATCGGCAATTGGTGTCGCTGCACAGTAAATACTCGTATTGCAGCGCCAAGCACCAAATAAATACATTTATCGAGTCGCAAGGCATTCGCAAATATCTCGCATGCATAAATTCTGCACAAGAACTAGAGATGCAGTACGGGAGGGGGGATGGGGTGGAAGTCAAAAAAGGATGGGCGCAGAACGGAATCCGAACAGCCATGGGAACGGGTGTATTTGTTTCCATTTTATATCTTATTTATTTCAGATTTTTGCCCATTCGTTTGCGACGTGTGTGTCGATGTGGCACATTTTATTGCACTGCTCTCTTATCCTATGGGATGCAATTTTAAAATATTGCACACACTCCTCGCCAGCGGACCGAGGCGAGTAAAGCTGAGCTCCATTAATATTTCATGTTCCCTTTTTTCTCTTCCCTTTTACGTTGTTGCCATCTCGGAATCGAAATCGCCGTTGACTTGAGTGATTGTAATAAATTATTTGCCAAGTTTATCGGGGCCAATGGAGTTGCCTTTTAGTCAGCTTAAAGTGTCAATTGAATCGCCAACAATTCCAGGCGCAAGTGTAACACTGTCTTTCATACTCCACTAGATAACTGATCCATATATCAACGATTTCAATTTCCAAATGGCTTCGATTTCAGTTTGAACAATTGAAAAGCGCTTTAATTGAAAGTATCGAGAGTGACAAAAATTTAACCAGTGTTCAACAAGTGCGCGCAGATTACATCTATCAGCAGATCAACTGTGACTCACTTTTATTAATTGTTATCTCTGATTATAATAAATAAGTACAAATTTTATTTCGATAACGAATACTTAACCGATATGTACAATTTGTTACGCTTTAGTGTTGCGTAACACATCAATCTCTGTTATCGATTGTCATGCCGTCAATAAAATAAAATTTTAAACTCACCACGTGTGCGTGGAGTTTTATTAATAGTTGCTTGTCAATATTTTGTAAAATCATATATAATAAAGAAAAAAAACATTTACTGAAGTTACAAAATGCTGCGCTTCAGAAAATCCCCTGAAGTTTACAATATGCGCGGCCCGCCGCAGAGTTTTGTTCAGGTAAGTTGCAACAGTCCTAATAAATATAATAAATTTAATAAACATAAATTTTCAATAATAGATGAACCAGTTTGGTAATGCTCCTTATAATTCTGAAGGTAATCCTGCGAAAGTTGTGAGAAATCAAGTCAAAAATGATCAATTTCAGGAGACTTTCGATTGGGTACTCCAATTGGGTCTCAACCGTAACTGCGCCCAAAATTTGGCAGGGATTATGGTTGAGCATCCCGTTCTTAACTTAGATTACTACCAGAAGCGCTGGGGCAACCTGGCCCAACGTATGGGAACTAATCAATTGGATTTGGTAGATACAATGATACTTCATGAAATCCGTGAACTGCTGCATAATCAGCCAGGTACAGTGAACACTCCCAAAGCACCATCACCACCGTTCGAAATCGGTTACAATTCGATAATAGAAGATAACTATTCCACTCGTATAATAACATCGACGCCTCTGCGCCACTATCCCATTGAAGAACCAGTTGCTTATAATATTCATAACGATCCACGTAACAGGAATGATCTTACTCACCAAGACCAGCAGAATTATTTTGAAAACAACAACCCGAAACGTGACAACAGCAGAGACTATCGATATGTAAATGATTATTGTAACGGGAATGTACCCAATATTGTTGCCGAACAACACCACTATGACCAACTGGGCCAGTGTAAAGCAGATCAATTTAATGCCGGGAATAATCGGGAAACTGATCATAAGTCAACACGCAAAGGTCGCAAACTTAATTTCCACTTGGAGACAGGAGACTTGGATAGGCCAAATTTTGTGAGCATCAACGATCGTCCTAATCGCAAAAGAACTGCCGATCAAACTGATGATCCCAATGAACCGCAGATGCAGCATAACCACAAGAGACGCCTCAGGGGTGGGATACGTCAATTCAATATAGGCGCTTATAAAATGGCCTATGTCAAATTCAGGCAGTCCCCCTTGCCACAGTCAGAGAAAAAATCATATGCTATTGCCTTCTTTCAACGTAATCATTGTTTTATTATCGGTGGACCTAATACCATAAGAGTAGATGCCGATAAGTTCACTACTCAAGGCATGTTCAACACCGGTCGGAATATTAACAAGCTGATTCGTCGCCATATTCGCGAAAACTGGAATGATAAGATGGTCAAGCACTATGATAATTGGGGCAACTGGTGGGAAGACTATAAATGGTGCGAAGATTTCATAAACATTGAGCTTGATAAGTTTCGAGGTGTCAATGTACTTCAGAAAACATTTCTGAACTTAAATTTCAGGAAGGCTACTTCCGTGTACACTCTCATGGAACTGGCTCAGTCGGCATTGGCAATGGAAACGAACAATTTTCAGTCCATATTGTGTACCATATTTGAAATAAAGAATTGGAAGTTTCTGGAAAAGTTACCAATCGATGAAATTGGAAAATTGCAGGATTTTATTCGTTACGTGCCCAATAAAGTGTGGATTAATATAATGCGTAGCATGATATTTCTTTGGCGTCAGTATTATGAGATTCAATCAAATGTTTTGCCTGAAAATGAAAGGAGCCGCTATGCCACATTTGCACAATGGAATAATTATCTATTTCATTGGTTGGCCAAACAGGCCTACGACGAACTAAAACGGATCAGTAAAATCGAATGGCCACCACACAAGAGAGTGTTTACTCTCTAAGTTTATTAACATTAAAGATCTGTAAATTAATCTTTTAATATATCGTACTCTTCTACCATAATAATCACTTAAGGTATTGTCCACGGACATCAATTTGAGGTTTTTAGGCTTATTCAAAACTTGCATAAAGTTGTTTAATTTGTTATCACAAAGTGCACCTGAGCCTCAGTCTGAGTATGATGGGAAAGAGAGCCCGCAGGGCAAATGAATAAAGCAAAGAGAAACAAAAACCAACAAAAAGATGGTGACAAAAAAAATTGTCAAACGTTGCTGCATATTAATCCGACAGAGTATTTCACTCAGCGGGTGCTTCGACCGCAGCCAGACAAGAGGACAGAATGACAGAGAGGAGCCAGCCAGCTAGGCAGGCAGACGGGCGGGTCCTGAGCAGGATATGCTGTGCGCGGGAACCAGAAAAGACATTTATTGTATCCTTAGCGCGCTTGACAGACGCGTGCTGAGACGATGATGAATTTGCCGACGTTGTCGCCCAAAAGAAGTAAAAAACTCAAGCGTAGAAGCGAGGAGATGAGGGAGTGTTGAGAGAGGGGTGAATTGGGCAGCCATCCAGTCATGCAGAGTGAAAAAAAAAATGCAAATAAAATGCCAGCTTATTAACTGAGCGACCAGGGGAGTACGACGTAGGTGTAGCCTGCTCTTTAGTTGATTGAAAAAGGTGATGCCAAGGTTGCTTATACTTTGCTCATAATTTGAAAACATGGTGCCTAAGGTTCATAATTTTTTTTCATATTTCTAAAGATCGAAAAATATTAAATGAAAATCATTAAAGAATAACATAAGACATTAATTTGATTCCTCTTACATTATTAATGTAATTAAGCCTTAATGAACGGCATGGTGAAAGGTAATGGGTGGTTCTTGCAGGTCCTAATTAAATTATATTTCAATTTAATTAAAACGTCTTCGCCGCGCGTTACGTCCGACCTCTCAATCATTATTAAAATAAGGTTCACATAAAATTACTTCCATCCCCATTTAATGCAAGTCCCGTGCATTCCATTCTTTCATGACATAGCAGCGAATGATAATGCATTTTAAGATGTACACCGCTTGGAAAAACAATATAAAGATTTCTTAGTACCACATCTTAACTTCCATATGAATTTGTTTATATATACATATATTTATTATTTATATTTATAAGCTATTAAAACTTTAAAATTCTGTTGTTTTAATGTACCGTTAAAATCACTTGTGAATCAGAAAACTATATTCTATTGCTTCCGATAGTTCTTAAACCTTTGGCTAGTTTAATGTTATCATTTTGTACCATTCGTCAAAAAGGGAATACTTACTTTCGGCAAATGTATGTAACATGCTAAGGATCACTACTTTCTCAGGATCACTAGCCGATTCGATTGAGCCATGCCTGTCTCTCTATCCGTTTATTTGTATTTCAAAATCTTAGCTATTAAAAGAGCTAGAGTCTTTAAATTTGGAATGAAGGTTTATGTGAACTGTCTACTGATCAAGTTTATTTCAAATTTTGTTACTCTCGTCTTCCCATCATATTTGGATATTATTTGTGACAGAGTTAGCCATGACATTAGGTATTTACAGTTTCAACGTATTTACTATAAATATAAAATGAATCTCATATAATAATTTGAAACAAACAAAGTAACTATGTGTTCGCTAAAAATTTTTGGCTATATTTTTGCCTATTTTACTCTAGGCAATGCTGTGATCTTTCTGTTGTCTATTGTTGTAAATTTGAATGTATGTTGTGAAATTATTCCTTTTAAATAAATATTAATACAAATATAATCTTTGTTTATAGATGAAGTGGTCTTCAAAAACAGAAACGCCCATTGCACTTGACTTCATTTTTTCAGCGATTTTATGCATCATTCACTTTATCGCAGGAATATTTCTATTATGTGGTATGATGTTGGTGGGTATATTATATTTTCGGAACTTACTGCATGTTTTTTTATTTGTGTTTTATTGTCTTCAAACAGCAAAATTCTGACATATTTATGTGTGGCATCCTTCTGACCTTGGTCTCTCCAGTCTTTATGCTATTCAGCAAAAGTCTGCTTTTTGCCATTTACATTATTCTTTTTGAGATTTTCCTTGTTCCCACAACGTGCAGCTATTATTTTAAAGAACTAAAAAAAAAAAATAGATCCCGTGCAAAATATGAACTGTAAGCAAATATACTATATAGTTGGGTATAGTTTGAGCTGGTTGTCGAGACGGGTTATGTACCAAACTTCCGCATCAAACTTTATGCAAAGTCAGTAAATCATCACTTTGAGTGTCCAGGATGTCGTGTCAAAAATATTTAATTAATCTTTTTACAACATAGTTGCATACATCCATACTCAAAACCAAATTTCGGGTGAATGAGTGCTTCGTTCATTTACATATAAGACTATTAAGAATTTTGGAAGGATGTGAATGTAAAGAAATTGTCAAGTTTGTGTTTACTTCATAACATGTGCTTTGATTTTTATGTATTCGAATGTTTCCATCGAAACTAATAATTGACGATACTTCTCGATTGAAAATACTGAAAATAAGTCTATTCAGTCGTACATATTCCGTTGAAATACAAGATTTGAGACTTAGAGCGTCAAGATGTCAGCGGAGGTTGAGGAACTGTTAAAACGTTTTCAGCTCGTTAAGAACATTGTTGGTATTATTGTATCAGATTATGATGGTATTCCCATAAAATCAACACTGGAGAATACAATGGCAGTACAATTATCTCATCATATGCACATATTGGTTGAAAAAGCACGCCAAATTATTGTAGATCTGGACGCCACCAACGAGTTTAAAATCATGCGAATGCGGACTACATATTTCGAAATAATTCTCCAGCCGTCCCTACACTATTTTATAGTCATCATTCAGAACCCTAGCGAGTAGCCGTTGCGAAAATCAATCATTTCAAAATTAAACTTTATTATTGTTTATGGAAAATTGTACGTTTACATTTGAAAAAACAAGAAAAATTGTATTTTAGAGTTGAACATTTCGTAGACCATAGATATATTCTCAAATAATGGACACTTTGAATCGAATAAGCAAAAATAAAATAAAACAGTTTATACCCTACCAAAAAGTTATTTTTATTTTGTTTCCGGTTTTGGAAACAAACCGAAATCTAAAGAATAATTTAAATACAATATTTATGTATATTGAGCGACAACATTGACATCAATAAAAACCTGTATATTTCTCTTTCTCAATCTTTTTTTTATACACTTTTACCTAAATAAAAAGGTACACATGCATGGATATTTCGACTAGTCTTTTGACGCTGATCAAAAATATGTGCAAATACTCGTATTATTGACTTGTCTGAACACAATTGGCACAATAGAAAATATCTTGATTCATTAGAGTAAACGATGAATATAGTGTCAAGGCAGTGTTTAAAACTTCCATATTCATTGTTGTCCAAAAAAATTCTATATACTTAATCAACTTATTACATTTAATTTCAAGATATGGCTTTTCTAAAAAAAATTGGAATTATCTTTGGCATGTGGACCATAGGGAATGGTATTACATATACGATTTACTTATTTGCTATAATCTTACCTTCTCTCGATGGTGTGTATTAATATAAAATGTATATTAAATTGAAAATTATTTATAATTAATGAGAGACTATTGTTGAAAAATAGTAACGGAAGATGTAACGGCCTCTGTCCTAATACTCCTTATATGCTTCATTCATGTTGTTTCTGGAATATTTATATTATGGGGAATATTTTCGGTGTGTATTTAAATTTTCGGTCAGAGCTGCAACTTAATATTATTTGTCCCTTGTCTTTGTACAGGAAAAAACTGAAATATTATTGTCTGGCATCGTGATGTCCTTCGTGTATCCAGTTATGATGAGGTTCTTGGGATCATCCAGATTTCATGTATGGTATATCATGACACTTTTATTGTTCCAGATGTTCTTCGTTACGTTGACAGCTGCATATTATTTCCGGCAGCTAGAATCTACTTTCGTTGATCTAAAGATACAACGTAATGTTAATGTATAGCGATGTTCAACAGTCATGTACTCGACTCGTTAACTCATTATTGAACATCAAAATTATTTAAAAATAATAAAAATATTTTTCTTTTATGTCTAGCGTAGTTTTTAAAGCCTAATTTTAGGAGACACATTAAAAATATGTCTACTAAATTCTTATACCCGCTACCCATAGGGTAGAGAACATAATAACTTTGTGACAACCGAAAATGTATATAACAGGCAGAAGGAGGCGTGACAGACCCCTCAATCTATATATTCTGAATCAGCATCAACTAAAGGTCCTAGGGCTACCAAATTTGGTGTTCATATATGATATTGCACGCAGATCAAGTGTATTTTAGATTAAGCCTAATTTTAATGCAGAAAAGTTCATTTTTGATAAACACACAAACTATGAATAGCCAAACGTTTTTTAAAAATTTAGTTGCGATGGGGTAATTAAGATAAAAGGTATTTAGAAATACTAAATATTTACTTTTATATACTGATTTCGAAACCCCTGAAAGTATACAACACAAAATACGCAAAACATAGAAGTTATATATTGAAGAAATCGTTCTGGTCTGGTGTGTAGCGGGTATATCACGGTCGAGCACACTCCACTGCAGTTTTCGTGCTTGTTTAACTTTAATAACCTTCCATGTTATCCGTATAATTAAAATTTCCATTTGAAAAATAAAAATTCAAACAAATCCTTAAAAAAATTGCTTTGATTTTAATGTATTTCAACAATAACAGTCGAAACTCAAGCATACACATATATCACATAAATACAAACATACTCTTCAATTAAACATACAAAAGTTATATTGATACACTAGATTTGAGACTAGGACGGTCAAGATGTCAGCGGAGGTCGAGGAACTGTTAAAACGTTTTCAGCTTGTTAAGAACATCGTTGGTATTATTGTATCAGATTATGATGGTATTCCCATAAAATCAACACTGGAGAATCAAATCGCAGTACAATTATCTCATCATATGCACTTGTTGATTGAGTTGAGTTCAAAATCATGCGAATGCGGACTACATATTTCGAAATAATTCTCCAGCCGTCCAAACACTATTTTATAGTCATCATTCAGAACCCTGGTGATTAGCCTTAGCGAAAACCATTCAGTATTTTAAATTAAAACGTATATAGTAACATATCTAATCCTACTTTATGTCATTAATAAAATTCCAAAGGTATTGTATTAGATCGAGTTTGTCTTCATAGCCGCTACCCAGAAGGTAGAAGGGTATCAAAACTTTGTGTCAACTGAAGATGGACGTAACATATCGTATGTAGCAACAAGAAGGATGCGTGGAGACCGCGTAAAGTGTATACCGTAAATTCTTCATCGGCATCATCAACCGAAGTCTTCCCTTGTGATTTCTGCATTTTTAACGAACGGATAATTAACAAGAAGTTAATTATGAACTCATTTTAAGGTGCTTACTGATATTAAGGTGCCACCTGTAATGTATGCCATACAAAATACGTTACATAAAAGTTGATAATTTAAGAAATCACTTAGATGGTGGGCAGTTAACATAGCACGCTCGACTCTACCTTTCCTTTCAATCACAAGCGATATTAAAAAGTAAGAAATTAACATGTACTCGACTGTTATATGTGTACTCCCTTCCAACATGTGGTGTCGAAAATAGCCGTTAATAATAACTGACAAACAGACGTAGAGACAGACATGGCTATATCGACTCGACTGCCAAACACACACACACATGTACACATGTATGTAGTTTTTATGTTCGCTATCCAATGATCATATTATCATGAATGATTCAAAAAAAACCTTTAAGGGTATTTGGCCACAGGTAGACAGTTAGGATATTCATTTTCTGAAATGAGATTGAAGCAACCTTTGACGAATATTTTCGATAATAGACTAACAATCCCCATTTGTTTTTTTCGTCGTTTGGGTCTGTCAACTGTCAATATGTCTAAATTAATCATAGATCTGTTTTTCCAAATCACATAACAGAAATTGAATACAATTTCTCACCGTGTTTGCCAGCAACTGTGCAAAAAAATGCGTATCCGAGGAGCAGATACTGCAACGCACAATTGCAGACTCCGTCATCGATCAATCAATCAACGCATCAGCCGTCATCCATCATCATCTAATCGAAGGCAACAATATGGGCAGCCCTCTGACAGCAGACAAACTCCAGCAGTTGCATTGCTTATTCCTGCAGCACGACCAATGTGGGGATTCGAAAATTGCACTTTCGCAACTGGGCGATTGTCTGCGGGTAGTGGGTGCCAATCCTAGTGAGGAGATCCTACGTCAGCAACTCCAGAAGTTGAATGAGAAAAGTACAGAACGCATTTCCTTTGACGAATTTTTAACCATCTACCAGCACGTCCAGTCGGAGGAGGTCACTTCTCCGGCTGGCATTGCTTCAATCGCCGAGGAGTTCATATCGTGCTTCAATTTTTTTGATGAAAGAAATACGGGATATATATCAGCCAATCGCCTAAAACACATTCTCATCAATTGCGGAGATAGTTTAACTATGGAAGAGGTGGATCAAATATTAGCCGATCGAGTTAACGATCAGGGCATGGTTAACTACGCGGAGCTAGTGAACATAATCTTAAACAGTTAAACTGTATACACAATACTCACAATAGATTCTTAATTGTAATAGCCTACAAATATATACAAATAAATATATCCTCAACGGCAGATCGTATTATTATTGTTTGTTACTTACATATATCTTCTTTATGGTAGAATGTGTGATCAATGTCCCTTTGCTGCCAGTCAACGTACTCACTAAAAAAAGAAATTGGAATCTCTTTGAAATTCTTGTCATCAGATATATTGCTACAATAAAACCCAACACAAAATTTGTGTTTGTAAAATAATAAAAATTATAAAATAATTATACGATGATGTCGAAAAAAAAAATAAGTTATAGTATTTTTAATGTTTCTCCGCAAAACATAATGTTCTACGCGCCTTACAATCGCATTCAAAATCGTTTGATTACAATACTAAATCCCACAGCCACCAGACTGCTTTTCAAGATACGCTGTAATTACCCGGACAAATATAATGTCAGTCCAAACTGCGGTTGCATTGAGCCCTATGACACAACTGAAGTGCGAATCAGTCTGAACTATTTTGATTTTCAAAATTGCCCTACTTTTGAACATCGATTTTGTGTCCAATGCATTAAAGCGACTCAATATATGGATTCATTTGACAGTCAATCGATACTTAATCACTTCAAAGAAACGCCTTCGTTCGAGATCAACAATATGCGTATTCCTGTTGAACTACAGCCAGAAGTGTGCAGCGTTCCTAAATCTGAACTGGACACTTTGTTGCCGACGGACTTTCAAGAATCTTTTGAAAGTATTCAACCTTTAGATTTCAATTTAATGCAACATTTCAAACAGTTGACTGTACAATTGGCAATGCCAGCTGTGCAAAAGAAACGCCGCAACCTTGGACAAACTATAATAAGATATTGTATCTTTTTAACCGGATTAGTTGGGGGTAATTTGTCAACCATCGGTATTATATATTTTTACTTTTTCAATAATTACTTAGAGACCCTTTACAGCCTATTTGCATCGCCAACAGGTTAAGAGCATCCTACATATTCATACGAAACTAAACATTACGGAGCTCCCGATATTATGAGATTAACTATAAAGAAATCAATTTAATTTGTTCCTCACACTGCCTTCCCCTGAAGTCGCCTACAAGCCATGTGTGGTCTGCTGAACACATTAATTTTACAATAAAATTTCAACTTATGTATAGAATTGCAATTAATTAATAAATTGGCGACTAAAAAAAAATATTTATAATGCAGCTTAAAGCGACTTTAAGCTAGAGTTCTCAATGGGACTTAATTTGTATCTGGTAGATTACTCGGCGTGATTCCTTCATTTCCAAAAATCGATTCATTCATTTCCACATTGATTTGCGACTTTTTGCTGCACTTTCTACGTTCGTAATGTAATCTGTAACTAAAAAAACTTGTTAAGACACACCATACCAAATGTAATTACACATGTCGCACCATACAGAACAATACAATTTTCTCATAGCACGGAGACAGATGCTCTTCAAGATCTATCGTACAACCGCCACATATAACTATGTTTAGTTTCCATCAAATCTTCTATGAGAATATAGTTTTATTGCATTTTTTTTGTTAACAATTAGGCAAAAACAGTCAGACACGCAATGAAATTCACTTAATCCCGTTGTATTCGCACCCCTTAAAAATACATCACTGTGATGAGTATATGATGTGCAAAAGTACATTTACCCAAAAAGTTTGAGCTGCATTCGATATTGGAGCATTTACTACATTGAAATAGTATGATGACAGTCTTGAAAAACTCTCTGCATTTCTCGTTTGGTTATAAGATTCACGTTAAAGAGATATGCAAAAATATCTTTTAATATTATATTTATTGGTTCCAACGTGCAGTTCCCAACATTGTTCGACCAGCAGCGAGTCCACTCCAAAGGATAATGGCTACAGAGACCGCGTAGTTGGAGGATTCAGAATGTCAGTGACGAAAGCACCTTGGCAAGTATCGCTTCAATGGTCTGGTCGTCACTTTTGCGGTGGTTCCATATTAAATCGTTACACAGTGTTGACTGCCGCTCACTGTGTAAATGGGAGACACGTCGATGATTTAGATGCACGCGTTGGAACTTCCATAGCAAACTACCGTGGACGTATATATCCTTTAAGAGATTATAAAATACATGAGAAGTATTCGAGAACTAATCGTATGTGGAAAACTTACGACATTGCTGTGTTTTGGCTGCTGTCCCCATTGACCATATCAATCAATGTTCAGCCCATTCGTCTAGCCACAATTAAGCCCAAAGATGGAAGTTTTGTGTGGTTAACTGGCTATGGCAGGACCGAAGACGGGAAACCTTCAAACCACTTATTGGCTGTTCACTTGCAAATTGTAAGCAGCAAGAAGTGTGCTGATGTCTTGGGAGAAAACTACATCACCAATGTTACTCTTTGTGCTGCTGCAGACGACAAAGATGCGTGTAAAGGCGATTCCGGAGGTCCGTTAGTGCAAAACAATAGACTAGTAGGCATTATTTCTTGGGGAAAAGGGTGCGGGGATCCAAATTTTCCAGGTGTATACACAAATGTTGTCCCTCTGCGTAAATGGGTTGAGAATCTTTTAAATACAAATATAAGTAACTACAATCAAATGTAAACATCTTCAAACGGATTATTAGTAAAACATCCTGAATTTGGAAAAACACTCGTCAGTGTTTTATTTCGTCTTTTTAACCATGTTTTGTTTGTAGCGCAAACATTCTATTGCAAGAAATTAGTATTAGTTCTTGGCGGAAAGAGTGAGGAAGATTGTTATGTCATCAGTTTTTGTATCACAATAGAAATTGGAAATGGCGAATAAACATTCCTCTTACTGTTTTGATCAACTATAAATCTAACTGTTAGGGAATGTTTAATTATATGCCCAACCAAGTGAAATCATGCATATCGTGTGACAAATTTATGTTAGAAACGGAGAAACAAACAAAAATAAATAAATATTCTCGTAGATAAACGGATGCTCTTTAAGATCTATCATTGAACAGTCTTATACAACTTGATTTGTTTTTCATTTTCTACACAATACTAAAGTTCTACATGTCCACGACAGTTAAAATAATAAAAAAAATCAAACACACGTTAAAATTCCATAGTTCCCGTCATCCATACTATATGATCTTCCTCAGACAATAAATATCAGAAGTTACTGATTAGTTTTGGGCTTTTGCAATATGCAATAGTCCATATACCCTAGATATATTAGCTTTATTCCTCATAACGACATCCAGCAATGTAAATTTAGAAATGAAAATCAATTCTGACAGTATTTAAAAACCCTCTGAATTTAATATACGGTTGTAAGATATACGCTGCAATATGCAAAAATGTGTGTTATTATTATTTTTGTTGGTTCCGATGTGCACCTTGCAATCTTGTTCGATCAAACCCGAAAGAATGAACAGATTGTTGGCAAACCGCGTAGTTGGAGGAAAGATGGTGTCAATAAGGAAAGCACCTTGGCAAGTATCGATTCAATGGTCTGGTCGTCACTTTTGCGGTGGTTCCATATTAAATAGTTACACCGTGTTGACTGCCGCTCACTGTTTAAATGGGAGACACGTCGATGATTTAGCTATACGCGTTGGATCGTCCGTACCAAACTACCGTGGACGGGTATATCCTATAAAAGATTATAAATTACATGAGAAATATTCGGGAACTAATCGTGTGTGGAAAACTTACGATATTGCTGTCATTTGGCTTCTAGCCCCATTGACCTCAAGCATCTATGTCCAGCCAATTCGCTTAACCACAAACCGCCCCGAAGATGGAAGTCCTGTGTGGTTGTCTGGTTATGGTAACATCGAAACAAATGGAATATCTGCTACCCACTTATATTCTGTTCAGACACAAATTGTAAGCAGCAAGCAGTGTGCTTATGCCTTGGGTGAAAACTACATCACCAATGTTACTCTTTGTGCTGCTGCGGACGGCAAAGATGCGTGTCAAGGCGATTCCGGAGGTCCCTTAGTGCAAAACAACAGACTAGTAGGCATTATTTCTTGGGGCAAAGGGTGCGGTGATCCAAATTTTCCAGGTGTATACACAAATATTGCCCCTCTGCGTAAATGGGTTGAGGATCATTATAAAAACGAATAGAAGAAAATGTAAAAGATCTATCTGTTGTAAACGTCTTGAATGGGATTAAATTTAAACATCCTCAATCCGAAAAAAATCCTGTAGTTTTTTTATTTGGTCTTTTATCCGAAATTTATTTTTTATCTGTGGATGAGCGTATGTATATATAGAAGACTGCAATGGGATCAGTTTTTGGAACTCACAGGAAATTGGACAGAAAGTTTTATTACCGTTTTGACTCGTTCGTAAAATATGTTGATTCTAAGTAACTGGAAGAATATTTTTAATGATATGCCTTAGCAAGTGTAATCATGCATGGCTTGTGACAAATTATATTAGAAACGGCGTAGGAAAAACAAGAAATAAGAATTTTCGTATCAAGAGTTCAAATACTCTTTAAGATCTATCTTTCGACAACTACATAGTTTATACATGTACATGATTTTTATTCGATTTCCATTGCACATTTCTATTCCACTTACTTTGCACATAAATATTATCGTTGCATAAAAAATATTGCATGTTTTTCCACAGATTAGATTTAAGAGTTTTAAGATTTGCTAAAGTCCATGTACCCTTGGGATACTCACTGCATACATACGTAGTAAGCGTAAATGTTCCAATGAAAATGAATTCCGTTAGTTGTGGAAATACCCCCTTAAGTTCTAGTCCAGTTTTACAATTTAGTGAAAAGGAATGCACAAATATTTATTAATGTTTATTTTTATGTTGACAAGATGCAACATTAGCTCAGAGTATATCCCGCCCGTAAAGAACAACATCTTTGACTCCAATCGGGATATATCTTATATAAGCACCAAGATGAGCGATATGCAAACCCGAATAATTGGAGGATTCAAGATGTCAGTGTTGGAAGCGCCGTACCAAGTATCGATACAATGGTATAATTTTCATTTCTGCGGAGGCACTCTCTACAGTCGTAATATGGTGGTATCTGCCGCTCACTGTCTGGATAAGAGAGAACCCGAAGATATATTCGTGCGTGCTGGATCGTCAATGCCGGGTGTTGGGGGACAGATATTTGGTGTTGTTCGTATTGCAATTCATGAACAATATTCAAGGAATCAATCAACTTACGACATTGCTATCATGCGCCTTAATGCATGTGTGCAGCTAACTAATCGAATTCAGACAATTAAGCTTGCCAAGTCTGTGCCACGTAATAATGCTGCAGTGATGGTATCTGGCTTTGGTCGAACACAATCTGGAAAACAAGCAGAGCATCTAATGGGTGTTATTGTGCGCATTGTTTCCAGGAGGAAATGTGCTAAAATCTTCGGTGAACAATATATTACTGAGGCTAATATTTGTGCGGCAGCACATGGTAAGGATGCTTGTCAAGGCGACTCTGGAGGGCCTTTAGTGTACAAGAAGAAGCTCGTTGGCGTTGTTTCATGGGGAAAGGGATGCGCCCATCGAATGTTTCCGGGTGTATATTCAAGTGTTCCCTACCTGTCTGCGTGGATGAGGAATGCTACTCATGAACTGAATAAACTGTAGTTTATGTATAATTATATTAATTGAGAAATCAATTGGGGATGATGGTACTTTGTGCGTTTTGGATGCTCTTGTCTTAACAACGGGAAATAGACATGACGGAATAAGATTTTATTAGGTTCATCAGCAATCAATTGAACAATAAGAATATGCTTAATTTATTTTGTGACAAATTATAAAACAAGTCAAAATAACAAGAATGAAATGTTACATTTGGCATTTCAAATGTTTTATTTGTAGATATATTTGACATCTAATTGTCATCAATCAATTGTTTCCATTACAAGTGTATTTGCAATTACAGTTACAGTTGAAAGAAAGTTTGCAAATGTTAAAAGCCTGAACTGGCACCGACTGTTTGCACAATTAATGCCTACCAATTTGATAGACACAAAGAGATGCTCAAGGTCAGGATTTGGTGTCGAGAGGGGTTCAACTAATACTT
Source organism: Zaprionus davidi (assembly GCA_018903715.1). Classification (NCBI taxonomy): domain Eukaryota; kingdom Metazoa; phylum Arthropoda; class Insecta; order Diptera; family Drosophilidae; genus Zaprionus; species Zaprionus davidi. Next base: position 12,275,811 of record JAEIGL010000005.1, read on the forward strand.
AGAACAATTAATTCAAAGCCATCTAGGAAATGCGAACGTGAGCATATAAATAGCTAATCAAATGATTTCACATTTGCGACTGCCCCAGCATTTCGTACAGCTCAAGCAGTTGGATCGATACACCATTCTTACAAGTCTGGGCAATTATGAATGTATGTGTTATAATAGCCTTATGTTTCCGCATATTCATGTGCCAGTGTACATCTTTTGGCTATCGACAAAGTTCCCGTTTTTTTACCTTAAAGTTCCTCAATAAACTTACATGCTCATTCCCATTAATGATACTTTGTGATTGTCACGAATCACTTGGATTATTTATTATTATTATCATCATTTGATGTCAGAGTTTAACTTAAATAATAAATAAATTTCCATGCAGATTTTTAAACCGAAATGAAACACGTTTGACACCTTGCATAATTTAGTTAAAGCATGCCGACTATAAAATACCCTACACGCCACCTTGAAAAACTGTCACCTTACCAAATACGATGTAGACTTCTTACTTTCACATCGCTTTTCTTCGTCCTTACCACTTCACTTTTTAGATATGATCTTAACAAGCTTGTATTCTTCAGGTTCCAAAGAGCTGAGTAGGCATTTATATTTTTAAAAATAAGTTGATTATATAGCAATTTTGCATTTGGATAAACGTAATAAATTGATTGTTTATGGATTCTTCTACAGCTTGGGTGGATGACATCTGCTGTCCCCTTTACATTAAAGCGAAGTTTTTTAGCTTTTGGACATTGACGCACGGCGTTGCGATCGCAGTTATCTCGTCCTTCTCATTGCTTCACAGTTAGTAGTATTGTGAAGTTAGAGTGAAGTTATTTCACCTTTCAACCTTGTAGGCTCGTTCCGTAACGACGAGAAGGTGCTTCTAATTTACCATTTGGCCACTGTGTTCGCTTTGATTCACATAGTTGCAGGAATTTTCATGTATATCGGAATATTTCAAGTGCGTACAGTAATCAAATTGAATTAATTCTTAAACCACTTTCACTTGATTTACTAGAATGCACCACGCATGTATTTGATAGGAATCATACTCAGTTGGATGCTTCCCATGTTTTGTCTCGCGTTCATATATTTGCCAGGTAAGCTACCCGACTTTAAGAAAGGCAAATGCCCCAATGCGCTTCACTTATTTTTTTATATTTTACTTTTAGTGATGCAAATTTTCTTCACCATAACCTCTTACAGGTTCTTTCTCCTCGAGCTAAACAAGTAATATACAGTATACATATGGGAATACCTATATAATGACTGTGAACTGAATCTGTTTAGTTCTTATTTATTGTTGAATATTGAAAAAATATTAAAGAAGAAGAATAAAAGGTGATTTTCTACATGGCGACGGGTATTTAGCATTCTCTATTATGCTAGGAACTTTCATAATGAATATTATATACATCATGACTAAAAACTCAGTAGGCAGAGGATGAAAGAAGCTACAGCATTTTAAATTATTAGCTCAATATACACATATTTATACTCTAGTTTGTTAGTCTGAGTGAAGAAAACGTCAAATTTATAATGTGTAAGAAGTCGCAATGCACTTGTCTAGATACCGTATTATGTTCACTTTTCACAAAAGTGGTCGTATTTGCTCTTTGGACTTTAGTCAATGGCATAATATTATTTATTGTCTTCTTATGTATTTTTTTTTTTTCCGGTGAGTATCCTGACAGTAACCGACAACATGTAATACATTCACATTTTCTTTGCAGGACCCAATGAGAGATCTATAAAATTTATTGGTGCATTTACGGCAATATGCTCTGTGCTACACATAATTTCCGCAGCTTTCCAATTATTTGGAATATTTTATGTGGGTGCTCTTAAGTAATTTATTAAGTTATTTAATTAATAATTTATTTTTAGAAGAAAGCTGGTGCATTTTTTTCAGGGTTCCTACTGAGCTGGGTGTTACCTATAATATTAGTTCGCTATGTTTACTTAATACGTAAGTTCAATCACGGCCCATATTTATACCCTCACAGGGTTACGATATAGTATATTATAATTAATCTTAAGGTTAGCTGTCTAATGCAACTCAATCCAATAAGCGCTATATCGTAAACTGTTTGGGTATAAACCTTCGGCATGTCGAAGGTTAACACATTAATCTGCTTATTTTTTTCTTTCAGCGGTGCAAATATTGTTTTCAATTTTTGCATACAGGTTCTTTTATGTCGAACTAAAGGATGCGGAAGAATAATTTCCTTTTTTCAGAACTCAATGAAAACTATTGTAGGCATCGGGAAATATTTATTTATATTTATTTACATTGTTTTGAAAATGAAATCTGATAGGTTACGTTCCCCATTCTCCGTACATTGCGTAAGCCGATTTATGGCGTTTGTCGTAACTATTGTTAGCATAGCAGGTGTTATGTTGGCAATTTCTTCTTGGATGTTGGTTTTCAAATCTTGTAGGGTTCTTGAACGGTTCACATAAACACGGGATTTCAAAAAACCGGATAGTCCAAGGGCAGATGCGTGTTTGCGCGCAGAGCGTTGTGGAGATCGAAATATTGACGCTCTCACTGCTTCAATGTTCTCAGGTGATCTAATGGGTCGTGGGACTCCAGTTCTTCGTTTTGTCGCACTTGCAGTAATAAAAATGCAATGTACAAAGTATGCTAACATATGTTATAGCCTAAAAAATATGTGTACTAATTATATATGTATATTGGATCTTTCGTATTGAATACTTTTTATCTCTCCCACTATATTTACATATCATAAGTAGTATGTATGTTAGCATGTATTTCTTTGCGTAGAGTAAACACTTGAAACTGGGCCATTTCATAGAAGAGAGTTGGCAACAGGCAGCCATAGAAATGGCAGGCAAGTATTCTCTGGAAAGCCCCAACAAATGCGGCTAGTTTAGTTATTTAGTAGTTCAGAAAACCGCAGAATGCAAAATGCATTCTCTGTTCTAATTTCCACAGCGACACACACACAGAACCACACACACACACTTGACATACACATTGGAAAAAGCCGCACAAGTAGGTGGTAACAATTAAAAATTGGTGTCAAAATGCTAACGTCAAGAATTTTAAGTACATTTCAAGGTTTCCGCGTATTAAGCATACGCAATGTGGCACGCGACTTGCATACGATGCTGTCAGCGACAGTCAGCTCTCATTATTACACGAATGTGTATTAGATTGAAACATAGTTATTCCCCGCAGATGACGTCTCTTTTCCCTTAAATGTTTTTGTAAATTAGCTGACAGTCAGTGCCCAGACACCTTTCTTCCCTGCTTGCAAGAGAGACATCTACAATCAAGCTATCGATGTACACTAATAACTATTCAATCTCATTAGTAAAGTTTATTAATAAATCATTACATTGCAGCCTGATTGCACAATATTTGCAAATTAAAGACTTCGACGTCCCCATAGGGAAATTTTCTCATGATTCGGTTCACTTTCCAGATTGAGGCTCTTATTATTATTTTCATTGTGGCACTCGTCTACTATATATACCTGATTAGGTGAATCGTGTCCAACTGGGTGCTCCTTTTGATTTAGATCCTCACCTTAGTTAAGAGATCGAAATTCGAATAAATCTAAATGTGCTGCAAAAGTACAAAATGTGCTGCAAAAATACCTGGGAAAACCACAAATGGCGAGTGGGTTCGCATAGGGCGACTGTCATCTATTTTGAACGGCTGCTGCGGTATAAATTCAGCTACCAACTCCTGCTGGCGACGCAATCCTTCGCTCGGGCGACGATGCATCTGGGCATCATTGTGATAACCAAACGGCTGCATCGGCTGACGATTCATAGGGCCATTGTCGGAATAACCAAACTGCTCAGGCGATGCGCGGTTTCGCATCATCAAGGCGTTGTCCACACGATCCAACTGCTGCATCGGGTTTCGTAGTTGAGGTGGCGGACCATCGTATCCGAGTTTCGGACAAGGATTCTGAAGTAACTCCCATTCCATTTTCCTGCGCTCGTGAGCAGCCTCGCGCATACGCAGTTCTGTAAGAGCGAAATTCTAACTAAACCTATTTCTCTTTTTGAATTCTTCTTACCTTGTCGCAACATTTCAGTCTCACGCTCATTGCGCATAAAGTCCAGTTGGATCTCAAGCTTCTGCTCCTCGCGCTTGAGCTCATTTTCAAGAGCAAATTTCTTCATCTCGTAATCATTCCATAATTGTTTCCATTTAATACCGTATTCGTGCTCAAACGAATCGAGTGCAGCAAAACGCGGTCCACAGCTGCGTTCACTGATGAACTGTTGTGAGCTCTTGTTGAGTGCCTTGTCGGGCATGCCAATTGTTTCGTCCGTTTGCTCCATTGGCTCCACAATGCAAGGACGCAAGGTGGCGGTCAAGAAGAAGCAATTCTCTGCACACAAACGTAGACAAGCATTGGCAGACGACTTCTTGGTGAACTCAACAATGCCCTCACCCTTGGAAGTACCACGATCGTCAACCTTAACGATGGCCCTCTCGATGGGACCGAATATTTCGAAAGCTCGATGTAGAAGCTCGTTGGATACAAAGCCTGTAAGATTCCTGACACGCACAACAGATTCGCTGGATGCGAAGCGAATGCGCATTTGGCGTCCATTTAGAACAGTTCCATCCAGGGCACGCTGGGCCTTCAGGGCATTTAGATGATAATCGAGCCTGATGAATGCATAGTTCTTTTCCGAATTTACGAAAATATCGCTGATTTCGCCGTATGGCTTGAATATCTCACGCAAGCCCTCTTCCTTCGCACCTTCACTGGTAAGATTACCGACATAGAGACGATTGCGAACGGAGAACTTCATGTCCGCTTCCAATTCGATGGGTTCCAAGTCAAGGGTTGAACCAATAGCATGCAGACGTTGGTTAATGAAATAATCCTCATTTCTATTCCCAGTACTATTGCGTGACCTACGACCCCGGCCACGCTGATCTCCTCCAGTTCGGGAGTTTTGATTGCTTGGTTTCAATTGGCCGGATAATGAGCTTCTCTCATCTCCCACTGCATTGGAAAGGTCCTGGAAAAAAAGGAATACATGTTTATCGGTCTAAATAATAGTTTTAAAACACTTACCTTTTCGGTTTCCCAACGCTGAACATTACCATGGCGATTCCGTGGTTTTTTTGCAAACGGCCCGGACGAATCAGGCACCATAGCATCGTCAATGATAATGATATTCTCTTTGTCCATCCTTTTAGCGTTTTTATTGGCGAAGTTCTGGTTAGCAGTTGCGTCTTGGTTCTCGATTATTTTTCCTTCTTTATGCAAAATTAAAAGAATCCCAAAAATTCGGAATTTATTAAAAACTTCACGAAAGAACCTCAAACAAGTTACTTCGCCTGCTACTTTCAGACTGATTTATTTGTTCCCCATAGGAATAGTGCTAGCACAACGATAGGCGATAATTAATCGACATATCTATTCGATTGCACATAACAATACAAATATTATCGATATTTGCTTAAGTGAATCGTTGTGATTTGCTAACTGAACACAATTTCAGATATTTTTATACTATTGAAAATGGTTTAAAAAGGGTTTAATAACTTAGTGCAAATGTGACAGGCAGAAGGAGGCGTGGCAGACCCCACAAAGTATATATATTCCTACTCAGGATCACAAGCCGAGTGGATTGAGCCATGACCGTCTATTAGAACGTCAGAATCTCTGCTATTTAAAACAAAATGAAGGAATGTTGCTCTAGTTATAAATATTTATCGATATTTATACTCGATATTTATATTTATGTCGGAACGACCCCGAGCAGACCGATATATCGTATATCGCTGCCATGAAAACAATTAATATGTAATTTTTTGAACGGAGGTCGAAGGGCATAAAAATAGTTACTTGAACATAGTTTACTACTTGACCACTCAAAAATAAAATGTCTACGAAATCATTGTCAATTGTTTTTGAATCGCATCGTGTTTTACAAACCGGGTTACGAAAACTTAAGTTATAACAAATTTTTTTCAATTTTAAAACTAAAATGTCTTGGCTAAATCCTCAAAAGCAATTCCTCAACATGCTGTGCAAGGTAACGCCGACTAGAGCAGTTTGTCGTTCGCACTTTATGTCTGTATATCCCGAGTGCTTTAAGCCCGATCGAGGTTATTTGGCACATATGTTGGAATTGCCAATGAAATTATGGAATCACGTGTTCAACCGTGGCGTTGCAACCGAATTGATAGATAGCCAACATTTATCGTGTCCATTATTTGACGGAGATGAGACTTCTGAACTGGTGGCTACCGTATTTAAAGTAATGTTCCTGTTTGCGGTCAGCGTGGGAATTTTGTATGCCATGTTGAAAGTAGCATCCCAGCGCCGTGCATTGGTGTAATTATTATTATGTAATAATACCAATGCCACTTTCAAAATGTCCAAGAACTGCGAACGTATTCGAACCTAATTCATTATTAAGATACATTGCCACAGGAACAATGCCTCATTTGCTTGCAAATTACCAGTCCCGGATATTCGCTGGCCCCTGCCCTCAACTCATCGAAATTATATTTCCAAACGTATGGACTTTCATTATTTACTATACATAATTAGCGACCATTAACGAATAACACGAACTGGCGATAAATTCGAATAGTGAAACATTTAATGATGCCCATAAAATAGCCCAAAAAGCCCATTACGAAAACAAGTGACAAGTTCAGGATGTTTTGCGGGTCGTGTGATTTGCCAGAAGATAATTTGCTCGATATCCTAATTATTAAAAAAGTTCATGAATCGAAATTTTACCAATATAAAAAGATTTATTAAAGAGATTCCATATTAACCAATTACAGACTTTCGTTCATAGGGAAATTTGTCTATCACAGGGTATTGACACAATCGATTCTTCGTTATGATGTAAAATTTCAATTTATTTTTATTGTTTTTCCCAAATTAATGAATTAAGTTAAAATCCGCTAAATTATGCTGACAGAATTTATGGCCTTACGGATTTATTTAGGGGAATGATATGCATTTTAATGACTTGGGAGCATTGAAGAGTTATGATCTTAGATTTTGACTCCTTAAATGTATTTCTGTATGTTTACCTAGCATAACATAACTCTGGCATAGGTAAACATATGAAACATTCTCAGCAATTTAAATTTTCTCCTTGTATTTTCATAGCCATGCAGTATTTATCTTGCATTATTGATTGATAGTTTTGTGATTATATAATTAGTAAGTCATTTTATGTTTACTCGGGCATTTATTTGCCTACACTTGCTGCATTTCGTAGACCTCAACCAGCAACTGTGGGGCAAAAACAATTTGCGCAAACTATTTACAAATTAAAATGGCCAACGATAAATTTCGAATGTTCGAATGTTGTTTGAATGCACGAGTCTGCAACTGCAGGCAGCCGCAGGCAAATAATGGCAACAATATTCGAATGAATTGCGATTCGTTTTCTCTCACCGCACGGGCATTTAAAATATACGCAAATATTTGCTTGAGCATTCGCATGAATTTCAATTTCAATTTGAAATCGATTCAGCAAACCGAATGAGCGATTTGCCAGTTTAATAAACTTCGATGAATAAATAAATGAGTGAATAAATTTATAGTATATTTGAACCTTCTCGTGCGGCGATAATTGTTTCGCAAGCATTAGGCAAATTAATTTAGATTACAGCTCAAGTTTGTGCCGGTAAATAATAGTTATCAATCTGTGCCAGCATAAATAAACTTAAGAAATTGGGCTTAAATTCGAGTCTTGTGTGCAGGAAAAACAATTTTTTATGTGCCACAAACTCTTTGCATAAATCTCAAACAAAGTTTCTGCATTTCGTTTGGCTCATTGTCAAAATGGCTGCAAAGTTGCAGAGGCGAATAGCGAATGCACTCATGAAATAGATAACATAATTAAAACATAAAAATAAAGATATTATTATATTGTATTTCAAAAATATTTAATAGTAATAAACAGCGAGTTGAAATACAGTTATCGATAGTCACGAAGCTTAGACGGTCACCACCACTAGCAAGAACTATCATCACTAAAATTGGATTTCTTCACACTGTATGGCTTTTGTGTAAACAATACCACATCATTACTAAAAACATCTTCCTAGTTAGACAAAGAATATTTCTGGCACAGTTTCTGGCCGTACATATATCTCTATATATTACAGCAACGCCCTCACTATGTTAGGGTATTGCCACCCGCTAGTTCTATTTGCCTTATTATGCTAGCAGCAACAACAACAATATAAGGCTGCATATAGGCCAGGCCGACACTATTTTAATTTGGCCAACGAGCTCGCGCGCGGATGCTCGGGCAGCTCGCCAGGCGCAGCAAGGCACAGCAAAAAGCCATCCGGCTGTGATTCCATGTCCATGGTAGCAGGTTCCCGCTCCAGATTCCACTATCACTGCCCCCCACTTCCCCTGTCTTCCATCCCTGGCCCGCTTCGGCTACTGCAGTGTCCTGCGTCCTGTGTTGTCTGTTAACCGCAATAATTTATGCCTTTGAGTCGTGTTTGAGTCAAAGCCTTTTGTGTGGGTGCGCCAGTGTGTGTGTGTGTGTCTGTGTGTGTGCACATAATTTTGCCTATTAAAGTAAAACACTAACAGCGCTTATCATTACAAACATCGTCATGGCAGGCAACAGCAACAACAACAGCGAGCTTTGCGTTGCGCATCCTTTCGTCGGCTCCATTTTGTTTAGTTTACGCTGCAAATGCGTGTGCGGCTGTGTGTGTGTGGGTGTTGTGTGTGTGTCTTCGCCTCGCACTTCCTAATGCAAAAAAGCGACTTTTCAGCACAAATTTTTAGCAAAATTAAAATATTTATGTTGCCGACGTGCTTAATGCCCCGCGCTGCTGCTGCTGCTGCTGCTGCCACTGACAACGCTCCACGCTCCATGCTGCGGCGCTGTCGTCGTTCATGCCAGACCCGCGCCTCAGGCAGCCCAGATCCGCCCGTCTACATACCCTCTTGGCTCACTGTCTCTCACCCCTTTAACAACTAACTCTGTAACTCTCTGCCGAGCATTCAGTTTTGTCTCCCGTGTGTGTGTGTGTGTGTGGGTGACGGTGTGTAGTGTGCGTGTGTGTGTGTAGTTTGTGTGAGTGCGTGATTACATATAAGTATTTGTATTTGTGGTATACCCTGTACGTGTATACTCTGCAAACGAGTTGGTCGTTTAACAATCTTATCTATCTTGCGTAGTGTGTGATATGCAATGAAGGATGGGATAGTTTGTATTATAAGTAATCTAGAATGCGAAGTCTTTTATGATATAATTTAATATATAATATACATATAGTTTACATACATTATAGTATGTGTTTACTTATAATTACAACATATTTCAATAGTTCTATACAAATTGATTCATGACAAAAATCCGCATAGAACATCAAACAGAGTATTTCTAGTTCTACCTAACCTGGAATATTCCTCTTCTATTTTAATGCAGCGCTTAAACAAAACGCGAAGCTTGCCAGTGAAACGAGTCTCTACGCTAAGCAACCCTCTTCACCCTCCCCTTTGCCAACATCCTGCCGTGCATCGTGCTCAACCATTTATGTCTCCAAAGGCAACATCATGATGCCGCCACTTACTGTTAGCGCTTTAGCAACATCATTTTGTTGCCCTGCTGCATGCAAAGCCAACTGGTGCACCCACTGCAAGCTAGTACAATGGGCACTAGTTGAAGGGAACGAAGTTAACATAGATTGAAAAGTATTATAAATTAAGTTCTAAAATAGTAACACAGTTTCCAATGATGATCGTACAGCATGAAGAATAAATAAATAAAGAATAAAGTGAAAAGGAACATAAATATCAATAAGGAATTTTTTTTTCGCATTTCTGCTCTATTAGAATCCTGCAAAGGTATGAAGCCCTATTAAAGTAATACTAAATTAGAATTTCCCATTGAATTGTCTCCGCTTAAAGGCAGATCTGTGAGATTTGCTTGTTGTTTGTGTGTCTCATTCGGCGAATTAATTACATTAAACTGAAGTTTATGCATATTTTATGTGCAAATTAAATGAATTTTTTAAAGTGTCATTAGGGCTGCAGCTGAAGAGGCAGGAAACCACAGTAAGCAAAAAAAAAAATAGGAACAGTAGATGAAGAAGATATAGAAGAGGCAGCAGAAGTGATGGTGCTGCCAAAAGGGAAGCAAAAGTAAATTAAGCACAATTCCTTCACAATTCCTCGGGCGTAACTTGGCCAAGTTGTTTGGGTCTCGTTCGTTGCGCCCTTTTAACATCGTCTTCTCTCTTCCACTTCCACTCTCTCTCTCTCTCTCTCTCTCTCTCTCTCTCTCTCTCTCTCTCTCTCTCTTTCTCTCTCTCTTTCCACCTACTTCCCTCTATCGTTCTCTGTATGCTGTTGAGCTTCTTTTTGTGCCGGTTTCACCGTCTGTTTCTTGTTAAAAACGTTTAAATTTATGGCTATTTTGGGACCTGGCGGTGCTTGCGGCCAAATTGTCCTAAGATTTCTTTCCCCTGTGCAAGTTGGAACAGGAGGTGGGGCGTGATGCCTTCAGCTTTGTTTAGAGGGTTTAAAGTTTAAGAAACACCGTTCCTCGAGCAATAATTGACTCTGATCGGTAATGGGAAGTGAGAGAAAGAAAAGCAGTGGCAGACCCTTTGAAAAGCTTAAGACTTTATAACTTTCTGCTAAATAAATTTACCTTAAGGTTTCCCCATACAAGACAAAGATCTGTACTTTGCTTTGTGCTAAAACTAACTCAAATTTCTTTTAAGTCTTTCCCATATCCCAACAATTGCTGAAGACTGATGCGACTTCCCTATCAGCAATTGTATAATTTAGCAACTCTTTTATGACTCTTGGCAATTTCGCACTTGGATGCGTCTAATTTCATATATTTTTCTTGTGCCCTGCGTTATCTATGACACATGGCAAATAAGTTGCGCATACGCCACGTTGTGCTCCGTCAGAAATGTAAAAGAAAACTGCCAAGTGAAATTCAATTCCATAACAAATGAACTGCAAAACAGATGTCCATCTATGACAAGGAAGAGGCGAGTGTGTGTGAGCATATAGAGAGAGGAAGAGAGCGAGAGAGAAAGGGAGATGTAAAAGAACAAGACGAACGAGAATATAAAAACGGAAATTAAGCAAAAGCAACGATGTAGAACTCTTAGCAAGCGGAAATAGTTGAAATATTCAATAGGAAATTTGCAAAAAAAAAAAAAGAAACCGTTAAAAAAGGAAAGAAAGGAACGACAACATTGCAATGAAAATTCTTCTCTGGCCTCTGTGAACTCTGTTCGATATTTTGTTTTCTCTTGCTTTGTTTCATGGGCCACATGATGCAACTTAAATTTAAACAACTAAAAGCTTGTCTTTCACTATGGCACAAGCTGACTGAGGGACAGACAATGCAAACGCTGCACAAATTCCCAACACTAAACCAGCAATAACACGCTGAACAGTTCGAACTGAAACCTAACTCAAACCAAACCCATCAACTGACCATGCCCCCTGCCCACCAAACACACACACATCCACACACACACACGCACACTGCCCAGAATGATGGAGAGTGTTTTGTGTCGGTGAGACTGCAACCGCATTTCGCACAAATATTGACACATGTGCGGCGACCAGAGAGGGGCGGGGCAGCCAAACCAAACCAAAGGCTGTGGCCATTAGATGATTTATAGGTCAGTTCGCGCCCCCTCCCCCTGCTTGCCCTTTTCCCAGCCGCGCACAAAACAAAAGCGAAATCGAAAACGAAATCGAACAGCAGCTGCAACTGCATCGATTGACAGGCCACGGGCAAGAGGAAAGGGGGCCAAGGAAACAAAGGGCTGCAGGCAATACTCCCCTCCACGCCACACTCCCCTACAAAGCAGGGTTTCAATTTCGGGCGTTGGGTTTCGCAATTGAAACGAACACTTTATAGACAGTCTCAGCCACATCCTCCTCTTCCCCAGAGCTTTGTAATTAACACAGGAAAAAAAGGCGAAGCAAGAAATTGCATGAATGAAAAACGCTCAGAGTTCTATGGCATGACGCTCTTACAGTCAAGCTTCGATTCGAGAAACAATATGGACCTTCAATGCATTGTTCATTTTGGTTTTCATTGTTGTCTAGTACAAAAAGGCGTGCACTCAAAGGGACACGCAGTTGGCGCAACGGGTTCACAAATTTAATTAAAGTAACTCAAAAAGCAGCTCCACAAAGACTGCATTCAATGCAAGGGGAAATAATAAAAAGGCAGTGACATTAAAGAGAAGTTTTGTTATGAAATATGATCTAATAACATCTGTACAGAGAGACGGACAGACAGACGGACAGACGCACAGACAGATAGACAGACAGACAGTTTTTCAATCTGACAATCAGCTCAAAGAATTCTCAGTCTGCAGAACTGCCCCATCAGAACGCATCCATGAAACTCTTTCGTCATTCAATTAACCATTAATTAACACCCAAATGAACTTAATTTGATAAACGTGCGGGACAGAAAGGGGTGCAGGGCACAGATTTAAATTAGTTACAAAAAAGAAAAAGGAAAAGTGAAATTAAAAATGTTGTTGATTTGAAATGAAATCCCAAATGCCAAGCAAATCCTGCGTGCTCTGGCTCGCACTCTCTTGCCCGTCGCTATCAATGATTAGTCGTGTTTCCATTTGTTGTGTGAGTGTGTGTTGCGTGTGTGTGTGTGCATGTTCTTGTCCAGCCTCAACTCGACTCAGCTGTGCTCCCTGCACTCATTGCTGGGCATTGTCGTGTATGAATATTCGTGTTACACTCGCTCGTTTATTTGCTCGCATTACAATTACCATAGGCCCTGAGGAGCGAAAGGACCCAAGGACATCAACAACAATAACAGCAACAACAACAACAACAGAGACAGAGACAGCAACAACACGTACGCAATTTGTTTGAACAGCACCTGGCCAGAGTGTTGGATGGCTCTGGACATGGGAAACGGGGCACGACAGCAGGCCAGGAGGTCTGAGTTGAAACAGCGGGGAATGGAGAGTGAAGGGGGCTACAAAATGGGACAACGGAATTGCTGTTAGTTTGTCCTGTTACACAAACAAATTAATTTTGGGACCAGACGTTCCAAATGTTTAGCACATTTCAGCAAATTCGCCTAATTGAATATTGTCTACTTTCAGGGGGGGCAAGAACCAGGGGGGGGGGCAGGTGAGGTTGCAGCAAATTCAACATTTGCAATTGAAAGTCAAATTATGTAAATTCTCATTATGGAATTGATGCACGGATATCATACTACAATAATGATTATAATGATGCATGAGCCAAGGTTCATTTTGTGGCGCAATCTCCTTATTAGAGATTATGCAACACAATTGTGTGTGGGCTTAGATATATTTTAAAATTATAAAGCGGTAGTCTAAGAATCAGCTTAATTGGCAAAGTTATTATATATGTATTTGAGCAATACATAGTATTTATATAGTATTTGTATTTTGCTTTATCTTTTCTCTAATTGCACATAGTCGTATGGGCCTCAAAGCATTATCTGGCAACTCCCCGTGGGTTATTTATGTGTGTGTATGCCAAACTTTCATTGTGTTGTGTTCATATTTCATTGCATTTTTTTTTATTTATTTGCTCGGCGGAAGTTTTGAAGCATCGCGCGTCGCACACAGACACAGACAGGATATTAAAAGGACACGTAGTCATGCATGCAGCAAGTGCCGACGGCAACAGCGCTGCCAACGGCCACATATGGAGACTGTCGTCACGGACATGAGCCGCCACAATAGTTTTGAATATTTTCGCTCCCCCTCGCAGTATCCCCCCCCCCCCACCACCATCTCTCTGACTCTTGCTTGTGTTGCTTTCTGTTTGCTTGGTGAATTGTGAGTGGGGAGAAGGGCACAATCGGCACAAAGGACACGAAAGCACTGCTGTGCTCTGCCCCTCTCGTCCCTTCTTGGATTTCTAGTCCTGACGACTTTTAATTAAAACTCCTAATGCATTTTTAAATGCACACGACAAGAGTGGGAAATTTAAAGAGTGAGAGAGAGACAGGGAGAGAGAGAGAGAGCACAAACAGAAAACTAAATTAATTAAAATATGCGCGAACAGCAGAATAACGCAAAGGCTCAACCTGATGCCAGTTTCCCTGCTCTTCCCTGCTCTCCCCCTTGGCATATCATTAGTTTTTCCCCGTTTTGCCTTTTTTTATTATTTGGGCTGTTATGCAAAGAAAAGCGCGAATGAAATTATGAGCTGAGCACAGATAAAAAGTCATCGGGTGACCACACAATTATGGTCACTCTTAGTGCGGAACCCGCAACTGACTGGTGATCCCTTCCCCTAGGCACATTGTGCTAATGGTTTTCTAATTATTACAATCCTTTGAAGTTTGTTCTGCGTTTAAAAGGAAGTTATATAATGTATATCAAAAGCTTATCTCTGATTTCTTGCAGTTCCTAAAGTAAAGATAAGACTTACTTCGTTGTATTTGCACTTTATAAATATATCAACTAACTTTATGTCGATTGGAGTAGGCCAATCATCGTGGTGACAAGTGGCGTTTGTAATTTGAAATTCTAAAGTTTTTTTTCTCAGTAATTCTAAAAAATTATGTTTTAAAATTGTAAAGTTTTCCCTTTCCTTTGCTGGACTTCCAGATCTCGGGTGCACATTTTTATTTATTAAATTCAACAATGCCTAACAGACCGGCGTCGATTCCGATCACACAAATGCGGACTCCGGGACCATTGGGTCAGGACACGAAGGCCAACAATGATAGGTTCCTGAAAGATCTGCACATTACGACTAACAAGTATCGGAAAATGCACGGTTGTCCCGAACTGACGATCAATCCAGAGCTGAACAGGTTAGCTCAGGAGTGGGCAAATGTAAGTAGGTGATGTAGCAAAAGCAACGTCGATTCAGCTAGCAACCTGCAGCACCTGCGTGATAAGAATATCATGGAGCATCGTCCCAAACCCAAATATGGTGAGAATATCTTTCTCTCTGGCGGTATGGACGTTACGGGGGATCTGCCCGTTGACATGTGGTATCGCGAGATCAATGCCTTCAACTTCAATAACCCCGACTTTGTGCCTACTGCGGGACACTTTACACAACTGATCTGGAAAGCCAGCAGGGAAATGGGATCTGGCGTCGCACGCAGGTGAATATCATGAATTCGATTTTCTGATTTTCAGTCTCCTGAATATCATTTATTTTTCTCCTTTCCTAAGGGCGGACCGAACTTGGGTTGTTTGCAACTACAATCCACCGGGAAATGTGGTAGGAAAGTTTGCAGAAATGGTGCCCAAAAAATTGCAATAAGAAATTTTTGCATTCGATATTTAATACGAATTTTTATTTCATATTTATAAGTAATTAAAATAGATTAATGATATAATACTTATAAGGTTCATCGTAATTTGTGTTGCATACTTTTCGTCGAGTCCCTTGGAAATTCAGTAACTCTTTAAAATGATTTCCTTAATTACTTCTATGTTAATTATCCGATCACAAGCAAATTTGCAGACATCAAATTCTAAAACAAACTTGAGCTGCGTGCAACATTTAGACATTTTTCCGAAGTCACTTCTAGTCTGTTAGATCTAGATTTTCATACAGACGGACAGACTGACAGACTTGTCTGTCGATACTGATTAAGTTGACATAATCGGTTGCTTTATCGGTTAAGATCGTAGAGAAAAGCGCGAAAACCTTTGGGTAATTAAGGAAATACTTAAATAGATTTATAATGCTCAACATTTCTTTGATTATAAAAAATAATAGTTAATATATCATTGATTATATGCTTATAATATAATATAATATCTCAATAAACCTCTCATTGATTATACAATATTATTTTCAATAAACCTCATTGATCATAAAACATAATAAACCCAATCTTATAGCTCGGACTGATATTCCTTGCAAGTTATATGTTTTTATTATCAAATTTTCTTATGGAATGAATATGCAACAAAGTCGCTTAAATGTTTTTTCAACCCTCTTTCTCCGTTGTTTCGGGCAATATAACTCAATGAGCTCGACCTGAAATATTTTATTGAATTTTCTGTTGCGGTTGTGGAATTTAACGCTTCGCTTGCCATGTCGTGCCTCCGGGTGAGAGTTTGGAGAGGCCAAAATTTAATTTGGCACATTTTTTTGCGACAATTTCACGTCACACGTCATTAATTTTGCATTTTTGCCATAAATATCCAGTGAGAGACACACGGCCTCCAGGCGCTGCTCTGTCAGGACTGACTCGGAACAGGGAGGGGATAGTAGAAGGGGGGGGGGGAGATGATATTGCGTGGGCAGGGCAGCTGACTGACAGCGACATGCTGCTGTAGCTCACGCTGAAGGTGTCACACTGCTGCCCCGGGGCATAAATATGACCTTTCCCCTCGTTGGTAACAGACTCCGGACCCTGCCCTCCCCTCTCTCTGTCCCTCTCTCTCTCTCGCTGTCACATTCTCACAGCTATCAGTTTTTGTTGGCCATTTCATTGTTTTGCTGTTGTTGTTTTTTTAGGCGAGCTGAAATTAAAAACAGCAAATTTCATCATAAAAATTCATAGTCTGGCGCTTGGAGCGTTAAATCGGTCAACGCGCGTGTTATGATCGCATCTCTTGCTGTCTCGCTTGCACGCTATGCCTCTCTTTCTCTGCTCCTCTATCTCTCTATTCCTCTTTCTCTAACTCGCCTCTCTTTCTGTCTCTCTCTTTCTCGTTGTTGTTTACCTTTTGCGCCTTTGTTGGCGTTGGCTTGCTTTAGCTGTTGCTGCTGCTGCTGTTGTTGTTGCCGTTGCCAGCAACATTTTTGCGGCATGCTGCCAACCAACTTTGACGCATTGCCAACTCCCTGTGTCTGCGTGTGTGTGTGCAGTGGGTGTGTTGCTGTGTGTTGCTTTACTTGTCACTTGTTGGCGGTGTGAAATTGAAGCCAACAGCAGCAGCAACAACAACAGCAACAACTACAACTACAACAACAACAGCAGCAACAACAACAACAGCTGCAGCAACAGGAAGAGTCAACGTAACGAAGCCGCGCCGAAAGTGGTTTATTGGGTTAGGGTTATGGTTTATGTGGAGAGTTGAAGTTGATGACGCTGTTGCTGTTGCTGCCCATGTCCCTGTCCCTGTCCCATCCTCCCCTCGTTCTCCAGGGAGAGCATGCCAAGAAACTTGCTGCTGCAAAAACACTTTAACAACGGGAAACTCAATACTAAATGCATTTAACACAAGGATCAAATGATGGTAGAGATGGCGAAGTGAATGGAGTGCAAGAGCCGAATGGAGAAAGGAGGAAGAGAGAGAGAGAGAGTAAAGCACAGATATCTTAGCATTATCATATCTTAAAATAAGAATATATATATATATATATTCCTTTTTCTTGTTCCATTTGTACAAAGTTAATGACTGAAAGGTCTAAATATTTATTTCAAAATAAATCTGAACTTAAACAATCCAGCTTCTATTGTATATAAACTTCGCAGAATTGTAATTATTTACAGAATAAATATTCAACTTTTTGCTGCATACCTATATGAACTTAGAAATGATAACAATGGATGTAACTAACGATAGAATCGATTTATTTAAAATACAATATACTGTCGATAGAGCACGGTCTCCATCTATAGATTTTTCCTAAGAAAAGCACAAGAAATTTAAGCATACAAATACAATAAAAATTTGTTTTATTTACATGTAAAACTAGATGGAATTATCGAAAGAATGTATAAATAGACTACAGAAAAACTATAATACCATATTAATAAAAGCCACTATCGAAAGATATCATTCTCTAATATAAACTTCCTTATGAATGTATGTTATTTTTGTCTTTTATCTCATTTAATGTTCGGCTAAAGGAATTTTCATAAGAAATTCAGAAAAGCTCTATAGGCAGCACTTGCTTCTCTCTTCATTAAAACTTTCCATACACATGGTACAGCAAGAAAACTCTCGTATAGCGAATTTCCCATTCATCCTTTATCCGTCAGCCGGTTGGACATGTGCTGTATGCTGGTAAACAGCGCTCTTTGCGCCAGATTACAACTTTGTTTACCTGTTTATTTCATTTGCCCTTCAATTCGCCGCACTCAACGTGCGATGTGCCGGAAAATTAACGAGAAGAAAAACATGCAGGAGACAGAAAGGAAAAGAAAAACAAGAAACTACCAGACATACAGAGTCGCCGCTCAAAGTGAAGAGTAATTAAAGCCGACAGCCAAGACAGACAGACACACAGGCAGACAGACAGACGGACAGAGGGACAGATAGACCTACAGACATTCAGCTGACAATCAGATCTGCATATCGTATGCATGCAATGCAAATGTATAAGGAGTCAATGGACGCAGAGATGTCCTGAGATCCGCTTAAAGGAGGAACTGAACTGAACTGAACTGAATGCGGACGAACTGAGCCGAGCCGAGCTGAACTGAACTCAAGCGAACTGAAGACCGCGTTCTCGATGCTTTTATGCATTGTAATTTGCGCGTAATTTCACCGGGCGAACGTGAAAACGCCCTGCCATTTACACAGCAACAACATCATCGAGGAAGCCAGAGAGAGAGAGAGGGAGAGGGGGAGGGGCACAATGCATTGGCATCTGCTTACGGGCAAAGTCTCATTTATTTTAATGTGTTCAACGCTGACGACGTGCAAATGGCTGCCAGTTTGCGGGGCTTTTCAGTTGTGCCGTTTTTCCTTTGGCTTTTCATTTCGAAAAATTGCTTGCAGATGCAAGTGCAGTGTGTGTGTGTCGCATGTGTGTGCGAGTGTGTGTCGCATGTGTGCAGTAATTATTAAGCTGACATTGCCGCCTGCTGTTGCACTTTTCATTCAATTTCAATGGGTCAGCAACAACAAAAACAGCACAAGCTGCAGCGCCAGCGTTGGCTCTATAACAATGCCAATTTTAATGGTCATTACAATGAGGCCATAACCATAAAAAATGCAGAACAGCAGCGCAGCAGCAGCAGCAGCAGCAGAGACAACGACGGCGACACAATAATGATTCGCATTTATTGGGCTTATGGGGCGTATTAATAATATTCAACTGTGCGTGTGGCCTTTGGCTGACCAGACGACACGGCACGCCCTCCACGCCCCTTAAGTCGCACGAATTAAATTTCAATTTGAACATGCTGCAAGCTGCACAAAAAACAGCATGCAGATAACAACAAGAACAGTAGGAACAACAACAACAACAATCAACATTTAAATCGCAAACATTTTTTCAATATTTTTGTTTTTGCGACCTGGTCATGTTTTCTACGCTTACATTGGGCCAATTTTTGGCAATTGTACGTAATTGTGCGACATTGTCATAAATTGCAATATGCCACCGCTTGCCCCCTTGTTCCTCTCCTCCCTCCTTCTCTTCCCACGCACCCCCTACGATAAACACAGCTGTTTGGGGGATTTGTGTTTATCGTGGCGTGCTGTAGACCAAATGTGTCGAATGATAAATGTTTTCCCTTTTTTGGCAACAAATGCAAAGTGGCCCAAACTGAAACTGGGCCAAAAAGGCTTTCAGTTTGCTTTCAAATATCCATTCAATATGCCAACTCGACCAGCATATTGCATTTTTAATGCACGCACCCACAACGCGATTCTAATTCCGATTTTGGAAAAGCCTTTTTAATCGATACGATAAATCACGAGATATTTTCGACAATTTGATTGAAAAACTGTGGCGGATTCAGATAGATATTCAGATATGGTATTCTTTAAATGTGAAACTACAGATAGGTATTTAATTTTCGAGAAACCTTTGAAGACAACATTAATTTCTTACAATTTACTTGATGATAATTCAATGACAGATAAATGATTAATAAAATAAAGGATTGTTGATTGCTGAAAGTTTAGCTACTGTCTTTAGATATTTATATGGAAATCATCAGAGTTTTAAACAAATTTTTAGATTCACATCGAAATAAAATCATATTATATTAAAAATAAATAAACAAATTCCCATTCCATAACAAAATTCCATGAGTTTCCACAAAGTTATGAGTGTTGGAGCAGTCTAAAGTTACACTGGGCTACTACTTTCTCTCTCCTACTTGCACACTATCTTCTCTCTTGCTGTCCTTCTCTTTTACTATCTTTAAATTCCACTTGCTATCCAACAAACAATTTCCATAATTCACAAAGATGCTTCACTTACATCAATCCCAATCAAATCGCATTTTGCCATTGGCATTACCAATAGACTTCCTTTCTTCCTTTCCGGCTTTTGCATTTTGAAATCGCCTTCTAACGACAGTCCAATTAGCCCTGGCTCAAGACTCACTGAATAAGCAATAAATATTGCGAATATCCTGACAACACACAGACACACACACACACACTCACACAGACAGACAGAGCCACACACAAACATTGCATAAATCTCAATCTTCAATTCGCGGCGCAGTCGAAAATCTTCCCAAGGGGTTGGGGAGGGGAATGCCAGGCAAGAAAGGAAACGAAATGGAAAAGGAACTGCCTGCTGCATTAACCCTGTCGCTGTGCTGGCATTATTTAAAATCACAAAACCCTTCAAATTGCATTTTAATGGAATTTATTGCGCCCAAACAAATCGCTAAAGGAAAGCACTGTCCCAGAGAGATACAGAGAGGGAGAGAGAGATGTGGGCTAGAGTAGGATAAGGGGTGTCTCAGGCAACTGCAACACTTGACTTCCATGTTGTGCGAATGCAATAAAACGCTATTCTCAAGGCGCAGCAGCGATAACAGCGGCTCCTCCTTAGCCGTTTGCTGTGCAGCGATGCGCATCAATTTCGCAGAAAAACTGAAAAAATAATACAGCGAAAAATTGTTCAAATCCGCCGACGACGAGGAGGAGGATGAGGACGAGCAGCAGTCAGTGTAGTCGGGATACAAATTATTACTTGGCGCCGCTCCAAAATGTTTAAATTACAATTTGTACGGCATGTATAGACGCTCGCAGCTGCCACGCCCCCTCTTGAGAGATGCCCACAGGAAAGCATTACGCTGCACTGCCCCCCGACAAGTCTTTGCCTAAATAGTAGAGGAAAGAAGAAGAAGAGCTAAGGCGTTGCCTGCCACTTTAGCCCCTTGATAAACTGCCTGGGGAATTGTCTGGCCACCTGCTGTTTTGTTGTTGATCTTTGTGTTTGCCGATTATCAACGCGGCGTATACGCAATGTGCATAATGAGTTCCCATTACACTGCGCTGCCTCTGGCCATTTTGTGTATAACCCAACATAATTAGCTAAATTATAATGTTGACTTGGGTCCAAGAGTTAAAGATATCACTGTGAATGATATCATCTAATTAACCTCTAATTGGTTAGCGGTTAAACTCATTAAAAGTATATTAGAAAGGAACAAGGAGTGTTCTCTTCATTTTCAATATGAAATAAAGAAAAGTAAGTTGTTATTCTTTTGTGTTCAACTAATTAAATGTCTAGGGAACATGCCTAAAAAATTGCATAAATCTAATAAATTATCTGTATAAAAAGGTTCCTCTATTTAATTTAAACATTTATGCTGTAAAACTCCATTCACATTACAAACAACAAGTTTATCTAAACTTTACTTTCGCAAATATCTGAACAAACTTTCCTCATGCCAACTTTATGTTGAACATTTTCTTGCTTATCGAGTTAGCAGCGCAGTTTTTCTTTCTCATCCAACAGCGTTAACAGTTACAGTTCAAGTTAACTGCAGGCCCTTTAATCACTTAAATGAAATCAGGCTGCAAGTTAACCCTTTACCACTCCCTTCCCGCCCTCTGCACACTCACGTGATTATGTGACCTAATGCGAAGACTGCCGGCTCAACACTTTGATTGATAACCACAAGCCGAGGGATACTGAGCGCGTTCAGCCGTCAAGCATAGATTAGAAAGAGCTGTCAGAAGCACATCCGTATGCGTATCCGTATCCCTGACCGTGTTTGTATCTGTATCTCTGCATCTGCATCCCTGCATCTGTGGCCGCATATGTGCCCCTCATTTCACTCGGCAGGCATGTAATGATTGGATTAACCCACATGACGTATGAGTGATGCCTGAACATTTGCATTGAGATGGCCTGGCTACGGTTATTAATGAGACACCCCCACTCACCCATTCGCCCTTCTTTTCCTTCATGTCATTTCTTCTGCAATCTCCAGTACCAGTCCCAGTCCCAGTCTCAGTCCCAGTCCCCGTCCCAGTCCCAGCTGGGCGACATTAATTGCCAATTGAGTCAAGTGGGTTGTCAGCTCAGCAGAGCCAGAAAGATATAGCACAGGCAGAGAGGGCGACTAGTCTACATATATATGCCACTATATAGTATATGTTTGCGCTCTGTACACAACTCTCTCTCCATTGCTTAGCACATAAATTATTTAGTCAAGTTAGGAAAGGGAAGGAACGAAATGCAGACCAGGCGACAAGTCCAACTTCTGCATCAGTTGAACTGCAGTTGGAATTCAATACTGACTACACTGTGCGTAAAGCAGGTGAACTTAGCTTGAGCTAAATGGCAAAATGGTAAAATATATGTGCAAAAGTGGAAGTGCATTCCTCACATGATGAAAGGAATCCTTAACTAACACTTAATAAAAGTCAAGATCAGATTAGGAATCGAAGAATACATTTAAGAAAATGAATCTATTTATTTATATACGATTATTATAAGGAACCTATGTATACCTTAATAAACCTAAAGATTTATTTCAGGTCAGATAAGGTGACTTTGGGAAACTGAATAACTCACTCGCCTCTTTTCTCTCAGCGTATCTCTGTCCATATCTCAACTGGCTTGGTAAATTGTAAATGCTTTACTGCAAACCAACTGATTACACTGCACTACAAAAGGCTGCACATGTTCATGTTACAAGTGTGTCAGTAAAGACTTGCCAGAACAGAATCAATAACATCATATCTTAAATACAGTGTTAATTAAGCACATTTCAGTCTCTGCCATGTAGCACAGTGTAGCATTCATTAGGTTGTATCTGTGGTATTCCCTTTTCATCTCACACCTGTTTGTCTCTCCGTCTATCTGTCTGTCATGGCAGTTGCAGCTTAAAGTTATTCAATTGATTTCACACCTCGATTGCGCTCGTTTCGAGTGTGATTCACATTTGGTATTCACATTCACACTCGCATTCACACACAGAAAGGGGAGGAGCAACCAAAAACTCGCGCTACTTTTTGTCGATTTAATTAATTTCGCAAATTCGGTCTATCGTTTATTTATACATGGCACGACGTGGGCCAGTATGTCTATATATAGATATATATGCAATATATATATATATATATATAAACGGATATAAACAGATATATATATTGGCAAACATTTCGGTTTTGCATGGCGTTTTAATGACAACCGCAGCATCTGTTGCCGGATGCGCTCGATTGCACATGGACAAGAGTTGCGCGGGAGTTGCACGAACAGGAATAAAAAGGAAATCGAGTAGGGAAATCTGAATGTCGAATGGGAATCATGCGGGAATCAGGCACAAAGATTCAATGAGCGTGTTCGGGCATTAAAAATGCCCAGCAATTAAAGCAAACGTTTCGGAATTTCATTTTGTTTTTTAATGGATAACCGAAATTGAGTGGCGTGTCACTTGTGAAATTGAAAAGAAAATTAATAAATAAACACACGAATACCCCGACAAGGTGGTGAATTTATTTTAACTGAAGTTATGTCTGTAAGAGAAGGGAAGCCGATTTACTGTGGATAATGTTTTACAAAGTTTACTTACCCAACACTTCATTTGAAGTGTGGATTTTGTTATATATTTCTTTGTCTGTTAGATATATCTTAAGGAAGTCTGATTCTACAATTGTTATATACATATGTATTCTGATTCTACAATTCTTTTATATCATATACAAATATACTTCTGGCTACAACTAATATCCACGAAGGTAACTTTTAAGCTCATTAAGTATGTATATAGTTTGGCATATAATTTGTTAGTTATATAGAAAAGTTATTGTTGTCAACCTGAAAAAGAATATATAGTGTTATATATACTATAGTACAGTAGAATATAGAAGTTTTAATGTACTTTATAACTATTGATTTTAGACGATTATGTATTGTAGTATGTATATCATAAAATTTCACGTCACATAGATACAATGTTTTTAATCTATTGAACAAGAATATGTAGTATTTTATTATATATACTGTAGTACAGTATGCAATAGTTCTATACCTTATAACAGCTTCAGTTTACTTATCGAAACTGGAGACTACAACATGAATTTGAGTCCATTTCATTTCGTTCATTTCGTTTCAGCGGATCAGCCTTCAATATTCACTTTGGCATGTGGCTACTTCTGACTGAATTAGTTCTAAGTTGGACTCTTAGTGTGTCTCTGTCTCTGTCGCTGTCGCTGTTTCTGTCTCTGCCTGTGTCTCCCTCACTCTCCCTCTCTCTCAACCTCAGGCAGCGCCGTTGGCCAACTGCAAGTGAAGCGTATTGCGATTGACGCGATGCGAACTTTACGCAAGTTGATTGCATCAGAACTCAAAGCCAATAAAAAGGGGAGAAAGCGCGACAGGCACTTAGACCAACCCCTCCAACCCCTCCTCCTGCTATTCAACTACCCCCTTTCCCAACACATAGGCGTTGCAGCCGGATATCGAGAGGAGCCTCGCAGCTGCTGTTGCTGCACTTGTTAACCAGCGCAATTGAATAGACAAAGAGGGGCACTCAGGTCATGCCTAGAGAGAGACAGAGCTAGAGAGAGAGAGAGAGACACAGCACGATGTACAATGTGACCAGGATGCGTCGTCCGATGTATCCGCAATCCGCTCGGATGGCCACAGCCCGTGACCACGTGCAGGCGTAGCTTTTAAAAGGCTATGGCAGCGTAACGGGAATACTAACACCTTTTTAAGTGGCAAAGGCAGTGGGCGAACAGAGGCCCGTGTCGTCCTATACGTGGGCGTGGCAGCCACAGTTGGTAATCCACTTTGGCGGCGTTCGCTTCTTCGTTTGAGCCGCCAACCATTTTAGCTTTTATGGCCCAAAGGGGCAGCAAAAATATAGCACACATACACGCCTTCCCTGCCCTTCCCTCCCTTCCCCTTTTCCTCTTCTACTCCCACTACGCGAAAATGCAATTTCCAAAAATTTTGCGCTGCCACACCAAAAAGTCGAGTCTAGGAAACGCCAAACATGGCACATGAAAATTTGTTGTAGTTTTTTAGCTTTAGTCGAATTTCCATTTTGTATTTTTTCTATTTTTCGTTTTCTCTAATTCTTTTCTTCCAATGCATTTCTTTTGCGTTTTTTGGAAAACTCATTCGCTCGATAAACGCGTGGAATATTTTTACTTTTTTTTTGTGCTCTTTTGGCGAATGCATCGCTAAACACATTCACGAGAACTGGTGGGGCTTTTTCCCGCCATGCTTGCCCGCCCCTTTAGCCCGCCCTCTTTTTGCGGGCCAAAAACTTTTAGTTGTCGTAAACGTTTTCGAACAAGTTCATTCCGTTTTTAGATAGCAACCGATTCCGATTCCATTCACATTCACATCGAGTCTCCATCGAGGCATGCAATATTTGTGTTTTTCGCCCGATCGCAATTTAACTTGCAAGCCACAACGGATACCATGGAAAAGCGTATGTGCACACAGGCACCCCAATGTATGTAACATTCTTCCGGGCCCGCATTTTTGGGATTACAGCACAAATCTCTCGAGATTTTTAACTGCATCGAATCGTTAAGGGCTGAAAAGTATTCGCAGTATTTAAATAAAGTCGAGCATTTGCTGGAACAGTGTGTTACAGGCTCAACTAAAGTATGAAAAAGAAATAGAAAGAGAGAGAGAGATACAAAATGAAAAAGAACAGGCAAAAATTAGAAAAGGTTGATGTAAAGAGAGACAGAGAGAAGTAGAGTTCCTGCTCTGAAAAGTATGCAAGTTGAAATAGATGTAGAAGAACGTTAAAATATAAATATAATTATATTATACAATATCATTATCTTCTTAAATTCTTATAATCTTATTATAATCTTCTCTGGAGCTAATAAAATTTGTTACTACAAAAAGGTCTCTAAAATAAATTCAACAAAATTAAAAATAAATCAAAATAAATATAAAAAATTTGTTAAATTTATATAAAACGTAACCGTCAATAAATGAGAGAAAGAGTTTTTAAAACATCAGCAAATAATATAAAAAATATCTCAAAAATTGATCTACATAAGCTGAGCATACCCGACTCATTATAAACACCCCAAAATACAAATCCATTATTAACGCACATAATTGTTAATTACCTTTTGAATATCGCATAAACTCAAATACAAATTTCAGTGGAAAGAAAAAACTGACTAACTGACTGCAGCTGACTTTTCACAGATTTTCCCAGCGGGAGGACGGAGGGGGGGTAAAGTGTAAATCATAATCACTGCCCATGCTGGAATAATTCATGCAACGAGCGACTGCAGCTGCCGCATTTTATTACGCTCATCAAAATGATATAATTCAATTTTTCCAATCGAACGAATTGTGGAAAAAAAGAAAAACCGTAAAACGAAAATTGAAATGGAAAATTGTGCATACGTTAAACAAATGGTTGGCCACAAGGGAGGCCCGCAGCAGGATTTCAACTATTGTGTACGGCGATTGGTAATAAATCATGTCAATGCAAGTTTCTCCGGGCTGCCCTTTTGGCCTTTTTTGGGGAGTTTTTGTGTGATTTTGGTTTTGCTATGGCCGCAAAAAGAAGTTCTGTGTGCGGCTGGAAGTTTTGTGCATTGCGTTTGGTTGACAGGCGGCATTTATCATACGCACTGTGCACCACGAGTGCCACAGGCTGCCACATGGTGTGCTGCATGCAACAACTCGTGCGTCGGCCTTTAATTGCCGGCAATTGCAGACTGTTGACATTTATTAAAACAATAAACAAATTTACACACATTTTCAGCCATCAAAATGTTGCTTTTTCTACATGCACAACTTGCCGCAAGCAGCGCGAGAGACGGGGGCAAGACGAAACAGCAGGAGGACATGCCTCTTCAGGCAAGTTGATGGAACATAAACATGTGGCTCACGTACAATGCATAAATATATTTTAACTCAGCTGCATTTTGTTGATAGTTTCATGTGACATCACATTTCGACTTTGTCTCCATTTTCTTCTTATTTTCCTCGACCTCAACTCGGCTGTCGGAAGCTGCAGATTACCAGAATATATATACGTATGTATTTGTATATCAACTGCTGTGCATGATAAATGCCCGTCTCATATTTCAATTTATTTCACAATTTCCTAAGCTGACAACTCTCAAAACTAAGTTTGCAGCAAGAAAACCCGAGTGGGGGAGGGCCATAAATTCAAAATAAATACGAAATGAATGCATTTCCAACGAACTTCTCGACTCTCGAGCAAAATATCTAAATGATGAAGATAAAGTTGCGCCTCTTTAGCCGATGCTACTGACACAATTTCGAACTTTAGTTGGCTTGGATTAATCAAATGAGTTGACACTGTTCTTGGGTTCATTACAACTCTTACGCGTAGCAACAAAACAAAATTTAATGTTAATGAAGGAAAGACTGTTTAAGTTTGCCTCGAATTTTAAATAAATCAAAGAAATAAATAGCAAATAAATAAACAACTAAATGTAAAGGGAAATATTATGATTTTAATTTTTATCGCACTGTCAAATTCACTTCAACGTCATAAGACGACTGCATACTGCATTGAAGTGGTATTCAGATGCAGCAAAAATATGAAGTATACTTGTTATAATAGAAAACGCACAGATTGCCAGACAGTCTGCGACACTTGCAGAAAGTATCCCCTTTCTATGAACATCTTTCGCATGCTATTGAAACTTTTTTAATTTTCCAGAAAAAAAATGATGAACTCTTCGTACTTTTGATTTACATTTTTTAGTGCGCTCAAGCTGAAAACTTGCACAGCGTTTTCCTCTAATTTGTGCTATGAATAAATTGCAGGAAAATCACAAAGAAAAACTCAGCCAAGCACGCTGCAAATGTAAGCAAACATATGAAAACAGTTATTTGCCCAACTTTAGTTGGACCAATCCCACCAGAAGTACACTCCAACCCACCCGCGTTTACCCCTCAAGAAGCAGCGAGCAAGATGTTACCTCGTTCGCTGCCGGCACAGACAACTCTCAGTCAACTCTTTGGCCAAGTTGTGCGCTAAAAAAAAGCTGGAAAATTGTTGAAACTGGAACAGGAAGAGGGACAGCAGTACAGGGGGAAACATTTCGATTACCTTTCCCTGCTGTTGTTCTTGTTGTTGTTGATGTTGCAGTTCTCCATTGGGATGCAATTAAATACATTGCAGTAAAAGTATCCACGTTGGCGCGTCCTTTGACTAGCGGAAACTAAAGAAGGGGGAATTCCATCGAATGCGGGCAGAAGGGAGGGAAACATGCTATTTGTGTTGATTCGCTTTGTGAGCGCATTCATTTTGTTTGTTTGCTTTTTAACCTATTAATTGCAATGGGAAAGGGCAGGCAATGAGATGAGTTCCGCCTGCTTCCTCTTCCTCTCTCTCTGCCATAGTCTGTCACTGTCTTCCTTCTTCTTTTGACTTCAGTGCAATTTGCTTGCTTTTAATTAAAAATCAAAAGTTTGACCCACCACACACTGAACTCATATACGGTCACACGCATTGCATTTTTGAGCACGTTTAACATGTTGTCAGGCGACTGAGTTTGCACTGTACTAAAGTACTATTGTAACTGTAGTTTAACGGTGCAAGTAGTAGCTTATACTTAAGGGAATGTCAACTTAATAAACTATTTAAAAGTTCAGAAAACAACGTCTCATTGCACGTTAAATTCGAAACGAACTAAAGACGAAAAGGTGAAGAGGAACACAAAATCGTGTTCTAGATAGAGAAGGTTATCTATAAGAAACACCTATCTATAACCACATCTATAGATAATGGCGCGCCTCGATACTGGAGGATTTCATTGATTATAGTATATAGTTTTATATTTATATATATTATATTATTTTTATTTCTGTACTGCTTATTGCGCTGTTTTTCGATTCACTCCTGATTAACACACTCCAAGATGACAAAACAATTAAGCTTTAAATATGGTAGAAACATTTCTGCATACCGAGCCAAATTTCAAATAATTCTGCACAGTCAATAAAATTATCGGGCACAACTCATGTCAGTTTGTCATGTTTCAAAGTCGAACTAACAAATTTCGATGCATATTTCTTTGGAATTTAATTTGCAGCTAGAAGTGGAAACGGGGCGCATTGATTGAAGGGGAGGAGGTGAGGGGGGCTCTATCAGGCCGTGTGTGCATGAACTGACTTGCTGACCGAACAAACAAACTGCATGCAACATACATTAATCATACGCCTCGTGGTACGACGCTTGCTATGCACCTGCCTCGAATATGAGTTTGGCACACTGAGAGAGACGGCAAATCAAATCAAATTAATGGAATTTCATATTTGCCAAGTCTGCTGCTTCTTCTGCTTCTTGGCAGCAAACAACAAATTTGTATATGTTATCGACTTTTGCAACGCATTCGCATAATTGATCGACGTCGTCGTTGTTGTTGCGCAGTTTTTTAATAGAATTACTTTTGCAGACTGGCGAACAACAAACTGGAAAATGGCCCGTGGCGCCTCCTTCTCCACCACACCCCCTCCTGCTCTGCCCCTGCTC
The DNA here is from genome assembly GCA_018903715.1 of Zaprionus davidi. Classification (NCBI taxonomy): domain Eukaryota; kingdom Metazoa; phylum Arthropoda; class Insecta; order Diptera; family Drosophilidae; genus Zaprionus; species Zaprionus davidi. The sequence continues at coordinate 12,305,445 of JAEIGL010000005.1, forward strand.
CTCCTCCTCTCAAGTGAGGCACTCAAAAGCAATTTCAAATGCCAATGCAAAATGCTGCTGACTCATAACTGGAGGAGTATTTACAATACCCCCCCCCCCTCTGCTCCTTGCCCTGCAGGCCCTTTCCGCCGCAGGCTAAACAACTTTGTTGAAGATTTTATTGAATTAAACCAATTTCGTATGCATGTGAATGCTGCCACAGCGCAGAGCACACCTCGTCCTGCCCTCTGCTTCCTGCTGCCACTGATGATGCTACACAAAATTCAAAGCACGTAGTCCACCTCCCCCCTCCTTGCCTGTGCCCCTCTCTAAACGGTTTTCAATCCACACAATGCAATCAGATAGCCAAGCTGCAAGTACGCGAACCGGGGGATGAGGTCGCCGGTCAAGTGCTCCAATCTGCAATCTCGTCCTGCTGTCAACACCAATATCCCCTAGGTGACAATCTCCGTAGCTCGGAGAGTGGAGAGAGGGGGAGTGACCAGGCAGTGTCAAGTTTTGTGGCTAAGCTAATTTTGCCGGCGCCTCGTTTAAGCCAAAGCTATCATCCTCTTCAGCAACTCGCCCATGCGCCCAATTAAACGGAGCCAAGAGATGAGAGAGAGAGAGGGAGGTATTGGAAGGAAGGCGAGCATCATCATCCACTATACTTGGCATTCAAAATACTCAAGTGGGCGTGGCGGCAATTGAATGATAACAGAAGCAGCAGCGGCAGCAGCAGCCGCAACTCGGCATCTGCAGCTGCCATTCCCATTCGCATTCGCATCAGTTGCGTCATCGTCATCAGCATCTAAGGCCACGTTAAACTAAATTGGCCAAATGCCTGAATTTGTGTCTGCTCGTCGTCTGCCAAACCAATCCGTGCAACGATCTCTGCACTCTATCTCTCCCTCTCCTGCCTCCCATCCGCACCGTCAGCCCCGACGGCAATTCGCCAGCAAATTGAAATGAATAACGCGCCGCGCTTTGCTGGCTTTGTTCGGCGCTTTGGCAACGTTGCCCGTTCGCTGATAAAGATATGACTGCAATGTACAAACCTATATAGAACTTTCAGTTCCAAAATACATATTCTCTACACTTTTCGCTAGCTACGAAACTAACCAAATTGTCTACAATTAAAAAGTAGCCACATGAAAACTTTCTTTAGTTAAAGATTTCCACAAGACCAAGATTTATTTAGAATTTCCAATCAACTCTATAAAAGAATATTGTAATAGATAGATAAAATAAAACAGTATTTATAAAGTATGTATTTATTTAACATACGAGTTGTGTTCAAAATGTATAGCGGATTTTCACGCATCAAAAAGCACGCAAAACACTTATAATTATATGATTATAAGATTATAATCTTTACGCCTCTCACAACCAAACAAAAAATGCTATAAATGCTAAATGCTATATATACAGATGAGTGTACCAACATAACAAAACAAAAAAATTAAAATTCGATTATACGCAACCCGCGAAAATTCAAAATTCGAGATACTTTTTGAACAAACCTCGTATTTACAATATTTTTAAAAAATAAACAAACTAGCACTTCTATCAACTACCTACTTAAATATATCTTTAGCAGTCAGCTAACCCAGTAGCTTAGATTAGTTCAGGAAGTTGTTTTAGTCGCAAATTAAACACAACTTAAACACAAACTCTATCCATATATCATTTGCAGTATCTATTATCTGCCTAAAATGTCAAATAACTCACTTGAAAATCGAACAAGAAATGCCAAACTTAATGAGAACAACCCGTAATGAACATAATAAATTACACTTTCTATTAGAACCCAACCAATTTAGAACTAAAGATAAAAAATTAAAATTACGAACTCTTGGGCATTGCTATATAAAGACAGGGAGCTGCTGCACAGAAGTTAACAAACTACAATAGTTTCACAATGTTTCTTTCGTGTCTTGTGTTTTTGTGGTTGTCAACCCCATTAGAAGCTAGCTACATATCTGGCCGCATAGTCGGAGGTGTCAGTACCAAAATTGAGAATGCACCCTGGCAGATCTCTTTGCAATATTGTGGAAGACATATATGCGGCGGATCGATATATAACGAGGAAATTGTCATAACAGCAGCACATTGTGTGGAAAAGTTCAAAGCTGAGCAATTGCAGATACGTGCGGGCTCGGCGAAGCACGATGAAGGTGGCATTGTTCTCGCTGTAGATCGTATAATACAGCACAAGAGCTATGCTAAATCCAATACCAATGATATTGCCATTATACATCTGGCCGGAAGTCTGAACTTTAGTTCCAAAATAAAGCCAATTGCGCTGGCCACAGAGACACCAAAAGCAAAAAAGATTGCCACTGTAACCGGTTGGGGACGCACTGGATTCTTGCAGAAGATACCACAGAAACTACAGACAGTTAACCTCAACATAAAGAGTACTCGCAAATGCAAACACACCTTTGGCAAATCCTTCAAAAAGAACATGATCTGTGCCTACGATGTGTTGAAGAGCGCCTGCATGGGAGACTCGGGTGGCCCTTTGGTTATCAATGGGGAACTAGTTGGAATCGTATCCTATGGATTAATCTTCTGCCATGGTCCGACTGTTTTCACCGATGTGGCATCACTGAACGATTGGATTCTCAAGACCATCGATGAAATAACTCCAGGGAAATCAACCGAAACATCTACGATAAATACAGATGCATAAGACCTAAGTTGAGATTAAGTTTAATATGAAATTTGATAATGATATGAAAGAGCAATGTTATAAAGTAGTTTAAGCAAAATAGACACTTATAATTTCTTCTTATAATTTACAAAAAAATAAAAAACACAACATTCATAAGTTGATTTCAAAAATATTCCCAATTCTATAAGATTAATTTACACTTTAAAACAATTTAAATGAAAGTACTTTAAGATAATACAAATTAAATAAAGAACTTTAAGTAAAGTACCTTATAATACAAAAGAATATATTCAAAAAATATTTTATAAAGTATCAAGAAAATATATCCATATATCAAGTTCATCAACTTTCATCAACTTTATATATGTATCGTATAAATTAATTATATTTATTTATAATATACTAATAATAAAACAAAATATTACCAGGTGCAAAAAGGAAATGTATTCAAAGTAATTCCCTCTTTCTAGATTTCTTTCTTCCTTGATTTCGTTGCTTGGAACACTCCACGCATTTCACTTTAGTATTGAGGAAAATGTGATTTCAGGAGCCAGCACTGCGAAGTGCATTCATTTTGCGTGGCATTCAGAGAGCACCGCAAACTATTGGCTTGCGTGGGCCCCTCTGGATATGCGCTGCGAATTTCCGCCCCAAACTTCCGCCCGCAAGGCTGGTCCCAGCTGTGTCGGTCCGCGCAATTATCTACGCCTCTCACTCCCCACCCCCTCATTCCACCAGCTGTACTGGGTAGTTGTCTGACTGGGTTGGCGCATTCAAATAGCGGCGACTGACTTAAAGCGCCAGTTGAGCATTTTAATGCGCCAATGCGCAATTTATGACGCTTTCATGGCAATTTAATTCGCACTGTCAGCGCAACTACGCCCAGCCCCGCCCACTTTAAAGTGGACAGGTCCGCAACGGGTTGAGTGGAGAGGAATGGAGAGGGGGCTGGCTTGGCTTTATGCTGGGGCAGCTCATTAATGCCACGCACGTTGCCAAAAGGAGCTGATGAAATGATACGCAGCGCTAATAAAACAAAAATGGAAAACATATAAATCAGTGTCCTTGGCACGTGTCGCCAGCGCCGGTGCTGGTACTGGTGCCACTGCCACTGCCACACTGCTTCATGTCGATGGCATTTCTCTGGGGGGCACCGACCCAACGTCACAACCAGGTGTGCACTGTGGCAGTTGTAGCCGCCAGCGGTGGCGCCTTCTGCGCGATGTCACGTTGTAAATCTCGTGAGAGCAAACAGAGAGAAGACAACGCGACAGACGGCGACACAACACGCGTGCTTAGCCATATCCCCATATCCATTTACATACACATACGCACACACACACACACACGCTGCGAGGTGTGACAGTTCGTGCCAGCTTCGTCCCAATGCGGGCCACAGCAGGCCCCAAAAGGCGATAAGCCTGGCGATTGCATTATAAATTAAAAGACGTCAACGCAACGAATCAACAGCTGTCCCCAGAAGGAGCAGAAGCAGCCAAAGGAAACCTGCTCAAACGGAAATGTAGACAAGGAAATGGAAAAAAGAATATGGCAAGCGAAGGAAGAGAAAAGCCAAAATGGAAACTGGAGAATTGAAAGCAATTCAGGATGACTTTGTCGGCGTTTAAATTAAATTATGGCTACGGATTCCTTTCGGAAACTCAAACAGCAGGTAATTTATATATATAACGGGAGTTATGATAATAAAGAAAACGATAATTGTACAATATAATGCCAGTTATATAATAATACATTCATTATTCATAATACTCAATTAAGCCAACTTTAAACTAAATTTCAAACTTGAGAATCCAAAACATTAAGAAGCTTAAGGTACAATGCTAATACTAAATCAAGGATTTATGTATAATATAATAATATTTATAATATATATAATATTTATAATATAACTATGTTAATTATATGATAATGATAAAAAATGTTAAATTTTAATTAAAAGTACAAGACATTAAGCAACTTAGGAAGCTTTATCCTGTCCGTTCACTTTGTTAATACTAATACCGGGATCACATAAATTATTATTAAAATGATTCCGGGTTTTTGTTCAAGGTTTTCACTTGCCAAACTTACAAACTTTAAGATGAATAATCCAAGTTGCAGCATGATTTGAGGCCACGCTCTGCAGTGTCCAATAATAATCCCTTTTGCTTAAGTTATACGACCAGACAGTGGCGCCCTCTGGCGTTCAGAACTAAACTTTTGCAGCGTCTGGCAACTATTTGCATATCCTTTGTGTTTGCGAAAGTGTTAGTCAGTTTTGTAATATCTGCAGAGCTTAATGTCTGTTTGGGCAAAAAGAGAGAAAAGAAAAGCAAAGATGATAAAGAAAAAGAAGAGTAGACGATAAGGCGAAGAGTAGACAGAAGGAGCTGCAGATGGAGATGCAGATGCAGATTTTCAGGCCATTGGGTAATGCAAACTATGCAATATAATCATAATCGCATGATATATGCCCAATCTCTGCAGCAAACTTTTCCTAAATTGCCAACCAACCTCCCGGGTTTGTGGGCCTGTCTAAGCCTGGCTAGCTATGCACTCTCGAGAGTCAATTTCCAGCGATTAAATTAAGAATGCATAACTTGCAGGGTTAACAACGTTGTAGGGGGCCTGGACGAGGGGCAGAGGGCGGCGGTCGGCGGGCCAATTGCCCCGACTTGACTTGCTGTCGCCCGTTTCCACTTCTCTTCTATTACTGATTCCACTTGCTCCTCGCTTTGCCTCGGACATTCATGGCAAGGCTCAGATTTTTATTTGCCATTCTCTTTACGCCACGCTTGGAATTGGCAGAAAGAGTAAAGGCATTTACTGTTACTAAGCTGACTGCTAAGATACCCTGTAAATAAGAGTTGCAAAGCAAGAAAGAGGAACAGTTGCAGACAGCGATAAGGGATAAATGCACAACTGATTAAAGTACATTACAGGGTATAAGCCGGGCATACATCTTCTGACTTTACTATACTCGTATAAAATACCCTCTATATAAAAGATACCTAAAATACCCTGTATATAGAAGGTGCATTTCTTTTACAGGGTATTCGCTGATCAAGGCTCTTCACACTTCATCCTACTCGTTTCAATTTGCGACTTGTTTGCTTGTTTTACCCGCTTTCCTGGCCTGCCCCACAGTCGCATGTCCAGGGAGAAAAGTCCTGTTCCTCTGTTCCTGCTGTTGTTTGTGCTACAGACATGTGTATCTATTTGTATGCACGTATGTGTACTTCGGTGTGTGTGTGTGAACGTGCTCCGAGTCTCGCCTTTTGCACTCAGCACAGCCCGTTAGCATCTTGCACCGCGCGGCCAGAGTTGTATTTGTTTTTAATGCCGTTTGCATTTGCAAATAGTTTTCATAAATGTTGTTGTTGCTGCTTCTGTGGCTGCTGCTGTGAGTCGTGCGACTGCAACACATTTTGTGGTCGCATAAAGCAGAAGAGCAGCCGGCGGCAGCAGCAGGCGGCAAACAGAAAACGGAACACTACAAAGACAACAACGACAATGGCCACTCTGGCAACTCTGGCAATGATGATGGAAGTGGCACAGCGCGGAAGTGGGTGTGGGAGAGAGACAGGCACAATACCGACACGGGAGTTGAAGTTGCCATCGCTTTTAATTTGTACAAATTCGCGAGAGAGCGAGAGAAAAAAAATACAATAAGATAACCAAGTTGAGCCTGGGACTGCATTGCTGCAGTTGTAGTTGTTGCTTCTGTTATTGTTGTTGCTGTTGTTGTTGTTTGCACATTTGCACGTCTGGCCAGTGTGTACACCACACATAATTGAATTAAGGCAAAGCTGCCTCCCACTGGAGTTTTTTGCTGTTGCTTTGTGTGAGTGTTTGCTGCTGTGGCAGCGGTGCCGTTGGCTTTTGTTATGAGCTTAACGCCATTTTGAGTGCAATGCAATGTAACACACTCATGCATGCACGCATTTGTATGCATGTACATACGTACACCGCCCACCACATGAATAAGGACACGAACTAAAAACTGTTAATTATATTTGCGTCTTTTAATCAATTGAATGTTTTGCAACTTTCTGTTACTTACATTATTATTATTTCAATTATTTACTACAAAATTTCCAACACTATTCAACTGCATTGGAGTGTACATGTACACACAAGAAAAACTTGCAAAGGCAATAAGAACCAGAACAACAACAATAACTGGAACAATAACAGGAACAGGAACAACGCCCACTAGAGTTGCCATTTACAGCAGGCGCCATGGCTTTAATGCTGACTTTATGTTTTATTCGTATGTTAACAAAGTGCGTACTTTGTTATGTGCTTAATGCGGATTACGATTAAGCAACAAAGCAAAAACAAAATGAGGAACAGAAGAGTAAAAAACAACAAGTCCAGCAGCATTTACTCATTTTATAAGACATTAAAACCAAAATGAAAGCACTCACATGAATACGAAGTGCGTCATTGCATAAATCAGGCATGAGAGGAAGCGAATGAGTAGCTGTAATTCTCTCTCTCTCTCATTGCAGTTCTGCTCACTCCATGTATGTAAGTCTTATTGCAGCTCATGAGAGGTAGAAAAGGAGCTTTGAGTAATTTGGCCACTGAGCCTGAAACTATGCGAAGAATTGCAATTAATGTGCGAAACTGCTGAGTAATGCAAATATTAAATCAGTAAATGCATACATATATAAAGCGAATTGTTCTTGTTTGTGCTGTTGTTGTTGTTGTTGGAGAAACCAAAATCTCTTGGTTTTAATGACAGCCATAACAGGACATATATACGATTTCCGAAGGCTTTCTGTTGAGAAACCGCATGACACACTCGAGCTGTCAGCACGAACACACAGAAGATGCTCGAGAAACACACACACTTACACAGTGATATATATACACACACATATACGTATCATATTGTACGTGTATTATGCATGCAGGCCAAGCAATGGCCAAAAGAATATTCAAAGCATTTAGCAACTCATTGTCCCTTTCAGCACTGGCAACCCTGGCAACTCTGGCAGCAACGGCAACAAAAGCAACCGACGAAAAATGTATTCATGGCCCTCAAATTGTATAATTTAAGTTTGCACATAAAATCACACCGCAAACTTAGATGCAGAACCCAAAGCAGGCTCAGGCCCGAACAAGTGAACTTACAACTAACACACTCACACACACACAAGTGCATATGTGTAGTTGTTATACTTATGTGTCGGCCCTGTGGGGAATTCGTCCACAATCAGGGCTGAAGTATCAACAAAGAGTTGAGAAAATACGCCAAAAATATACAATGAGTTATTGATTTTATTAAAATTACGTCACAGCTGGAACTAGTATAAGTACAAGTACAAATGTACTTTTGCCCATCCCTGAAATCGGCTGGCATACACCTTTTCATGCTGCCTCCCTCGCTGGGAGACCTTACATTACACAGTTGAGCAGACAGCAGAGCCGAGAGAACCCAAAGAGAAACCCTTCCCTGCCCAGTTAGGATATCAAATTTAAATATTTTAAAGGGGAGCGCAGAGATGTGTATACAAAACTTGTGCGCCATAAAAATGCTATAAAATTGTGCAAATAGCGTAGATACAATATACAACTTAGGGATACTCGAGAGATAGCCGGGATACCTAAGTATTTGCTGACCTAAGTGCGTGCTCACATGAACTTTTATGCCAGCAACTGTATATGTGTGTGTGTGTGTGTGTACGAGTGTGAATGTGTACGTTCGCATTGTCAATGTTGTCAACTTGAAGTGTTCCCAAAACGCTTGGACAGCTCACACAGATCTCAAGTCATCGTCATTGTCATTGTCATTGTCTTAGAAAAAGTTGTACAGATTGCTCCTCCTATTCGAACCCTTTCAAAATCTTGTCCAGGGCCAAGACACAAAGCCATTTTGGTTGAGCGAATTGGTCGCAAAAGGTTCGCCAGTGCAGAAGGTGTAAATTTCATGACAGGAAGGGGGAGTTGGAGAAAGGGGAAGATGGTGAGCAAGGGAGGAAGCACTGAACTCGAGTGAAGCAAGCGAAGCATGTGATAATGACCATTAGTTTGCCTGTGGTGAGTTGCCGCCCTCCCTCCAAACTCCCTGCCTGCCTCACCGCTTTGGGAGACAACACACATGCGACCGACAGAGACGTGCAAGTCCAAGTCTTAATTAGAATGCCTCAGCTCAGGCCGGATCGGAGCCAAGACGCATGCCTCATAAATTATTTATATGCAATGAACATGAAATTTAAATAATCAAATTCTCGACTCAGACACACACACACACGGCCAGTGACAATTCCACAATTGGCAAGCTGCCCACAGCGTGTGTGTCCTGCCGCCCCGTTGGCTCTGTGTGTCCTTTACATAATCAAATATCCCAAGACGCCCATTCACAGGCCCGGACTCCACATAGCACCAGCCGAAATCGTTGTCTAGCTTGCGACATCGACCTGTGCCGAGTCGAGCTGCTGCCACTCATTAGATCTATTATGTCCAACGCCTCTCAAACTGTCACTTAAACAATATCAATTTGCCATTTCGAGAGCTGTCGAACTGTAGCTTGATTAACTTTGATAAATTTGTTATAAACATTAAATCTACATTAGCAATAGCTAAGGGTTTATTCTTAAAGATTGACTAGACTAGACACACGAGGCAAAAGGATAATAGAATAAAATCGATAAGATAAGAAGAAGTTGAAATCAATTTCATACACTTCACAATAACTTTAAACCTCTTTATCTCTTTAAAAGGAAACAAACGCTATTCTTGAGCTTCCTCTGCAATTCTATCTATTCTTAGCAGCAAATTCATCATAGTTAGTCAAGTTTATTTGGGTTAACTTATAGAAGGCGAGTCCTATCCATAAGTAGGTTAATCCGTTTAATTTATATGTAACTCTTGCTTTTAAAAACTGACTGTAAATACCCTGTGCATAATTAAATTAGGAATTTCAAATACAATAGGACTCTGCTTAAAATTACCTTATTATAAACAGACTGTAATTCATTGCTCACAGACATCAATTACAGATCAGAGGCAGAAATTCTAACTGCAGCCGTTTTTAACCTCAACATGTCCACAATAATCTTAATTATGTTGTGAAAATTACGTTAGCAGATTTACAGGACGAAATAGAAAGTTTCCTCGTGTTGTCTGCTCCTGTTCGCTGCTAATGCGGTCACACATGGCGTATGAATAATGCAGATTGTCAACTAATTAAGCCGAGAAAATGCAGCAACAATGTTGTCGCGCATTATGCACTACAACACTTTTAGGCTACCATATTATTTATTTTAATTAAAGTTAACACAAAGTACACCGTTACGAAGGGAGGTACACATTTTTCGAACGCTTCAACATGAACTAGAAGTAATCCTCGAACATATCCAGGAATTCGTCATCACCATCGAGATACGAATACTCTGGATAAGGTATAGGTAACCCCGCAGCCATTACCAAGATACTCAGCAACCAAACATTCAGCAGTACAGTCATTATCGTCTTAAATTTCAAATAATTTAGTGTAAGAAACTGTTTGAGTTGCAAAGAGAAGAAAAGGTGATTTGATTTTTACATAGCCCTATAATATTATCGTGTAAAAAGTTAGGTTATGTTTACCTGAAAAAAAACTATTTAAGCTCCTCTTCAGTAATTTGATTTTAACTTAAGGTTAGGTTATGTTATCTTAATAAGAGTTAGGTTACGTTATGTTTAACCAATTAGACCTATTGTCTTCATTAGTGACTTTTGATTAAAGTCAGGTTGTATTCCCTACATCAGTGGAAGGTTAGTTTAGGCTTAACAAATAAGACGTAGCAGGTTTTTTTTAAAAAAATTTTTTTACTTGATTTTTACTTTAAGTTAGGTTATGTTATCTTAATACGAGTTAGGTTTTCATTAAAGTTAGTTTTCATTAAAGTTAGTTAAAGTTTTGATTAAAGCCAGATTGTAGGTTAGGTTATGTTCCACCAATTAAACCTAGCATCTTTATTTTTTAATTGATTTTCACTAAAAGTTAGGTTATGTTCTCAATATTATATTATATTATTCTCGATATATCAAACTAGACCTATTCTCTTCTTAAGTGACTTGACTTAAACATTTAGTTAGGTTATGTTCTAGCAATTAGTGCTTGCCACTACACTCTTTCTTACAGTTACCACCGCCATGGAAAATCAAATTTTGCCTAGCTCAGTAATGCTATTGTACAGCAATAAATTGCCGGGGCCCCGGACAGCTTTTCTACGGCATTTGGCTTGAGGATAGGAAATAATTAGCGCAAAAGACTTTCCGGCACTGCTGGGGTATCAGGGCTATCGGGGCTAATTGCTCGACTCAAATCGGATTTGCAGCCCGCTTAATTATGCAGAGCGAAACACATAATTTATTTATGAGATACCAAATGAAGCGACAAATTTCCGGTGCTTGGCAAGTCAATCGCTCAACCAGAGCTCTGAGCTAGCTGCCAGCTTATAGACTTGGGCGAGGGGAGCAGAGGGGTTAGTTGGAAGAACGTGCGGTGAGTTTTCCACAACACGGACGTACACACACACACACCTGGCAGTGAGTCCCTTTTGCAGCCTCACCTGGCTGAACGTGAGGCAGCATTTCAATTATGCAAATTTCGCCCAGGCTCGTTGATTAGAAAATCCGCAAAAACCCTTCGAGCTCTCTCGAGCAACGCGTCTTTAAGCACCTTATGTACCAAAGGGGGTACCAGACGGGGGTACCTTCTCTCCCTCTTGCGCCGTCAATCAATATGGAGGGCTGGGGTCTGGGAACTGGGGCGTGGCCTCAAGAACACGCTAACGAATTGGCAAAGCCACAAATTAGACTTCAAAAATTAATTGGCAGCCCCGCGGCAGCTTTTAAGTTTTCGACGCCCCCACACCAGATGCGCCCCTTTTAAGGTCCTTCCATCCCCTTTCTGGCAGTGCCTCTTTGTAACTACGAATTAAAATATTTGTTTCGTACGCAAAATTTACTGCACTTTGGGTGCATTTGGCGACGTAACTTTTTGCATCGCCCGAAAGTCACAGAAAACTTTTTGCGCACTTCCTTTGTGCGAGTGACAAGTACCCAAAGAGGGTCGCAAGTTGGGAGGGTGCTGTGACCACCTACCAAGAAAGTCGTTTGTCATCAAAGCTTTTCACTATAAATTATAATTCAAAGCAAAAGGCTTCAAAATATAACGGAGTATATTGAATAGAAGACGAAGGAGAGAGAGAGGGAGAATTAAATACATAAATATGTATAATATTTTATGTATATACTTGATATTATATTTTAACTACAAGTATTGATTAAAATGTAACTCTAGCTTTGAGAATCAGGAGGAAAACTGTTAGCTCTATAACAACTTATAGTAATACCAACTAAAATCTATATATTTTCTAGTTTCACAAAAAGTATGCAAACTCCTTTAGCGCATAAATCTTATAGCCGCCCAGTCAGTCGTTCATTGAGAACTTTGCTGACCCCGCTCAGTTGAAAAGTTGCTTGGGATTTTCCGGTTACAGTGCAAACTTTTCTTATTGACTTAATGCAGTGTTGGCAAGTGCACTGAACTGCTTGCTAACAGTAAATTTCGGGAGAAGCGACCACAGTAACACGAAAACTTTCAACATGACCAAAGGGGATAACGTTTTGTACACCAATAAATGACTCGATTAAAAATTACTAGAACATATCGCTGCTCAAAAGAAAATGTCTCATGAAACTATATAAAGATTAAACATGAGTTTAGTTTAATTTAGATTTGATATCTTCCTTGATGATTAACATTCGTAGTTAGCGTTTTGTACCATCTTAATCTCATAAACCATAAATCACTCGATTGTTGCAGAAATTATAAGGTTTGAAGGCGAATTCATCACAAAACTGTCCATGCATAGACCACATAACGATTTATATTGAATTAATTTAGTTGAATTTAGAGTTAGTAATCCATTTAGCATCTTCTGCAATTATTCTTTAATGATAAACCTCGGTGGTTATCTCCTGTTTCCGCTGCGCTTCTAGTTCCACTTGCTGTCGTGTACCCATGGCATATGGCGGTCTATCATAAGTTTTCACATAGAATGTGCCATTCTTGGCCAACGAGGGCTCCCCGCCCATGCGGAATTCCCCATCGTTATCCAGAAGCACCCAGTTCTTGCGGGACAAACGCTCACAGCGAATACCCCAAAAGCCTTTGGTGCTATTTATAGATTCCGCGAAATAGTCATGGGCCCTTTTATGTGAGCAGCCATAGACATAGCACTTCTTCTGATCCATACCAAAGTTGGGATAAAAGCTGGCATGGCCAACGGGCTCTTCAAATCCCAGACCGGTGCTTGTCTGTATCGACTCCACATATAGAGCATCGCTTGCATCTATGCGATATTCATCGCTTTGCTCACGAAACTTGGGTCCAGCCGGGTCCAGGGCATAGATCGTATTGAATCTATAAGGCTGTATCTGTTTGCCAGCACTGCCAGCGATCTGTGCGCCCAGCGAGTGTCCAATGAGGTAGACATCGTCGTAATTGAGACCCGCCCGCATGTGCAGATGACGCACAAACTCGGTGAGCAGGGCACCCAGATCTTCGACCATATCGGCCACTGCATTGTAATTAACATTCGATGATATTTTGCTCCAATCGCAGACGATTATATTGAAATCCTCATAAAGAGGTCTTTCCATTTCGGGCTCTCCACTCAGCGGATCATTATCGTCTCGTGGCTTGGGTCGCGGCTTTGTCAAGCTCAGATAGGCGGTCTTCACATCCCGATTCAATGAACCTTTACCCTGACTCATCCATCCATGTATAATAATTCTGAAAAACATTAGAAATCCAATTCAATGCCAGTAATATTTAAAATTAATATATTTAATAATATATATTATATTTTAAGATATATAGCGAAGCATAATATAATATAATCTTCTTCATCGTCATTATTTGTGTTTGCTCATCAGTTCTTCTATTTGCTTTCTGCTAATTTTTATGCCAAACTGAGAGAACTCTGACAACCCTGAACTTAATAGCAAATGTGTTTGTTTGTTGACTCACTGATAAGCGGCTAAAAACGACATGAAGCGATCGCGAAATATACTTAAATGTGTAAAATTCTTTAGACTGCGTAATACCCTGTTAAATATTTTGAACTTCACATTTTATGTAATTTCACTTTAATAACTTCTAAATAAATTGTAGAAATGAAAACATATGAAATTATCTTTTTAGTCTGGCTTACCCTTTTGCTGTTCTTGTGAATACAGGGTATCAAGTGCCGATAGAAAACAAAAATATTAAAAACCAGTTTGCTATACAAGATTAACAATAATTCAACTGAAATTTAACAGATCATTGCGATGCTGTTATATTTTCTACTATGACGCAGCTGAATAAATAAGCAAAATAGAATCGTCTAACTTTGTATGAATGAACAAAATGAACAAATATGCATAGAATAGTATACATGATATGCATAGAATACATGGTATATATGACTTTTCCTACTAATTGCTCACATTCATATGGAAAATCTAAATTATTTGGATTTTTGTTTTGTTTGGCATGAGAATAAACTTACCTGGTGGGATGACGTGCATCGAAACCGGATCGTTCCAAGGTCTCGTCGTCGCCGGGAAAAAGTTCTCGGCCGCAATCCGGGAAGTCCCGTTTGAAGAGGAAGAACTGCATCTTGACGCGTGCGCTGCTTGTGAAGGGCACCCAATGCTTGAAGAATTTCTTCCAGAAGGGATAATCCAAGTATTTGTTGGACTTGGTTAATTTGTGATCACATTTGTCAAGCTCGCTCGATTCCATTGACGAAGGCGAAACTGTTGTTTCACTTGAAGGTGCAGCTGATATTGCAAATTCATGTTTAATTCACATAACACGAGAGAGTGCAGTTAAATGCACTTTAATTATTTGTAGACCTACCAAAAGAACAGCTGAGGGCAGCTGCAACGACGACGCAGACTATTCGTATCCATGGCAAGTGCATTTTGAATAGATCTTATAATTTATGCATAAACTCGCAATCGTGCGTTGCCCCAAAGATCGTTCAGAGAAACGAACGAGCGCAGCTTCAATAACAACACTCCGCGCAGCTCGACGGTGCGTGCCCGACTGACAAACGAGCGAAGTCAAAAGATCAAAACGAAGTGAGCAAAATCGTTACTGGCGACTTCTTGTCTGCTTTGAGTCTCTCTCTCGCTCCCTCTCTCTCTCTCTCTCTCTCTCTCTCTCTCTCTTTTAGAGAGATAAGGAATTGCTACTGGAAGCGAAGGCCGGTAGCAGCGGTTTACAGTTATACAAAATCCCACGCTCTCTTCAAGTAAGAGCAACTGAGTGTAATAAAGAGGAGAGAGAGAGAGCGTGGGAGTTTATTAATGATTGCAAACTGTGCGTGTGTCTGTGTGTGTGTGTGTGAGTGAGAGTCTAAAATATGCACAGTTTGACAAATAATGCAATTCAACAAAAACAAATTTGTCATGATCTGGATATTCGACATTATTATGGGTCGCTGAATCTGAATCTATAGTCAGATTAACGCCGACATATCTGGACTTCGACTTAACCTCAAAAACCCTGAAAACCGTATAACATCCCCCCAAACAACAAAACCCGTAAGACTATCCCTGTAAATGTGAAATGAAAACAAAAATATGAACGAATAATTATTACTTAATTAAATTTAATAAATATTATAATTAATAAAACCACAAAAATGCAACTTTAGAAATTAATTGCAAGTCGCGAAGCACCCCTCAGTTAAATGAAATTCAACAACAAAGCCAAAGTCCCCATCCCCCACTTTCAATGGGACCTTTTGTAACAACGAATTAAAATATTTGTTTCGTACGCAAAATTTACTGCACTTTTGGCGCATTTTGCCCGTAACTTTTTGTTCGCTCGAGTGTCACAAAAGTTTTCCAGCAGTTGCTTTGTACCTCCGGCCCTGCTTATCCGGGATGACGGCTCGAGGTGGGTCCCGAATTCAATAGGGGACTGTCAACAACTTTGCGGAAGGAGGCAGCAAGTTTTCCTCCTCGTTTGTCAACGGACTTAACTCACAGTAGTTTGAATGGGTGCCCTCGTCCAGTACGAGAATTGTGTTTCAATAACAAGATTTATAGCACAGCAAAGTTGCCATAAAGAGCTGAAATAAATCTTTAAAATTGTGTTTCAAATTTTATTATAAAATGTACATTGCATATAAACTGATTCGCCAAACAAGTAACGATTTCGGTAATAACGGTGGATTTTTGTGCTTGCTCCAAGGATTTTCCAGTTACGCAGCAACAGCAATGACTTTTTCAACTTTTCTTATTGACTTAATGCAGTTGGTAAAGTGTTGGCTAAGCGTTGGCAGCGTTGCACTTTAAAGTTGCTGCAAAACATGAAAACTTTTTACACGCCTCGAGAGCATAACGTGTTGTACACTGACGTAATTATTGCAGTTCACTCGTTCTCTCTATATCTGTCACTTTCTAGATTCGGGATTCCAAGCACCGCCTGCAAGTATGCAATAAAAATAATAATTATTAGTAGGTGGATATCTTGTACAGCTCGTGGAACGCAGCCGACCATACCTTTCTTACTTGTTTCATTCAATTCATATTTTTATACTTTAGCAGAGGGTATATTCATTTTGGCCAGAAGTTTGCAACGCACCTTAGGGCATATCGTCGACCCCATAATGTATAGTATATACTTGGCACATATATTCTTCTTTTCTGCTGCATGCTGTAAGTACATAAGTTATTTGTCAAGATATTGAAAAATTACTACATCGATATTTTCTAAATTTCTTCAAAATTGGCCATTTTAACAATTTTAGCAATAACTTAACTTATCAGTGTCAATCAAAATAAGACAATACCATTTCATTTTGCAACACTATATACATAACTCGTATTGAAACGATTTAAGGATATAAGAAGCTGCAAAGGTATTTTACTTTCAGCATGCCGTCAGTAGCTTTTCTTCCTCGTTGATATTGTATTCATTCTATTTTTCATTGATTCACTTTTCAATACTTTGACTTTTACACATATAATTATAATTTAGCATTATCTTAGGCATCAAATAAATTTTTTTTTTTCGGAAATTTAGCAGTTTTTTGGCCGGTGGACATGTGGACATGGACGTAGACATTCCCCTGAATGGTAAATTGGCTATCATCGCCGCCACAGCCGGTACGTTCTTTGCCCTGGGCGCGTACTATCAACACCGTCACGTCATACGCAACATAAAGAAGTTGGAACAGCGGAATCCGCACGCCTATTTTATAAGGCGTAAGCTCTATTCGCTGGTAAATCAATACTGACCTCTCATTTAATATTAACATCACTCAAAAATATTAATATTTTCTGCACTACAGCTGGGCATCTTTAAAGTTCCGCCGATGATGGAGATATATGACGGCGGAGATGCAAATGGTAATTCGCACAAAATGGGCGCAATTATGAAATACGGATTCCCGAGCATGAACGAGATAGGTGTGAACGAGACATATAATTTTGTTACATCGTTAGATCGCCGAAATTCGGCAATCAATTGGATGTGCGAAAAAGTGGATCCCTCTAGCTATACGAACATACCAATTCAAGAGAATTTGAGCCTTTCAATGCGTCACAGACCATATAGCCCACCTCCCGAATTAACATTTCAGCATGCGGAGGCAGCGCGTGTTTTCTTTATGTCCAATATTAAACCATTTCTAAGTCGGGGCTTCAATACGCATTTGTGGGAACGAATGCTCCGCTATATTCACGAAAAGTCGCTAACATATGGAGATGTATATGTGTATACCGGTCCCATTTATCTGCCACGTGAGATGAAGAGCAACAATTGGTATCTGGAATTTCAGCCCGAAGATAATACGATAATCGCTGTGCCGACACACTTTTACAAGATTGTGATTATTGATCCCAAGAAACCGAATAGCACACCCTATGCGGAGGCGTATGTGATGCCAAACACAACGGTAAGCGATGACACCGAGCTGCGTACCCTGCTTAGCGATGTGCGTGACATAGAAAATGCAACGGGGCTGAAATTCTTTGATGGTCTTGACCGAAATTTTGTTAATACTCAAGTCTCTAACCACAATCCGAATGAATTATCGCAAATTGTTGATCAAACTGTGAATTGAAAAACAAATGTCAATATGAGAGTCCTCTTTTCAGAATTCATGCAAAATCGAAAAAGCCAATGGTGTTATTTATTTTGCATTAATTTCCAATTCACATTGATGAATAAATCGACGTCAGCGCACCATCTAACTATTTTGATCGTAAAACAGATATAAGTTAGTTTGACACATGATTATTCCTAATGCAATTGTTTACTTGACAAATTATGCGAATTATTCGAAAATAAATGAATTAATCTTTACATTGCTTTCAAATTATTGTTACATTGGCTTGCGCGATCATATCGCTAACGATATTATCCAAACATATCGATTAAACTAGACATCTGTTGCCATAATTTAACATACATTTCAGTATTTCACATAACATTTCAGTATTTTAGTCATTCAAACACGCGGGCATACACTTATTTTTCCCTCTTACTCTAGCCAATGAAAAGAGAGCTAATTACTGAGAACCAAAAATATTTTTATTGGGATCGTTGTGCATTTTGTATATGCAACTTTTCAATGCACTTGGTCACACTCAGGAACGGGCGGGACCACCGGTTAGTCATCAACGAAAATTTCTGTAAAGTTCACAATGGCGGAAACAAGTTCTAACCTAACTGATTTCTCTGATTTGAAAAACTATAAGTTTTTAGTTTCATTAAATGAAAACATATACACTGTGCCTACCGTCTATCTGCAAGATGTTAAACTACGCAACTTGTCGACATTTGATCCAGACACACGAAGTCTGCAGACACCAAGGGGAATTCCCGTTTTCAGAGAACCAGAACTTTCCGAGTATCCATTAGATGCGAGTAAAGGGCATGAAACTATGATTTTCAGCGACTTAAGTGATGCAACTCATTATGAGAAACTGAAGACATGTCACTATATCATGAAGGAGAATCTTAAACCAGATTTTGATTTTTGCACAACTCGTGCAGCTTTATTGGGGATCTCGCCTCGCGCTAACGAGACTCTTATCGCCATTAAGTTTAAAAATTGTATTTACTTAAAGATGCATCGGCAGAAGTTTACTACGCTAGGCGAACGTGATAGCTATCAATTTAAGCTTCGTCAGTATCTGTTTGTTGGTAAGTACTATGGCTGTCTGATTAATATAACACAGTGGTGCCCACTTATCATATATGGTAACATTTTCAAATTGCGTTTGTGTTGCGCAAGTAATCACAAAGTCAACTACGTTTTCATACGTTGCACTGAACAAAAAGATTAAGCACAGCTGTTCGCGCAATGCCGAAGTCTCATAAATGTGTTTACACTGGACACAACGGATTTAAGTTAAATATATTTTACCGATTAACTTCCCTCAGATAAGCAAGGCGAAAAAATTTCCGATGACGTGTCCGTAGATCAACGTGATCAAATCTATGGCACTTTTAGTGCCACAATGGGCAACCTGAAGTTACTCTATTCAGTGGAAATCCCTGGTGTAGACAATACTGAGGTGTTGGATGATCTGTGAGTAATTAGGAGTACATATTTTTACATATATACATATCACAACAGCCTTCTGCCAAAACAGTGACAATCCCGACGTATTGCAAAAGATTCGTGTTAGCTTGGTCAGAGGCTACAAGAAGAAATTCCAAAACGATAATTGGCTTAGGAATTTTCGATGTTTACGTTGGTTGGGTCAAGCCCACTTTGCTGGTATTGAGCAGCTCAGATTAGCATTTATGGATGAAAAGGGATGTGTTCGACTACCCATAGAAACACACACTACCGCCGAGCTGCATCGGGTAAATATTTTGATCTCTTGGAGGTCTAATATATGTGTGTAACACCATTTAATTTGTCAGGCTAAAGGAAGAGATTTGATAAATAATTTGCAAACGATACACAAATTGCTCATGAAAATTAAGGAAGTTGTGACTGATGAGGATAGCCCATACAGTGCGTATGTGATTCGTATTATTAATGGTGAAGTCTTTTACGACCGCATCGAGGGTGTCAACGAATATAGCTTTCTCGATGAGGAGTATATCGATTATATATATAAAGTACACAGTTAAATTATTGTAACTCTTTGAAAACCAAAGTTAATGTTTTTTTAATTCACAACAAACTAACCTTTTAATATCAATAAATATAATATTTTTCTGATTTATTGGGTCATGCATTTAATAAAAAATAACATGGGGTTTGTCGGAACGAGGAATGTGCGTAACAGGCTGAAGGCGGCATCTTCGACCCTATAAACTATAAATATATGTATAC
Source organism: Zaprionus davidi (assembly GCA_018903715.1). Classification (NCBI taxonomy): domain Eukaryota; kingdom Metazoa; phylum Arthropoda; class Insecta; order Diptera; family Drosophilidae; genus Zaprionus; species Zaprionus davidi. The sequence goes on from JAEIGL010000005.1 coordinate 12,325,464, forward strand.
TATAAATCAGCATCAACAGCCGCGTTCAATTCCCTAGGTTACGACGGTTTCTGAAATTAGTAAAGATATGGATAAACTAATTAAAAAATACACCAAATGCTAGCAATTCTCCGTTGATTCGCGTGACTGGGTCCGTAATAACCAGGAACAGGTGTACATTATAAACTGGTTGTAATTGCTTGAAACTGTCACTGATTGATCGCTCAACTAACCTTAGAAAAATGTTCAGTTAAAATTTGAAAAATTTTCGATTGATAGCCTAGCTTTTTTAATTTTCATGAGGAGCCTCTGGCATGTAATACTGGTTGTGGCACTGGGACTAACGTCCAGTAGCTTTTGCTTTGTGGCCGGCATATACTTTCAACATAGACATGCCACTCAATTGCTGCAAGAACTGGCAACACAAGATCCCTATGCCTACTACATAAGTCCAAAGATATTCGATGCCGTAAGTCAATGTAAGGCTGACGGCAGAGTGCGCGCGAGAAGCGAAGCGAAGCACATCGAAGCGAAGCAAATCGAAAGCGGCAGGTGGCAGAGTGAGAGCTTTACGAGAAACGAGCTACAGCACAGAATACAACAAAACAGCACAGAATACACCAAAACAGCACAGAATACAACAAAACATAACAGAATACAAGAAAACAATCGTACGCCCTGAGCAAGTTGAACCGATAAAGCAGGTTGCAAACTGTTCTCTCGCTTGAGCTTGCAATTCGCTTCGCTCTCACTCTGACATCTTTCGAGCGATTGCACTTAAAATGCATACAGTGGTTTATCGCTCGTTCTCGCCCCATATTATCGCTTCGGTTCTCATGCGCACTCTGCCGTCAGCCTAATATAAACCTTGACTCTACGATGCAAAATTAACCAACTTTCTTGCTTCGCAGTTTCGTTTCTTCAACGCGGCACATCATCATTCAAAACACCAAGTGCAACGTATTATGAAATATGGTTTCCCTGGACTGGACGACGTGAGGATCTACAGTGACTTTGTGCTCTCCTACGATCGTCGCAATCGAGTCGCACACTGGGTCTGCGAGCATTTGCAGCTGACTGACTTGGGGCAGCAAGTGCCGGCACAAGGTCGTGTGCGTCGTGGCAACGCCTCGTATCGTCCCGATTTGAGTGTACCCTCGAATTTTCGTTCATCCCTTGCCGACTATCGATGCTCCGGCTTCGATCGTGGCCACCTGGCAGCGGCTGGCAATCATCGTAGCGATCAGTTGCACTGCAATGAGACCTTCTTTTTGACCAACATTGCACCACAAATCGGTCATGGTTTCAATAGCGGCGCCTGGAACAAACTGGAGATCTATGTGCGCGAATTGACGCAACACTTTGGCTCAGTGTATGTGTGCACGGGTCCGTTGTTTAAGCCCCGAGCCCAGGAACAGGGAGCCAACATCAAGTGGAGTGTAGAATACAATATGATTGGTACGAATATGGTCGCCGTGCCGACACACTTTTTCAAGGTGATCATTGTAGAGTCTCGCCTGCCCCTGGGTAAACCCTACATGGAGGCCTTTGTGCTACCCAATGCCAGCATACCAGACCAATTGACTTTACGTGATTTTCTCTGTGATATTCGCGAGATCGAACACCATGCGGGCCTTACGTTCTACGATGGTCTGCGCAGAGGCGAACTCTTTGGCAGCAACTATCCAAGCGAATCGCGGGTTTTTCGGGATTTCTCTTAAGGGCAAATCAATTATTAGTCATCTTAGTAATTTTGTTATTTTCGTAGAGTACAATAGACAGGTCAATATATTTTCATATCTCGTAGTAGGCACGTGTTTTATATTTATAATAAATTCTCTGAATGCTCAAGCCAAAATAAACCTAGAATTTAAATTCCAAGACAAAATTAAAAGTGAATAGACTTCCAATTTCACACTATATCGATTATATATATATATATATATATATATATGTACGAGTATAATTCGGTCTCTGAGACTACAGATCTGTTAAATGTCCAGTATGGAGACCATGGGTCAGCAATGTCTATTCTATGCTATGGCAAGTTTCATGGGATTTGTATGTGGCGCATATTATCAACAGGAAATTTCACTTCATCAACTGTTTAGCATAATTAAAAGAGATCCCTACGTCTTTCATCATCGTCATAAGATATATCCGATTGTAAGTATGTATAGCTATAAAACAATTGACACTTCCTGGAGTTTTCTTCCCTTCCTTTTAGTTGTCAACTTTTAAGTCGAATCATGAGGCAAGATTGTGGAAACATTCAATGAGTCTAATGGATAAGATAAGAGATTGTTTTCTATTCTCATTTCGTGATGCTTTTAGCGTCTTGTTCATTGATAAAAAATCACCAAGCTATAGCCCAGATTTGCTAGACTTGATCAAATTCGGACTTCCAAGTACTGAGAATCTCTACGTGCATAAGGACTACATTGTTTCTCATGATACGTGTGCCAACGCGCCAAAATGGATGTGTGAGCACCTGAAAGGTGACTACAAGCGATTGTCTTCCGAAGACCGAGAGGATGCACTGCATCTGCGCTATAATGATGTTTTTGTACTGAGTAACGGTGCTACGCGAAATTGTAAGGCTTTCAAGTTGGAAATATGGCGGAAACTCGAACAGCATGTATCGCTAATTGCCGAAAAATTTGGATCAGTGTATGTCTATACGGGGCCAATGTATTTACCATCGTTTCAATCGGATGAGAATTGGTCGCTGGAATACCAAATTGTGGATTGGAAACCTTTGCCAATGCCATCGCATTACTTTAAAGTGCTTATCATTGATCCACAATTGCCGGGTAGTACGCCGTATATGGAGGGTTATATTGTAGAGAATAAATTGAAAACCGTTGCTAAAGACCTCGAGCTGACAGACTTCCTTTGCGATATTGCGGAAATCGAACGGTATACTGGACTTCGATTTTACGATGGCGTCCAGTCAATTGTGCGTTTTGATAAAAACGTCTATAGAGATAAATTAACAAGAAACCGATAACAACAAAATTAACAGCGTCGCGTTAACGTGCACGAACATATGTTCGATGCTTAGTGTTAACAGCGCATCGCATATGTTAGATCAGCTGTTTGTTATTCGGATGCGTTGCTTGTCAAATTGTTATCGGTGTACTGACAATTTAAATGTTTTTTTTTTTTTAAAAAAAACATCAATAAATAAAATTACAATAAATAGTGAATTCCATTTTTATTATTTTGTATCTTAAACATTACTTATTTATTGCACAGGGAGCTAAATTCAGGAGACTGGTAATGTATTTGTTTGTAATTTATATGTATATATATTGTAAATAATCAGTTAATTGACACAAATTTGTCTAAAATGTATCTTGATTAAAATGTTATTTATAGTTTTAAGTTTTTTTAAACTATCGCCAAACATATCGATTTACAATTCACATTTATCGATATATGTCACTCAGGCGACAACTTTACGTGGCAGACTGTCAAATGCAACCAATAAGCAGCAGGAAAAAATCGAATTAGCGAACTGACGTGGAAGTTCGCTCTTGCTTTGTGTTATAAACTGCAGTTACCTGTGCGTCCAGCCCAATAAAAACTGCAATTAAGTGCACAATAGTATACACCCAAAACAGCAACGTCTTCGATAGCTAAATTCGTTCGAAAGGGGAACGGGAACGGCAACGGGAACGCGAACTTTGAGCTGATAATTTGAGTGTTGTGTGTGAAAGTTGTTAGTAAATTTTTTATGTGCTCAGACTGAGACGCTACACGCAAGGCAGATACAGATACAGCTATGAATCCGAACATGTATGGTCCACCGCCTACGCAATTCCAGCAACAGTTACCACAATATGCACCTCCCTCGACCGGACCCACTGGTTGGCCTCCACAACAGCAGCAGCCACCGCAGCAACAACAACAACCCCAGCAAGCGCCACCACAGCAACAGCAGCAGCCACCACAACAACAATACGGCGCTCCAGTGTCGGCCGCTCCACAACCCTACGTGAATGGCAATTATCAGCAGGTGAGCATAATAAGCTTGAGTTGTGTTAATTTATTTCAAAAGACCTTATCTTGGAAGAAAGACATCCTTCCATTTCCTTTATTATTTAATAATGGAATGTGGTTATCAGTGGATTTGTTAAGCTTCCCAACGTGCAGCCCCTAAAGGGGTCAACAATATATTTCATAATGGAAGCAGCCTGATAAGAGCTCGTACTTAATGGAATTGTTTTACCATGTACTGATTGAAGTTGCTTCTCTCTCTTTCTCTCTCTCTCTATCTGTCTGCCTCTCTTGATATTTATGCATAGTTGGCCACGTCAATGAGCGGCTTAACTGTGAGTGGTAATCCCCTGAAGCTTGCACAGCCGCCGCTACCCATACCAACAACTGGAGCTGGTGCTGTTGGAGTTGGAGCACCACCACCACCGGCGCAATTCAATCAGTTTAACTCAAATGCGCCACCAACATCGCTGCCCCAAAATTACAATCAGAACAACAATGCCTATGCTGCTGCTTATGCAAATGGTACATCAACTCCGGCACCTGCAGCGGGCCCACCACCAGCTGCGACAGCTGCGCCAGTGCAGCAGCCGCCTCCATCGCTGTATCCACCCACATCTGCAACGGGCCCAGCAGCGGTAGGAGCACCACAACCACAGAGCGTAGCCAGTGGCATTAATCAGATGACACTCAACAGTGCCAATTTGGCGGGCTTACCCCACATGCCTCCTCCAGCAAAAGCTGCAAATCAAGCACAACAAAATGTGCCACCAATTTCTGCTGCACCCACACAGCCACTGCAGCCAGGAGCATATCCACGACCTGCTCAGCCGCCAGTTAGTGCGGCTCCAACACCGTATGCGCTGCCTCCTCAACCCGGTATGCCTCCTCAGCCTGGTATGCCTCCTCAGCCTGGCATGCCTCCGCAGACTGGTATGCCACCTCAGCCTGGTATGCCTCCTCAGCCTGGGATGCCTACTCAGCCTGGTATGCCTCCGAAGCCTGGTATGCCTCCGCAGCCTGGCATGCCTCCGCAGCCTGGTATGCCACCTCAGCCGACATCAACTGGCATTCAATATGGTGCACCGCCATCAAAGAGTTTTACAGGTGCATACGCTGGGCAGTCGGCGCCAGGCGCCTTTCCAGGCGCACCGCCGTTGCCAGGACAGCAGCCGTCACAGTTTGGTGCTGTTCCGCCACCAGTAGCAGCAGGCTTCCCACCACAACCGGGACAGCAGCTACAACAGCCACCCATTCCTGGCTATCCGTCGCAGCCCATGCCGGGTTATCCGCCACAGCCAGGACAGCAGCAACAGCAGCCAATGCCTGGCTATCCGCCACAGCCGGGCAGCTATCCAGGACAACCTGGACCCACTCGTCCTGGATACAATGTAAGTTATTGCAGTGTTTTCTTATTGTTACATTTCATTAAAATCTTTACTCCTCGATAGCAACCACCCATGCCAGGTGCAGGAGGCAATATGTATCAACAGGCACCAGCACCGCGTCGCTTGGATCCCGACCAAATGCCAAATCCCATACAAGTAATGATTGAGAATCAACAAACTGCTGGTGGAGCATTTGTTACCAATCAGCCGGGTCTGCTACCGCCACTGGTCACCACTAAATTCATCGTACACGATCAGGGCAACTCGTCGCCACGATTCTTACGCTCCTCCTTGTACTGCATACCCAACACAGGAGATCTGCTCAAGACGACTGCGTTGCCCTTGACCCTGAACATTTCACCACTGGCACGCATCGCACAGGGGGAAATGGAGCCACCAATTGTCAATTTCGGTGACATGGGTCCCATCCGTTGCAATCGCTGCAAGGCCTACATGTCCCCCAATATGCAGTTTGTTGATGCAGGCAGACGCTTCCAGTGCCTCATGTGCAAAGTGACCACGGAAGGTGGGTGAATATGCTGACCAAATATAGAGCTCAATTAATGTTGTTGACATTTACAGTGCATCCGGATTATTATCAGCATTTGGATCACACCGGACAGCGCGTGGATAGGCACGAAAGACCGGAGCTGCTGCTGGGCTCCTACGAGTTTCTGGCCACCAAGGACTATTGTCGCGTAGGTTTATCGCAGATTTACTTCGCTCAACTCAAATTCCTTATTGTGTTTGTCTTCTTCACAGAACAATTTGCCCCCGGAGGTGCCAGCATTTATATTTATCATAGACGTCTCGTATAATACGATCAAATCGGGCTTAGTCCACTTGCTTTGCTCGCAGATCAAGGAAATACTCAAGCATCTGCCGGTGGATCAGGGACAGGACAAGTCCAAGGTGCGCGTCGGTTTCATAACATACAACAGCACTGTGCACTTCTACAACATCAAGAGTAGCTTGGCTCAGCCACAGATGATGGTTGTGGGCGATGTGCAGGAGATGTTTATGCCACTGCTCGATGGTTTCCTGTGTCACCCGGAGGAGTCGGCGGCAGTAATTGATGCACTGATGGAGGAAATACCCCGCATGTTTGTGGATACCAAGGAGACGGAAACTATACTCTATCCGGCCATACAGGCAGGTCTTGAGGCGCTCAAGGCTTCTAATGCTTCGGGAAAACTCTTGGTCTTCAACTCGACGCTGCCGATAGCTGAGGCACCGGGCAAGCTGAAGAATCGCGATGATCGCAAGCTGCTGGGTAGCGATAAAGAGAAGACAGTGCTAACTCCGCAGACAACTGCCTACAATCAGCTGGGACAGGAGTGTGTGCAGCAAGGATGCTCTGTGGATTTGTTTGTCTTCAATAATGCATACATAGATATTGCCACAATTGGTCAGGTCTCGCGTCTGACGGGCGGAGAGGTCTACAAGTACACCTACTTCCAGGCAGAGCTCGATGGCAAGCGTCTCATTGAGGATATCATTAAGAATGTATCGCGTCCGATTGCCTTCGATGCTGTGATGCGTGTACGCACATCGGCGGGCATCAGACCCACCGAGTTCTACGGCCACTTCTATATGTCCAACACCACCGATGTGGAGTTGGCCAGCATTGGTAAGCGGATTTTGTTAATCCCTCTAGCTTAATAACCTTACGTATTCTCTAAATCATTTAGACTCCAGCAAATCGGTTAGCATTGAGATCAAACATGATGACAAATTGCCGCCAGAGGAGAATGTATATATTCAGGTGGCTCTGCTGTACACTTCGTGCAGTGGGCAGCGTCGCTTGCGCATATTGAACCTGGCATTGCGTGTCACAGTTACCATTCCCGATGTATTCAAGAGCTGCGATCTGGACGCCATGATGTTGTTCTTTGCCAAACAGGCGTGCTTCAAACTGATGGAGCACACACCCAAACAGGTCAAGGACAATCTCATTCAGCGTTCGGCACAGATTCTAGCCTGTTATCGCAAACACTGCTCATCACCCACATCGGCTGGGCAGCTCATCCTGCCCGAGTGTCTCAAGCTGTTGCCACTGTATGCGTCGTGCTTGCTGAAGAACGATGCCGTCTCTGGTGGTTCCGATATGACGCTGGACGACCGCTCCTATGTCATACAATTTGTTTTGGCCATGGATCTTAATATGTCGGTGAACTATTTCTATCCACGTCTAATCCCAATACACAACGTGGACCCCGATGAGACGTCACTGCCGACGTCAGTGCGTTGTAGCCACGAAAAGATCACCGAGGACGGTGCTTACATCTTGGAGAACGGTGTGCATCTCTTCATCTGGCTGGGACAATCACTGCAGCAGAGTTTCGTGCAATCTCTGTTCGGTGTGCAATGCACGCAGCAAGTGAATGCGGAGCGATTTGCCATCACAGCCGATACGCCGCTAGCCCAACGCATTACAGATATTCTCGATCAGATAATGAAGCAGCGATCACGCTACATGCGGGTAAGTTATTTTGTACCATATATACTATATGTGGGTATGACTAAGTCATTTGTTTTCTTGGCAGATCACCTGTGTGCGACAGAACGACAAACTGGAGAGTGTTTTCAGGCATTTCCTTATCGAGGATCGTGGCACAGATGGATCGGCTAGTTATGTGGATTTCTTGTGCCACATGCACAAGGAGATCAAGGATCTGTTAAGTTAGCACGTAGGCAACACGTACAAACTGCCGCCTACTGAGGAGCGCTGGTCCCGCAGCTACTCACAGAATCGGGCGCGCATGCGTCGCCTCTCACTGGGCAGCCGTCGGTTTAGATGAGCATATGTATAGCATAAAGAGCAGACAGACACTTCAATTATACACACACGCATACATACATATATACACATATGAAAATACATACATATATGTGCATATATATATATATATTATATACATATATCATTTCGAACGCGTTAAAAATCTTCCATTAATTTCTAAACAATTTTCTCATATTTTGCATGTTCAATATTCGTTGTCGATCCATAAGTATTTAAATATGCTTATTTATGTGTGTACGTGTATTCCAGCGCTATCTGAACATTTGTTAAACGAGCAACTGCAATTAGACAATTATAAATTTGTTTCGAAAATTCCGATATTTTTAATGAAATTAAAAAGAGAAGAGAAATTTCCTCTAGTTAAAAACAATAAACGTAAATTAAGCCCGAGGCGTTGATGATTGTGAGAACACACCACACAAGGCATATGTAGGTGTCCAAGCATATATAGCGTATATCTGTATCTGTATCTGTCTCCACAACCCACACACACACATCCCCCCTCCATTTACGATATATGTAGCAAAGTTTCTAGAATTCAGCATTATTAATAAAAGGATGAGAAAAACAAACAAATATTAAACAATATTCAAAAGCTGTCTATGTAATTTCAATGTTGTAATTCTGCTGTTTTCTTGTTTTTATAACACTTATGTGGGAATTATTCCCATCCTACTTGGTATATGTAATTCTCTTTCCCTATCCCCCGAAAACTGTGCAAAAACATTTATTGAAAAGTGAAATAAAAATACTTTTTAAAAGCATTTAAATCTTTCGATGATTACTGAACAGTCAGGAGATTCCACGTTTGGTTTAATTGAATACAGGGTATGTATTTATTTGTATATATTGTATTGTATTTATTAGGCCTTTAAATATCTAGAATTATTATTATTTGACGTGCACATTTTACATTTACATAAATTTGTAGATTGTTTTTAATTGTTGTATGTTAGAAAAGTTTTTCGATTTCAATGTTCCCGAAATTCATAACAATTAAATAAACATTGCCTATGATGCCCCCTCGTTCTATCTCTCTCTCACTGTCTTTGCGTGTGTGTGTGTATGTGTGTAGCTGTGAGTGTTGTGTGTGTGTGTGTGTGTAAATGTGTTTGCTGAATTATTGATCCAAATCACAAATGAACAATATAAACAGGCGTCACTCTCTTAATTTTACTTAAATGGGAACTTTCTCGGTGAGCAGGCGGCATTTTCCACACAATTTTATATTGTAGATATTAACAGATTTATAAACATCAGAGTTTTCTGTTTTGGCGCTTACAAATTACTTTTTTCAGTTTATAATATATTTAGTTACAAAAAACCTGTCGCATTTCTTTGCTTTTCTTTTCTTTTGTTTCTGTTTCAGTTTACAAACTTAATTACATATATGTTGACGACGACGATCCGGAGATATAATTTTGATTGAACTGTTTTTACTCGCATGCCGAAATTGCTGTAGAGAACACAATTAATGGAATAATACGGCAATAATGTGAATTGTTATTCAACTATTTGCTATCATTGTGTTTATTTTAAAATAAATTGGTAAATTGAAATAAAAACGCAATAGAACGATGGACTTTCTTTTCTTCTCTCCTCATTGACAGCATTGCCGGCATTTAATACTGCTATATATATACCATATATAGTATATATAGATCAGCACTTTCATGGCCTGTCAAGACAATACAAAATTGAACTGAAGGAAATTTCGATTTGTGGGACGTTTCGAAAACGTTGCCACGCCTCGATTTGGAAGTAAAGCAGCTGAAGCTGTTGCTTAAGTGTGTGTTTGTATTTTTGTGTTGGCTGCTTTTACTGTTGTTTGTGTGTGTGTGTGCGAGTGTGTGTGTATGTCTGTTGTTTAGTAGAGAGGGGTGGTATGTGTAGTTTGGGGCTAGCTCTCTATGCGCCCTATTTCGTAAACGCCATAAACACAGCCCAAAGTATTTCATTCGCATTCGGCTTGGCCGCCTCCGTTTCAAAGTCGAGATCGAGCAGTTCGCGTACTCGTTTCATGGCCACCTCGTAGTCGTCGTCGTTGAGCGGCGCAAATGCATTCTCGATGACATCACTGGCATGCGCCAAAAATATAAGCGCCAACATACGCTTGTCCATGCGCTGCGGATCATTTACCCACTTGGAAAGCACCGAATCCTGAATCTGTAAACAAAAACAAACAAATTATTTCTCTTAATCTTCACTATGCTCAATTTGAAGCTGCCTACCTTCTTGACCAGACGACACTTGACCACATTGTCGCTCAGCGGATGTGTCGTCATGTCAAAGAGTAAAAAGTTTTGCTTTTCCGTTGTGAGCACACCCTTCTCCACGAGGTTCTTGGCCAGACGCTCGCGTACATTTTTCAGCTGGTAACGCAATTTCAATGGATTCCAAGTTTCGCCTAATAAATAAATCAAAACAAAACAACAACATTTACAAAATAAAACACACAAAATACATTCGCATTAAAGTGCACTCACCGCTCAGATATTCGATCCAACTTTGCACCGTCTCTGGCGGATCTGTTTCCTTAATGTGTTTCAGTGCCTCATCCAACAGAACATCACCAGTCTGCTGATCCGATTTCAATATCAGTTTTCTGTGTCCAAAGTTTAAAGATTTAATTCAGATATATAAATATAAATATATAGTTTAAATATGTAGTATATATTGTGCACTTACCTTGTACATAGGCCACGTCGTCGCATGCCCGATTTCTCGATCATCACGCGGCCACGCAGGCCCAGTTCGATGAGGATGCAGCCACGCAAACCGCTAGATATGCAATCATTCCAAAACGATGTGTAGCCCTGTAGATAATCGAAGTTATTATACATATATTAATATATCATTTAATAATTATTTTTTCCATTTAAAAAAGTTAAGACAGCTATGGATACGAGTCTATCAACAGTTGGCAACCCTATACAATGTCTATACTCGCTCTATCTTTCAGACCCTGATACATCACTATGCTCTAGACAAAGTTATTCCAACACGTTATCAAATACCTTGTTATGAACTTATCACAAGACCAAAGAACCTCAAACATATTGTAATAATTAAAATTTTTATAAAATGTTGCCATTAGAAATATACAATAATTTCTATCTTTCCTGGAAAGCTTTTTACTCTCCATTTACAACAATTATTTGGAAATTTAACAATAATATTTCTAAATCGATAAACAGCTGTTGGGAACAATGAATACCTTCTTGATATCCCCCCTCAAAACTTTAAGCAAGGTCAGCCAATTAGAAATGTTCTTGCGTCAAATTTCTTAACGTTTGAACTGAACAATAAAACGTGTACTACGAATAAAAATAATTGTAATAAAAAGTAGGTTCAGACAACGATCACAGCTGTTCAAAGTTTGAACAGTTGAATTTGTATAAGCTACAAAGAAAGAATGATCTAACAATGACGTATACAATGAGCTGAAGAACCAGCTTCAACCTTAATTTAGACATATGATTATATACGTATTACATATACATACAGAGCCCTGATAATCCCAAATCGAATTGAGAATGTGAGTCACATTGGCAAGGTAAATGAAACAACAATCTATTGTTACGACTCTTATCACGTACATTTGTTTTTTTTTTTTGTTTCTTTTTTTAAGGGAAACAATTCATTTAATGACGTTGTGTGCGATAAGTGGACAGAAGAATGGAAGGAATGGGTCTACAACTTCCTCAAATAATTAGCTAAATGAGAAAATGTTGCTGATAAGACGCTAGAGAAGAAAGAAGAAACGACCAGCAACGATCGGAGCAGAAATGACACGTTTAAGTTGCTGCCACCCAAAAAAATGTTGCTGCTGGGTATATTGGGGCTGTGCCTAGGGGTATATGCAGAGTGTGAGGTGGGGGAGCGGGAACGGAATAGTCGCGAGACTGCGGGTAAAAATAAAAACAAATATGCGATTTGCCACTCAACAGCACATCACATCTACATGTGCAAACACACACACACATTCCAATTGAGAACGAGTCAGATAAGGCGGAGAGGCGAATAAAATGAACTGAGTATTATTTGCAATCCCTATAGGGGCACGTATGGAGTATATGGAACCATAGCAATCACCATGTGCGAGATTTATGAGAATTTCAATAATATGCAAATTAGTTAGGCAGCCACTTAGCAAGCCGAATGAGTGTGTGAAGAGATCTGCCAAAACTCGTTTCGACGTAAGCCAGGCCTATTGGAATCATCTCCCTCCAGCCTGGAGCTACTCAGAGAGTGAGACAAAGAGAGATCCATAGTTAATACACTCAATTTGAATACTAGGTAAGGCTCGATTTTTACCATTTACACTCAATTTAAATACTAGACAAGGCTCCATCCGTACTAAATGCACTCAATTGAAATAGTAAGCAAGACTCGATCGGCAGGCGCAGTTTTCTTTCTCTTAGTACGCCACTGGAAATGTGTTTTGTTTCACATTATGACAGCAGCAACAGAGAAGATAAGCTCAAACGAAGAAGAGGGCAACGATGATGATTTATGTCAGCAACAACAATAAACTCGTTCTGTGTTGTAAAATGCCCATGGAGATGATGAGTTGAAAGTTTATTGCGAAACCACAACAAACACGAAAGGTGAAGCTGCTGCTGGTACGTTTGTGTTGACGTTGGCAGCGACGCGACGTCAATGCACTTCACAGCAACAACAATAAAGTAGTAAACAAGGGTTAACGAATGAGTGAGAGAGAGCGAATAAGCACAAGGCATAAAAAATGAAGCAATAACGGAAGCTCCTTATTAAATATTAAAGCTTCTCTTTTACTGTCACAAACAAAAAGAGAGAGAGAGAGAGGAAATAGTCAAACACATAAACTAATTACAGATAAACGATAATTGTTAGCAGGCGAAACGGAGAATTTGGGACTGATAAACTTGGTACTGTGGGCCTTATCAGTGAAAGAGCAGTCTATTTTTTTGGCACGCACCTCTTTATCCTTGAGGCCCAGCAACAGCACCTCCTCCATGAGCGTCAGTCGAGTCTCCTTTGAGTCGCCATCATCAATGTTATCCTCGTGATCCTTGTTTGTATCATTCGGATCCTGATTGTCATCGGGTGTATTCGCATTTAGGCCACCAGTGCCACCGCCTTCGGCTCCATTCTCGCGCGGCTTAACGGCGCGCCTCACCAAACCGTCGGTACGATTCATTATGTTTATAATTCTTTATAGTTTTTTGTATGTGTGGCACAATTGCTGACTGAGTTGCTGCTGCCGCCACCTGCCTCCACTCTGCTGCCCGTTGTGACACTGTGTGTTGGTTAGTTAACTATGTGTTTGTGTGTGTGTGTGTTGTGTGCTCTCAAATCTATGTGCGTGTGTGTTTTGTTACTTTGTATGTTTTTATTGCACTGCTAGTGCTACTGCTGATTCTTTTATTTCGTTTTGTACGTTTCTCGCACTTTTGCCACTTCTTGTTTCTTGTTTTCTGCACTGGAGGAGATGCACCAAAAAATTGCGAACTGCGTCGTCTTCGTTGTTGTTCATCAAATTCGTTAAAACTCTATAATTTATGTTGGCAATTACATCGAATTAATGGAAATTACATAGCTAATATACTCTTGCATATTTCTATATAATTTTTTACAAATTTAAAAACTTGCTTCTAATAAGCTTTATAATTTATTTTTTGTGTCTTTTCTGTTTCTCCAACGTGACATTTTTCGTCTAGTGTTGAGTAACGACGCGTATGTTTTACTGAATCATAGGCCACGAATGAGAGCTACAAGCAATTTCCTCCCGTTAATGTTGTGTTAGTGACTGACAGTTAAATTGTAATATTAATTGTTTTTTTTTGTTCGACGTATGCACCTGAGTTGCACGAAACGCATGTAACAACTCAACATACAGAAGAACAGCTGTTCTCACAATTAGATCATTTTGCAGCACTTATTCAGCGTATTGCTGTGAATGGCGTCCAACCCAGATGGGAATGACAAAGAGCGAACATGGCGAGTGAGAGTGAATGAGTGTATCTGTGTGTGGTATATGTATTTGTTTGTGGTGCTTGTTTGCATTAAAAAACGTAAATTATTAGTTTGATATGTCATATCTTGCGAGTTTCAACAATGAGAGCGCCAAACAAATACTCATGGACATAATACGAACTGTGAATCAGCCAGAGAACTCAAAGAAACTGTCCGAAGCAAAAGCGTCGGCTGGAAAGGAAATGATACTCATGATGCAGCATGTCTTTCCACTAGTAATGCAACTACAGCTGGAAGTAATAAAGGTGCACGGCTTTCCAGGCAACCGCGAGGGTCTCGTACAATTCTCTCAGCTGATACGGGAAATGGAACGCGACGACATGGAAATAGCACGCTTGCGCAGCCAGATTCGTGCCATCTACTTGCCACCAATTGCTATAAACACTACCAACGATATACTTATCTGAATAATTGAACTACTGAGCCAACCCACTCAGCAACCCTAAGACTGCAATATAAAGTAATTAAGTACAAACTAGAGAACTGCATGAATACATTCAAATGTATTATTAATTTAATAATGAGTACAGTATATTTTGGGGACAGTAAACACTTCTACAGTACTGTCAAGTACAAAATGATAATGTGTTCATGCAGTTCTTTAGTACACACAATCAGTTTTGTAAATCTGTATTCAACTAACAATGAAGCCGAGTTTAGGATTTGTGTCATACAGCTCTTAAGTAACATGGCATATCTCTTAAATAAATAAGAAAATATAGCATAAATATTAGTATTTTGTGTTTGTTCATCAGTTTGAGGCATGATATGTCTCGACATGTGTAAACAGCCAATTTTAAGTAGATAAATTAAACAAATTTTCTTCAGATTCCTAAGTGTAAGGGGTGTAAATCGCTTACAGACTACGTAGTTCTTTTATATATAGATATATATACACGTCAAGTGGTGAGCTGCCTTTTATACCATATTCAGTATAATATTACGTAAGGCGAGAGCATAACTAAGATTAACAATGATAATGATGAGTACGAGACGGGACGTGACGATCCTTTACTCTAACGAGCCACATTCCCATGTGTATTGCTGCTCTGCACATTTCTGTTCTGTAGATCATCTGTGGTCAGTTTGATGGGATCGACGATGCTGCTCAAGTCGGTGCTGTTGCCATTGAGTTTGTGCTGCAGATGCTGCAGCTGATCGGCAAAATGTGCATCCTCCACACCTTCAACATCATTGATAATCGACATGGACATGGGCGAGTGTGGTGTGAGTGGGGTAAGGGGTGTAGTGCTGCTGACACACAACTCCTCGATAGTTGAATCACTCTGATTTGATGGTGTGCTGGAACGTGAACGCACCGGATATGTATCATCCAGTGGCAATGCAAAGCCCTGTGTTATCATCAGATCTCCAATGTTTAGCTCAGCACCCTCGGCAGGATCAAAGAGCTCTACGCCCGGCAAGGGGGTACCCTCTCGTGTGGCTGTATTGACTGCCTTCTTTGTGACCCTTGGACGATCCTTGTAGGTAACCACACGTGCGATAAGCTTGCGCCAGTGGGCAACTAAGAAAATACATATAATACTTTATATTTTTGGATCAGGACCAGTTATAAAAAAACTCTTTCGTACCCTCTGTGAGCTCTTCAAACTTCGATATCGATGACTTCTGCCAGGTGTAAGGTTCCTCTACTATGGTGGACTTCACGTTGGCCAAGAAACATTCAACAGCTTGGAATCTAAAAGATCATTAATCCATTACTCCATTACAGATTGAAGGTATAAACTTACCTCAGAGTAAGGAAATCGGTGCGCAACTCACAGATATCCGCTGGCGAGATATACTCACTGTCGCCATAGTCCACAAAATATAGATCTATGATCTGCTCATTGGGATTATATTGATCGGGCATTATGTCAACGATCTCAGCACGATACCATTTCTCATCGAACTTAAACACTGCGGCAACAATTTGTCCCACATAGGGCGCAGTTAGCTGATGCTTTGCACGATTCTCCGAGTTGCTATAGTAGCTAGTCATCTCCTTGACCATGTCATCGAGTTTCTTTGATTGTGGTCCCACCAATTGTACCCAGAACTTGGTGGGTGATGCCACTGCTGAGACATAAACCTCCATGGGTTTGTCATCGCCACGCGCAGCCATTAATTTGTCACGTGGCGGCTGCGAACTGAGCGATGTCTGCGATGAATACATGCTTGAGGGCAGGCTGTTGGTCGGCGAGCGTCGCGGATCACGATGCTGTTCCACCTCATCGACAGCGATGCGCAACTGCTCATCCTCTTCGATCTGATCGTCCAGTAATTTGCGAGCAATATTCACTTGCTTCTGATTGCCAACAATGCTGATTTTTGCCTTGCCATTGCGGCCATTTGGATCGATTCTCACCTTGGCCAGTGAGGTGCGACTTATATCCTGTAATATCTCACCGCCGCGTCCGTTGATTTTGTTTGCCAGTCTCTGTGGCACCTGCAGTTCCACTTTCACAATGGGAGCACGTTCAATTTCCTTGATCAGGAGACCACGTGCTGCTTTTACAGCATCGGGAAATCCGTTAATGTCGCAGAATTTATGAGAACTATCCTTATCACTGGCAGTGGGAGGGAGTAGAGGGAATTGATGAGTTAATACAGAGAATACGGATATATATACATAGTATCGACCGGTAGTTGAATACTTTAAAGGAGTAGCAAGTAATAGAGCTTATATACCCACTATCAACCTGTTCAACTATCAAATTAGATTTGCAGAAATCATTAGAGTAGTGACAACAAAATTAATTGTTTTAGCATTGAAATTTTGTTTGCAATACGATTAACAGGGGCATAAGCAGGCATAGCAATATTCTAAAACAAACTCTAACTTCATGCAATAATAAGACACATTGTCACCAAATTTGATAGTACGAGCTTGTTTAGTCTCTGAGATCTATTAGTTTATACGGACAGACAGCCAACTCAGGCTTCATAGTCTCGATTGTTGATACTGTTGATGCTTATTCATTGATTTTATAAAATTCTCAACCTTTTTGAATAAAAGTCTGCACAGAATGTCTCTCTATATTATCGTCCAATAATTTTCAACAGATATAATCTAATCGCACCTAAAGGAGACTATAAAATATGCCAAAGTCAACAGAAATGGAAATTAGCTCAGGCTATGCGAATGTTTGAGTTTACTCTCATTCTCTCTCTCTCTCTCTTATGTTGATTACGCTAAATATTTACCGTAATCTTATCTTTGCGCCGGTTTTCTCTTCAATTAGTTTAATGTTGGCTCCACCGCGTCCGATTATTAACGGCACATGGTCATTGTCCACAACGATTTTAACACAGATTTCCTTTTGTTTCTGTTGTTGTTGTTGCTGTGTCTTATTTGTTATTCTCTTGTCGCCCTCAGCTCCTCCTTCCTGCTTGTCATCGTCGTTGCGCGACTTGAAGTAGGCATATAACATGGCACTACCCAGTGAACATAGACCGAAACCCAACAACAGTTTGTATGTGGGCGTGCCGGAGAAAGGCGTATTGCGCAACATTTTGAGAATGTTAAAATGTTTATACGTATATATATATATATATATTTGTGAGTGTGTGTGTTTCTCTGTGAATCACACTCCTGTGTCTAGTTGCCTATCTATAGGACGTCTTTGTTAAGTTGGGCGCGGCTTTACGTCCCGTTAAACTGCAAGAGAAGATCAGAAATTTATAAAAATCAAAGTTTCATTTTGTTCAAGGTCTTCAAAATATGTACATTCACTCTAATAGGGCTTATTTACCGCTATTCTCTTGTTTACACGACTGCTTGAATCAATAAAACACGCGACAATGAGTATTTGCCTTCTCCCTCCCCCTCACAAAGCTCGACTTGCTAAATGAAGCATGTCATGTTGTACCGTCTCTATGAAGGTTTTTACATAATCACCTCGTTATCAGCGGAAATTCGGAAATGATTATTAATGAAAATGCGCCAAAAAAAAAATTCATTTTAATTTGCATTCTTTTTGTTTTTTTTTTCTGTTTTTTTTTTGGCAGACAACAGATACACAAATGACAGCAGCAAAACAAATAGACGAGTGACGTTTACGTTTACACTGCACTGCAAAATGACACCCAACTTACAGTCAAACACCGCAAATTTGTTTTCTAATTGGTTTTTTGTTTTGTACAAATATTTGAAAATAACAAATTGTGTACTTTGATATATGTTAAATATAAGTAGCATTTCGTATACTTTAGTAGTCAATAGCTTGTGTAGCACAGTGTATGTACATTTAGCACAAGTCATAAAGTTCCATTTGCTGTTTCTCTGGATCACGTAATGCAAATAGCAAAATGAAAATGCAAAGCAAAGTGTGAACAAAAATAAATATCGAACAACTTTGGAGTTTTTGTTCTCTCATAAATTACACATCACGTTTTGCCCTTTTCACTTGTCCATCGTCAAGTTAAACAAGTTTATTAACCGGTTTCAAAAAGCAAAAGAACACAGTTTTTCATGCACTTCCCCGAATAACGCTTTGGGCCCTGTTATCTCTATAGCAAACACTCCACGCATTATAGATATCACTGCAATTAAATGATATACGGTATAAATAACTTTCACAAACTGTTGCTGACCTTGATATTGAATTTCGTTTCGTTAAGCTTTTCTTGTTTTTTATTATTGTTTCTTTTATAAACAAAGTCAGTTAAGCGTTTTGGTTGATTGCTTGCACATCGTTCGGTATCGTTTCGTTTAATTGAAATTATAATGAGCAGAAGCCCGACGGAATAAGAATCGGCACAGAGCTTAATGCCTCGGTTGTTCTGGCTCGCGTCGCTCGATATACATAACTGTTGCAGCAATTTGAATTTTCCCGTTCGTTAAATGGCGTCAGCTGTTGGTCACTGTGTGCTCTCTCAACTCTCTCTCTCTCAGGCAATTCGCCATTCACACATGTGCTCTCTTCCAGGCATGCTTTCTCTGTCTCGCACATATTGAATTCATTGTTTATTTTGCCGGCTCTTTTTTTTTTTCTTGCATTGAACAACATAAACATGAATTGGCATAAGCCAATGATGGATAAAGAATAACAATTCGAAAACGACAATAGCAATTAAATGTGCGCGACAATAAGATGAAGAGAGAAAGAGAGTCAGTGTTGTGTTGTGCTTTGTTGTTGTTATTTGACAAGAGAGCTTTGAATACCGAAGCACGTTAGCTGCGTGCGTTAAAAGCTAAATTTAGTTAAATGACATAATAAAGCGGTTTGTTGAGTATTGAATTTTTAAGTTGTAGTTTGTAGTGCAGCTTGCGGCTCACTTGCTGATAAAAAACTACCTCACATAACAAAATATAAATAAAATATTCATACCGCAACAACAACCTGAAGAAGGGTCACGCGGTGAGTTTAAATTGTTTGGCACTGTTTCAAATTGGTTCGCAGTCGATCTTGTTGCGTGTTACTAAAATAAAACACAAAAATCCACAACAAATAAATATTGGAGACGTCATTTATGAAAATCTGCATGGTATTTTGTATTTGGAGAACATCAAACAGCGACGAGAACTACTCTCAATCTATTATTAAGACAATAATTCGTGCAAAGCTGCGTGTATTTTTGGCAAGGTCCCCCAAATGGGGGACCGACCCGATATTGAGCACTAATTTAACTTTATCATTTTGCCATGTTCCGCGACGCACATTTCAAAGTTCTAAATGAAACAAGTTACACTCTCGCATACCCGCACAGACCAAACAAACGCGGAATTGATAGTAAAAGTGATTGTAATCTGTCCGCCGTCTGCCCCATCCACACCCACACACAATACACTTACTTGAATTTTCCTGTTATTCCTTTGGCACTTTGTGCTAATAATGTTGTACATTGAATTTACTTGCTTCGCAGAAGTGTGTCTCATATGTGTTTAATAGGAAGCGCGATTTCTTTTTAATCAATACATAAACTTAAAGTAAACGGGCTAGCAATTTTGCTCAATTGCGCTAGGCATAAACGTGTGAATGAGCAGGAGCTGTCAAAAACTATCGATTGATCTATCGATGATTCTGAACTGCTTTTAACATAGTGACAGCCCTGTTTTTGTTGTCAGAGCTGCCAGATCGACAAAAACTAGTCGCAGTAAGTAATTTTAAAATGCAGTTTCAAATTCAAATTGAAATAAAATGTTATCTATTTATTTTCTTGTATTTTATAACATTTATTTTTGATTTTTTCTTCAATATGTATATGTGTTAATTTAACATTAACTTAACTGTTAGTTTTAATTGTATAATTTTGTAAGATTTTCTCTATTATACGTACGTAATGCCCAACTCTGCTGAAAATTGCACGCCCGTTAACAGTATTTTTATTATTTTTGTTAAAATTGTATGCTAAAATTCAAAATGTATACTTCATTAAATATGCCATTACCAATTACACTAAAATCGACTCTTTGCTAACCTTATGAATTATGTATAGCGCATATAGAGAGAGTGCGTTACGAGATAAGTGAAATCAATAAAGTGTTGTCTAATAAAGAATCTAAAACTTTCGAACCGAAAAGCAACAAAGTTGTGTGATTCGAGAGTGCGAAAAAATAAGAAATTATTTGTTTTTTTTATCTGTTTGCTAAGTGCATATGAGAGAAATGGAAAATAAAGTTTATGTCTAAACTCTAGGACACAACTCTATGAGCTGATGCCATATGACGTTCTACAAGTTGACCGGCCCCAGGCCAGTGCATCCATCCATCCCATTAAATATTTTCAATTCACAATCCGAACGAAGTGAAAAATTTGCTCAATGTTTCTTTTTTTTCGATTGTTGTTTTGTTTTTGTCTAAAACATGAAAACATGATAAAAAAACATATATGTAAGAACAAAATTCTGGGTAGAAGAAGCTATGTTAAACGAAAAAAAAACTCTATATGAGATTAAGAATAACATAGAAAAAAATAATATAATAAGGAAAGTTTAGTTATAGAGTAAACACTATGTTTAGTATTTATGGAAAGTGAACAACTATCGTATCGTTGGGGTTTGTTTCCAGTTTTCATGCAAACCGACTGTTAGAGAGAGACAGACAGACAGACAGAGACATACATATACACACAAACATTATTTAAGACTAGTTTAAACATTAAGCGATTTACTGCTGCTGTTGTTGCTGTTACTGTTGTTGTTGTTGGTGTTGTTGTACCTAAACGAAATCACAAAATCAGAAGCAGAAGAGTTTGGAAGCTAAACCACAATTGGCGTGCGCCCATCTAGAGTTTTGCTATCCGTCAGAGTGGAGGATATAGAGCACGAGGTGTTGTTGTTGTTGTGGCTACTGCTATTCGGATCATCGTCGAGTCCATCGTTGATGATGTTATTGTTATCAGCATGCGATGATGGTGGTGCATGCAGCTGCACCTGTTCCGTTATAGTCAGCGGTGCCTCACTCACCTCCGACTGTGGCGACTCGAGTCGCTGTGCTGGCGATGGTGTGTGTATGGCATACAGACAGCTGCTCGAGGTGGAGGACATCATTGAGCTGACACTGGGCGTCTCCTCCTGCAGTGGTAGTTGCGTCGGCGTCGGCGTCTCCACAAGCTGTGGCAATGGCGACGGTGAATTTAACTGAGTAATCAATGTCTCCTCCTCGCTGCTTGTCAGCTCGTTTAGCTCGGCAACTGTGCGATGAATGCGTATGTGCTGCACATCCGTATCCGACTCATTGAGCTGATAGTACAACTGCAGACTGTCGTTCACAATGGGCGCAAAGAGTTGCCGGAACTGACGCAGCAGATCGGCATTCGCCAGCTCCTCCTCCTCCTGTTCGTGTTCCTGCTGCTGCTGCTTCTCCTCCTCCTCCTGCTGTTCCTCCTCGTTTGGGTAGAAACTAAAATCAATTGCATCGTTCACAATCTTTCCGTTCCTGTCAACAACATTTATTGAGCAATCTTTAACACTTCGTTGACCGCGTCAGACTTTGCCCTTGGGCGATTTGCATTTCGAGGGCGTCGCATTGCCGGTCATACTGCTGCAAGCAATACAAAAACAATTACAGGGTATGCAAGGGAAAGTGGCGATGGAAGTGGAACCTACTCATCCTTGCCAGTTTGTGTTTGCGCCGTGGATACTGTGCTCTTGCTGTACGGTGCCTGGAACGAGGTGGATGTGATGGTAAAATAGCCACCAGGTTTTGGTTTCAGATGACGATTATTCATCTGCATGTGCACAGTCTTCATGAACTCAATCTGATGGGCCAACTTCTGGATTTGTTCCTGCCAAAAGTAAGTGAGGGGGAATTACAAAAGGAATCTCAACAGAAAAGGAATCTCATGCACCTTACCTTGAGTTCCTCGTTCTCCTGATACAAATCGGGTGACTCCTCTGGCACCAGCCCCACACCGTTAAGGGAAAACGAGGCAGTTATGCTGCGCACCTTTGCCTTCTGATCCCATTTGTCGCCTTGACCCTTGAAGACACGTGCAATTTTCGGACCGAATACCAAAGCAATTGTCGTCGTTGTTGACAGTTGGGTGCGCACGAAGCCCAACATGTACTTGTAATCGGGTCCAGCATTCGGAAAGAGCATTACGCTGTTGGCAGAACAAAAGGGTATTAGCAAAAGAAAGTCGCTAGTTTACTTTTTTGTTCCTAACATTCAATTATACACTGCAGCTTCATTTGGCATTCCCTTTTATCTAAAACTGTTTACATATTAAGCGCCAAAAGTACTTGGGGGGGGGGAGGAAATTGCATAGCAACAAGTTGGGGCTCGTTTTAAGTCAAAGTTTTCGAGCGCAAATTGCATTAATTATCAAAACTCTTGAAAGGATTTCAATTTTGAGTGGCAGTTGCCAGGCCGCCCGCCCGGAAGTGGCCGCCCACGAACAACGGCAACTTGGCGAAGAAATTTGCGGAATGTCTGTGCAAACAAAATGTGGCGAGAAAGCCGACACTGTCAGACTCCTGAGACGGTGACAAAGAGAGAGACAGAGAGAGAGCGAGAGAGAGAGATAGATGGCAGAATGGACGGACAGCTTAGCCTGTCCTAGCCGTAGCAACAAAAAGGATTACAATGCTCGCACAAAGTAAAAGGAATTTAATTAAAATACAACGATGGAGAAGGCGGCTGCTGCTGCTGCTGTTGGGGGCGTGGCAAGTGGCGCATACGCCTAATGGACATGACATTACCCCCTTTTGTTCCATCAGCGAGACATGTCGGATTACCCAACAAACTGTGTGTCAACTGTTATAATTCAATTGGAATGTGTTTGTGGTGGTTTTTTTTTGTTTATATACCATAAAGACACAGTTCTTTTGACGCTAGTGTGGGTGACAAACTCACTAAAAACTCCTATAACACTCTTTCTACTGCTGCACTTTGTGCCATTCCTTGTGGAATTGCATCCTTAGTAAGTGTGTATATCTTCGCAGAGAATCAAGCTTAGCCCTGTGCTAGTCTGAGCTACGTTCACCTTTTCACGCTCTTCTGTAACTTTAGCACACTCTCATCTTCTTCATTGCAAAGATATCATGCAGCTTTAGGATCATCTTGGCTGTACTTGTTTAGGTTTATACCTGCAACAGCCATAACCAGAGTCAGAAACTTACTGAAAAACCACCATAGCGATATTCACAATGGCAATATTATAGATGGCATACGATATCAGACGGGCCTCGTTATAAAGACTCTCCGCATTGCGCACATTGTAGCAAACTCGTATGCCCCAGGCCAGGAAGAAGACCTCGCCGATGGCCAAACTGTGATCCCACCAGTTGTACGAGCACTGCTTGAACTTAAGTTGATTCTGATCGTGGATCTGGGATGGGAGATATAGAGAAGATAAAAATGTTGTTTCAACGTATCTGCAACTGTGTATTTATAATGAATACTTACCACCTCTGCATAGGGCGTGGCTGATATGGTCCAGGTGCCCAAATAGATGAGCATCACCAGCAGAATGGGAACCATCCACTGCAGCAGCTGCTGATCGTTCAATTTGATTTTGTGCGCTGACTTGACGCGATAGGTCAACGAGACGCTGAGGAGAGCAAAAGAAAGAAGAAAGTTAATGAGAGATATGGGAAGAAGGTGCCCAGACAGAGAGTGGAGAAATGAAAGAGGGGTAAGGATATAGTAAGAGTAAGTTGGAATGAAGAATATAAGAAGATTAGTGCATTTCGCACGATGAAAGAATGCAGTGGAATAAAGGAGAAGTTAAAGAGTTGTAGAACATAGATAGAGTAAGAAGGCATGAAGAACAGAAGAGCGAAAGCAAGAGAGAGATTTAAAAAGAATAGATCAAAGACAATAACAGGAGAGGGAAAACAAGAGAAATTCCAAAAGAGTAAATCAAAGACAGCAAGCGTGGCAAAGGAAGTTGGAAGGAAGGGAGAGCTTAAAACTTACCGCCAGGTCTTCATCAGTAACGATGTGTAGGTTATGCAGAAGCCCATGTGGCGTGTCCATTTTGTGGCAATGCACCAAGTGGTGTCTAAATATGGGAAAATGGCCACCATCTGTAGAGCAAATGAAAAACGATTTAGATATATCGCAAATTCTTTTTGTGTGTATATAGAAGTGGAATTAAAGCGACACTGACACTTCAAATGTGATTTAACTGAACGACAGCACAGAAGAGCCCTGGAGAATAAACCGATGGAGTGGGAGAACCCGTGTGGGGCAGGGCCACTCAAAGTGCCGTTAAGTTGACAGCGGACATGCCAAAAAGCAATTGACAGTTAGGTTAGGTCACGGGTGGTAACTGCCAAGCGAAGGCATGCGGCAGAGGCGGCGGCTTGGTGGTTCATAAGTGCCCTCTGTTTTTTTTTTTTTTTTGTTGAGCTCACAGCGGGCACAGTTAATGGAAAATGTGAGAAAAACAAAAAACGGTTTCCACTGCAAGAGACAGCAATTATAAGAGATACGTGTGCTTGGTCGCCTGATAGGGATTAGGATCGAATTCAAATTTGTTTATCTTACGAAGCTCGCAAATAGTATGAACCATTTCAATTTGGTTTTTGATTACGAATTAAACACCGTTAATTTTTCTAAAAAAATATATATTAAAATTTTACAATATTTAGCTGAAAATTGATTAACTATTGAAATAAACATATTCTCTAAACTTAATTTAACTATGAAACTAACTAAAAAAACTTTCCGTTCATTCTTGAGTGAAAATTTACAAATTTAACTTCATATTTCCCTAGAGATTTATGTGGCTTGTGCTATCTTGATGTTCTTTTAATTTTGCTTTAGTGCCTTTTGAACTTGTCTCCATTTGCATGCTCGACCTATATTCCTCGATCTGTATAGTCGTCTCGAATAGATTATAATGCTGATGTATCAATGTCTTTGCCATTTCCAGTATAACGTGCGGATCGGCATCCTTTCGTATGGCCAGATGGGCAGAGAGGGCAACCTTGTCGACACTCAATGCCCAGATGCGTAAATTATGCACATGAACGACGCCATCGATGCTGAGAAAGAGACGATGCACCTCCTCGTAGTCCATGTAATCGGGTGTTGCCTCCATGAGAACCATAATGACATCGCGCAGAATGCGAAACGTGACCACCAACACAATGATCGAGAATATAAATGTGCATATGGAGTCGACAAATGCCCAGGCGGGATTAAAGTAGATAATCAGAGCGGCCACAAAGACACCAACACTCTGGATAATATCGCCAATGACATGAATCATAGCAGCACGCACATTTATATTCTCAGCCTGGTGGCAGTGGTGGTGCGCCTGGTGCGTGGACACCGAAGCGTTCACAAATTCTGGTTCTCTATCGACGGCCACCAGAGACTTGCTGGGGTTCAAGACTGTGGTCACAGTATTCATGGTGATGTTGCTGGGCAAATCATTTAGTTCGACATTAACTTTGCGTGGTATGCGATTGGTTTCATTGATCGCTGCTGCACCGTGTGAATGACCATGATTCAATTGGCAGGCCATAATAACATTTACCACAATGGCCAGCACGGATGAGATTAGCATAATGACGGCGTCCACATCATGCACACCAGTTCGCAGTCGCTGTACGGCCAGAAAGACAAGGATGCCGGTGATGACCCAAATGAAGTAGACGGATATCATGGCACCAATTACCTCCGCCCGATACCAGCCAAAGTTAAAGCGCTGCGACGAGGGTCTGCCGGCCAAATGGATTGAAAATAAAGAGATCATAAATCCGGCTAGATCGGTTAGAAGATGCGCTGCATCTGTGGCAATTGCTAAACTCTTGGACAAAATGCCACCGATCACTTCAACAATCATAAATATGATGCACAATATACAGGCGAAAATGAGCTTACGCGATGCCCGCTTATCGACGCCATGCTGTCGATCCAAGTGACAATGATCCTGATACTTGGAGCGTATGTTTGTGTCTCGTCCGATTATGGTTATTGTACGCATTGATTCGGATTTTCTCAGTGACTCCTCCTCTTTTTCCGCTTCTTTGTGCTGGACTTGCTCCAAGTTCGAATCGTTCTTGTCAACCTGATTTTTTTGCTCTTCTGGCAACACAACCACCTCGTTGAGAGTCGTTATGTTTTCTGTAGGTTGCTTTTTATCGGGGCCTAAAGCTTTCACAAATGAACTTCGTAGCACCTTCGATATGGGGTCGTCCTTTACAGTTGGTCCGTCTGCCTCTGCTGGAACACTCAGTCGCTCCACTCTTAGCTGTTGACTAGGAATTTCACACTCTGGCATTGCTTTTAATGGCAATCCCAGGGACGTAGTTGTCGTTTTCAGCACCTTGCGTACTGCAGATTTTGAAAAAGCAGTAGCAGCAGTGGAAGCAGTAGAAGAATTAGGTAAAGGACAAGTAGAAACTGCAGGTATTGGAGGATGCGATGAAGTAGTTGCAGATGTGGTCGAAGAAGTAGGAATAGAAGTAGAAGTGCGACTTGAAAGCGGAGCATAAATGGGAGTAGGTGCAGGTCTTGAAGGAGGATCCGAAAATTGCGCTGCTATTGCGATCAATCGTGGTTTGCTCATAGATAAATCTACTCTGTCCGCAGCCAACTTCTGCGTGGTCGCTCCTAGAGTTAGATCACGAATCGGCAGTGCCTTTTTTGGTTTCTTGAGACAAGCTACGTCCAGGGCGAGCAGAGTATCAGCTTTGCTTTCCTTTGAAGAAGTTCCAGCAAATTCATCCCGGCGAAGTCCTTTGGGTGCCAATGCACAAATTGCGGGTTTTATTTCTAAATCGGATGAACTTCTTTCAGTGCCACCAAGCAGTTTTCTTATGCCAGTTGTTAGAGTCAGCTGTGGAGGAGGTGCATCTTCTGCCATCTCTGCTTCCTCATCTGCAGCTCTACCAAACACCGGTAAATTCTTAAAAATGACTGAGGAAGTCGCCTGCTCTGGTGGCTTTGGCGTCATCATATCCTCATTGAGCAGCTCTCCTTGCTCTCCAACAGTCTCATAGTTTAGGTTCTTTCGACAGGGTACGGTTAATATATTGATTATACCAATCTGGTGCTCATCCTCTTGCTGATGTGGCTGTCGCTTGTAGAGGCTAGAATCGAACTCTCCATCCGTGTTGGTCGCCACAGTAATACCTTCCTTTAATGGTGTCTGTGTGCTGACCATTTGATGGGGAAATCTATGGAACTTTGGCGTGGATGCACTCTCAATGCGCAAGAGTTTCTGTATTTGCTGTTGTGATAATTGTTCTGTTACAGAAGATAATCTAAGTTGGAGAGAATCTATCGGGCACAGGGTCTCGGCAAATATGCTCGATGCTTTTGGTATTAGAAATCTGTCGCTCTCTGATTTACTACGACTTAATTTAAGCGGTTTTTTGCGCTCTTCTATCTGCACACAGACTCTTCTAGTTGACTCGGATGTACACGGACTTTCCGCCAGTGCACTTGCTTTTTTAGGAGTTTTGGGTTTTTCAATATGTTTCTTTACTTGTTCCAGTTGATTTTCGCTGCTTAAGGACTTTACATCTTCTTTTGGTTTTACAGGACTAGTTACAGGTTTCTTCACAGGTTTCTTGGTCTGCTTTTGCGGGCTACTACATGAGGGTCGTTCACTCTTTTCCAACAAGTTCACAATGCTATCTTCATTCTGCAATTGGGGAACTCTTGCTTTCCTCTTCACCTTTTCCTCCCACGTCTTTTCGTATTCTTCGACCCGAGGCGATTTGGTAACTCTCGATTGTATTTGACGCGAATCAATGTCGGGAGTTTGTACCATTTCCCGTAATGCTTCCAGCATTGCTGCCTCATCTTCCACATTCGATACTTCCTTGAAACATCGCTTATCTTTGTCGTTGTCCTTGTTTATATCAATCTCCTTCTTGTTGTCATTCATTCTACCGTCTTTATCTCTCTCACTGTCTCTCTTTTATTGGGCACTAACACAATTCCGATTAGTAAATCAGTTATGTGTATTATAGTTTCACCAGACGTCTGACAGAACAAAAACAGCTTCTTAACCCCTTTTTTGTAGTGTTTTTGCTATTATTGTTATCGTTGTTTTGATGCCTGGATAGCTATTGTTGGCCACGGCTTTTATGCGTCCAATGGGAGCTCACAAACTAATTGTAAACACAACCAAATAAGTTTCATGGCTTCTGAATACTCTTATTTACAACGTTAGTGTGTGTTGTATATATTGGAATCGTCTTAATAACGAAATTACTAAATATTACAAATTCTTTTTCTGTTAAGCAACTGTTATCACTATGCTGCTGGTACCCGCTGTTTCCAACTATGTTAAGTTAATGTTGAGTTCTTCTTTACTGTCCCTTCCACTGTTAAGAAACTGTTGACCACTGTAATGCCTTTACTAACTGCAATGTTGCTATGTTAAGTTGCTGTTAAAGTCCCTTAATGGCCTATTAAGCCACACAAGCACACATTTCATTTAACATAAAATTCATTAACTCCTGCCGAGGTAGTTACAAAGTGAACAAGAAAAACCGCAAAACCATCTCACATGAAAGTTCCTAAAAGCCGCATTTAAAAAGCCATAAAAAGGAGTTTTATGTTGCGGCTGGCTGCTGGCGGCGGCGGCGGCTCGCACAGGTGGCAACTTGAGCTGGTCGGAGCCGGAGTGCCCGTAGGTGCTTTACATGTGGGTCAATTGTAAATGAGACCGCAAGACCTTTTGTCACATTAGCAGCACCAAAAGTTGTTGCCGTTGCTGTGTCGCATTCCGACGTAAATGGTCTTTTTGTGTACTACAGCATTTAATGGGTTAAGTAGCCCATACGTGTGTGTGTGTGTGTGTAGTTACTCACCTCCAGATACATGATGGCACAGCCAATGAGCGTAATCATCAGAAATATGGGACTGGCAACCTTGAAGACTTTGACACGACGATGCCGGAACAGATACCCAGCGAGCACAAAGGTGCCACAGGCACAGCCAATCGAGAAGGTCAACAAAGATATTCTGTGAAGTTAAATGACAATGGTTACAAAGACAGTTCTGACAGTTTGCTACGATTCCTCGGGGTAGCAATGTCGACAAATTTGACACATTCTCTGACAGTAACACACGATAGTATTATGCATATTATATGACCTAATTTCTTGGCAGATAAATGCCGCATAGTTTGGCAATCATAATGTAATTTAAGCTTGCAAAAGCTTTTACAATATTCATGAATTCACGAATTCAGAAATTTCTCACTCGCGGAAATACCACAAAGCAGCTTCAGCGTCATGAGAACATGATAAACACACAGACACACACACACACCTGAAGGGCCAATGATAGTTGGCCAGACAGGGCTCCGGGCCGGTGCAGGTGTCACAGCCTGGGGCGCAAGGCAAACACTTGAATACATCCGTATAGTAATTGCTTATATTGTCCTGATGCTCCTGCCAGGCAATCTCCATGATGGTGCCATTAAAGCCATCCGGATGCCGCAGCGAATAAAAGCCGCGCTTGCACAGACACTGATAGGCACCGCGTGACCAGCTGCTGCTCGTCATGGCAGCCAGTATCTTCCCGCTGCTTATTGTCGCCGTCTCTGCGCTGGGCTGTCGATAGTCGCACTGTAGGAGAGGAGACAATTAAAAATAAATAAGAAATGCGACAGTCGATGGAGCTCAACGAAGATACCCAGTGCACTAAAAGAGGACAGAGTAGCTCTAGCTCTGATAAGCCATAAGAGCTGAAGAGTGGGACAAAACTAAACTACCTTTGCAGATATGCACACTGGGTATATGAATTGTTTAATCAAGTGCATACTTTGGATGGGTGAATCAACTTACCACCATGGAAGTACGATGGCACTTGTGCGAACTATGAAACGCTTGCAGATCATTTATGGTATCCACATCATTGGCAGCAGCAGCAGCGGCGTTCGCAGCGGAAGCAGCTGTTGAGCGTCGCGACTGCTGCCGCTGACGATGGAGCAGCTGCTGTTGGGTGCTAAAGCGATAGGATGTTGCATCGCATTGGTTGACACGCAACGCCGTCACGTCGATGTCGACACTAATGAATCCGCGCAACCCATGTCGTCCACTCGGCGGTATGGCAATGCTATACGAGACGAGCCAGTTGCTCAGCGCACATGAGAAATACGGATATGTCCACCAGCCCTTATAGTAGTTATTCGGTGGACTTGGTGCAAACTTTGGTGAGCGCAATGTGGGTGTGCTACTCTCGTCATCAAACCTGTTGGCAGAGTGTGTGGTGCATAGAATTACACGTCTATATTCATATGTGTGTACACGTGTGTGTGTGTGTGTGAGTCTGTGTTCCTTACCAGGGATAACTATGTGCAGGCTTTTTGCCAATTTGCAGTCCCTCCTCCTCGTAGCGCTGCGTCTCGCCAACGACTTTGTCCTGGCCACTCTTCACCCACCAGACATAGGACTGTACCGCGCCGTTCGTTAGGTTCAAAGCTAAAATGCGTGCCCCGTTTATGTATTCATCAGTGAGCAAGCCCTTGGCCAGCGCATCCGAGAGTCCTATGGAGAATTTTTTTAATAGCGAAAAAGAAAATATAGAAAAAATGTAAACATGTTTGCGAATGTAGGTCAGCGTGCAGCAAAAAAAAGAAACTTGTTTAAAGTATGAAGTACTTCGGAAATGAGGAAATTAAATGGGAAACTGTGCAGCAAACAGGCCAAACAGGGAATGCACAGAGACAAAAAACCAGCAATAGAAATCTTTGCCCAGTTTATTTTCAAATATTCATGTTTGCATGGATCGCATCAAAATCGTAATATGCCATAATAAATTGAGTATGTGCTTTGTTTTTATTGTTTCTATTATTTATGCATTTAAAGCTACATTAAGTGTTTAGATTTAATTATTGATGTCATATTTTCTCACTGTGTACTCATTTATCTTTAATTTCCAGCCTTTAATTGGTTTCTCTGCACCACAGACGCAAATGTTTTGAGTTTTAATTATTTTCTGCTGAGATAAACGTTTCACTTCGATTCAGCTGCTTGCCGATGCGGTAAGAAGTAATTACCTTTTGACTTTTAGGTGCTCATCGGCAGCAGACAATGAAGATATTTCGGCGCCATTCTTTTTTTTTGCCTTCTCCTCCAGCTTTGAATTCGCATGGTCGAAAATTACTCAGCAACTTTACTTTACTAATTGCAAAATTGCACAGCGATTTATGTTTCCAATTAAAAGTTTATGGTTTTTATACAGCGAGTTCATTAACTTGAAAGTAACAATTATATGAAAACGCAACCGTGCTTTAAACTATCGATTACAGAAATTGGTACACACATTAACTGCATTGAGTATCGATTTTGAACTAGTATTTTTTGATCTACATTACAATAGATACGTGCTAATTGGCATACGAACTTTTTTCCAATTATTCAAAAGTTGGAATATAATGAACACAAACTTTTTATTCAATGACACGACACGTTTTTAATTAAAACTTGTCGAAGTGAACAATATGTGCTTCCTCCTTGTCTGTCTATTAAACGTGTCGAGTTGCCGCTGGCCGCGTTTTTTATACACATGTTTTGTTTGGCTATTTATTTAAAAATTTATACCATACACCAATACACATACATACAACGTGCGGACAGGTACAAATAAAACGAACACAACATATGTGCAGAGAAGCTGCTGTTTTATTTATAAAAGAATGATAATGGAATTAAATGGTGGCCCTTTTTACAGGTCGGTGTGGCCGTTTGCGGCATTCATGAATAATCTCGCATTGTTTAATTGCGCAAATTAAAATTTGCTGGAACATTTAATTCAGAACCAGCTGTCAGTGCTATAAACGACCTTGAAATGGATTTTTTTCTCCCCTTTTCGCTGTTGCAGAAAGGCCATTAAATGGCACACAGAAGCTGCAAGTGTTTTTCAGCCTTGGAAAAAAGAATGTCAGCTACGATGATTAATATGCGCGACGGGTGCACAGCTTCCGCCTCTGTGCCCCCGCTCCAACTACCGTTTGCAGTACACTGGGTGGCTGTCAAAAGTTAATATTTTTATACCCTTCGACCATTGAAAATGGTCAAAAAAGGGTATACTAACTTTGTGCAAATGTATGTAACAGACAGAAGGAGGCGTGGGAGACCCCATAAAGTATATATATTCTTGCTCAGGATCACAACTCGAGTCGATTGAGCCATGTCTGTCTGTAGGGAGGCAATGAGGAGGAACGCAACACACACTCCCCTAACAAAATGCAAATTGTGTTGCATTTTCAAGTCATCCACACCACACCACGGCACACACACAGACAAAGAAGGAAAACAATCCAATAGAAAAGAGAAATTCTAACATTTTATCACACGTTTCTTCTTATTTCTGCCACACTTGCTTGGACAGTGGCAGTGGCATCAGCAACAACGTTTTTGTTTGAGTTGCTACGAGAAAAAGAGACGGAAAGCGAAACAAGCTGAAACACAAGCAACAACTGTTCACAAAGTAAACTTATTTAAATTCGATTAGCGCAACTTCCGTGGCACCTTCCGAGCTTGCCCGCTGTCCAGTACGCATTGAGGAGGGTATCACGACTAGGTTAGTGTAGGTGTAATGCATTAAAGTTGACTTTCTACACACGTAAACACCAACAGGCACATACCAAACTTGTGTGCTCTAACGGAAAACGATCTGTTATTGACAGAGTTGCACATGCAGTGTTATAAAAGTTACTCTTATTATCTGCTTTTAACAGAGCCACTTGGAGTGCTGTTACACTACAGATGTTATCGATAGTTAGAGAGACATATTTATTTTCAAATGTAATATTCATTTATTTGGCTATTTGTGCAATCGATCAACTTTTATCGTTGACAGTTTGACAAATGCGTATTGAATTTGGCTAATATAGTGTAACAGAACTTTATCACTCGAAGGGACTTTCAGCTCCGTCACGCTTCAGATTGCTTTCTTCTTTCTTTTTGTTGTTTTTTTTTTTGAGTATTTTGATTAGTATGTATAACGTTTTGCAACTTTGCTGCCTGCCACTTTCGAATTGTTGTTGTTTTGCTGTCACTTTTGCCTGTGATGGCATAAAACAAATACACAGGAAACCAGTTGGCGCAGGGTGTGCTATAGAAGAGAAAGAGAGAGAAAGACTAGGGACTAGAATCACATAAACACACAGTGAAAGTTCTTTCCCCAAGTTGCGTCAAAGTGTTGCCGCAAGTTCAAACATTTGCCACAATGCGACGGCTGTGAATGGCTCGATGTGGGGCAGGTTGACAGTATGGCAGCCTGGGTGGGAGGCAGGCAGTCGTGTCGACCCTATGGTAAATAACATTAGCTAAAGCCTGTCACCGAGTTTAGAATACATTCACACACACATTTTAGTTATGGTCGTGTGTGTGCCTGTTGTTGCGTTTGTCATTCATCATCTGTGTGCGATTTCTAGCACTCGCTCAGCTGGCATCATCAATCTTTCGCTGCCAGTTCAAGAATTTATAGCACACTGCGTGTGTGTGTTGCAGGAGTTCCGTGTAGGTGTCAGAAATAAACATGCGCAACTTGCACAATTGTAACCAATTTGTTTTTCTGGACGCTGCTACAAAAGTTTTTCCTCACTTCGGCGTTTCCCCTCGACAAGTTCTGTGTGTAAAATTGCCAATTATTCAAGTTGCACAGTCAGTCAGACAAGTTTTTGTGCCGCACGCCAAGAGCTTTTTTGGCACAGGTGTGTATTTGTTTTCATGCCGCACACCCAGTGGCAATGCCTTGCTATTGGTACGTTGTGCAGGAGAACAGCAGCACAGAAACAAGATTTGTTTGTTTTTAAATTTGTTTCTTTCTCGTTTAAGCTGAAAAACTAAAGTTTTACAGGGTATTTCATGGTATCCCCGAACTTAATTGCACGGCCATTTTTAACTTGTTTTTCTGCTCTGACTTCTGTTGCTCTGTTGCTGAGTAATTAAATTCATCACCAGATTCGGTTTCCCCGACACGAGAAGGCAATTAGACATGGAGAACAATTTGGAATTTTTATCGTTGAAACCGAAGTCGAGATTCAAGAAATAAATACTTGAAATTGGCAGGGTTTGTTTGTTTTTATTTCAATTTACCCACGATTTCTTTAGGGTAACAAATAAGTTTATTTAGTTAGCGGAAATGCGTTTTGAATATAAATTTTTCCATGGAGTGGATATGATTGAATAATTAACATTTCTCAATAAACGTAGCATACTTTTGAGGGCCCCTCATGCCCTTTGCATTATTAATGCAGCAATAAAGATTTCCTCTGATTGCAATCGAATAAACGTAAATGGAAATGCATATGAAATATAATTTCTTCTTCCATTTACATTTTCCATTTTCAATTACACATTTTTCGTCTGCTTAAACATTCCTTGCACAACGTGGCGTATGCGCAACAGCACGCAGAATTTCTTAACTGATTTCACTCAGAAATCTGTGTGCACAATGCGAAGTTGTTCATCATCATGTAAAGCTGGAAACGACATTAAGTTGTGTGCATGAGAAAAGTGGGAAAAATGGGGAAATCAGAGATGAAAACAAGCCAAATGTGGCGCAGTGCACAAGTTTAAATTAAAAACAAAAAGCAGCAACAAAAAAGGGAATATGTACAAAATGTGTACGACAGCCGCACAGAGAGTAATCCATCCGAGAGGGATGCATGGAGGGGAGCAAGATGAGGCAAAACCAGGACGTTAGATGCGCCACAAGTGCGTCGTTGTCAACCCCAAGGCAAGCGACGCGCCTGAACGCGTAACCGAGCTGGCACCCGCACATCCGAACCCGAATCCGAATCCCAACGCAGCCTTGACAACAGACTGTCGACGAGGATTGGAAGTGTGAGTGGGAATGGGAGCCACAGTGCCAGAGCCAGAGCCATCAGTGTGTCATGTACATATGTATGTGCGTTAACATAGCCAAGGACAAGCGACGCACAATGAACTCATCGCACAGCAGCAACAGCAGATGCCCTATGTTGTGCTCGAAGCCAGCTTCTACTCCCTGCTCCATGACCAAGGTGCGACGACGTGTCAGCAGAAAGCGCATAAAGTGAAAGCAAATTTGCCGCCATTTGTTGTGCCCGCTGAGCGAGTGGCAAAGCAACAGGATGAGCCACACATCCTGCTCGCATGTGTAGCAAGTATAGCACTTTTTGGCACTTGTCTCAACGCCTTTCCCTTTCCCATTCCCATCTTCATCCCTTCTGCCTTGGCTATAAACTGTACGCAGATTCCTGGCCGTGCGAGCTCCTTGAAATTTTGATGTCTCGCATAAATTATTCGAGGCAAAAGCTTCTTGCAAATCGAATAAATTTAAGCCAATTTAAAGGTGAAAGAGGAAGAGATAAGGTGAGGATACAGAGAGAGAGAGAGATAGCGAGAGTGGGGCGACACTTTGTCTGGCACTCAAGGCATATCAACTGCTCGACTGCCTCTAAACGCTTCGATTGAGAGACTTGGCAACAACCAACATATAACTTCGCCTGATTCCAATTTTTGTAGAGTGCAATCAAGAAGAAGAATGCTTTCAATTAAAGTGGCACACTCACTGTGGCGTTGCGAATATGTACCATTATGTTTATTTATTTACATAGACTTTTTTTAAAGCAAAACGTGCGTAGTGTATTAGCATTTAAGTTCAGCGCTGCCCACATGTTGCATATTTCCATGGCATGGCCAGATCATCGGCCATTTTGCACAATACAATGATATCGATATTCACGCACTTGTTGCTTATTCGAAATCAACTAGTTAAGTCGACGTTGCCAGATAGTCCCACAACTCACAGCAATAAATTTAGCATTGCCAGTGTACGTTTAATTTATTAAGAAGTCTGATATGCGCAAACGGAAAGGAATTTGACTTCACGCACAAAGATAGAAATCAATACATCAATATGTACATACACCGACATGTCCGGTAAAGGTAGTGACTGTCATCTACATATAATATACATACTTCTGCACACGCGTGTCTGTGTGTGTGTGAGTATATTACTCACCGCCATGCCGTATGATGCCCACTTCCTGAAGTATCGAGGCAGCCAAATCCGCCTTTTGTCTGGAGCTCTCAAAGCGCTCCGAATTGATGGGCACTTGAAGCGGTCGATATAGCGTTGAGATGCACAATGTGCCCAGATTTTCAGTGGCAATGTCATGTATTGTCACCAAAGACTGTTCGATGGCCGTCTGAAAAGAGAGGGAAAGAGAAAGAGACGCAGCACAAGTAGCCAATGTTAGGCCCGTTTCATTATAAGCATTTATTTATATTCATCATCATTCTATACCCTCCATCGATGCTAAATCATTCACCAAATTGTTGACAAACGCATTAAAAATAAATTTTGGCTAAATACATTTCGGGCCAGTAAGCTGCAGCGGCTGCTGTTTCCTCTTCTCCTTCTTCTTTGCCTTTTATCGTTTGAGTGGAAAATTGCGTTATTGACTTCGCTTCGCTTTCCACTTTTCGCTTCGTCTTCCTCTTTCCTCTTCAACGCTTTGCACTAAGCGCCAAAAAGTTTTGGCCTAAAGCATCCCTGACTCCAAGTTGTTTCGGCCATTGTTTTGCCGAGCTAAATTGATAAAGTGGCCAGAAAGCTGTGTATGCATGTATGCGTGTCTCTGTGTGTGTGTTGGCTCTCCCTTTTCAAATTTGTCGACTCTGCATTCGATTTGTGACTCAGCGATTTTTGCATGAACAATTCAAAGTCCTGAATTGTAGTTGAAATTAAACATTTCTTATCGAAAATTCTCCTATCGATTGTTATATACATATGTATGTATATTTTATATGTCGAATATTGTATGAGAAATGCATGTCGTTTGCAAAATTAAAGTGCACCGTTCATAAAAAGTGGTATTGTAATCATCGAAACATCGCTTTATACAAATAACAAAAAATACCAAAAACGAAATCAGTTTATTGTTTCACCCTTCTATGGTAATTATATCAATATCTTTTCAAAATAAACATATTTTTTGCATGGTGATCATTCATTCTGCAGCCAAATTCGGATTCAGCGGAATTTATTCTATTTTTATGCTAAATCGCGGATGTTTTATGTCGCGATTAACCAGAAGCCGTTCTATTGTAGATCATCACGTATTTTATGAATATAACACTATATAACACTTTGTTTATTCATGTACATATGTTTGTATATCGTTGCGGCACTTGCACACCACGTCAACTACTTACCCGCGACACAATGTTGCCGTCGCCGATACGGAGAATATTCCGAAACGGATTGCCCAGATCTGCCCAGTGCGAGGAGGAGGATGACGACGTGCTGGACGTTGTTGCTGCTGCTGCTCCAGTGCCAGTTTCAATTGATGTCGTAGTTGTTGTTGTTGCTACTGCTGCTGGGCCGGCGGCACCTGCTGCCGTTGAAGTTGTTGCTGCTGCTGTTGCAACGCCGTTGGCTGTCGTTGTTGTTGTTGTTGCAGCAATCGCCTGCTCAACTGCCAGCAACAGCAGCAGCAATAACAATTGTTTGGACGCTGCTACACAAATGCCAGCAACTTGTTGCCGCTGCTTCTGTTGTCGGTGTTGTTGTTGCTGCTGTCGTTGACAACTGCCGTCTCCAGTTGCGACCGCCAGTTGCCTCCTTATGCGCCATTTTCCCACATCGAGCATGCATCTCATTGTTGTTTTGCATTTGCCACTGTGCGAAGAAAAAAAATAAAGAAAGAGAAAAAGCGGAAGAGATAAAGAGGAGCGAACATTAGTAAAGCTGTCGTTATAATGTCCTTTTAATAAGCAATTCCAGAGCTCTTTTTTACACAACATCAAAAACATCTTTCCGCCAACCCGACATCTCTACTTCGACCTGCCTTCATCCTCTGCCGTTGACGACAAAAAAACACTTCAGCTGTCTGTATATTTAATTAGTTAAATGAATTGTTCGCTGTCGCGCGGCCTTTTTTGTTTTCGCGAATTAACATACATATATTTTTTGTTTCACTCTTCTGTCATCTTAAATGAGTGCTAAAAGTAATCTAGGGATTTGCGTGATGCTGCCAGTTGGCAGGGCACAAATGCTTAGCTTTCTCTTTATAAAGGGTACCCTTCATGCAAATTTGTAATTTTTAGAAATAATTGCACACACCTGTGTGGGTTTTAAATATGTAAGGTAAAGCAAAAGGTACGAGGAATTAAAAACTGGTCACTGGCTCATCCTCATCATTCGAAAACAAACCTACATTACAATACATAAGTCAAAGTTAATGAGGTGAGTGCAATATAGTAATTAAATAAATTAAATTTATGCAACACCAACTACAAGTGCCTCATAACGAATTTCGATAGAAAGATCAGAAGAATGCAGAGAAAAGATTAATTTTGGGAACCTACAAAAATAAAAATCGCAAAAGCCGAATAACTAAGAAAATAAAGAATAACCGAGCCGATGT
Organism: Zaprionus davidi; assembly: GCA_018903715.1. Classification (NCBI taxonomy): domain Eukaryota; kingdom Metazoa; phylum Arthropoda; class Insecta; order Diptera; family Drosophilidae; genus Zaprionus; species Zaprionus davidi. The sequence goes on from JAEIGL010000005.1 coordinate 12,364,445, forward strand.
CGCATACCAAGCTAAAGAAACCACTGCACATGTGATTGACTAGATAATTGACTGTTCGAATAATTTCGCAGGCAGTTTGTCGTTTGTTTTTTGGCTCGTTCTCTTCTCGACTTTTGTTTAAACACAACATCATTCATGGCGGAAATAAAAAACGATAAAAACTACTTTAAAGTAACTAAAAAATAAAATTGAATATAGTGAAATTTACAAAAATATAGAAGTAATTCTAAAAAGGTTTTTTTATTTGGTAACTTAACGATATTGCCAAATAAGTATATATTTGGAATATCAAATTTAAACATATCAGAATATATCTAGAATACTCAAAATATAGGATTATGTTTATTTGGCGATACATCAAATATTATTTTGTTACATTTTTAAAAACACAAACTGTGTAGTTGGTTAATTTGAAGTGTATCTTAAAAAATATCGAAATCGGCCGATTTTTAATTAATTCAATTTACTTTTTATAACAGCTTTGCAATATATCGGTCCAATAATGCTCGTTCTGGATACAGCAATTTGTAATCATGTGTGCCAAGTTTTATTAAGATATGTTGTTGCTGCGTGAACGTTCACGTTTTCTTAATTTGTGCTGGTGTGCTGGAAAGCTTCAACAACTAACTACAACCAGAACCAATGGCGAGCAGTGTGGTAAACAAACAGTACACGGCCAACGATCTGGAGGTTTTTATGAAAATCGCCGCCAACTGGCAAAACACAAATCACAATTTGCTGGAAGGCGTCGATCTAAAGACAGCAGAAATGATCCAATACATGAACAGTCCCTCGATGAACATGTACAAGAAACGTGAACGCACACAAAACTGGAATTATCAGGAGAAGAAATATCTATTCGATCTATGCCGCAAGGATATGCGCATCATTGAGAACAAACGACTGGACGCCGGCCTGACAGCGGTGAAGAACAAGGCCTGGAAGATCATACACCAGAAGTTCTCAAATCTATTTGGCACACATCGCACATGCAATCGCCTCAAGGAACACTGGCGACGCATGAAGGCCTGCACACGCAATGAGATACTCGACTATAACAATCGCCTGGCTAGATCCGGCGCTGCGGTGGCGGATCGCAAGAAGCATTCGCCGTTCACCTTTGAGGTCTGGGACTTTATGCAGGAGGCCAAGAAGGCCTGCAAATCGGAGGCACTGGATGGCATTGATTACTCCAAGATACCGCTGGCGCTCGAGGAGGATTTCGAGTATCGCGATGAGGAGGAGGAGACCAATGAGACCTACAAAATCGCATAAAAATCGCAAAAGCCGAATAACTAAGAAAATAAAGAATAACCGAATCGATGTCGTATGCCAAGCTAAAGAAACCACTGCACAAAGCCTTCGCATGCTGTCTACATTGCTATAAATATACTAAACATATTCACAAATGAAACAATAAGACACTTACACCCCTTGGTGTGAACTACGTCCGCGATTGAATTCACCAAACAATAGATAAACACTGGTCTATGATGGAGCTTCATCGCCAAAAATGGAATTAAGGTCATCGATGAACTGTTGTTGAGTTAATCCACGTCGAAAGTTGAACAAAATAATTGCACGAAACTGTTCACGATTTGGGCGAGATGAATCTTTTGTAATCTAATCTTTTGAATGCATGTTTTGGATATACCTCAATCAATTGTTTTTGTTCTCCAATCTCGAAATATAAAAGACAGTGGCCGAAAAACAAAAGTTGTTTTTGATGGAATACATTTTGGCATATTGTAATATCCGTATTTCTGATAATGAAGGAGAATGGGCTGATCAAAAAAAAAATTACTAAATTTGAAGGAAATTAAGAAAAACATATTTCTAGCTTCTGCGAACGGAGCTTAAAGACGAGGATGCTAAGAAATCAGGAACAGTTAAAAGCAACCAAGCATAAATTAGAATTAAAAAAAAAGAGAAGGTTAGTTTTTATTTGTTTATTTTCTTTCGGAATTTTATTCTATAATTGTTCAATCAATTTTTGATTAAATATTAATAGAATGAAAACTCCAAAGAGTTATTGCTATTAAGCAAATAAATAACCTCTAAAAAGGCATTAATCCTTTTAAATGTCAGTCTAAAATCCCAAACCAAAGCATGAAAATTGTCCAAATATTTATTTTATATTTTGTGAATCTCATGTCATCACGCAGAAGTGATTAAGCAAATATATAAATAAATTGTTGAAATATTTATTCATGTTGATGGCAGCTGTAAACACAGCCCTGAGATGCAAACCTTCCTCTCCATACTTCAGGCCAGGGTGAAGAAAAAAGGCAAGTCATGAAAATAAAGACACTCGCTGCCACAAATTTGTCTGAGTTTGTGTGTGCTAATCAGTGTTGCCAATTTAGCCTTTTTCCGGATAGATCTGTCCGGATTTCATTTGCATCAGAATACGGAGCCTTTTAAGCAAACGAACAAAATTAATTTCAAGCCTACAGTTTATGTTGTCAGGAAGGTGCACTGGCAATGATTGTTGCTCAGCACGCTGCCACAAATTCTTATGGAAATCTGGATTCAAATATCTGTGAAGATGATATAGTTGACGAAGTTCTCAAAGAATTGGCAAATAAAAATTTATAAAATTTGCTTAAAATTTAAAGTTTCTATTGTTTTTTTTTTGCCCGTTTTCATGTTTGAGCTATTCCTATAAATTTTTGACAGTTGAGCACGGAAAAAATATTAAATTAACGTATAAAAGGTTGAAAAATTATCCGTCCTTTTTTGTACATTTTTTTTTATTTATTTTTGTCCTTTTTGTCAATTTTTTTTAGCGCATCTGGCCTTTTTCAGAGCCAAGCTGTTGGCAACACTGGTGCTGACAGGTAAGTAGAAGCCACGCCAGGCAACAACAACAGCAACCAAAGTCGTAAATAAAAAAAGCAAAAATAAACAGAGCAAGCGGAAACACTTGCATACCACTTGCCCCCCTTTGCCATGCCCCTGCACTGGCAACCACACACAAAAACCCCTGTGCCGTACCGGCCTCCTTATGAGCCTTTCATGAATGCAAGAAATGTAAATATGAAATGAAAGCGAAAAAAGTAAACGAAATGCTGAAAACAAACAAATGATCGACCAGCAAATACGCTGGACCTAAAACAGCTAAACCAAACTCTATTCCCGTATACTTCACTTGTCGACAGCTACAGGGTATGCACACTTGCGATACATGTCTTTCGCATTAGCAGCAACCGAGCGGCAAAATGACGACTCAACTGTGACGTAGTGCAGCAGCTTCAGGATTTACAATTGCGAGAGGAGGGCGAGTGGGTAAGGTAGAAGTTTTTAAAACACTTTCACTTACATTTGTCATAAATCCAGACGGCCAGAAGTGCTTGAAAGTTGGTCGAAGTTATCAAAGCAGACATTTTATTTATATACATTTTTTACTGCACCCATATGTCCGACAGTTCAATCAAGTTTCTTTCGTTAAACGAGATCCGTTTCGTTTGAAACTTGAAACTTGTCAAACAATACCAGCAATACCAAGATCAAAATAAAATGAATAAAACGAACACCTTAAACAATAATCACCATCTGTCCACATCTCGAAAGGATTTAACAAGTTGTAAAAAGAGGTTCTTGTGCAGCTTATCGGGGATTATCGACTAAGGAGTCAATAAGTATATTGCAATCTTAAGTTAGGGAAACTACTACAAGTTGTGCCTCACTATTTCCAGCGCCGAGTGATTCTTCTAGCGTATCCGCCCTCTGTATTTCACCTCGCTCGACCTCAACTAGGATTTTGGAAACTGCACGTGGATTGTCGCCAATGACTTGTGATAATGGACGAGGCTCGTTGTCAAAGGGCTCTAAGCCAAAATCCCCTAAATCAGCTCTTAATAGAGGGCATGTTTCTGGACAACCACTGCTGCAATTACCAAATTCTGCTCCTTCGAAAGGTATTACCAACTTTGAGCAACAGCAGCATTTACACCAGGAGGTCTTGAAAGTTAAGCCTCCTTTACTTTTTGTATCCAATATTACGCAAATCGTTCCTTTTCTGGAAAAACTTAGAAGTTTGTCGGGAGCTGGCAACTTTTCTACAAAGTCAACTGCAGGTGGAGTACGTATACAGTGCTCTGATATCTCAACCTATAACTCTTTACGCGATGCCCTAAATGACGATGGCAGTCATCACTTGCATACATTTTAAGCTCACAATGAACGCAGATTTCGTGCTGTTTTTAGACACTTGCACTGGTCAACGCCAAGTGTCTGGATTAGAACTGAACTGACAAATATGGGGTTCCCCCAAGGTATATTAATGTGTTAAAAGACAGAGCAAATAAGCCTAAAAATTTGTTTGAAATTGAGCTTTGCCTTGAGCAGTAGCAGCAGCTTCGCGTAGAGCAGCAACAGCAGCTTCGCCTTGAGCAGCAACAGCAGCTTCGCGTAGAGCAGCAACATACCGTGAACCTTCTTTTGAAAGCTGTGCAGCAAAATTCTGAAATAATTGGTGAAATGGGAAAGAAGATTGACTCTCTGGTTAATCTAATCCAATCTCTTATATTACTGCAAACACCTGCTCCAGGTCTCAAGCCTTCTATTAAAAGTATTTGGTCTCCTGCCAGCGATGTGCTTTCTGATCCCCTCCTCTAATACAAGGGAGTAGCAACCGCAGCATCAGCATGGATGTTCCTCCTGCGGCTGGACAACTTTGGCTCGCCTTTCAGTCCATTGAGGCATCAGGAAGAATTGCAACAACAGCAACATTCTTCCCAACTTGCGACGACTTTGGTGCCAGTGCTGAATCAGCTGAATTCTGGTCCTGCTGTAAATGATCTTGCCTTCCTAGTAACGAGACAAATTTAATAAATGTTCGTAGTTCATGCTACTGTGCACTTCCTATTAAAAATTGAAAAGATTAAAACAGCCGCTTTTCTTCGTAACGCTATAAGTTAATTCATAGATGCAGAATGCACTCAACCTCAATCCAACCTGTTAAATCTAACATCCTTTATGCGAGAGGAATGAGATGCAGTTGTCAAGAGTTTTAAGAGACCGTTTCGGCATTGAATGCATTTAAAGTAGTGTGGGATATGCAGCACAGAATCCAAGAATGATTTAAACTATAAACCACCTTTTGAACCATGGAGACCGAAACTATGATTTTATGTTAAAAAAACTGCCTGATGTTTAGCCCGTTTTTACTGCCACTGTATGTAGTAGAACACTGGTTTAAAATAAAATGAATCCAAGAATAATTTAAACTATAAACCACCGTTTTAACCATGGAGACCGAAACTACGATTTTATGTTAAAAAACTGCCTGATGTTTAGCCCGTTAAAACTGCCACTGTAGGTAGTAGAACACTGGTTTAAAATAAAATGAATCCAAGAATGATTTAAACTATAAACCACCGTTTTAACCATGGAGACCGAAACTACGATTTTATGTTAAAAAACTGCCTGATGTTTAGCCCGTTAAAACTGCCACTGTAGGTAGTAGAACACTGGTTTAAAATAAAATAAATCCAAGAATGATTTAAACTATAAACCACCTTTTGAACCTTGGAGATGAAAACTATGACTTCATGTTAAAAAACTGCCTCATGTTTAGCCCATTAAAACTGCCACTGTAGGTAGTAGAACACTGGTTTAAAATAAAATAAGAATTGCCGTCTCAATTCAATAATTTAAACTTTGATAATGCCCAAAAAACGTCAAAATAGACTTAAATCTGTGCATAACGGTCCGGTGAATACGTTCTATGGAAAGTTCGGAAGAATCGTTTTAAAGCATTGTTACCGCGACCAAAAGTAACGCATGTTACACAAAAAACAAAATACATCACAAATAGTTGCACCTCTAAAAGCTACGTAGAGAAAACAGTAGTTGCGACTAATGAATAATCGTGGATAGTTTAACAAATGCCCTTTTATAACGTTGAAAAACCAAAAGACAAACTTGCAAAAATATATACATATATATTGTATGTATATGTATATCATATACAGCAAGAGAAAGGGTGGGCGTGCATTATTTAAAATGGCAGCGCGCGGTTTAGTTTGCATCCAACTGTTCGCAAGTGGCTTTTGGTGGGTTTTCCGTTCAGATGGGGCGTGGCTGTGTGGCTCTGCTATGCAAAACATGCAGATGCCAAAAAGAGAAAAGACCGTTTGAAATGAGAAATGAAAAAGGAGTCGCGGGAGGACTGTGCAGAGCAGGAATATACAATAGAAGGCAATCACAAATTTTCGTGGCACTGCAGGCACTTTTCGTACCACGGGTGGTGTTCAGAAACCGAAACAAGTTTATGATCCATCTGATAATTATATATCACGCGGATCGCGTAACTCGCTGCCGATATCGATGTCAGCTCCGTCCCCGGCTTTAGTTTCCACTGCAGTTGCAGCAACTGCACCAACATCGTCGACGTTGTCGGTGCAGCAGCTTCGAGCAACTTTACCAGCACAACCGGCAAATGAAAATTCTTCACCAGTGGCCAACAGCAACTCAAGTATTAACAATGACGATCCCATAGAGTGTCCATCAGTGTCCAGCAGCGCCGAGCAGCAACGGAACTGCAAGAAGTGTGGCAAGAGTGTGCCCAAGCGCGGCTCGGTTTACATGCGCAACTTCGTCACCTGCAAGCATGCGTCCGGAAGTGGCACTTCAACCTTCCAGTCACATTCGAGGCGTTAACAAATGACCGCATGAGATACAAGTGCGACAAGTTCCGTCGCTGCCACGTTTGTTTGAACACAAAGCGCAGCGATCCGCTCAAGGAGCAACTTTTGATGTGCTCCCTCTGCGCCATCGGCAAAAATGGCACCAAGGCAATTTGAAACCAATAGGAAACCAATTTACAGAATTTAAGAAATAAATTCTATTACCCACAAAAAATAAAATCTTTTCCTAAATATATTGTTCAACAAAAATGTCTCCAAATTAATATTTAGTATTTTAATTCCCATATATGTATGTATAATCAGTAATCGTTTTAACAATAGGTTAAAAACACGATTAAATATATACATGTTATGTAAATTAAAAAAAAAAATCCGTTTCGATGCTCTTATAAAAAAAAAACGTAAAAGTAAAACTCAAAAATCCGGACTACGGAAATGAAAAAAAAAATATATTAGGTAAATTTAAAAATTCACCTAAATATACTTACTTGCAATGAAATAATTAATCATTCAAGCTTATTAAATAAAAAAAAAAAAAATTTAATTTATAATAAGCCCCCAAAAAAAAATTAAATTTAAAATAAACCCTAAGCACCAACAGTTCAGTTCAAGAGCTCAAACCGAACTGACTAGCAGACCAAGTGGAAAGGCAATGAATGATGCCAAATTTCATCTAAGTACGTTCATATGTCACACATGCAATCAAGTAATGTAGGGATGATAGTTTAAACTAGTGCTGGAGTATTGACAAATATCGATAATAAGCAATGATAAAGCTGCCACATAGTTTTTTATATAAATTGTGGCAACTTTAAAAAAGTTAAAATCTAGAAAACAGCAAAGAATATTATTACAGCAAAGGATTTATTTGCTCACTAAAAAGCTTAAAATATTTCTACTTATTCCCGTTTAAAATGAACGATATTTAACAAAGCAACAGGGAACTTGTGTGGTCGGATAGTGGCGACTGTTGGAAGGAACGTGCGGAGCATAATTATCGGAATGGCATCGCATCATGCGGAACACTTAAGTACAGCTGCGCTTGTCAATTTTATGGCACTTGTTTGGCTTTTAATTACAGCAATTTGCATGTAAACTGCAATTGACGGGGCACAGTGAGACAGAGAGAGAGAGAGAAAGTGAAGAATAAGCTTCATGCATTTCTCCCTTTCTCTTTACTTTTGCTCCGTCGTCTTCTCTGTAATCTGTTGCGCTGCGAACGTTCTTATTATGTCATTACTTGTAATTTATAGCGCGCTTTCGTAATCCTGTTGAATATGTCAAGGAAGCTTTAAGTTTTCATGTAAGTATTTTATTATTATCTGTTCTTTAAAGTGACAGCTAAAGAAAAGGAATCCTTGCAATGTCTGGCATAAGGTCGTCTTCCTGCTGTTGCACTTTGTCGAAAGTTCTCTTGACATCGCATCCACAACCCCCTCTCCTCTTCAAAGTCAAAGACATAACATTAAAAAAATGTAGCAATAGCATGCAATGCCTCCGGCTGTTGCCACGCCTCTCTCACAAGACATCAAACGCAGCTGCTGCACAGTTGTCTTACACTTCTTCATCTCCCATCCCATCCCTTCGTCTACGTCTCGTCTTCTTGAATTCAAGAATTTCGTATACCTCTGCGAGAAGAGCATAACGACTGTATTATCAGCTTTAAGACGTATTTAATGTGTTGAAAGCTTTTGTTTTACAGAAGCTGACTATTAATATTCATTATATGTTATATAACCGTTATACTATAATATTATTATTATCTTTTTTTAAAACCTTAGAGCATGTGATATTCGTTATGGGTGCCTTATCTGCATTATAGAAGGCGCTTAGGTTCCTTAGAAATTTGTCAACATGTTGATAATCGTGCTGCCGGCTTAATCGACAAAGGCTTAAGAGAAACACTTGAACCCCATTCCTGCCCGGGAGCTTTGTTTATAGACGAGAAGTATACCTTGTTTTTGTACTTTGTTCATATGTGGGTTAAACGACTTCCTCGTTTGGTCACGGCGACTGAGTAAACAGAACTTTGAGGGCGCTACTGCAGACACGCCCCAGCATCAACAGCACTCACGACTGTGTCCAGTGGCTTTATTTAAGCTGCCAGCAGTGTGCTCGAAGGGGCACATCAGTGAAACTAAAGGATGGAGGATGGAGGAGCACCATGTAAGGGGCATAAACTATCTTTATGCCCTTTTGGACCCTTTCATAAGCACGTTTTTATCTGCTTTGCACATTTGTGCGTTGCGCTCTGCTATAAATACAAAGCACGCTTGGAAAGCACCAGGGAAAAGCTTAACAATCGTGGGAGAGAAAGAAAGAGCAACAGAAGAAGGGGGCTAGACAGGGGCGAGAGCAGCTGTGACAACTGCTGATTTTGTCAGTTTTCTTTGTCATTGATTTTCGATCATAATAATTTGATGTGTGCTTTATGTGCCGGAAAGCGGCTAAAATATCATATCATGAATACCGTCTCGTTGCCGGAACAACCCGTGACTAGCCCCAACAACAGCAAGTACATCCACAATTGTCATTGCGTTGCATTTGATTTGATTTTTATGCCTCGTCGTCATCTCTTTTATGGCTTTATAATGTGGGGAGAGTCTTATCTGGCATCAGGATTCCCAAGCAGCAGCTGGCAATAAACTGGGAATGCGTTCAAAAACCTCAAACGGAATTTGACAAGAAAAATTACGTCCCGATTAGAATACACCCATTAAAGCGATTATGGCCAATGGGGTTGACTAGACAGCGCGACGGGGAGATGGAAATGTAATATAATGCTACATACAATGTATTTTTGCATGTCTAGTGGCATACCTCTCACATACCCTTTATCTATAGGGAGGTGGAAGTAAAGACCGTAATAGAATATATGAATGTACGCTGTAGAAGAACACCTTATTTATCTAGTGGATACCCCTCAGATACTCTATGAGCATTTTGAAATTCAAAACTTAGTATACCCTTGTTTGCATATGTACATAGTTTTGGGCTTAGCTTATGATGCCCGACTGATGCATGTCAAGCTTGGAATGTTCACGCCTCCGGATGCTCTAAACTGACAGCCAATTTCGACAAACTAATTTACACACACTCCCAAGCACACACAGAGAACCACTCATACACTGCAAAGTTGCGCAACTTATCGTGTCAAATCAAAGGTTCCATCGACACACACATTATGCAAAACACAAAACAGCAACAACAAGCGCAACTGGATAAACAAAGTCAAAACATCAACATCAGCTGACAACTTCAGTTATTCCGCCTGAATTGTGACGCCCTTTTCCCTTTTTTTTTGCCGCAGGAGCCAACCAGGCAACAAAACTGACCAGTTTTTCGCAAAGGGACAAAGCGAACGGAAGAAGACGCAGGAGAGGAGCAAGCAAAGAATGGAATGAATGAAAGGCGTTGGCAATGCTTTCATTTCCTTTCCTGTCCGTCAACGCCGTCAATTTTGGGCAACACTTAAAGCAAATGAGATGATGGGCAAAAGTCTAACCGCCGGCGAAGGCACAAAATCTCATTAAATTAATGCAAGCCTCAGGAGTTTTTTTCTATCACTCTCGCTGTCGCTGTTGCCTACTGCTAGTGCAAGCTGCTTTACCTCCCTTTCCACTACTTACTAGAAAACCAAAACGTCTTTCGCGAAATTGTCCCAAGATTTGAATTGCTTGATAGGCCAATGCCAATGTGAGGCACAATCTGAGGCACAAGAGCCGTGGGCTAGCTAAGCATCAGCTTATTTTGTATGTTTGCCGGATTTTCACTATGACATACAAAATAGGCATATAAAAGATATTAGGACTTAGCCGGGAAAGATGTCGGCGCACATTGGCCATAAAATGATAATAATGAAGCTGTGCCAGTGAAGGTGCCAAAGAAATTAGTCATTTCAGTGACTTGTGAATCAGGTAGGAGGTGAATACTTCACTGCACCACGTGCCAAGATCTAAATAAAGGCAGCGCCAGGCAGTCTAGACTTGAGAAAAACAAAGCGGCACATGCTGAGCTTGTTTATGTTCGGACATACAAAAGTAGCAAAGTATTGTCAGAATACTAATATAACTACAGACACCTAGCACGTGCCACGTGGTGCTCAATATTTCTGCACTTTTAAGGTGCTCAGCTTGGCAACCATTTTGAAACAGTTAATCACTTGCACCGTGAACACCCTGTTACTGTACCCGCTTAACTTTTCGTTTTTTGTTTATATTATCGAGTCAACCTACCATCTTTATTTTGAGACAGAGCAAAGCAAGTGGCTCCCTCACTTTGCACAGCTCTTGATCAAGAGCTCTCAATGCTCGCATGCTGCATCTCACTCACACTAGCAAGAACGAGCCAGGCCCGTGACACTCTTGCAAGCATCAGTTGAAAGCGAGCGAATCAAAATAACTCTCAGTAAACACGCAGCATCTCGCTCACACTTGCTATGCAGATGAAGACGAGAGAGAGAGCAATTGCTGTGTGAGTTAAGCAAAGAATTTAAATTAAATAACATGTGCACACTCACATAACTATTTGTACACACTGTTGCGTTTTGCTTGCAGTGCTGCACAGTGGGGGAAAATGCTTATAAAGGTAAATATAAATATAATAATACAAATATATTTGCATATAATAATAAAATAACATTGACAAGTTAACACACACTCTATTTGCCTTGCTAAAATGTGTATTATCATTTTGATGGCTTTCCTAGTCACCTTTTAGCAGCCATTAAATAATTTGGCACGTGCGCCAACTTAGGCTCAAATATTGTTCATAAAATAGAAACACACATACACAAATGTTTGGAAAAACCACAACACAAGGTTGCGCAACAAAAACATATAAAAAGCATAATATTATTAGCTACCCTGAGCTACCTTAGAGTTTTGCACAAATCCCCATACATCCTGGCCACTGTCCGACACAGATTTGAACTGACTTTCGTGTTTATTTTGGTAAACAAATAAAAAGGGATAGACAACAACACCAACAACAACTAGGATAGAAATCGATGGACCTGTTCACAGTTCTTCCGCTTATGCTCGTATCGTGTATTTACATACATACATACATACATACTATACATCCATATGTATATCTTTGCTCTTTTTATAACTCGTGGTTTCTGCTGTGGGAGTTGATTCTTTTTTCGTTTTTCCATTCTTTTTTCAGCTCCCACAAACCGAGTGCGCTGCATATTGTTCGCATTGCTTCAGCATCGCTGCGTCTGGCTTCGCTTTTTTTCGCGAATCTCTGCTTAGTCATGCACATGGAACGTGTTGTGAAATTTTCTAACGGTTAACAATAAATACGGGCGCAAAATATGCCGTTGTTGTCATCATCAGCTTCGTTGTCAAGCGACTTTCGTAGGGTTTATCTGCACACAGCTGAGTTCACAGAGCTTGCCAACCTTTTCCCACGCTTTGAATAAAGCGCAGAATAAGAAAACCAGCAGGAACATGCACAAACTAAGGAACATTGCCAATGTTTGAGTTGAAAAAGTGTATAAATTACGGAATGACGAAGAAAATTTTGACAGACGAAAGAATTTTATTGCGGCAATCAAACTGGCAAATTGTCACCAAAGAAAAAAGATGTACCGTAAATAGTATCTAAGATAAAAGAGCTAAAGTTTCTTATTTGAATACCAAATTGGCTGAGTAAAGCACTTGCATATTTTTAAAATAAAATGTTCTGTCACTTCGTCAACAAAGTTATAAAACATACACTTTGCCGTCTCTCTTCATACATTAATCTCTATTACTTTCATAATGGACGTAGCCATTAACACTGTCAGTTTCTTTTTTGCGGTACTAAATTTCTACAATTTATTTAGTGGCCAATATCATTAGCATTAATTTTATTAATTTGCCCGCAGTCTCCGCTATTAGCTACGTCATATACAAATTGTCGTCTATATAACTGAACCTAACTGGTCGACAATAATATTATGCTGCCTTGAAATTGGTCATTAAGTCAAATTCAATGTGCCTGCCACACAATAATAATAAGAATCGAATAAGAAAAAGAAAAAAAACATGCCATAATGAGTTTATTGATTTGGGGGCCTGGCCCACAATTTGATGGCGGCTCATGTACGTGTCATGGGAATTTAATATCAATTTGTCGCCACATAAGGCTGAAATATGTGAAGGCAAGCAGCTTGAAGACGTCTGTACAAATTTGTATCTCATTATTTTGCAGAGATATTCAGTGAAGTGCATATTTTTAATATGCTTCAAAAATTATGGGCCGATTTTTATTATAGAGTTGCTATAACAAATTTAAAATTCAGACATCAAATTTTAAAATACGGGAAACAACAAATGATTTAGTTACGATATGTCCAAGTCGGTTATGCTTCGCTTGTTGTGTTGTTGGAGCCAGATGAAAAAAGCTAAATTGTCTAGAGTTGCAAGTGTTGAATGTGTGCAAAAAGCTAGATGGATCAATATTTTAGACTTTGTCCCTGTATTTAATGGCTAATTTGACGGGAAGAAGCTGAAATGACAACAAAGCTGCCTACAAGTGACAGATACGAATGTAAACACAACGCGACGAAAGGCAAAGTACGATGGACAGCAGCTTTGTCGCACGATGTCATTAATATTTATTGTTTTGGCCATCATAGTCAGTTGGCCACGTGGCACATGCCATCCATGGAGCATGTAGTATAGTGTATTCCCATATATTTACGATATGTATTACACTATGTACCTCGTATAGTATATGGAAGTAGTTGCGGAAAGTGCGACAATGACGTGTCCTTTACGGCATAAACATCCCAAGTGCCACACAAACACATGCACACAAAGATAACACATCCACACACACACACGGAGAGTGACGAATGTGTACAAGCAGCTTAAAGCTAATAAACCTAAGAACTTAAGCAGAGCAGGGAACATGTTGGCTCTTGCATATAGAGACATAAAATAGAACCATGTTGGAGCTGCCGTTGAGTTGTTCATTTTATTTCAATGCGATGACTTCGCTATGCACATGTACATATAATATATGTATGTATATATTTGTGTGTGTGTGTTGTTATTATCAATTATTGTCAGCCATCGAGTGGGACGATTGGTGTGCATAAAAGGAAGCGCAAACACTCGTGTAGCATGTTCAACACTCGATACTTGTTTAATTACAATCAATGTGAGAGTGTAGGATGGAAGTAGGACAAGGGTAAGGCCAATATTGACAACTATATCGACATGTATTTATTTTCAAACACGCATTCCTATTGCATCGATTATTTATCGATCAAAAGAACTTACTGTGAGCACCCTGTGATTTGTCACGTTGCGTTGTAACCGTGCACGTGCCCATCTCTAGTTTTCAATTTCATTCTCTCTGTGTGTTTGTTTCATTTGTTTAGTCTGTCACTGCTGACAGCCATAATTTATGTATTTAATTCGATTAAAATGAAATTCCGTTACGTAACCGATGCAAATAAACTTGTGTGGCCACATGGGTTAGTTATTATTCAAAACAATGCGCAAACGGAATGTTGCAAATTGGGTACTAATTGAAAAGTTAATAAATAAATTGAATATTAAATATTCCCCTCGTGCTGTTTGTGCGAGTGACAGGTGCACATTTAATTGAAATTGTTGCAATTAAATGTGTTAAATATAATTGGATTTGAAGCTTAAGCGAGAACACAGCAGCACACAACCACAACATTATATCAATATTTCATGCGGCATGCCACACATCGATGATGGCACACGCATTAGCATAACCTCTCAACGTCCACCTGAACTACAGTCGCGCTCTCAGGTTCAGCAAACTCATTGCAAAAATAGAAAAAGCATTGTAAACTGTTGTTGTTGTTGCTGTTGCCGGTCTCAAGTATAAAATGTGCGTCTGCAAAGGTGAATGTACAGAGGGGCAAAGGCAGAGGACGTTATCGATATCGATATTTATGTAAATATGCATAAATAAACTGGGCAAAGCCCATAAAGTACAGCTACGTGAGGGTATCGAGAAAAGGAACCTAGAAAAAACAACAACGGCATAGCACCAGTGTTGCCAGCATATTTGAGCATAGAAAAGCCAAGTTCGCGTTTAAAAAGAAACTGAATTGTTTAGTTCTGTCAAAAAAATAGCTAAATGTATGGACTGTTTGGTATTAAAACAGCTAGATATAGCCTTAGTTTTCTATATAACTTTAAAAATAGCAGATTTGTCGGGAAAAAAGCTGACTTGGCAACTTTTCATAGCACACTTTTCTGCGCATAGACCGAAACGGTCCGAACTTGAAATTGGCTTCGGCCTTAAAGCCATTTAATTTTATTAACCGATTGGGGCTTTAAAATTCCACCCACCCCCTAGGCCGCTCGCCTTTTGGGGCACAAAAAGGTCCAACGGCAACGCAGCGCTGAGCGCTCTCGAGCGTTTCACAAGTCACTGAGTAAATAATTTAGCGCATTCAATTATGTATAATAATGTGGAATACATATACAAATGAACGCCTTTGCTAAATATACATAAGTACGCTGAGAGCGCTGTGCGTGCGTGCGTAAGTGTTAGAGCGAGTGTGGGTGGGTATGTGTGTGTGTGTTCCTTCTGCATATCGATTTCAACTGTACTTCGCGGGTTTTTGAAAAGTGTAGCATACTTTTGAGAGCATAAACGTAGAAATTATAATTATGTAACAAGATATGGAAAAATAAATGAATATAGTTGAAATAAATTTTACATTTGGTACCTCAATATCTAGAAGTATCTTAAAAGCTGTGATTTAAATTTGTGTGATGCATATGCAATGTATATTGTTCGTATATTTCAAATAATGAAAACTATAATAGAGAACTTTATTTATTTCTAGTGTTCAGTCTCGAAATTGAACGCCTTAGACCATTTTCTACTATTCTAAGAAGCAAACTTCCTGATAAATTAAGCAGGAATCCTAGAGAACATTTGGGGAAGTCTTTACAAATTTATATCAATTACGCAAAATACCCCCATCAACTTGTGCATATACCCGCTCGGTGTATATACGTATGCGTGTGCGTCTATATATGTACATGTATGTGCGACTTACCTCTCTTGCAAAGAATCAAATCATGTTACCGCCTTGTCGTCTTCAGAGTCACTTGGAGAGCTCTACTTGTTGTTGTTCTTTACTTCTTCTTGTTGCCGTTTGTCGTTTTCGTTTCTTTGTTTTATTGCTTTGTTGTTGCTGTGTCTATGGCCCGCCTCTGCTTGGGCTCTTCTGCCGTTGTTATATAAGTATTTTCTGTATTTTGTACGTTTTTTTCCCGAGCAGCTCTTGTTTTCGTTACATTCACTTAACACATCTCCCGCACACTCCAATTGCCTCTCGTCGTGTTCTTCGCTTTTATTCTTATTCTTGTTTGATATTGTTATTATTGTCTGTTATAATTCAATTTGCTGTCGCTCCGCAATTCTATTGAACGTAGTATACGCACAAATATTTAAATTTTTTGCAAAACATGTGAGAACACGCATAAAGGTTGTGCCAGCATGTGTGTGTGTGTGCGTGCTGTTTTGTGTGTAAAGTTAATTTGTCCTTTGTTTGTTCATTGAATTTGTAGCATTTATGTAGTTTATGAGTGGCCTTTTAAATTTCATAATTTTGCGATAGCATGAGGATTTTTTTGGGCTTTCTTGAATTATAAATAGCCCTGCCTTAATCGAGGGAGGGTGTGGGGAGAAGGGACTTTGTTTATTTTTCGAAGCCACCGTTCAATTTTGTGGATTAGGCAGATAAAGTTGACTTTGCGTGGGTTGCCCAAGTTAAATTTAGCAAACACTTTTAAAGCAAGTAAATAATGTCATAGGAAGAAACTTGAGAGCTAGTTACAGGGTATCTTCCAGTTGATAGGTTGTTGTCTTGAATTTTTAGTTGATTAACTATGTTGCGTGCAAAGTTCTCTCAGCAATCGCAAAGTTTAACTGCGGTTTGATGCGAAAAAAACCTCACAGTGCTTAAATATTTATAATGCAGCGACATGTCGAGGAAGTTAGCAGGGAGGTTATCTCAGACTTATATGTATATGTACTCGTACTTTATCCTATTTGTATCTGCTTGATATCTAGCACATTTTACTGCTTTTTCACTCTTTTCTTTGGGCAGATTCTTTTTGCTCAGTTTCTGGCAGAAACTTGCAATTAATGGTCAACTTGGCACACAGTGGCAGCCAACAGTAGACGCACTGCTAGCTACCCCCTCCCACCTGGCTAATAATGAATGAAACTAAAAGTTTTTGTGCACATAGTGCCAACCAAAAGTTGTCAGCCAAAACTTTTAAATGTCTTTCGACGTGCAGGGCCCGCATAGTCTACCCTCCCTCCCCCCAGCCATGCCCACATCGCTTTATCGTTAACTCTCTTTAGGTTAAATATTTTTGAATATTTATTAGCTGCTAACACAAAATTGAAGCTTCCTCTCAATAAAATCTAGAGACCTGTTGCCTCATTAACGCAACGAAATGCGCCGTGCACAGTGAGCAATAAAAAGTATTTGGCCAACGGGCAAAGTTAATTACAATATTTTATGGCCGGGCATGCGAAAACAATTTTAATTCGCCTCAGCAAATTGCCGACGGTGCGCAAAACGTGACCAAACAAAAATCGTAATGTATTAAAAAAGAATGCAAATAAAATCCAGTCCGAATAGGACAGGGAATTAAATACTTAATGGCGGCACAGGAACTCGGAATTAAGTTCCTACAAGTTAAAGCAAACAACGGAAAATTGTAGCACAAACAGAAGGAGAGATTCAAGTAGACAGGGGAAAAAACAACTAAATTGAAAGGATATTATAATTTGGTTAAACTCAAAGTTGCTTCGGTATCTGTAGCAAAGATATTTATCCCTCTCTTTTAAGTAATCGTAGTATAATATCGAATTGAAGCGATATTCCTGTAGGTGTTATTCTTCAAGTTGAAACATGAAGGACATTCAAAAGTAAGGCATTAAAGTTTTGGAGAATGATTAAATTAAGTTTTTGAATTTTATAAAACTTATTTTCAATTCTAAATTAGAGCTTTTTACAGATCTTTAAACACTTGCAAAGAAATACAATTAAACGTAGACAGTTCTTGACATTTAAAGAATATTTAACTGTGCTTAAAAGGAAAGTACAACTTTAAAGAATTATAGTATAAACTAAATACTTAGAGAATCCTCAAAAAAAAGGCAAATCAACATTAGAGAATTGATAGATTAGAATTGAAAACAAAGGCAAATCAACATTAGATAATTGAAATTAAAATTGAAAATTTAACTGTTATGTTATATATGGTTCGTTTGAATCTTAAAGAAATACAATACAAGTTAGTAAACCGATTACAGTCAATTAACTGCATTCAGTTCGTTAATTCCTTTTCTATATTCTTTGAGTGTTCACTGTAGATAAGTTTCGTTTGTTTATAACTTTGCGGCGTTGCTTAATCACATAAAATACTATTGCTACTCTCTGGCTCTGCCTGATTTGTGGGTCTTAAGTTCGGATTTAACCCCACTTGAGTTCTAATTATTACTGCTGTGCTCAACTCTGAGGAAAGTTCTTGCGTCTTAGACAAGTTTGTGCATTCTAGTTTCCACACAATTTCACAGCTAAACAAAATTGTTAGTAAAGTTTTGTGCTAAATAATATGCTTAAATTTAAAGCAACTTGAACTTTGAATCGTGTTGCAGTTGAAGCTCCGATTCGCATTATCTTCTGTACTCTTCGCTCTTCTGCGACTGCTTTGCTATGCAAACACTGTTCGCAGCGAGTTTTATTACTTTCGGCAAGGCCATAACTACAAGAACAACCTGTAAGTGAAATCTCGGGGACAGGATGCGAAAAGGGGCGTGGCAGGGGGAGCAAACATACATATGTATGTATGTGTGGATAGATGGTTGGTTGGGTACGTTCTGTAGGCAGACACCCACGCGGCGCCATTTGCGCATTTTTTGCTGTTATTCAACAGCACGCCCCTCCACAAAAGTGGGCGTGGTGGAGCAACATTTCGATTTTGAAAACACTCAATTTTCAAAATATACTAACAAATTTTTCGAAGCAATTCTCATTTAATTTTTGAGGGACGTGCAAAAGGTTAATTAAATTTCTACGGAATTGATGCCGCCCGCAGAACTTTCGCTTTTCGTTTTGAGATGGAGACAGTGCTGCAAAGATACGCACACAGACACACACATGTGGCCACCCACACGCACAGGCACACTTACTGCTAGAATTGTTCACACGGCTCACTCAAGTTGACCGCGCACAACCAACGCACTCGCAACTCCGCCACGAACTGTTCCGTTATCCTTTTGCACGACGCGTCCAGTGATGCTTTGGCTTCGTGCTTTTGGCTTCGTGTTTCGTTCGTGTGACAAGCGACGACAGTTGACGCTCTCACGCACTCTACTGCTACTGTTGTTATTGTTGTTGCTTCGTTATCAGTTTGATTTGATTGCAAAAACAACGATGAGGAGGAGCATGAGGAGCGGAGAGCAACAGTGAAGCACGCCTCGCACAATTTGCCTTCACTTGGCCAAGGGTGTCTCTGTTGCTCAGCTCAAGGATGCATGCGTGTGTGTTGTGTGGTGAGAGAGAGAGAGAGAGAGCGCGCTCTCTGCGAAGCTCACCACAGACTATCCTGTTGCTGCCTATGGGTCTCCTCTCTGTTGTTGTCTCTCTGCAGACACCTGTAGTGCGTGCTGGCGCAAGCTTTTTGCTATTCACCCACAGTCAGTGTTGCCAGACAGTTGCAATTGTGCTAATATTTATAAAGGTGGTGTGTTACGTTTAAAAAAGGAATTTATACTTTATTAATAGAAATTTATTTATAAATTGAGTTTTATAATTAATAAATAGTCATCTTCTTTTCGAATTAAAATATTTAATTATAGTTTAGTATTTTACTTCTAAAAACTAAAAAGGTTGATTAATATTTAATAATGGTCATTTATTCAAAGTCTGACCTGAACTTTTGCATAATAATTTTAAAAGGTATATTAAATTGCATATACAAATTTCCCCTCTTCTTCAAACTGAATCCCAACTAGTTCAATCCGTACTAATTCACTTTTAAGTAAAGATAAAAGTCCTTTTAATTATTTCAGTTGCGAATGAATGAGAATTCGAATTGAATACGAAGAAGGGGAGGAAGGGTGGAAGGGTGAAAGCTTCTCTTTGCTTCAGCCTCATTCATTGCCTTCGAGTCGGACAAATTGTTCTGTGAAATGCCACGTAATGAGCTCAACGTTACGAGATAATCCACACAAGCAGAGCAGGGCTTCATCACATGCTCCACCCCCTCCCTCCTTACTCTCCTCTTGTGGCCAATCTGCGATTGAAGGCCAACTTTATGCCCGATTGGCCATTGCATTTTAGCTTCAATTACTCAAACAACAACCTGTTGGCATTTGTGTAGCCTGTTCTATCTCTCTCTCTCTCTCTCCCATTGGGGGCAGTTAATACAATTTGCAACAGTTCGAAATGAACTCTTAAAAGTGACCTGACATTTCACTTGGTCGCAGGTCACGTTGTGCAGGCCAGGCTAGAAAGGAAGTAGAAAACAGTTGACGTAATTTGCAGGTAATGTGTGGCCTGTTGCTCGGCAGCCCTGTCCCCCACCCACTTCAAGCGGAAGTGCGGCAACAATGTGGCCTTCCTGCTCGCCCTATCTATCTCTCCCACTCCCACTCTCCCTCTCTCTCTCTTTCACTTGCTGCTATCAAACTGCAACGACTAGAAAGTGCCCTTTCCCATTGCCGTTCACTGACCAAGCGTGTGACATGTGTGCAAACGAGCGCAGCGCGTCGGGTCATATTGATTTATGGCATTGCCGCCCCTGGGGAGCCACAGCCTGGCTAAAGTTACTGCTGGCCAATGCTTTGCCCGTAATATAAACCTCACTTTGTCTGGCTCGCAAAAGCAAACGCAGTGTGTGAGTAAAGAAAATCAATTTTATTTGACACGCTTTCATTATAATGAAAAATTAATTGACTCCCTTACCTCTCCCAATATAGAGTAATAGACGTAGTTTTAGTTCCCCCCCCCCGTACCGTCCCTTGCCGTGAATTTTGCACACATTTCCGCTGCGCTAAACGTGATTGAAAACGGAAATTGCGGCATGTTCTTTTTTCAGCTTTTCGTTTCGCCGCTTCCGTTTGGCAGCCACAAAATGAAGGTTCGTCACATCCTCCAGCGGCATCTACAGCATTCAGTCCTCCTGCTCCCCACCTTTCTCCTTACACATTGAGGGAGGCTCAGACTAACCGTGTTTTCAATTGACATTTGATGAAATTGCATTAGCCGCCGCTCACCAATCGCATTTGCTTAAGTGTTGAAAAATGCGCACTGATGCGATTAACGGTCCAACATCGTGAATTATTTCTGCTGCCTGTCTGATAAGGTTATGTATTGAAGGTACTTCAAGTGTTGCGGCACCTTCCATGAGGCTTGGCAAAGAGTTGGCTCAGGTAAGATTAGATTAGACTGAGTTTCGATTAGATTGAGGTTAGGGTATCTTATTTTAAGTTGAGGTTTGCTAGGTAAGACAAGGAATAAGAATGAAGCTAGGTTAGTTTATGCAAGTTCAGGTTAGATAAAGTTGGGTTAGGTTGAGAGTAGAATTGGTTGGATTAGGTAAGGTTGAGGGTAGTTTGGCTTATGTAGAATTAGGATTAGGTTGGCTTAGGTTAAGGTTAGGTTAGTTTAGGTCAAAGTTAGATAAGTTCAGGCTAGGTTAGATTGAGGTTAGGTTAGTTTATGCAAGTTAACTTAGGTTAAGTTAGATTAGGTTAGTCTATGTAAGGTAAGCTTTGATGAACTTGGATTAAGGTAAGGTAAGGGTGGGATTAGGTAAGGTTAGGTTATCTGAGCTCAAGGTGGAGATTAGGTTATTTAACATAATGTTAAGTTAGGTCAAGAAGAAGTCGAACTGGCATTTTCCTATACACTCAAAATACTTTAATCTGCACTAAAAGACTTACATTTAAAGCTGCTATGTTGAAATACATACATCGCCCATCAAAAGGGTATTGCAAATTCGATTTGCCTGACGTATTTTATATTTATGTGTGCTGTGAGAAGCGTAATAAAAAGTTAAAGCTGTGTAAAGCAAAAGGCATCACCCCAGACACGTCATACAAGTATAATAAATTTAGTTTAGGTCATGAGTCCCTCGTTGCGCAATATGGCCGTCATGTCGAACTGCAGCAGCACAATCAAGTACGAGGTGGCTGCGCTGACAGTCTAAAAGATCAGCAAAATATAAATATAAAACACTCCATTTACAATTTACGACTCACAGAGAATATAAAGGTGTAGTCCAAGGCAAAGAGTCCGATGCCATTGAATTGAAAGTATCCCTCCCAGTGTAGGAACTGCAGTGTGAAGCACTTCATCTTGTTGTAGAAGAGATCGTTGCTGAGCATAAATGCGGGTTTCTTCTGCATTATCTCGTGCACAATCATGGCCGATTGTTTGGAATGATTGTTGGCATTGCAGCAGACACGCAACACAATGTAGGCCACGATCATCGTGGTTAAACTCCAGGTGGCATAGAGAAAGGTGCAGTAGTCAAGCAGACGACTCTTGCCTCCCACAATGAATTCGACCTTTGTCTCCAGGAATATGGCAAAGATGCTGATAACGAAGCAGGCTGCCATGTAGGGTACACACTGTGGTCCAAACTCCCCGTTGGTGAGCACGCTCAGTGAGAGAATCTTGTCGTGCAGCTTAAACAGATCCGGTAAATTCGACTCAGATGTGATGCTGCGCCAACGAAAGACTTTACATATGAGTATATATTATTATTATTATATAAGGCAAACTTACTCAGTTTCGTTGGCATTATCCTCATCAAAAATAGCATCATCATCGTCGTCTTCGTCGCTGGTGTTCATTGCATCATCGTCCTCCATCTGCGACGGCTGCAGCTTCTGTGCCTTCATGTCATTCTCCAATTTCTGCTCCATACCCATTGCCGTTTTATTAGCTGCTGCCACACCTATTACGGCAACCGCCTTTGCCGAAGACTTACGCTCCTGTTTCTTGCCTTCACTTTCGATGTCGAACACGGTTAGCGGGGCGTGGCGACGTCGCGCCTCCTGATTGATCTTCTCGAATAATGTGTTGATTTGCTCGAAACGATTCGAAATCACCGAAACATGATAGATGAACTCCCCCTGTATGATGCTGCCCGCCAGATAGGGAAAACTGGAGACCATCAAGGGAATCATCGCATACTCACGGAAGTCTCTATGGGAACAAATGGAAATAGAAACCGATTTTTCGTTTCACAAGTTGCACCTACTCAAATTTGAAAAGTGCTTAACATAAGTTGGATATTCAAGAAGTTCTATACCAAGTTTAATGTCTGTAGCTTGCATAAAGACTGAGATCAACGCGTTCATACTGACAATTGAATATTAAAACATACAAAGGTAGTTCCAATGAAATTTCTACTGATTAATAAAGTTTCCTAATCTACATCTACATCTAATTAACCCTTTAATTGCAGAGCGAGTGGAGTGCAATAATAAATTTCCAGAACACCCTTTTCCAAATGTCTTTGGAGAATACATAATCAATAATCTTAAAATCAATAAAACTACAGTTTATATCACAGAATAATATCAAAGTACTCACCGAAACAGTGTGCTGGAATCGTAATATAGGACAAATACGAAAATACTCAAAACAAATAGCCAGGTGAAATGATATGCCACACTATGCTTGATCGGCTTGACGTGGCTTTTGTTCAACTCAGCGACGTGACGACACTTGACGATGGCATCATCGATCTCGGCCAGATGCGACTTAAAGTCCACGAAGAACTGTTTACGACGATACAAGCTGAGCAGTATAATGGTCACATATAGAAAGGCACCCAAATGGATAAATAGATTGTTGCTCAGGCGACACACACTGTTGCATGTGGGCAGGAAGGGCAAACCAAATTGATGCAACAGAATTATGGTAAAATACGATGCGAGATACACACACGGCATTATAATCATCATGATGTAGTCCAGCAAGAAGGTCGACTCCAATTGCTCTCGGTTTAGCGGTATCAGGCCAATGGCCTAGTTTATAGGAAAGTAACGAATGGATAATTATAATTTATTTAATAAATAATAATAGTATTGTATATATTGCAAACTCTCCAGTTAATCTGTAGTTTATTATCTTTTCTTACCATTGACAGCCAGTTCATAACTTGCATCATTTTCAATTGATTTCTTTTTGTTCTTTTCCTTTTCGTATTATTCCACAGTTAACTTACTCGATACGCCTGGCGCCGTGCACTAAACTGGCTCAGTGCGAGGCTCGTCGTATTTACCCAATAAATTTGTTTGTTGGCACAATAAAAACGGTCTCATTGAGTGGATAATGCGCATATGTTTAAGATAAATATCTCCCACAGAACCCTTTAGTTTGTTTGCGGCATGTGGGGCATGCTTTTAGTTTATTAAATGTGAACGTCTACACTGTAAGAAATTTCATAGTTTCTTTGTACGAAAGTAAGCATTTATAGCTATTTAAAAATCATTCGAAATTACTCTGGAATGTCCGAAACTGAATACCATGAAGCTATCTTTGTTTTCCACCAAGCCTTGACAGCATTGTCTATCCTACCAACTATGAAAACTTATTCTAATTTATTTTCCAATATGTATATTTTATATATTATGATTATGTTTTGAGCTCTAGGTCAATGTAATATCAATGAAAAATATTGCACAACGTGAAACATTACCACAAATTCTATTTACCATACAACTGACCCGAGTTCGATTTAAAATTAAATAAAAATTAAAAAAAAAAAAATTAAAATTAAAATTTTTTCTATACTTCTAACATTGATAACTCTGCCAAAAATCATCAGATTTGTCTATGGAATGTTATTCTAATTATGGTATAAAAATTAATTAGAATAATCATTTCTTAATTCTGTAAATTCTATGTTTGGTATATTTTGTATTGCAAACTTACCTGCAAAATTTGTCCGCGCAGAAAAATTACTTCTATGTTTATATTCCGTTCAAAATCGAATTTGTACACCCCTTACGTCTTCTTATGACTTCAAAAGTATTTTCAAACATTAAAAATCTCAGTTATTAATTCTAATCGTTTCAGTTAGTCAAAATTGATATAAAACACAGTTTTCAAACAGTTCAAAAACAGTTGATGGCCTGCAGTACCCACACCTTTACCAGCTAGTTTACTACCCACACAAACTTTAACTAGTAAAATACTGCCACCACTTAGTGGAATACATTTTCGCGTTATGTAATCCATTTAGGAGAAGGCACTTGGGTAATTTCCGTCGAGTCTGCGTTGTGTTTTTGATCCAATAATTTCCACATATTTTCATCGTATTTTACTTGCTAATTAAACAATTATGAGTTAGTGCCGCCTTGCTGCCAGCTTTGTCGGCTTGCGCTCAAATTAACAACGAGCACTACAACAGAAACTACGACAACTACAACAACTACAACAATTACAACTGGTGGAGGAAGAGGAAGAAGCAGAAGAAGGAGCACAGGCAACGCTAAGAAAACCAATTAAAAGCAAAGCCCCTTGCAGCATTAAGACACCAACACATGGATGATAAAATGCAAATTTCCCTTGAGCTGGGAGGCCTGCACATAGCGGACGCAGGGGGCGTGGCAAGTTGGGAAGTAGAATAGAGAGAGAGAGAGAGAGTAACTTGTGATTCTTGAAAGCCGTTCAAGTTGAAGGTGTTGCCCTTCGCATAGTTAATAATTGAGTTTGCAACTGAGGCACGCACAGCACAGCCAACACGCACACACACGCACACACTGGCACACACACACGCAAACTCGCACACTCGCATGTTGTGTGCATAGGAGTAAACAAGCAGCTTTGCAGCTTAGGTATGTGCTTGCCTTAAGACCGCACACACACTAACAAATATTCACACACACACTCCCATACACCCATTCGCACACTCACACATCCACTGGGGTAATACGCACATATTTGACTAGGCTTAAATTGCGCCTAGATTTATCAGCGCTGCGTCTTGAGCGACTTTATCATTTGTCTTTAAATTTTTATGTTCCCCCTGGAGATCTCTTCTTCCCCCTTCTCCCTTGGTACATTAGTTTAGTATCCTTGTAGTTATTGTTATTGCATTGCATACCCTGTAATAAACATGCCCACCCCAAGCTAGTTGCTGCGCTTTATGGCCCCGCGCGTTTTGGGGGTTTTCCTTTTTTATTTGCTCCCTCTGGCGGTATCAATAAAATTGCGTCCATAAACGCGGTAACCGCACTGCCACGCCCCCAGTAGCCAGTCCTCTATCCCAACCCGCCACTTCCCCCATCTTCATTATGCTTATCGCTGGTGCTGAGTGGCAGCGTGCTCCGTCAGTCACTCAATCAAGTGGCATTTCCCTACTCCCCCCATCCAACAACCCCGCCCACTTTTCGTAATGAGTTTGTTTGCTCGAGATTTTGCGCAAAAGATTTGCCTAAACGTTTCTTTGCACAGCCCGAAAAATTTGCTAGTCCTTTTGCAATGTTTTCCCAGTACCCTGCACTCTTCTCTCGCACTCTCTCTCTTCCTCTCACAATTACAACATGTTTGTTTTTTCGGACAATATTGCCTGAGGTTATGAACTTTCATTTGGTATATATATGGTATAGAGCATGTTATATACAGTTATTACCCATGATTTACCACAAATCTAGCGTAATCGAGTTGGGGCAGTAGTGGGGTTAATCAAACAGGCTATCTGGTATATTGTTTGTGTTAGCAAACCTTAATGTCAAACAAGTTAAATGTTGATTTGCATGTAAAGCTTTTATCTGTTACATAAGATGCTGTTTTCTTAAAGCTAAACAATTAAAATAAAGCATTCAAACTGTAGCCATTGAAATATTTTAAATGGATTAATCAGAATGATGTGGAACACACTTTTGCAGCCAAAAAAGGCAATATAAAAACAAACAGCTTTCCAAAGAGCTTTATAGCGTCTTAACAACAGACAAGGAAGCTTTTACTAAAGGAAGAGAGAGCTAAAGTTAAGCTCATTGTAGTTCACCTATCTTGAAATACCAAGCAGCCTTAACTAATCAGCACTTAACTAAGCTCATGATCGTCTACCTCTCTCTGAAAAGCCTCAAGTTATGTAACATCCTTAAACTTTAAAAGTATTATTTTCTCTTCCATCATTAAGTGAAAGCTCCTAACAAATCAGCTTTTATCTGTAGAAGGCAAGTACCTTTTTAATGTTAAAGAATATCTACTCAATGGTCTTAGGCTTTGTACAGAACTACTATTATATTCATTGAGTATAATACTTTCCAGTCAACTTAAATACCTCTTAAAGCGGCTGTAGTGCATTAAAGCTGTCGCTTAGGCCTGATAACACTTAAGTGCGGTAGGCTTATCTTTAAAGTGTGAGGAAATCGGGCTAGAATAAGTAAAGCCCGCACTTGGCCCTGACGTATTAGCCGAGATAAGAGTTGTCTAGTTGCCTTTTGGCATTGCCAACTAAGCAGCTTCATTTTACAAGGTTTTCCCCCAATTTGCTGTAGTTGTTGTTGTTATTGCTGGTACAGCACGTACCCTTGAGTTAGATGCCCCTTAATGACTCGGTGCGTGTCTGTGCTGCAATTTGGCATATCCTTTCGCTGGGGATACCCCCCGTTCCGGTAGAGCTGACCGAGCTGACCGTGGATAATTATGCGTGCCGTTTGTTGAAGTCTCTCTGGTGATTTTAATGGCTGCTTACATAAATATTTCATTGAAACCCATTCATAAGCGACGCCACTCGGCGCTGACAGACACAGCGTCCCTCCCCCTCTGCGACACATTGCGCCCTGCCACGCCACGTGTCCAGCCACAGAGCGGAAAAGCTGAGAGGGCTAGAGAGAGCAAGAGAGGTACAGCGGAAGAGAGAGCACGTGGCAGCTTTTCACCACACGCGAAGTTAACTTATCCGTGTAAACATTGCAACAAAAATGTTGTTCTTGTTGTTGTTGCTGCGAAATATTTTTGGAATGCAACTACTCTGTGGTAAATTGTTGATTTACCAAAATGTCAAAAGCCAAGGATAATTCGCGGCAAGGAAACGAGAAGGAATTTGTAAACTTCTTAATAAATGGAGAGAATAGCTGCTCCACATGAACTACCCTGACATATTCATGATGTCAATGAGTAATTAATGAATAACTGATGCCTCATTTAATCCCATAATAAAATAATTCCTGTTCAATCTTATTTACTTAACCCATTTGCGAATGCGTGTCGTCTCCATTAACAGTGAGTGCGTTTATTGTTATATCAATTCAACTGACAAGCACCAACACAAGCACACACAGAACCAATCAAGTGAGAACTAAGGTGCAAACGTTGCAAATATAAAGGTGCATTGATTTGACAGAGACACATTCAAGACACTGTGTGCCCTGGTTTATATTTGTTGACGTGCTTTGTGCAGTCAGTAGACAACTGGCAATGCTGCAGTTGCTCCACATTGGTCGGACTGTTTGCTGGGTGTAGTCTGTATGTTAATCTGTTTACTAATAAAGAATTTAAAATTTAAGCAAACTGCATAATTTATCCAATTTTCTTATTTCATTAAATTAATATTAATATTAATTGCACGTACATAAGTAGTTCAATTTGAATTTGAATTTAAACGATATGTAATAATCTCATGCATAAATATCGATATTAATCGTGCTCGGCTCAGCAAGTAGTGTTTCCCCACGTGAGTTAACTGCAATGCATTTCTTTATAATTTAAAAATGAATGCTTGGCGCTTACTTTTTATCGATTAATAATTTGAGGCGTACGTTATCGACAAAAAGAAATACCAAAAAAAATGTCGGCATATTCTTTTCTTTCCACAAACTGGTAGCACCACCACCACGCAGCAAAGTGTGAATGACAAAACGAAAGAAGTGCAGAAATTGTCAAAAGTTTTCAATTTTCGTGAAAGGCATCAAATTGGCTGCCGCAACCAGACGAACGGTATTCGTACCAGGCGTTAAATCAATTAAATCATATAGAAAAATAGTGAAATGAATGTTCCTCCTAGCACTGGCAATGGCAGTGCCGCAATGCCGATGCCGCCAGCCGCTGCGATGGGCGGCATGGGATACACTCACACGCACACACCGGGTATGGTGCCAGTGCCGCCGTTTAATCTGCCGCCACCGGGATTCGGTGGACCGCCGCCACCCGAACTAGCGGCCGCATTTGGTGCCCTCAACCCGAGCAGCGAATGGACAGAGCACAAGGCTCCCGATGGACGACCTTATTACTATAATCAAAATACGAAACAAAGTTCATGGGAGAAACCCGAAGCCCTCATGACGCCCGCCGAGCTGCTGCACAATCAGTGCCCATGGAAAGAGTATCGTTCGGACGCGAACAAAGTCTATTATCACAATGTGACCACCAAGGAGACATGCTGGGAGCCACCGCCAGAGTATCTAGATATGAAAGCCAAGGCTAAGGGCGAGGAGTAAGTACTTAAGATGGATAACTGTCTTGCATGCATACTTACCCAATTTACTCATTCCAGAGCTGCTGCAGCGGCTAAAGCAGTTGCCGCGATGACCTCGTCTAGTTTAGCGGGAATGGTGCCACATGTTGCACTGGCAAATATACTGCCAGCTGCATTGCCCGCTGCACCACGTATACCCACGCCCGAGATTCATTCACCACTGACCCCAAGCAGCAACGAGAACAGCTCCTCTGCCCTCGACCAGGCTATGGCTGCTACACTAGCGGCCATTGAAGTGCCTCAACAGAATTGTAAGTAAACCAAGGAACAGTTTAAATGGATTTGAGTGTAAATTCATTCCTTCTCTAGCTAAAAAGGACGACAAATCTGGCGGAGATAGCAGCACTCTTCAGTTTAAGGACAAGCGTGAGGCAATTGAGGCCTTTAAGGAACTGCTGCGCGATCGCAATGTGCCCTCGAATGCCAACTGGGATCAGTGTGTCAAGATCATATCAAAGGATCCGCGCTACAATGCCTTCAAAACGCTCAACGAACGTAAGCAAACTTTCAATGCGTACAAGACACAAAAGCTGAAGGATGAACGCGAGGAGTCACGTCTGCGTGCCAAGAAGGCAAAGGAAGACTTGGAGCAGTTCCTTATGTCGAACGATAAGATGAATTCGCAAATGAAATATTTCCGCTGTGAAGAGGTCTTTGCAAGCAATCGAACGTGGACAGCTGTACCAGAACAGGACCGTCGTGATATCTATGAGGATTGTATCTTTAATTTGGCCAAGCGGGAGAAAGAAGAAGCGCGACTACTTAAAAAGCGAAACATGAAAGTCTTGGGTGACCTACTGGAATCGATGACGTCCATTACGTATGCCACCACGTGGTCTGAGGCGCAGGTGATGCTGTTGGACAATGCGGCGTTTAAGAACGACGTAACTCTGCTTGGCATGGATAAGGAGGATGCGCTCATTGTGTTCGAGGAGCATATACGCACACTGGAGAAGGAAGAGGAGGAGGAGCGTGAGAGGGAGAAGAAACGTTTGAAGCGACAGCAGCGAAAGAATCGCGATGGCTTCCTGGCACTACTCGATTCACTGCATGAGGAGGGGAAACTCACCTCCATGTCGTTGTGGGTGGAACTGTACCCTATCATATCAGCGGATATACGTTTTTCCGCCATGCTCGGACAGAATGGCTCAACGCCTCTGGATCTCTTCAAGTTTTATGTGGAGAATCTCAAGGCACGTTTCCATGATGAAAAGAAAATCATTCGGGAAATACTCAAAGAGAAACAGTTTGTGGTGCAGGCAAAAACATCATTCGAGGACTTTGCCACAGTCGTGTGTGAGGACAAACGCTCTGCCAGCTTGGATGCGGGCAATGTGAAGCTCACCTACAACTCGCTGCTGGAGAAGGTAAGCTGAATGTCTAAACTGAATTTCTTTTATTAATTCTTCATTCTTCTATGCAGGCTGAAGCCATCGAGAAGGAGCGCATGAAGGAGGAAGTGCGTCGATTGCGTAAATTGGAGAATGAAATTAAAAACGAATGGCTTGAGGCAAATGTCTCTGTGGGAGAACCCTACGAGAGTGCCAAGAAGTTGGTCGAGCATTTGGAAGCATTTGCGCTGTATGAAAAGGAAATTGGCGTCGAAAAGATCTGGGAGGACTTCATCAAAGAGAGCGAAGATGCCTGCAGTCATCATCATTCGCGTTCACGTAAATCCAAAAAGAATAAAAAGCACAAAAAGCGAGTACGCTCAACATCAAGATCGGATATTGAAAACGAGCTGGTCGAGCTGGAGAAATCCAAAAAGCGACGATCAAAATCGCACACTGTAAGTGGCACTAACACCAAAGCAGTTTCCTTAATCTCTATTCTATTATTTCCTTTACAGAATTCGCTCAGTTCCATTGGCAGCATCGAGAGTGAAAAGCTGCAAAAGAAGAAGAAAAAGCGCAAAAACAAATCGAGAGCTGTAAGTTTAATATAATAACTAGAGATTCAGGTTATTAAAATCCTTATTCTTTGCAGTCCTCTTACGAATCCGAATTGGGCAACCAAACTCCTGGCACTGGAGCCGCGCTGCAACAGAACGACTCCAATTCGCATTCTCCGGCCAAAAAGAAAAAGAAAGAGAAACGCGCTAAAAAGGACAAAGAGGCCAAGCGTCATAAGAACAATCGCTCTGACACGCCCCTTAGTCCTGCCGCCCAATCGGACTCGGCGACATCAAGAAATGAGGAGCTGACGCTTAGCGATGGCGAACTGGAATCAAAACGTGCTGCCCTCTTAGCGCAGCTCAATGAACAATTGGACGAATGACCAGTCTATATGAAGAGATACAACAGTTAGCATTAGTCAGCTATATGTAGCCATAATATAGACAGAGCGCAGACTCTAAGGGTTAAGCGCTAAAGCTGCAAAACTATCGTGCGAAGGCGCAATTTATGCTCACCTTAAGTTTGTAAACTAAAGTCAATAACAACTTGTATGATATACATATATATATGCCGAATATGGTGTAACTTTTACTAGCATTACGTTTGCATTTCTCCCTTCCCCCGATAGTATTAATGGATAGTTATTGCAGCTTTAATTGTATACCCCCTTATTTATGGACGAATTATAATCTAATTTTTCTAGCGCTTAATTCTGGCATAAATAGAACCCCCCTCCAAACACACACACAGGCAACATTTGTAATTTTATTTGAGTGTACAAATTAATAAGAAAGAAAATTATATATTGATTGCACTCTGTGTGACCACAAAACGAGCGTGAGTTTATTCATTTACAAGAAGGCAATAAAACGACCAATGTGTAAAGAATGTATACCCTAAAAGTGAAATCCAAATGGAACTTTAAACCTAGTTTTAACTAGCCAAGAAACTATTTCCTAAACTAAGTTTCGTAACTAGATAGTATTGATATTTCATATCAAATATAAAACTATATACTACTCTCAAAATAATAAGAGTTCGATATAGTCTTATTATATAGAAATGCCAATAATGACACTGACTTATTAAGTTCACAAAGTTCTTCATAGTCCACCTTACAAATAAATTGAATGAAAAGAAGAACCGAAAGGAATACAGTAGAAAGGAAGTTATCACTCCTATGATTTTGATAATAGTTCTACATAGACTTTTTCGGAATTTCAGTTCACATAAATATGTAAAGCACAATGTGAAGAATAAAGCAAGGTAAAGATTCCAGGATACTAATTTTATATATTATATATATTGGTTTCATCTAAGAACTCAATCGTTTTTAAAGTAAAAATTGCTTTTAATTTTTACTAGTAGCTTTTAATGACAAAAATTCACATAAATCTACTTAGGTTCTGTACTGTTTTTTCTTTTCTCTTTTGAATATGACAAGACAAAAAACAGCGAAATTTATTATTAGTTTCCTTTCGTTTTGTAGATTAAAACTTGAATTCCTTGTACTTCTTTGTGGTCTTTGCTGGATCGGTTTGTTGTCGCTTGCGTTTGGATTTCTGGCGTGCCACATGCTCGGCCAACATGTCCGACAGATCCTCCTTCTGCAAATGGTTCTGTTGCTCACGCATTTGTTGTTCATAACGCTGTGCCATGGCATCATTATCCAGATCCAACTCACTGGGATCCAAAGCCAGTTCGACAATGCCTTCACGATCTGTAGTCGCGCGTGCTGTCGGTTGTTTACTGGCCCCAGTGCCTCCGGTGCCGCCAATATCATAAACGTGTGTAGATCCCATCATGGACGCACCAATGCGGTCGGTGCGCTTCTCCGGCAGCACTTGATACAGCACAGGTGTCTCATTGCTGTTGGTATAAAATGGAAATGTGGTTAGTTCTGCTGTAAACCTTAATTTGTGGCGCTAACTTACTCTTCCATTTCGGCCTCGATTTTCTTTTTACGCAATTCAATGTTCTCGGGCGTTTCCATGCCGGCTGGAACACTGGTTAGTCCTGAAGGCGTTACCAAGCCCTCGACAGGAGTAACTAAGCCGGTTTCATCTTGTTGATTACCCAGATCTTCACCATCTTCTTCCTCCTCTTCAGACGATTCCTCTGACTCCGACTCCAGTTCACCCCACTGATTCCGTTCAATGTCCGCTTCATCGATGCCGTTCTAGACAAGGTTTTCATGTCAGTAAAATGTAAATTTAGCTGTAAACTTTTAATACTCACATCCAAATCAAGTGTATTAATGCCAAAGACATCACCATAGAGCGGCTTGCCATTCTCATCGACAGGCGGTTTACCCCATCCACCGGCATGATAACCAAATGAGGTGCCCTCTGGTATGGGTGCATTCAAGCCGGGTATTTTAAGATTCGGATACGAGGGCGGCGGCCCGTAACGCTGTTGAGCAATAAGCCATGGTGGCGGTATCTTGTGCGAGTTTGGTCCAACAGGCATGCCCAGAGCAATGCGTAACTCTTCGGACAGATCACCGGGTTTCTTCTCTTTTAGGCGCGTTTCGAACTCTTTACCCTCATAGTAGAGATCTCCGTGAATGGTCATGCGAGGCTTTGTTTGCCACTTGAAGAAAGCATCGTGCAGTTTCTGATAATCAATATCAATTTTACCCATTTTCGGGCGTACGCGTTCACGCATCTTGGCCTTGAGTGTCTTGGCATCTTCGCGTTCCTGCAGCGATTCGCGCATCTCCATAATGCCAGTCTTCTTGATGAAAGCGGGCAAATCAAACGGAGGCTTCTCAATGCCACGTTTGCCCTGCAAATACTTGCGCTTGAAGCACCAATGCCGAGGCACCTGCACCGTGTTGCGATAGGCCTTTAGCTGTACTAGTAATTTCGGATCACGTGCAGTCACGTCGTGCATTTCCACAACATCGGGCCGTGAAACCAATTGCTTTAACTCTGCCACACTGAGACGTGTGAGCTTCTTTAGCTTGCGCTTTGATAACTTCTCCTTGTCGTCTTTATTGTCGTCATCATCGTCGGCATCTTCATCGTCATCATCATGTAATTTATTCGATGATTTCTTGGCCTTAGCCAAAGCTTCAGCATCCAGAGCTGCCTTATCCTTTTCCACCGGTTTTGGTTTGTTTTCCAATTTGAATATCTCGAAGACACGATAGAATTGACGATACATTGGTGCAAGATCAGCAATTGTTATCTTCTCCGGCACATATCTGTAGGAATTGAATTGGGTTATAGGGCGGAAAGGGATTGATTTATATTATTCACACTTACTCAATTGTCACATCATCCTCGCCGTTTTCGGATTGCTTGCTCTCTTTGGGCTTATCCTTATCATCTGATGATCGTCCTTTTGTTTTCTTTTTACTACTACGACTCTCTTTTTTTGTATCCTTCTCCTTTTCAGGAGCAGGTTCTTCATCATCGCTACCAGCCGCCTTGGGTTCTTCTTCGGCTTCAGCCTCCTGTGGTTCCGAGCGGTTTGCAAGTTGTTGCTGTCGCTCATATTCTAATTTTTGTCGTATCTTTTTGTTTAACTTCTTTCGTTTTTTCTTCTTTTTGTTTTTGTCTGCTTTACTCTGTTTACCCGGTTTATCGGTACTGACACCGTTCACTTGGTTATCGGCATCGTCATCGCTGTCTTCGCCTACATCGGCAAAATCACCGTCTTGCGAAGCACCCTCTCCACTTGCTCTACCATCCACATCAACATCAAATTCGGCCACACGCTGATCTTTCAATGCGAGCACATCTTCCAATGCCTTTGGTAGAACCAAATCCTCTGCTTTCTTATCGTCAATATCTTCCTGGATGTCATCAACGTCGCCGGCCGCGCTGCCATTACCATTGCCATTGGCTGCGTTGTCGTGCGCTTGCTGCTGCTCAAATCGAATTGACATTAATGGCGCCGGTTGGCCACCCTGCATTGATTTCCAAGTTATTAATCATTAAACTATTTTCAAATATTAAACTTACATCAGTATGAATTTGGTCCGCCATTTATTTATTGTTTAAATAAATAACAAAACAAAATATCTTTGCGAAAACGCAAATTCTAGAGATGGTCTGCTTGCGTTTTCGATTGTTTCTGGTATCGCGATATACCGTTCAGATCATTTTTGTTAATATCGATAACCGGTGTTTTGAAGTGCCAACCATCGCTAGTTTCTAGCGTGGTTTTTGGCTCACTTGAGTGAACAGCTGATTAGTGAACGATAATTAAGTAAATATCTAAAGTGTTAATTCAATTTTTATTTTTCATTGTAAATAACATTTGTCTATATTTACACTTAAATTTTAGTTAACGTTCAGAGCTCGTCGGTGGCGGTAAAATATAGGACAAATATTCCAAAACAAACAGGGTGATTCAATTATAAAATGTTTGAGTTCAATTTCGAAGTGACTGAAGCGAATACATCGGATACCGATGAGAGTCCCTTTAAAAAACCAAAATTTGAACTTAAAGAGGACTTGGAAAAAGAGAAAATTGATT